>QXEO01000298.1:3917742-5117742 GCA_007115705.1 Dactylis glomerata
GCATTTTTCCGCCGGACCATTTCATCTCAAGTTCTTGCCGAACGCCATGAACTCCGGATCACCGGCCCGCCACCATTCTGGCGCTGAGGAGGAAGATTCCCCTCTACAACAATCAGTCCAGGGAGAGCATCCAGAGATGGCGGATTTGGACCCAGAGGACAACCTGTCTAAAGCCGAAGAGGAGATGGCGGGTACAAACCCGGATGATCCTGCGGATAAGGAAGCGGATGGCGATGCTGAGGAGGAAGATGCTGAGGACGAAGAGGAGCAAATTCCTCAAAACCTTCATGGGTATTGGCAGAAATCCCATGTTAAAGATTCTGACGTCAAGGCCATGGAAAGCGAGGGCACCGTGGCTCCTCAAGCTGAATCCGGATGGCGGACTGACTTCAAGGCCCCAGTGCCTCTTCCTAACCCCTCCGAAATCGTGATGCTCAAATTCCACGTGGAGAGGGGTCTCAGTATGCCTCCATCTCTTTTCTTCACTTATCTTCTGAAGTACTATGGACTGCAGCTCCACCACATATCACCAAACAGCTTGGTGTCTGTGGCGGGTTACGCAGCTTTATGCGAGGGATACCTTGGGATCCGCCCCAGGGTGGACCTCTTCCAACTTTTCTTCTCTGTGCGGCCCAATTATGAAGATGATGGATCTCTTCGAACCTGCGGGACAATTTGCTTTCTTCCGCGAAGGTCGAAAGAATACCCCTTCATCATGCCACTGGATTCCGCCATAGGATGGAGAGGGTCCTGGTTCTATATGGCGGACAAGCCTGCGCCATCTCAAGCCCGCGGCCTTCCTTCATTTAAGAACGTCGCTGCTGAGTCCCGCGACACCTGGACAGCTGTCAACGACGAATCCGCCACTCCCTATGTCAAGCTCCTGGCTCGGCAGATTGCCAAGCTATCTGTGGATGGCTTGAAGGGAATCGACACCATCAACTACTGGATATCCCGGCGGATTCAGCCGCTGCAACACCGCGATCGCCTGATGCACGAGTATACTGGTGCAAATGATGGCATGCGTTGCTCGATCAGGAGCTAGACCCTAAAGTGGTCGAGAAGCGCATCCGTTCCCTGATGAAGTCTCCCAGGAAGAAAACCTTTGAAGTTCGGCATGGCTATGTTCGAGAATGGCACCTGTCCTTCTGTAAGTTCCCTTTCCGCCATAATACTGTACAGTATCTTTATATTTTATAGGACATAACATTTTTCTTATTATCAGCTCAAATCGCTTGGCCCTACTCACTTTGCCCATCCCCTTCACCGTTCCAACCTCAAATCTGCCGCTAAGGAGGAAGTTGTTCACTCTAGCGGAAACAAAGAGGAGATGGCGGGGAATGTGGAGGATACAGCCCATACGACCCAAGAGAAGGCGGTTTCCAAGAAGCGGGGCGGGTAGCGGGAAAACTCGCGGAGGTGGCGGGAAATCTGCTGATTCCCGTTGTTTCGAAGCTCAACGCAGGGCGGAGCTTGAAACGCCATCCGAGAGTACCGCTACCATCAATCTGCCCAAATCAAGGTAATCTTTGGACACCCTTTTTCATTGTTTTGTTGCTTTCCATTTCTAATCCCTTTTCTCTTAGAAGAAAGAAGCCTACTGTCAAGGAGCCGTCCTCCAAGCGAGCCAAGCCCTCCCCTGCGACTATCCCGCTCACCCCTGATGCACCAACTCCCTCCGTTCGTATCGATATTGATATGGAGGATGCTGGTGGTCAGTTTGACCCAATGCCAGAAATCAACCCAACGACTGAAGCTGTGGCTAATGATGTCGTCCAAAGCGAAGATTAGTATCCGGCATAAAGCTCTGAGTGACTAAAAAATAATCAGTGAGTAGCCCCCGAGCATTATGGCGGATTAGTATCCGGCATAAAGCTCTAAGATTGACTAACACTTCAAATTTTGTCAGAACTACAAGAAGGTGGTGGAGGACCTGGTCCAGGTCGTCAGCTCGCAGGAGAAGGAGCTGGCGGAGAAAAGCGCTCGTGTGGCGGATTTGCGGCAACAGCTTGAGAATAGCGGTACTTAACCTTAAGTTTCCTTTATGCTTATTCAATCAAATGCTGAGCTGACAAAATTCTGCCATGCAGATGCTGCCAAGCTCAAGTCCACACTTGAGGGGATGAAGAAAGGCCATGCCATTGCGATGGATGGGCTGAATGAACAGCTCCGGAAATTGTTGGCTGAAAACGCCACCCTCGAGAGACAGCTGAAGGACCAGGAGAACCAGGGCAAGAAAAAGGACAAGGAGATAGCGGATCTCCGCAAAGCTGCCGCTGATTTTGAGAAGCGGCGTGAAGGCTTTAACGAGCTCCTCCATCACTTCCAGGACAACTTGCTAGGTACTATTTTCTCTTTATAGCGTAAAGTTTTTCAATTTCTGCTATGCAGTCCGTGACGCATCTTCTTCTTTCCGCCATGCAGCTTCCTTGGGGCAAAGCGAGATGGACACCGCTGAGGGCTTGCGCATGGCCACCGACGCAGCGAGGAAGGAGCTTGATGGCCTTCTCAGCGCTGGTCGCCAAGCTTGCGGGAGCCTGCAGATAGCGGGTTCTTCCAACCTTTCCGCCATCGCGCTCACACAGAAGCTACTGCTGGTGCCAGGGCTGGTGGCGGACTGGAAGCTGTCCTCTGCTCAGGGTGGTGCCAGGACAGCGTTGACCTTGGCGAAGGCCCACTATCCCGAGATGGACCTGGACCAGCTCACCTCCGGCATCCCTGAGAGCGGCGAGGACGGCGCGCTGGTGGACGAGGCCGCCATCCGGCAGAGCGTGCTCGGATACGATCAACTGTGTGCCCTCGGCACTCAGTTGAACGTATATTATGAAGCATACGAGCTGCCAGGGTCGCCAAGCCAAGCCTCGGCATCCGCCTCCGCGGCAACTGCAGGTGGTGATGGCGGTGACGAGGTGTCCTCCAAGGTTCCGCCATCTTCTTGAGATGTGCCCTGCGATATGGCAGGAAAAAATACTTTGCATTAATTCGGCCCCTGAGTGGGTCTGTAATCTTTAAACTTAAACTGCATGTGATGTGTCTGCACTGTGACTGATCTGCTTGTGGCGGATCAGTGGAATGCTTGTGAACTTTTGCAGTTTGTTTTTTATGAAGTGGTTTAATTGCGCGAAGAAACTGCCAGGCCTAGTTTTATGCAACTTGCAGTTTTTGCCATGCCCAAAAAACAACACTTTTAAAAAATTTCACGCGTAGGATTATGCGATCCGCCATCCGGCTCTCTGTGCTTGACTTTTTCGTGAGATGGCGAAATCTTCGCATGAACAATCCGCTAGGGCGACGATACTTAATAGCAACCGTCCAGAAGCCTGAGCAGATGGCGGCTTAGATCGTCAAAAAGTCACTACTCTGGAATCCACACAGAGAACATCGAATGAAGATCAAAACATAAAAAAGCTACGCGGACCGCTTATGGCGGATTTTAAAAGATACGCAAGTGCAGAGCACAATTGCGCAAAAGGTTCTATACGATCTAAATGAACAATAAAGGAGGTAAAAGACTCAGAAAAAATCAAGAGTGAACCAAATGCTTTATTTCATTGATCATATAGAGGTGCATGTTACATAGCTAGAGAAGTGCTAAGTGTAGAAAGGACGTAGCTGTGCGATGTTCCATGGACGATCTGTCTCGTCGTAGATATCGTCAGGGTCTCTTCGTTTGCGCTTCTTACTTGGTCACTTATCTAGCTCGCGAATATCAATGAGGTAGTAGGAACCATTCAGTACAGCTTTGCTGATGACGAAGGGTCCTTCCCAAAGCGGGGATAGCTTGTGGGACTTCTGCTGCTTGAGGCATAGCACCAGGTCGCCCTCTTTGAACGAGCGTTGGCGAACTCGCCTGCTGTGATAGCGGCGGAGATTCTGCTGGTAGATGGCGGATCTCTGGGCTGCTAGGTCACGCTCTTCTTCCAGCAGGTCCACGGATAGTTGTCTGGATGCTTCTGCATCTTCTTCCTTGTAGGCCTCGACTCTTGGAGAATCATACTGAACATCACTTGGCAAGATTGCCTCTGCTCCGTAGACTAAGAAGAAAGGGGTAAGGCCGGTTGATCTGTTTGGCGTGGTCCGTAGACTCCACAGTACAGATGGCAACTCCTCTGCCCAGGCTCCAGCTGCTCTATGTAGCGGTGCTTCTAGGCGTGGCTTGATCCCTGACATGATTAGTCTGTTGGTCCGCTCAACTTGTCCATTAGACTGTGGATGTGCCACAGATGCTAGGTCAAGGCGGATTCCGTTGTGATGGAAGTATTCTTCAACTTCTCCCTGAGACAAGTTTGTACCATTATCGGTGATGATGCTGTGTGGGATGCCGAATTTGACCACAATGTCTTTGACAAACTTTAGGGCGGTTTTGCCATCAAGTTTTCTGATGGGCTTAGCTTCCACCCACTTCGTGAATTTGTCTACCGCTACCAAAAGGTGCGTAAATCCCGAAGGTGCTGTTTTTAGCAGACCCACCATGTCCAGCCCCCAGACTGCGAAAGGCCAAGTTATAGGGATCGTATGTAGTGCTGTGGCGGGCAAATGGGTTTGCTTGGAGTACATCTGGCAACCATGGCAGAGCTCCACAATGCGGTCTGCATCTGCCTTGGCTATTGGCCAGTAGAACCCATGGCGGAATGCTTTAGCTACTAGGGATCTGGCGGCGGCGTGATGCCCACATTCGCCTTCATGGATCTCTCTTAGTATTTCGATTCCATCCACTTGGGATATGCACTTCATGAAAACTCCCGAGGTGCTCCGCTTGTAGAGTTGGCCATCTATGATGGTATACGCTTTGACTCTACGCTCGATTTGTCTTTTTTGGACTTCGTCTTCAGGAAGCTTCTTGGTCGTCAGGAATTCCAGGTAGGGCTCTGCCCATGGCGGATTGCTTGGCAAAACTGTCATAACAGGGGAGCTCGCTATCTCCGGATTTTCTGGATCCACCATCTTAACTGATGGTACGCGCAGATGCTCGAGGAATACTCCTGGCGGAACTGCCTTGCGGCTGGATCCCAGTTTGGACAAGGTATCGGCCGCCATGTTATCTTCTCGCCGTACATGTTTTATGTCGTAGCCGAGGAAACTTTTGGCCATCTCGTCCACTTCATCTCTGTATGTCGCCATGACTTCGTTCCGAGCTTTATATGTGCCAGCCACCTGCTGAGCCACAAGGTCAGAGTCTCCACAGCACATGATGTGTTGTACGCCGATCTCCTTTGCGACACGTAGCCCGTGTAGTAGCGCTTCATATTCCGCGATGTTGTTGATGGTGGGGAAGTGAATCTGGAGAACGTAGCTTAGCTCATCTCCCTTAGGAGATTTGAGCGTCACTCCAGCCCCCGAGCCGTGTAGCAACTTTGAGCCATCAAAGTGCATCACCCAATGTTCTGGCTCTGGGATGGGCGTAGTTTCCTGCGCTTCCTTCCAATCCGCCATAAACTCCGCCAAAGCCTGAGACTTGATGGCAGTGCGAGGCTTGTAGTCGATGTCGAAAGAGGCCAATTCAATGCCCCACTTCGCAACTCGTCCTATTGTGTCGCTGTTGTTGATGATGTCCTTCAGTGGGGCTTTGCTCACCACTGTGATCTTATGGTCATAGAAGTAATGCCTTAGCTTGCGGGAAGCTAGGAAAACTCCGTATGCCAATTTTTGGTAGTGAGGGTAGCGCTGCTTGGATTCCGTCAGGACCTCGCTGACATAGTAGACTGGTCTTTGTACGCCATACTCCTGCGCTTCTTCCTTACGTTCTACCACTATGACGATGCTGACCACCCGATTGGTTGCCGCCATGTACAGTAACATGGGTTCCTGGTCTTCGGGAGCCGCTAGGACTGGTGCAGTGGATAATACTCTCTTCAGATCCTTAAGTGCAGCGTCTGCCTCGTCGGTCCAGACGAATTCGTCTGATTTCTTCATCAGCTTGTAGAGTGGCAAAGCCTTCTCGCCAAGACGACTGATGAATCTGCTCACTGCTGCCACGGAGCCTGTGAGTCGATGCACGTCTTTTAGGTCGATGGGCCGGGAGATGTCGAGGATTGCCTTGATCTTCTCCGGGTTAACCTCAATTCCGCGGTGGGAGACGATGAATCCCAGGAGTTGTCCAGCTGGGACCCCGAAGACGCACTTCGTTGGGTTAAGCATCATGTTGTACTACCTGAGGTTGTCAAATGTCTCTTGCAAATCCGCTATAAGGTCATCTTGCTTCTTGGACATGACTGCGATGTCGTCCACGTATGCGTGGATATTTCGTCCGATTTGATCCGCCAGGCACTTTTGCATAGTGCGCTGATACGTTGCTCCTGCGTTTTTCAGACCGAATGGCACTGTGACATAGCAATATGTGCCATAAGGTGTTATGAACGACGTAGCGAGCTGATCGGACTTTTTCATCTTGATCTGGTGGTATCCGGAGTAGGCATCTAAGAAACACAGTAGCTCCGATCCCGCCGTCGAGTCAATGACTTGGTCAATGCGAGGCAAGGGAAAAGGGTCTTTTGGACATGCTTTGTTCAGGCCAGTGTAATCTACACACATGCGCAGAACTTTTGTGTTTTTCTTAGGAACTAGTACCGGATTTGCCACCCACTTAGTATGTATCACTTCCTTGATGAAGCCTGCTTTCAACAGCTTGGAAATTTCCTTTGCTATGGCGCGGCGCTTTTCATCTCCGAAGCGTCTCATGGCTTGTCTTACTGGCTTTGAGCCAGGGATTATCTGCAGGGCGTGCTCGGCGAGTTCCCTGGGTACACCCGTCATGTCAGATGGCTGCCATGCGAAGATGTCCCGGTTCTCATGGAGGAACTCGACGAGCGCGCTTTCCTACTTGGGGGACAAATTTGTCCCAATGGCGGTGGTCTTGGCGGCATCGCCAGCGACAAGTTCCACCTGTTTCGTATCGACTGTAGGCTTGAAGGTGGGCGGGGAGGCGGAAACCTCCTGCTTGGATGCCGGCATCTCCGCGGGGTCCGTAGCGGCGTGGATTTCTTTGAACTCCTCGCCGAAGAACACTGCTTCCGCGAAGGCGGCTTCTCCTTCCTCACACTCCTTTGCCTTTCTGAAGCTGCCATAAACGGTGATTATGCCATCCGGTCCCGGCATCTTCAGTTGATTGTAAATGTAGCATGGCCTCGCATGAAAGCTGTGGAAAGCCGGGCGCCCGAAGATCACGTGGTAAGTGCTTTTGAACGGGACAACCTCAAAGGTTATGGGCTCTTCTCTGTAGTTTTCCTCACTACCGAAGGCAACCTTGAGTGTGATGGACCCGAGGGACTTGGCTTGGCGACCAGGAACCACCCCGTAAAAGGTGACCGCGCTATGGCGGAGTTGGGTCTTGGTGAGGCCGAGCTTTGTCAAAGTTTCCACGTACATGATGTTCAGGCTGCTGCCGCCATCCATTAAGCATTTGGAGAACTCGTAGCCATGGATTACAGGGCATACCACCATGGCGTAATAGCCATCTGGGATGTGCTCTGGATGATCATCGCGGCTCCAGTGCACCGGTACTTCGGACCATCTGACGTACTGGCGGATTTTTGGCACGGTGGCATTAAGTGAGCGCATAGCAGCTCTCTGTGCCTTAGCCGTGGGGGGTCCAAGGAATGTGTGAAAGGCGCCTTTTTTGTCCTTGATTGGGTTACCCTTGCCAGCAGCACCCTCTGCCTTTTCGGCGGGCTTGGGCGCAGGGTCTTCATCCATATCGCTGCCATCCCTAGACTCCTTGTCTTTATCCGCTTTTCCTTTGCCACGAGGCCGTTGTCGCCGGCTGCGTTTGAAGCCAGCTTCTTGATCCGCCTTGAGGTCGTTGACAAACTTGCAGTTCCGGTTGGTGTGGTTGCACTTTCCCGACGCGTCATGATGGGCAAAACATGGCATATCGCGGTATTCATCGTAGGACACGGGGGCGGATGGCGCCGAAGCGGGAGTTGCGGAACTCCGCGGCTGGCCACTGCCACCTCCGCGTCCCCTGCCGCGCTGGCTGCTTTGACCCTTGTCGGCAAAGGTTGTGGCGACCATGTCCGGAGCCTGCGGCTCTTCTGGTGGATTCTTCCGTTTGTTACTTCTATTCCACTTTCCAGTGTTCTGGATGGCGGAAGCCTTCAGAGATTCGCGGGCGTCGTCGTCGGCGGCCGCGTAGTTGCTTGCAATGGTGATCATGGAATTTAGGGTCAATTTCCCTTCGTTCCTTTCCCGCAACAGGCGATGGCGGAGCAGTTGGCCTCTCTCCAAACTGTCAATAAACGCGAGGATGGCGGATTCGTCAGTAACCCCTTCACAGGAGTTCTTCATATCCAGACATCGCGCGAGGAAAGTTTGGGAGGTCTCGTCGTCGGCTCGTCAGCACCGTTGGAGGTCACCAATGTTGTGGGGTCTCTTGTAAGTCCCCTCGAAATTTTCGGTGAACGCAGTTTGCATATCGAACCAGGTTTGGATGGAGTTTTCTGCCAAGTCGTTGATCCATTGCCTCGCAGTGCCGGATAGCATCAGGGGCAAATAGCGGACAGCAACATTGGGAGATCCCCCGGCGAATTGTACTGCGTTGAAGTAGTCTTGTAGCCAAGTCAAAGGCCTATCGACTCCATTGTACTGACGGATATTTTTCTCGATTTTGAACCCATACGGGATGGGCTCATCACGAATCCGTTGTCCAAAGCACTTTGGGCCGAGGAAGAAGGCCGTTTGAGACTTGGCAATCTCATTTAGATGGGTACGGGCGTCGTAGGGCTTCTAGTCTGGCGGATCCTTGCGAGAGTTGCGCGATCTTGCTGGCCCACCGCCACCGCCACCGCCGCCATGGGGTCTCCCTGGTGGGGATGGCGAAGGGTCGCGTCTGCGCTTACTCTCGCCGTCCTGCGACTGCTCTTTGCAGCTACGACGACTTCCTTCCGTTCTTCGTGGAGATGGATCATCGTTATGGCGGCGGGAGCCTTGCCCTTTGTCATCGTGGCGGCGAGTGGAGCGATGCTTATCCTTGTCACCGTCACGGTGCGTGCCGTCGTCATGGCGAGATCGGTCCCTTCTCTTGGATCCGCCATCTCTGCTGTTTTCCCGCCGTGGCGGATCGTCTCTGCGTCCAGCGTCACGGCTTCGTCCTCGTTTGCCATCATTGTCGCGTATGACGATTCCTCCCTTAGGGACTTCGAACGTCTTATGCTTTGGCGGCGGCATGTTGGTCTTGTGGCGGGGAGCAGCAGTGGCTTGTTGGTATCCGTAAGCCGGGTAGTTTTTGCGGGGTGGCGATGGATTTCTCTGTGGGCCTTTGCCATTTGGTTTGTCATCGGAGGATATTGGGATGGCGTGTCTCTGATTGCGAGCTTCTCTTCTTCGGATTTCTGAGGATCCGGTATGAGATTCGTTGTCAGGACGTCCACCATAATTGCCAGCCCCCTGAGCTTTAGAGGCAGTACTGGACCTGCATAGCGCATGATCAGATTCGAGCCGCCGTGACGACGTAGCCTTCTCCTGCTCCACTAATGCTTTGGTCATCAGTTTAACCGCCGTCTCTAGGGCTGCTGGACTCTTGTTATGCTCCAATAGCTCCTTTGCGGCCACGATGTTCTCGATGGGCGTAGCCCTAACTTCATCGCGGTTTTTGTCCACGTATGGCGGATTTTTGATGTACATCTTGGCCAGAGTTTCCGCTGTTGGTACGGTGAACTCAAGGTTTCGTACCAACTGCGGGTCGCTTCCCTCGTTGATCTGGTTCTGGACGAGAGTAACATACTTCTCCTCCATGTTCCTTGCGCGCTTCAGCGTGTCTTGAGCTTTAGCAATGTCGTCATCAACCTGCTTGCCCATCTTCTCGACTCGCTTTGCTTCCTTGAGGAGGGCTCGCCTTTTCTTCTCAAGATCGTTCACATCTCTGATATAGTCAGGGGTGATTGGATCTGCTAGAGTTCCATAGACGACCTTGTCCAGCGGGGTCGTGAAGTCTTCCGGGTGCTGGTCCACGGGGATGGCGGGTTGCAGAGGCCTGGGTCCGCCGTGGATCTCAGGAAGTTGTTCCGCGGCGGGATCGGCGGCTGGTGGCGGGTTACCCTGCTCATTGCCGGCATCTGCGTCGTGGACTGCCTGAGATGGCGGATCACCGGTTGTCTGTCCAGCATCATCTCCTTTGTTGGTGACGAACACCTGCTTGGCCGCTGCGTGTTGCTCTTCAAGTGCCTGCTGCGCCAATTCCGCCTCGAGTTTCCTCATGGCGGCATCGTAATGGTCAGAATCATAGCCTTTGCTATCCCAGTCATCCGATTCACCACTTTCGTTAAGTGCCTCTAGGATGGATTCACCTGGGCTATCTTCTCCATTGGAGGTAGATCCCGAAGTGATACCTGCGAACGCAACAAGGCAGTACCGCGGTGTCTCTAACGCCAGATTACTCATGGCGGATTCACTGTGGTCTTCCACCACTTCCTCTACCTCTAGGGCGGGCTGGGTGGGATTATTTTTCAGATTCGATCTGGACAACTTGGAAAGTTCCAGATCAGATGAGTCCTCCCCCGTATCCAGCTCGAAAGCGGTCCGTTTGGGGATTTCAGCCATACCAATCCGCCGAAAATTGGTTTCCGTAGCGGGGGTAGGGTTTGTCTCTCCAATGAAGATATGGATATCTCCAATTGGGATGACGGTGAATCGAGCAGGGTCTTCTCTAGCCGGCACCCAGAGGTTATCCGCTGGGACGATGGGGAAGCCGGAATCGTAGAGGACGCGCCCGATGGCGACGGTGTCGCCGATGCCTGCAAAGGCGGATCCCGCCTGGATCCGCGCTCCAGACGCGCTATGCCCCATGGTGGGCGCCAACTGTCGTGGTTTCGTCAACAGATCTGCCATAGAGGTAGGGGTATGGCGGTTTGTGGAAGGGGGTGAACATAGAGGAGCGACCCAGGACGGTGGTAGCACGAGTTTACCCAGCTTCAGATCCCGCGACGGTGGCGAGATCCTACGTGCTGCTATAATTCACTATATGGTAACAAGTGCTCGGTTACAATGATGAGGTTGGCTGTTTCGCTATGCGATTGGCCGTAATATTAGTCTGATGCCTCAAGGGCTGCTCCACGCCGGGCTTATAAAGGCGCCTGGCGTGGGCTACACGTTGGTACCGGAGCGGATACAACTTGGAGTCCTAGACTAAGTCCTATGCGTGTACGTCAAGGTAACTCGCCATGGGCCGTCTCCGGATCCGCCATGGGCCCGTCGTCTGTAATCCGCCATGGGCCTGTCTAAGGATCCGCCATAAGCGCATGCGTCCAGTACCGCCGTGGCAACTTCAGCAACTGGGCCGCCCGGTATGGCGAATCCGCCATACCACCCCTGATGGGCCACCCTGGCTTGCTGATTTAGGACTACTGTTGGGGATATACCAAATAGGTATACCAGCGACATAGTCCTAAATCAGCAAGCCAGGGTGGCCCATCAGGGGTGGTATGGCGGATTCGCCATACCGGGCGGCCCAGTTGCTGAAGTTGCCACGGCGGTACTGGACGCAGGCGCTTATGGCGGATCCTTAGACAGGCCCATGGCAGATTACAGACGACAGGCCCATGGCGGATCCGGAGACGGCCCATGGCGAGTTACCTTTACGTACACGCATAGGACTTAGTCTAGGACTCCAAGTTGTATCCGCTCCGGTACCAACGTGTAGCCCACGCCAGGCGCCTTTATAAGCCCGGCGTGGAGCAGCCCTTGAGGCACGTTCTAGTCTTACAGCCAATTGCATAGCGAAACAGCCAACCTCATCATTGTAATCGAGCACTTGTTGCCATATAGTGAATTATAGCAGCACATAGGATCTCGCCACCGTCGTGAGATCTGAAGCTGGGTAAACTCATGCTACCACCGTTCTGGATCGCTCCTCCGTGTTCACCCCCTTCCATAAACCGCCATACCCCTACCTCTATGGCAGATCTGTTGACGAAACCACGACATCTGCTTCCTCATCAACATCATCCTCATCACCTTCCATATCTTCATCTTCTTCATCTTCACTAGCGGAGGCAAAGGGTTCATTGGTCACACCCGGTGTCGGCTTCTTTTGAGGCTTCACGGTTTTGTGCTCAACCAACTTAGAGATGTCAACACAAAGAGAGTAGTTGGGAGACTTGCTCTTGATAAGCATCATCACATACGGTGTTGGGGATATACCAAATAGGTATACCAGTGACGTAGTCCTAAATCAGCAAGCCAGGGTGGCCCATCAGGGGTGGTATGGCGGATTCGCCATACCGGGCGGCCCAGTTGCTGAAATTGGCACGGCGGTACTAGACGCAGGCGCTTATGGCAGATCCGGAGACAGGTCCATGGCGGGCTACTAGCGGCGAGCCTATGGCGGATCCTGAAGACGGCCCATGGCGGGTGACCTTGTAGCGCACGCGTAGGACTTAGTCTAGGACTCCAAGTTGTATCCGCTCCGGTACCAACGTGTAGCCCACGCCAGGCGCCTTTATAAGCCCGGCGTGGAGCAGCCCTTGAGGGAGAGACCAATCTTACGGCCGATCGCATAGCAAAACAGCCAAATCTCATCATTGTAACCGAGCACTTGTTGCCATATAGTGAATTATAGCAGCAAGTAGGATCTCGCCACCGTCGCGGGATCTGAAGCTGGGTAAACTCGTGCTACCACCGTCCTGGATCGCTCCTCCGTGTTCACCCCCTTCCACAAACCGCCATACCCCTACCTCTATGGCAGATCTGTTGACGAAACCACGACAGTTGGTGCCCACCGTGGGGCTTAGCGCGTCTGGAGCGCGGATCCAGGCGGGATCCGCCTTTGCAGGCATCGGCGACACCGTCGCCATCAGGCGCGTCCTCTACGATTCCGGCTTCCCCATCGTCCCAGCGGATAACCTCTGGGTGCCGGCTAGAGAAGACCCCGCTCGATTCACCGTCGTTCCGATTGGAGATATCCATATCTTCATCGCAGAGACAAACCCTACCCCCGCCATGGAAACCAATTTCCGGAGGATTGGTATGGCCGAAACCCCCAAACGGACCGCTTTTAAGCTGGATACGGAGGAGGACTCATCTGATCTGGAACTTTCCAAGTTGCCCAGATCGGATCTAAAAAATAATCCCACCCAGCCCGCTCTAGAGGTAGAGGAAGTGGTGGAAGACCGCAGTGAATCCGCCATGAGTAATCTGGCGTTAGAGACACCGCGGTACTGCCTTGTTGCGTTCGCAGGTATCACTTCGGGATCTACCTCCAATGGAGAAGATAGCCCAGGTGAATCCATCCTAGAGGCACTTAACGAAAGTGGTGAATCGGATGACTGGGACAGCAAAGGCTATGATTCTAACCACTACGATGCCGCCATGAGGAAACTCGAGGCGGAATTGGCGCAGCGGGCACTTGAAGAGCAACAAGTAGCGGCCAAGCAGGTGTTTGTAACCAACAAAGGAGATGACGCTGGGCAGACAACCGATGATCCGCCATCTCAGGAAGTCCACGACGGAGATACCGGCAATGAGCAGGGTAACCCGCCATCAGCCGCTGATCCCGCCACGGAGCAACTTCCCGAGATTCAGGGCGGACCCAGGCCGCCACTACCCGCCATCCCCGAAGACTAGCACCCGGAAGACTTCACGACCCCGCTGGACAAAGTCGTCTATGGAACTCTAGCAGATCCAATCACCCCTGACTATGTCAGAGATATGAACGATCTCGAGAAGAAGAGGCGAGCACTCCTCAAGGAAGCAAAGCGAGTCGAGAAGATGGGCAAGCAGGTTGATGACGACATTGCTAAAGCTCAAGACACGCTGAAGCGCGCAAGGAACATGGAAGAGAAGTATGTCACTCTCATTCAGAACCAGATCAACGAGGGAGGCGACCCGCAGCTGGTACGAAACCTTGAGTTCACCGTACCAACATCGGAAACTCTGGCCAAGATGTACATCAAGAATCCGCCATACGTGGACAAAAACCGCGATGAAGTTAGGGCTACGCCCATCGAGAACATCGTGGCCGCAAAGGAGCTATTGGAGCATAACAAGAGCCCAGCAGCCCTAGAGATGGCGGTGAAACTGATGACCAAAGCAATAGTGCAGCAAGAGAAGGCTACGTCGTCGCGACGGCTCGAATCTGATCCTGCGCTATGCAGGTCCAGTACTGCCTCTAAAGCTCGGGGGGCTGGCAACTATGGTGAACGTCCTGACAACGAATCTCATACCGGATCCTCATAAATCCGAAGAAGAGAAGCTCGCAATCAGAGACACGCCATCCCAATATCCTCCAATGACAAACCACATGGCAAAGGCCCGCAGAGAAACCCATCGCCACCCCGCAAGAATTACCCTGCTTACGGATACCAACAAGACAATGCTGCCCCTCGCCATAAGACCAACATGCCGTCACCAAAGCATAAGACGTTCGAAGTCCCAAAGGAGGGAATTGTCTAGTATTTGTGATGCTAACCATATAGAGGAAACCGAAGAGTCTTTGGGCCAAGACAAGGTCTTGAATGGAGCTTCAAGTATTTCTTCATCTTCTTCTTCTCATGGTTCCCACATATGCCTTATGGCTAGGTCTTCAAATCATAATGATGTTGAGGACAATAGTGAGGATGAGGAAAATGAAGAAGACTATATTGAGTATTTAAACAAGAAGGGTAAGGTGGTCTTTGATGCTTTGCATAACCATAAAAATGTTTTGCCCAACTTCTTTGAAATCATGAGTTGTGCTATTGAGAGCACGAAACTCATTGAGATGAAGGAAGAACAAATTGTTAAAATGTTTTCTCTTGAGCGTGAGTATGCCAATGATATCCATGATTTAAAATATGCTCTAGAGGAAGAGCAAGAGCTTCGGGTTTATCTTGAGGAGAAGCTTGAATCCATTGAGGAGTCATGTAATGAAATTATTTCTAAACTCACTAAAGAACGTGACCTCGCTCTTGCCAAGTTGTCTTCTCATATTCATAATGATAATGATGCATGTGCTACTAACTCTACTTCTTGTGAAGCATCTATTTTGAAGGAGAATGTTGAGCTAAGGGCTCAACTTGAATTGCTAACTAGAAAGTATGGGAAATTGGAAGAAAGTCATGAAAAGCTATCTAGCTCTAATGAGGATCTTCTAGTGTCCCATGCTCGCCTAAAGTTAGCTCATGAGGCTATATCTACAAAGGTAACATCTTGTGAGCCTCATGTGGGCACTAGCACTATTTCCCAAAATGCTATATTGCCATGTGCTAGTACTAGTAATTCATCCACTCATACTATTGCTACATCTAGTGATGAATTACCCTCCTTGCCTTGTTGCTCTAACCATGTAGCCTCTACTTCCACTAGTACTTGTGTTGTCACTAACCATGTAGAGGAAATCAAAGAGCTCAAGGCCCAAGTTACTTCGTTGAAGAAAGACTTGGAAAAACATCATGAAGGGAAGTCCACACTCAATAAGATCTTGAGTGTGCAAAAATCCCCCAATGACAAGAGTGGACTTGGATTTATCTCTAACAACAAGAAGAAGTCCAAAATATACAAGAAGAAGAAGGGCCAAGAACAAGTCAAGAATTTGGCCAAGATTGTTTGCTTCAAGTGCAAAATTGAAGGGCACCATGTTAGATCTTGCCCTTTGAAGAAAAAGGCACTTAGTGAGAAGCAACAAGGGAAGCGGCCTCAAGTTCAAGCCCATGCTCAACCTCAAGTTGAAGAAAGGTCACTTCCCAAGAAAAATCAAGCTAATGCTCCCCTTGTGGAGAAATCAAGTGAGAAGAAGGTGAAGAAAAGAACTTGCTACATATGCCATGAGAAGGGTCACCTATCTTCTTCATGCACTAGTGGTAACTCATCCAACCCTATCATAATTGAAGATGCTTATTCACTTTGCAAGGATAAGGTTGGCAATGTGTTTGCCAAATTTGTTGGTGCTCAAAGTGGTGTCAAGAAAAGAACCATTTGGGTTGCCAAACCTATTGTTTCTAACTTCTTAGGACCCAACTTGGTTGGGGACCAACAAGCCATTACTTGAACAATAGGTGTTGGTGGAGGGCATTGGAGACTTGGCTATATCATGAAGAATTAAGGGATCTTCATCAATTATATTTTCTCAAGTCAAGTCATTTGGATTATCTTATTTCTATCATATATCCAATGTTCCTCCTTGCGGTAACTTGTACTCAACTTATCTACATTGAAAGTTACTCGCCCCTTTACATGTGTTGGGTTTTGTATCTTGCATGTTTTTGTATATGTTGTGCTTCCTACTTGCTTCATTTTGAGTATTCAAGTATGTGCATGTTGGTTTGCACACCATGTACGGTTGTTCTTGTTGAGCCTTTTGTATCTCGTTTTATCTTACTTGGCTCTTGTGAGAGATTATTGGACCATCCCATTTTGGGGGAGTGATATGCTTTGCACTTCACAATCCAAAAAATGTGTGTACATGAGGAATACCACTTAGTGTTGATATTTAAAGATTATCTAGTTTCTATGTGGTATGTCATTCTTATGAGAAATTCAAATTCTATAATGTCCATTAATCATCTTGTTGGATTTTATTTGCCTCTTGTGAAAATAAATGCTTTATCATATTATGGGGGAGTAATATGCTTTGTGCATACTACAAACCAATATAATGTCTATATTTGAGGTTGTGTCACATAGTGTTGATATTGTAAATTATCTTGCTTCTATGTGGCATGTTTTCTCAAACAAGTTCCAATTTGCCAAATTATTTTATTGCTCATGTTTTGGATCTTGTTTGTGAGATACTTTCTTGATAGGGTTTTCCTAAAATGTGGAATGCTACATCAAAGTTGGAAAACCATTAGCTTCAAGTTATCTTAATCATTGCTTTGCATGATTGTTTAACTATTTGAGTCTATCAAGAATATCTTCTTTAGCATGGTGATTAATTCTTATCCTTCTCCGTATGCTTCTTTGTTGTGAAGATGATCTTGGATTTATATGTAAACTACCACCGGGAAATAAATCCAAATACCTCTTGTTCTTGGACAATTGGTACTATATCATGTGGCACATGTATATTGATCATCTTTACATTGGCTATTACTTTTAATTGCCTTATCTCTAGCCAAAAATGTATTTGTTTTAGCTCCCATTGTCTTTCATGACTTTTGTTATCCCATTTGATTTCGTTGAACTTGTTTTGTGTTATTTATATGTAGGTGGATGTGATGATCCCACTTGTGTGCATTTTGTATTCAAATGCAAAATCATAAATAATGCACTAATCTTGGGGGAGCTCTCCTATATTTGTTATAACACACTCTTTGTGCTTATTTCAATTGGTATTGGTTTTTTGTTGGAAGACAAATCTTTTCTTTTTGGTACTTAGTGTGCCATCATAAAAAGTGTGGAGAGTTTGGTTTGTTTGTTTGAACCTTGCTCTCTTTGGGAGTTGGTGATCTCAGTCCTTATTATTTATTTCTTACTCTTAAAATGAGATATGTCTTTGAGCATGTGTGTTTTAGTTATGTTTTATGCTCATTGGCTTTTGCTTGGTTCACTAGTTGAACTTTGGAGTCAATCTTATGTTGATTTGATTCTTTGATATAATTTGGACAACCTTTTGTAGCTTCACAATTTTGTGTGCTCGCTTGTCCTTCTTGGTGTTGTGTCCAAATTGTATCTCCTTTGGCTCTTGAAAGTCATGTGCATGCATATTTACTAAATGTACACTTTATGGCATGCTTTGCTTTCTTTGATCAAATATATAGGAGAAGCTCCATCAAATCCTAAATCGGCTAAGATGTGCATGAAATTCAATTTCATATATATATGCACATATTTATATGGAGTTTGTCCTATATGTTGTAGTTTCTAACTACTTTGGACCCAATGAGTTTGGGGACCATCTTGTACTTGAACTTTGTTTTAGGTACATGGAGATATATTGGTGCCTGTCTCAATAATAAGGATGAAGTGGTGACTAAATGATAATTTGAGGCAAGCTAGGATTATTGAAGAACTCCTATCTACTACATCCTACCATTATATCTCGGTAACAAGTATCTTCTTCATGCATACTTCTCTAGTATCCAACCTTGTGTAGGTTGTTTTATGGCATTGAAAATCTTGTGGTTCTTGCAAGGATTCTAATGAAACCTCTTTATTGCAAATGTGAGCAAGTTTAGATGAGGACATATTATTGGGAACATATAAAAATCATGCTCATGATTCTCCTATCCCATATATGTCAACTTAGCAATCTTTTTGCATATCAATTCCTCAATAAGCTCACATGTGTAAAATTGATGAAATTGCAAATTTATTTCTTCCGTTTGGTATCCTTCGTTTTGATACTTGTTGTTTTTATCAAAGCATCCCAACTATCTTATTTCCCTTGTTGATATTTGTGATGTCTTTGACATGTTGGTGGTTGAAGTTTGTCAATATACAATAAGATAAATTGAGCCTTTGGCCATGCTTTAAAAGCAAAAATCTCATTGGTATATTGCATGCCTTCATTTTGGATATCATGTTCTATTCTTAGTATCTATTTTGTGTGTACATGGTTCTTTGTGATAATTATCTTTGTGATATTGTCTACTTAGAATCTTATACACATGAGAGATGATATCTTATTATTTGATATCTTATTTGAACCTTATGTGTTGGGATGGAATGCTAAGCAACATCATTCATTGAAGACTATGTGGATGCTCTATGCTAATCCTTGTATTAGTATTATAATATGTTGTGTCATTTCTCTCACACATTCCTTGGTTGGGCCTTTTATATGTTATCCCTTACTTTTTGCTCAACCATTTCTTTGATGCAAGTGTTAAGCTTAATTTCTTCTCTATGATCTCTTGCAAATGGTTACGTTTTAAATGTTATTGAGGGAGTGAGGATTCCATGTTGTGCAAATTGTATTCAAATACAAATATTCCAATTTTTGCACGTACCTTGGGGAGCTTCCTCATTTCATTTAAAGCACCATTTTGCGGTTAGCATAGTATTTAATTTCACTTGGTATCATTTTGTGTTGAATAATATTGAGGGAGTGATGATTCCATGTGTGTGCACCTTATCTTCAACTCAATAGAATATTTTGTGCACACACCTTGGGGAGCTTCCTCATATTATTTAGAGCACCTTTTCGATCTTATCATAAAATCTCTGTTCAGTTTGTTCTTTGGATTGTTTGATTGCTCTCTTCATTTGTTGAAGTTTATCCATCGTGTTATCTTATTTTTTTGGCAATCTTTGATCCTCGATATAGTTTCATTTCCTTCAAAAAATTTCCTTTGTATATGTGCATGTGTTTTCACTCATTTATTTTGGATATGCACACCGTTTTGGAGGAACTCTCACTATATTGGCCTTCTAAGCTTTTTTCGCCCATTTTGGCAATGGATGCCAATGGGGGAGAAGTTTCGAGGGTTTAAAGGGAATTGGCTTTTATGCTTTGGTTTGTTCTTAAGCATTTGGCTTTCATGCTTTGCATGGTTGAGTATATAGTGGAAACTCCACCAACAACCTTTGTTGGCAATATATGCAATGAAATCAAGATCATTCACACGTGCATAGATTGTGGGGGAGTTTGCTCTATAGATGGTGGTTTTACTAACATCACATACTTTTGTAGTATTTGATGTTAGTATAACCATTTTAGTTCTTTGAATTCATTATATAAACCCTCTCAAAGAGATTGTCATCAATTACCAAAATGGGGGAGATTGAAAGATCATATCGAGCCCCATGTGTGGTTTTGGTAATTAATGACAATCCCTATGGACTAATGGTTGCATTGAGTTATATGTGTAGGACTTGTCCATAGACAATGCTTGAACCATTTGTTGGAGTCAAGGTTGTAAGAAGAAGATTATGTGTTGACCAAGGTGTTATTCAAGGAGTGATCCAAAGATTGGTCTTAAGGGATTTGAGCTTATATCAAGTTTGTCTTGAAGAATAAGATTGAGTGAGCTTTCATGTGTATCCTCAAGACACCATCATTATGGAGAAAGAAGAATTGATTCGAGGATTGATCAAGTCAAAGCGCAAGTTCAAGATGAGCAACTAGAAGAGAACATATGCTTGAAGCTTGCCATCTATATTGTGTTTATGGATATGTGAAGATATGCTTAAAGAGAGTCTCTTCCATAGTGGAGTATGGGGGAGAAATCCGCAAAACTTCACCAAGCAAGCTCAATCAAGAAAGGTGGTCCAACTTGAGAAGATCAAGATCGTCATTATCCACCTCAAGTGGAATGCTCAAGGCAAAGGTATGATAGTGTTAGGGTTTCTTTCTTACCGGTCTCATGGTGTTAGTTGTGAGACCGGGTTATAGGATCGGTAGCCGTACTATCAAGAGGGGCTCTCGAGTGAGTAACTTAATTGTATCGTTCGGAGAGAGCTCAAACCTTTGCATACTTGGCATCTTCTTTCTTGGTTCTTATTTAAGTTTTATCCATGTGAGGTTCTAGAGCTTGTGGTTATTTCCATGACAAGCTCTAGCTCATCAAAAACGGATTTCGCATGAAGCTCTTATTGCGTTTTTGATGTTTGGAGGTTTTACCGGTTTGCCTTCAAAGAGAGGTCAAACCTTTCATCATTTGGTTTTATACTCCCTTGTTGGACTATGATGTTTCTATGGATGAAGTTGTAGAGCTCGTTGTGGTGATTCCAACGAGCCCAAGATCATCAAAAACGGAGTCCGGATGAAAAAGTTATCACCGTTTTCGTATTGCAATTTCTGCTCGGCGTCACCCAGTAAGGGGGGCGGATATTCCGGCCAGGGGGGCGGATTATCCGGCCTGGGGGCGAAAATTTCGTTTCGGAATTTCTGCTAAGGACTTTTGGGCGCGTCACCCAGTAGGGGGGGCGGATATTCCGGCCCGGGGGCCGGATAATCCGGCCTGGGATGCTGTAACGGTCATTTTTATGGGAGGGGGTATAAATACCCCTCCCCTTCTTTCTCCTTGGGGCTGGTTGCTTGTCTCTCTCTCCTCCATTGTTTTGACCTTCAAGAGCTTGCAATTACTCTCTATCCATCCCATATTTCTTGAATCTTGTTGAGGGATTTGAAAGAGAAGATCTAGATCTACAACTCCACCAATCAATCTCTCCTCTAAGTGAGGGGAACATCTTGGGATCTAGATCTTGGAGACTTGTGTGGTTTTCCTCCATTTGTTCTTCCTCTCATATCTCTCCATAGCATTAGTTGCTTTGGTAGGATTTGAGTGAGAAGGATTTGAGCACCTTGTGTGCTCTTGCCATTGCATAAGTTGCATCGGTTTAAGTTCTCCCCGGAGATTCGAGTAAGTGAAAGCTTGTGAGCTTATTACTCTTGGGTTCTTGGAACCCTAGACGGCTTTGTGGCTTTGTGGTGCCTTTGTGGCTATTGTTGGGAGCCTCCAATTAAGTTGTGGATGCGTGCCCCAAGCTTTGTGTAAAGGCCCGGTTCCGCCTTGAGGAACCCCTTAGTGGAAGAGTGAGTTAGGCCTTTGTGGCGCAAGCTCACACCGGAGAATAGGGTGAGGCCTTTGTGGCGTTGGTTAGGCCTTTGTGGCGATACCACACCCCTCCAACGAGACGTACTCCCTTTCAAGGGAGGAACTCGGGAATACATCATCGTCTCCACGTGCCTCGGTTATTTCTATACCCGAGCTCTTTACTTATGCACTTTACATTGTGATAGCCTTCGTGCTTGAAGTCATATATCTTGCTATCACCTTGTTACTTGTATTGCTTAGCATAAGTTGTTGGTGCACATAGGTGAGCCTAGTTTATTTAGGTTTTATGTGCTTGACAAAATAAACGCTAGTTTAATTCCGCTTTTGTTCAAGCCATTCATAAAATTTGATATCGCCTATTCACCCCCCCTCTAAGCGACATCTGTGTCCTTTCAGGCTTTCCTTAGGGGCGGCTTGATATCCTGCACACATTCCCACACTAAGCATGATATCCGGTCTAGATGCACAAAGATAGAGCAAAGACCCAATCATAGAGCGATAAAGTTTTTGATCCACCTCTTTACCATTAGGATCGAGATCAAGATTAACCTTTGTAGGCATGGGAGTCTTTGATTCATCATTGAAAGATTTGTTAGAAGAGCCAAAAATGATATCATCTACATAAAGTTGGCATATGAAAAGCTCCCCGTTGACTTTCTTAGTAAAAAGAGTGGGATCAATGAGGCCTATCTCAAAACCACGGTCTACAAGAAGCTCTCTAAGGTGCTCATACCATGCACGTGGGGCTTGTTTAAGGCCGTAGAGTGCCTTATCGAGCTTGTAAACATGGTCCGGAAAGTTAGGATCCTCAAAACCCGGGGGTTGCTTAACATACACTAACTCATGCAAAGGACCATTTAGGAAAGCACTCTTCACATCCATTTGTTGTAACATAAAATTATGATGTGATGCATAAGCACGAAGGATACGGATGGACTCAAGGCGAGCCACGGGTGCAAAGGTCTCTCCATAGTCAATGCCTTCAATTTGAGAATACCCTTGAGCAACCAAACGAGCCTTGTTCCTTACAACAATCCCATCTGCATCTTGCTTGTTCTTGAAGATCCACTTGGTTCCAATGACATTGCGGCAATCCTTGGGCTTCTCCACTAATGACCAAACCTTGTTGCGCTCAAAGTTATTGAGTTCTTCATGCATGGCCTCTACCCAATCCGGGTCTTCAAGCGCTTCAAACACCTTTTGAGGTTCCACACAAGAGATATAGGCATGGTGGATACTAAAGTTTGCCAATTGCCTCCTTGTGGACACCCCTTTCCTCACACTTCTGATCACACTCTCCAAGGTGTGGCTACCTCTACGGAGAGTTGTTGCTATCTTCATGGCACGGCGAGCTTGAGCTTCTTCAAGAGATTCTTGAGAGGCCACTTGGTCATCACCACGGTTTTGGTCCTCGCCTTGACCTTCAAACCGAGCATGCTCTTCACCTTGAGCTTGCTCTTCGTCTTGAACTTGATCTTGATCACCACTTGGTGAAAAATCACCATCATGCTCATGGTCTTAATCTTGATCATGCTCACATGGTTGAGGGGCTTGAGCTTGTCTTTGGCTAGCATCAAAGGGACCTTGTGGAGCTTGTTGTGTTTGAGAGGGTGAAGGCTCCACTTGAGTAGAGCATAGTCCTTCTCCTTCCGCCAAAGGTGTCCCTCAACGGGTATGAGATGTCCCACACCCATTCTTCTTATGGCAAGAGGAGGCATTTCGTCACCTACATCAAAAACACCACGTTGCTCCACACGGGGGCCGTCATTCTCGTCGAATCTCACGTTAGAAACTTCAACAACTCGAGCGGAGAGTTTGTCAAAGATTCTAAAGGCGTGAGATTCGGCGGCATAGCCAACAAAGGTACCCTCAAGAGCTTTTGAATCAAATTTGGACAAATGGACACCTTTCTTAAGATAGTAGCACTTACAACCGAATATCTGAAAGTACTTGATGTTAGGCTTCTTTCCAATGAGGATCTCATAAGGAGTCTTGTTCAAGCCCTTGCGGAGATATAACCGGTTTGACGCATGACATGTGGTATTAATGGCTTCGGCCCAAAAGTTATACGGAGACTTCAATTCCGCTAACATGGTCCTAGCCATATCAATGAGACTCCGGTTCTTCCGCTCGGCTACACCATTTTGTTGGGGAGTGTAGGGAGATAAGTATTGATGGTGAATCCCCTCATCACTGAGAAAATCATTCAAGGTGTAGTTCTTGAACTCGGTGCCATTGTCACTTCGGATCATCAATATGTCTTGACCATATTGATGTTGCACATCATTGGTGAAGTCTTTGACGGTTTGTTGAGTCTCACTCTTGTGAGCCAAGAAGAAGACCCAAGTGTATCTTGCATAGTCATCGACAATCACCAAGTAATACTTCTTTCCTCCAAGACTTTCATAAGAGGGAGGGCCAAAGAGATCCATGTGAAGGAGCTCTAGGACCCTCTTAGATGAAATGATGGTCTTGCTAGGATGAGGAAGTTCAGGCATCTTTCCTTCAATGCAAGCTCTACACACACAATCTTTTGAAAAGGTTAGATCGGTTAGTCCTAGGATGTGGTTGCCTTTGTGGAGACTTTGCAAAGTTCTCATATTGACGTGGCCTAGCCGGCGATGCCAAAGCCATCCCACGTCAACTTTAGCCATGAGGCATGTCGCGGCTTTAGTGACCTCCTTCGAGAAGTTGATCACATATAAGCCATTTTCGACATGCCCTACATGAGCTACATTAAGAGACTTGCTCCACAAAAGAACTACAATCCCAACATCAAAGAAGTTTGCAAAGCCCATATTAGCAAGTTGAGCAATGGAAAGAAGATTATATGAAAGGGACTCAACAAGCATGACATCTTCCACGGTAACATTGTGAGAGACAACAACCTTGCCGAGACCCAATACCTTTGACCTTGAAGAATCCCCATAGGTGATGTAGCCCGCATGGGATGAACCGGTGCGAAGCTCCTTCACCATTTCTTTGCTCCCGGTCATATGATTGGTAGCACCACTATCAATTATCCATTGACCACCACCGGAAGCAAAGCCCTACAAGAGATCAAGTCTTGACTTTAGGTCCCCATTTCTCAATGGGTCCTTTCTTGTTAGTGACAAGGGTCTTTGGAACCCAAATAGACCATGCAACATATTCATTTGATGAACCAACAAATTTAGCATAAACATGTCCATCACATGCACAGAAAAGAACATAAGAAGGATTATATTTTCCCGCAAAGTTATTATGGTTAGGCATAGCCTTTTTGCCATTCCCAATAACTTCCCTCACCTCCTCCTCAAATACATTACCGTTCTCATCATAGCATATTTCACTAGGAACATGCTTCTTTAATGAGGGAGGAGGCGTGGGGACACTCTTCTTCTTCTTCTTATTCTTCTTCTTCTTGTTCTTCTTGGACTTGGACGAATATCCAAGTCCCGTCTTGTCACCATGTTGCTTTTGAGCATTTAAGAGCTCATCAAGCTTCTCATTTCCCTTTAGGGGGGCTTTCTCACAAGAGGGGTTAGTTGAGCATGAACTTGCAACAAATGTGCTAGAAAGAGACTTGGTTGCTTCATTAGCAATTATAAGATTTAGTTTCTCATTTTGCAACCTAAGTTCATTAGCAACGGATTGAGCAATATCACGATCACTTTTAAGTTTAGCAATATCCAAATTGTGAGATTCTTCAAGACCCAACATGGATGTCTCAAGTTACACCCTTAGGTCTTGCTCTTCCTCAAGAGATTGAGTAAGAGAAGCAATTTCATCAGCATAGTCACGAGCATGCCCCTCAAGTTCGAAAATGCGTTCATCATTTTTATCATTTATTTGGATGGCTTCATTATATTGATCTAGGAGAATCTCAAAGCGAGCTTTGGTCTCCCCATGCAAGGTTGACATGAAAATGTCCATTTCATTTAGATTATCATTATCACCAACATGTTCAACACAATCCATCAAAGATAGGCTTTTAGGTATGATGGGTGTGAGAGGCGGTGATACCTTTGTAGCGTGAGCCATGAGACAAGATGCATTGTGGTTGGAGCGCTTTGATTCATTTGCGGAAGCGAATAGGGATGATGAGGGGGTAGGATGGGCAATGGCGATGGCGGCCCTTCCTATTTCCTCCTTATCACTTGCATCATCCTCGGAGAGGTACTCTTCTTGAGTTATCAAAGCGTGAGTTGGAAGGACTCTCTTCTTGTCGGAGTTTCTAGGGTAAGACTTGGACTTCATTTCCTTGCGGACAAGCCTTCCATTGTGATCTTCAACTCTTTCATATGGACACTCCGCAATGAAGTGGTTAGTGTTACCACAATTGTAGCAAGTCCTCACTCTACTTGTGGCCTTTGGCTTGGAGGGGCTAGATGACTTCCACTTCTTCATGAATGCCCTTTGAGCAAGTGCCATGTGCTCGGCATGATCATACTTCATATCCTCGGGGCTTCCACCCATTACTTCTTCCTCTTCCAACAAGCTTTCTTCTTCATGATAGGTGACTTTGGCCTTCAAAGCAAGGTTGGGAGCATGCACACCACGTGCACGAGCTACAGCATCATCCGCATTCTTCTCGGAGATCGTTCTTGCCATCATCTCTTGCAAAATGTCATGAGCGGACATCTTCCGGAAATTTGCATTTCCCTTGATAGAGTTCACGGTCTCCTTGTGGAAGGGCAAGAGAGCTTGAATGAACTTCCTCTTCATCCACCTCCAATCACATTGGGTGGAGCCAAGATCCGTTAGCTTCACTTGGAGTGACGAGAGACGCCTATGGAGTTCTTCGGGAGTTTCACCATCAAGCATGGCAAAGTTGTCCGCTTCATTGGAGGCTTCATCAAACTTGGATTCTTGAATGCTTTCATTTCCAATGAAGAGGTTGGTGAGAATGTCCCAAGCTTCCTTGGCAGAGGTGATGTTGCGAACGAAAGCCGTGTCCTTCTCGGTAAGAGACATGTGAATGAGATGCAAGGCGGAGGCATTGACTTGCTTGTCGATTTGCTCCCAAGGTAGCAAGTTGGTCAAATCCTTGGAAGTTGGATGGAAACCCTGCTCAATGATCCTCCAAAGCTCAATAGACGAAAAGTTTATGTTAGAGCGCATGTTATCTTGCCAATTGGCAAAGCTAGAAGCATCAAGTGGTGGCGGTGGGCCGCAAGAAGCAAGGTGTGGCATTTGAAGGTGTCTTCCGGAGACATAGCTCGTGGGATGTGGAATTCTCGGACTATGCCCCCGAGAGGTGTCATCTTTGTTGGGTGGGTCATCGTTGTTCTCATCCCCATCCTTGTCCGGATCATCCTCGTTTAAGGACGGCTTATCCTTATCCGAGGTGTCAACTGGGGTTGGAGGAGTGGTACTAGATGTTCCACTAGTGAGAGAATCAAGTAGAGATTTTTGGCTTTCCATGGCGGCCATCATAGCATCCATATGTGCAATTATACTATTTAGATCCCCCTTAGTGGCGGGTTCCTCTTCGCCCATAACCTCTTAGGCGGTTAAGCCCAATCAAAGAGCACTAGGCTCTGATACCAATTGAAAGGATCGGTACGGGCGACTAGAGGGGGGGGTGAATAGGCGCTAAGTCAATTTTTAATCTTTTTCAATTTTAAGGCTTGACACAAAGTAAATTCACTAGATGTGCAACTAGGTGAATTTCCTAAGAGTGGCAAGCATGCAAGTAAACAAGTAACTAGTAAGATACAAGTAAGGGAAAGAAATAACCAAAGAGTGGAGACCGGAGACACAAGGATGTATTCCCGTAGTTCCTTCCTTTTAAGGGGAAGTACGTCTACGTTGGAGAGGTGTGGTGACACGGAGTGTACCAACGCCACAAAGGCTCACCTTGTTCTCCGGTGAGCAAGCCACGGAGGCTAGCTCGATTCCACTAAGCGGTGGTATTGGGGGAACCACGAATCCCTTACACGGAGCTTGGGGCACAACTCCATAACTCAATTGGAGGCTCCCAAGAACGCCATGGAGGCTAGAAACACCACAGAGATGAGTCAATCAAGCACTTACAATACCTAGGGTTCCAACAAACCCTAGGCTCAAATCCTCCAAGCAACTGGAGGGGGAAATGAAATTCCTTCGGTGAAGATGATGGACTAGGTCTTCTCCTTCGAATCCTCAAAGGGATTCAAGTTCTATTGGCTAGAGGTGGAGATCTAGAGCTTTGGAGCTTGGCAGCAATGGAGGTGAGAGAGTGTGAGCCGCAGCATTGACTTGAGGTGGAAGAAGCCTTTATATAGTCCAAGACAAGGACTAGCCGTTGCTGCCCTTTTAGGCCAGAGTCTCCGGGGTTCAGAGCCCGGAGTCTCCGGGGTAAGTCGCCAAGGCCGGAGTCTCCGGGCCGGAGATGAGCTCCTGCCAAAGTTTCCGGCCAGAGTCTCTGCCCCCATATCTGGAGCGAGCGACACCCGACGAAAAAGGACCCCGGAGGCTTGGGCCGGAGTCTCCGGTCTCTGACCCAAAGTCTCCGGTGTGTGAACACCAGAGTCTTCGGGCAGGAGACCCGGAGTCTCCGGCGCAGAAATGCCAGCAACATGAATCTTCAGATTTTCACCTACAATGAAGATTAGACTGAGACAAAATGGTTAGATACCTAAGTATTGACAACAAACACCCAAAAATAGATTTTGCAAGAAAATGCTCTTTCAATTTCATACACCATCGACTTGGCCCCATCAAGTTTTTCTGGCGCCGCTACCGGGGATATTCCTACATCAACTATATTTTCCCCCGTCAACTTGGCACCATAAAATAGCAAGCAAGTTTTTCTGGCGCCGTTGCCGGGGAAGAGTGGAAGACCTCTGCAAGGGGAGTTTTTCGCACACACATCCTTTACTTTGTTTTAAGTTTTGCTTTACTTTATTTTTACTTGCATCATTTTATATCAAAAACCCAAAAAAATTAGAATCCTTGGTAGTTGTTATTTCTTTACTTCTAGTTCATTATGTTGTTCCCTAAGTATGTTTTGGAGGACCTCTCAGTAGGTAGTGGTTCAATTATTGGGAAAGATAACATTGAGGAGTTCTTTAATCACATTAGTATGCATAAAGAAGTTGAGGAAAAGTCTTTGGTTGAGCTAGCTCCTAGTATTGAAGTTGCTTCTTCTTATTTAATTCACATGTTAGAAGCCAGGTTTGCTAGCCTTAATCCTTTTATGCAACACATGTTCCTTAAGCTTCATGAAATTGAAGATCCTGAAAAGAAAGCCTTTATCTTGGAAACTTTGCGCTTAGAATTTAAAGATATTGCTATTGAAGCTAGGAAAGTTCTTAAGCATTTTAATAAACTCGGTTCACCTATAAAGGTTATTAGTACAAACAATGATGGAACCGAAATACCTATACCTAGCAAGCTCTTGGGATTGTATGAGGCTTTCGAAAATAATTTTGACTGGATCTGTCCCAAAAATCTTTTTAGTGATTTGAGTGAACCAAAGCGTGATCACAAGGGGTCTTCAAAAACTTATGTGGATGAAATACAATGCCTTATTGATAAAACCTCTGCAGTTGATCTTAATGCTTCTTCTAAAATTACTTGATTCGCAATTTTCTGCGCCTAGCTCAAAGGCGTTAAAGAAAAGCACTCTTGGGAGATAACCCAATATTTTTATTTTCTGTACTTTTTTATTTTATTTGAGTCTTGGAAGTCATTACTACTGTAATGACCTCTCCTTATCCTTTTTATTTCAGTGTTGTGCCAAGAGAAGCCTCTAATTCGAGTGAGGTAAAGATTTGGGGATGTTGCTGTCCTGAAACAGTTTTCAGTGCTGCACCGTAAAAATTCGTAAAAATTCTCGGTATATCTTTTGGACCTGAGATTTCTTGTGCATATGCCCCAGGTTATATCCAAACTTTCATTAGTTGAACACTTTTTGATTTGAGCAACAGAAAACCCCTAAAAAATTCGACCTTTATCAGCTATTCTGTTTTGACAGATTTCTGCCAATATTTGTGTTTGCCGCTTTATCGCTTTCTTTTGAGTTCTTTTGATCACGGAACTTTTGGGGAAGTTGCTACAGTAGTATATACTTAATATGTGGTGGTTTTGGGTTGAAACCTGAAGCAAAAAGGGTTGATTCGATGTTATGCTTGCACTAATGTTGCTAATAGATTTGTGTTTAGTTTTGTATGAAGGAAGTTTTCAAGTGTAGGGATTGGAGAATGATGAGATGAGTTGAAGAATGGACAAAAGCTCAAGCTTGGGGATGCCCATGCATCACCCCAAGAAATATCCAAGAAGTACAAGCGTCAAAGCTTGGGGATGCCCCCGAGGCACCCCTTCTTCATCGGCAAAAATCAGGTCACCTTTCAAAACACTATATTTTTATTGCTTGATGCACTATGTGTTTTTCTTGGAGCGTCAGTTGTTTTAGTTTTCTTAGTTAGTTTAGTTTTGTTTGCTGCAATAAATGGTTGGACCCCAACAAATTTCTTTTGGAGAAGTTGCCTTGCTTTTCATTTGCCAAGAACGCTTTAGCTTTCATTCTTATCAAAAACCGAGTGTTCTTCTTTTTCTGCTACTGCTTTTGGTTTTCGTTTTCGCCTTGATTTGCGTCCAGATCTTCTTATATATTTTCATCAAGGTGTATTTTTTTGCCTCTGATCTTTATTGGTTTTCATCAAAAGAGGTGTCTTAAAAATTTCAAATGGTGTTGGAAAAGAGAAAAAGCTTTATGCAAAAAGGTGGTACAAGAAGGAGCTTGTGTAGACTGCGGCTTAGGCTTTTTCATGTCATGCTTGATGTCTTTTTGATAGTATGCTTAGTGGTTTTGCTGTAGCATGACTTGTCTCAAATAACCGAGATTGCTTAATGAGCCTTTGAAAAAAATCATGCGTTGTTTTAATTGTTTGGAAGCATTATTTTGGTTTTCTCCTTGATGCTTTATTTGGGTTGACTTGGCGCATGCTCACACATGTTAGACTCTTACAAAGTCGCCAATAGCCTCTATGATCATTTAGTTTTTGACTTTTTATGCCATCTTATGCTTCTTTTAATGTTGCTTTGTCGCTTTGCATGATTATGGCCATTATTGCTCTCTTAGTTGGTAGCTCCCAGTCTTTTGCTAGCCCTCGCCTTGTACTGAGTATGAGCTCTACTCGTGCATCCAACTCCTAAAAACCAAGTTTTGCCAAAGTGTCCACCATACATACCTACTATCAATTTGCTATTCCAAGTAAATTTGACTTGCTTTTATTTTCTCTTCAAATTAAACTCTTACCAGTGTTATGCAAAAATTGGTCAGTAAAGCTCTCACAAACCGGAAGGCACACTTTACTTTTTCCTGTTCTTAAAATTTGACATTGTGGTCTCTTATGTTGAGTTGTTATGCTTGCAAGTTGTAAGTTGGGGACTAGCCCAACCATGCTGTCATGGGGCAAGCTTTCAACATTGCACTTCTTATTTGAGTTGATATCGTGATCTTTTGTTTATGGATGCCCGCGGTGTGAAATGAATTGGGAATCTTGCGGGGATCATGGAGTTTGTATATGTGTTAGGGAAACGCCTGGGCCGCCAATCTAAGCCATGCATAATTCATGGTGGAAATTTGCAGCATACCCATGGTGGACATTCGACGACGCATCTCAAAATAAAAAGCTAAACAAATGGCAAATAAAAGAGATGTCGAGGTGTTCATTGTCTGCTTGTCCTGTCATTTTGATGTGGGCTTGTTCCATGTCATCGGGCACGAAGGTACCCCGTTGGCGGTTCTCAATGATACGCATATACTTACAATGACAAGAGCCTTGCTTGGGACTCTAAGTTGAGTAGCATGAGGTTTGGGTACTCGTATTCACGGGACACGAGGTTTTTAACTTATGATTTGTCAAGCATATGCATCATAATTATTCTCGCATTAACTTTAACCATTCAAGATGCTTATGATGGGGGCAATGAGAGCTCAAAGCCGGTAAGTAACATAATTTTTGAAGGTTATAAAACTTGCAAACACTGCTTCCCTCCGCGAAGGGCCTTTCTTTTACTTTTATGTTGAGTCACCACCTTCTATCTTTATGCACCATTAAGAGAGCATAGTTGTTATTCTTAGTATAATGTGCATTGTCCCAAGGTTTTCATTGATTGATTCATATTGTTGGTTTCACTTGTTCTCAAATTATTTGTATCTAGTCGCCCTCTTAAACTTGAAGATGTCCTATGCATTTATGTTTTGCTCTCTATGAAGGACAAGCTGAAAACCATTTGTATGTTTTTCCTTATGATTTGAACACACGTTTGACTTTCATTGTTTCATTTTCACGATCTTTTGTTTGTGTTCATTTGCATGTTATAACATGGTTGCTAAGTTTCTGTTGTCAAGATTATATCTTTCATGCCCATGTTTTAAGTTCTTTTGATCCCAGCTCACAATGCTTACATATGTGATCAAGATTGTGTAGGTGCATGTCACCTCAAAAATTATTTCTTTTGTTATCACTTACCTACTCAAGGACAAGCAAGAGTTAAGCTCGGGGATGCTTGATACGTCTCCAACGTATCTATAATTTTTGATGCTCCATGCTTGTTTTTACACTATTTGCCTAATGTTTTGTTACACTTCGTGGCACTTTTATGCATTTTCCGAAACTAACCTATTAACAAGTCGCCACAGTGTTAGTTCCCTGTTTTTTGCTGTTTTTGTGTTTTAGAAAAGCTACACAGGAAATATTCTCAGAATTGGACGAAACAAGTTCCCGAAGTCTTATTTTTCCCAGAAGCTTCCAGAGATCCGAAGAGGAGTTGGAGGGGGGCCATGAGGGCCCCACACACCAGGGCGGCGCGGCCCAGGCCCTGGCCATGCCCCCTATGTGTGAGGGTGCCTCGGGCCACCTCTGACGAAGCCCCTTTGCCTATAAAGACCCCCCGATGGAAAAAACCTAAGTACCCGATCAATTTTCCAGAAATACATCGCGATACGCTGCCGTCGTCGACCCGAGATTGGGAGGGTCCAGAAGCTCTTCCTGGCACCCTGCCGGAGAGGGGAATCGCCACCGGAGGTCTTCTTTATTGCCATGCTTGCCTCCGGAGCGATGAGTGAGTAGTCTACCTTGGAATATGGGTCCATAGCAGTAGCTAGATGGTTGTCTCCTCCACCATGTGCTTCATGTTTAGATCTCATGAGCTGCCCTACATGATTGAGATCACCGTTATGTAATCTACATGTTTGGTTTGTTGGGATCCGATGAATATTGGTGTTATGATTGAGTTGCTATACTAAAATATATCTTATGTTATCTCTATGTTGTTTATGATCTTGCATGCTCTCCGTTGTTAGTAGCTATCTTGGCCGAGTAGTTGCTAGTAACTCCAAGAGGGGGTATTTATGCTCGATAGTGGGTTCATGCCTCTATTTAATCTGGGGGAGTGACAGAAACCTCTAAGGTTGTAGATGTGTTGTTGCTACTAGGGAGAAAATAACATTCATATGCTCAAGGGCATATGCTTTGCTTACATTATATACTTTGCTTAATGCAATTATCTATTGTTCGCAACTTAATACTCATGGGGTGTTCGGATGATATCCCCGAGAGTGGATTATTAGTCATAGATGCAGTTGGATGGCGGTCTTTGTATTTTGTTGTAATGCCCAGAGTAAATCGCATAGTGATCTTCTTGACATATCACGTTTATCTTTATTCTATCAATTGCCCAACTATAATTTGTTTACCCACCATGTGTTATTTATCTTATGGAGAGACACCACTAGTGAACTGTGGACTCCGGTCCTATTTCCATCATATTGCTATCACCTGTTTACTTTACTTGCACTGTTTACTTTACTCGCATACTATTATCACTTTCCACTCGATACGCTCATACCCTTTGTTTCAAGCAAACCGGTGAGATTGACAACCTCATCGCAAGTTGGGAACAAAGTATTTGGTTGTGTTGTGTGCAGGTTCCACGTTGCTGCTCGCAAAGCAAAGCTTGGACGAGGCGCCATATATAAATTGTCCGAAGCTGTCGCTAAGCCAGTCCGCATCACCTTCAGTCGTATTGTCTGCTCTTCTCCTGATCGACATACCTTGGTTCTTAACTGAGGGAAAACTTGCTGCTATATTCATCAAAACCTTCTCTTAGGGTTTTCCAACTGGCCGGTCATTTAATTTCATACACCATCGACTTGGCCCCATCAAGTTTTTCTGGCGCCGCTGCCGAGGATATTCCTACATCAACTATATTTTCCCCCGTCAACTTGGCACCATAAAACAGTAAGCAGGCAGCAACTCGGCCCAACACGTGTCGTCGAACATGGTGACCCCGCCCTCCTACCTATTGGCAGACCCGTTCGCGGGGCTAAGCCCGCTGGCCGCCGACACCAACAACGCGCAGCCGGCGCCGGTGCCCAACACCAACACGCGGCCGCTGCCTCCGCCGCAGCCCAACACCAACACGTGGCCGCCCCCTCCGCCGCAGCCCAACACCAACGTGTAGCCGTCGCCCAACACCAACGTGCAGCCGCCGCCTCCACCGCAGCCCACGCAGCCTCACATGTCCACCTTAGCCGACCTCGATGCCCTTACCAAGGTAACTAATCGTAGGCTCAACTTCATACTCTGTCGTATTTTTTGATGAGTACCATCTGATAATGATGCCCAACATGTTCTCCCGCAGGACACTAGTTGCACCTTGCTGCACTATGTGAATGGCGTGCTGAAGGATGTAGGCAAGGGTACCATATGCCAACCGAAGAACCCCCTAATGCACAACTTGCCCATCCCTGCTGGCATGTTCAGGGTCGCCCTGGTGCGTCCTTTGAAGGGTTGCGAAGGCATTGATCCTCCCATGCAACCTCATGGAGCCGATGAGCATTACTCTCTCAGAGGTTGCGTCGGTTGGCCCTTGCTATGGCCGAAGTCACAGATTCGCCTTGCAAAGGATGATCAGCGCCCCGCGGCTGCCCCGCTAAAAAGACACGGCCACCGGTGTTCATCCCCGCCACCAAGAGGCATCAGCAGCTAGCCGCGCACACGCCGTCGCCTCCACCCGAGCACGTGGATGTTGCACCTAACCGCGGCGATGATCCCTGTGCTACTCCAAGTTGATGTGGGAGCAAACTGTCCTTGTGCGTGGTGGATAACCAACCCGTTGGGAACCCCAAGAGGAAGGTATGATGAATATAGCAGCGAGTTTTCCCTTAGTTAAGAAACCAAGGTTTAATATCGGTCAGGAGAGGAGAGACAATGACGACTGAAGGTGATGCGGACTGGCTTAGTAACACTCCAACAAGGGCGCCGTTAACGATACTTGTTGACTCGTCTTCGGCCAGTAGCAACGCGGAACCTGCACACAACACAAACAAATACTTTGTTCCCAACTTGCGATGAGGTTGTCAATCTCACCGGTTTGCTTGAAACAAAGGTTATAAGCGTATCGAGTGGAAAACAATATAGTATGCGAGTAAAATAAACAGTGCGAGTAAAGTAAACAGGTGATAGCAATATGATGGAAATAGGACCGGGGTCCACAGTTCACTAGTGGTGTCTCTCCATAGATAAAATAACACATGCTGGGTAAACAAATTACTGTTGGGCAATTGATAGAATAAAGATAACGTGATATGTCAAGAAGATCACTATGAGATTTACTCTGGGCATTACAACAAAATACATAGACCGCCATCCAACTGCATCTATGACTAATAATCCACTCCCGGGGATATCAATCCGAACACCCTAGAAGTATTAAGTTGCGAACAACAGATAATTGCATTAAGCAAAGTGTGTAATGTAAACAAAGCATATGCCCTTGAGCATATGAATGTTGTTTTCTCCCTAGTAGCAACAGCACATCTACCACCTTAGAGGTTTCTGTCACTCCCCCAGGTGAAATAGAGGCATGAACCCACTATCGAGCATAAATACCCCCTCTTGGAGTCACTAGCAACTACTCGGCCAAGATAGCTACTAACAACGGAGAGCATGCAAGATCATAAACAACATAGAGATAACAAAAGATAATATTCAGTACAGCAACTTAATCATAAACACCAATATTCATCGGATCCCAACAAACCAAACATGTAGAATTACATAACGGTGATCTCAATCATGTATGGCAGCTCATGAGATCTAAACATGAAGCACATGGTGGAGAAGACAACCATCTAGCTACTGCTATGGACCCATAGTCCAAGGTAGACTACTCACTCATCGCTCCGGAGGCAAGCATGGCGATGAAGGAGACCTCCGGTGGCCATTCCCCTCTCCGACAGGGTGCCGGGAAGAGCTTCTGGACCCTCCCGATCTTCGGGTCGACGGTGGCGGCGGATCGCGATGTGTTCTGGAAATCTGATCGGGTACTTAGGTTTTTTCCGTCGGGGGGTCTTTATAGGCGAAGGGGAGATGTCAGAGGAGGGGCCAGGCGCCCTCACGCGGGCCCGGCGCGACCAGGGGGCTGGCCGCGCCACCCACGCGTGTGGGGCCCTGGTGCCCCCCCTCCGACACTTCTTCGGATCTCTGGAAGCTTCCGGGTAAAATAAGACTTCAGGATGTGGTTTCATCCAATTCCGAGAATATTTCCTGTGTGTCACTCTGAAACACAAAAACAGCAGAAAACAGGGAACTGGCACTGTGGCACTTCGTTAATAGGTTATTTCCGGAAAATGCATAAAAGTGCCACTAAGTGTAACAAAACAATAGGCAAATGGTGTAAAAACAAGCATGGAGCATCAAAAATTATAGATACGTTTGAGACGTATCAAGCATCCCCAAGCTTAACTCCTGCTCGTCCTCGAGTAGGTAAGTGATAACAAAAGAATAATTTTTGAGGTGACATGCACCTACACAATCTTGATTATATATGTAAGCATTGGTGAGCTGGGATCAATAGAACTTAAAACATGGGCATGAAGATATAATCATGACAATAAGAACTTAGCAACCATGTTGTAAACATGCAAATGAACACAAACAAAAGATCATGAAAATGAAACAACGAAAGTCAAACGTGTGTTCAAATCATAAGGAAAAACATACAAATGGTTTTCAGCTTGTCCTTCAAAGAGAGCAAAACATAAATGCATAGGACACCTTCAAGTTTAAGAGGGCGACTAGATACAAATAATTTAAGAACAAGTGAAACCAACAATATGAATCAATCAATGAACTTTGGGACAATGCATATCACACTAAGAATGACAACTATGCTCTATTAATGGTGCATAAAGAAAGAAGGTGGTGACTCAACATAAAAGTAAAAGAAAGGCCCTTCGCAGAGGGAAGCAGTGATTGCAAGTTTTATAACCTTCAAAAATTATGGTACTTACCGGCTTTGAGCTCACATTGCCCCCATCATAAGCATCTTGAATGGTTAAAGTTAATGCGAGAACAATTATGATGCATATGCTTGACAAATCATAAGTTGAAAACCTCGTGCCCCGTGAATACGAGTACCCAAACCTCATGCTACTTTACTTAGAGTCCCAAGCAATGCTCTTGTCATTGTAAGTATACGCATATCATTGAGAACCGCCAATGGGGTACCTTCATGCCCGATGATATGGAACAAGCCCACACCAAAATGACAGGACAAGTAGACAATGAACACCTCGACATCTCTTTTAGTTGCCTTTTGTTTAGCTTTTTATTGTGAGATGCGTCGTCGAATGTTCACCATGGGTATGCTGCAAATTTCCACCATGAATTATGCATGGCTTAGATTGGCGGCCCGGCGTTTCCCTAACACATATACAAACTCCATGATCCCTACAAGATTCCCAATTCATTTCACACCGCGGGCATCCATAAACAAAAGATCACGATATCAACTCAAATAAGAAGTGCAATGTTGAAAGCTTGCCCATGACTGCATGGCTGGGCTAGAATCCAACTTACAACTTGCAAGCATAACAACTCAACATAAGAGACCACAATGTCAAATTTTTAAGAACAGGAAAAAGTAAAGTGTGCCTTCCGGTTCATGAGAGCTTTACTGACCGAATTTCGCATAACACTGGTAAGAGTTTAATTTGAAGAGAAAATAAAAGCAAGTCAAATTTACTTGGAATAGCAAATTGCTAGTAGGTATGTATGGTGGACACTTTGGAAAACTTTGGCTTTTAGGAGTTGGATGCACGAGTAGAGCTCATACTCAGTACAAGGTGAGGGCTAGCAAAAGACTGGGAGCGACCAACTAAGAGAGCAATAATGGCCATAATCATGCAAAGCGACATTAAAAGAAGCATAAGATGGCATCAAAAGTCAAAAAATAAATGATCATGAAGGCTATTGGCGACTTTGTAAGAGTCTAACATATGTGAGCATGCGCCAAGTCAACCCAAATAAAGCATCAAGGAGAAAACCAAAATAATGCTTCCATACAATAAAAACAACGCATGATTTTTTCAAAGGCTCATTAAGCAATCTCAGTTATTTGAGACAAGTCATGCTACAGCAAAACCACTAAGCATACTATCAAAAATACATCAAGCATGACATGAAAAAGCCTAAGCCGCAGTCTACACAAGCTCCTTCTTGTACCACTATTTTGCACAAAGCTTTTTCTCTTTTCCAACACCATTTAAATTTTTTACAAACACCTCTTTTGATGAAAATCAATAAATATCAGAGGCAAAAATACACCTTGATGAAAAGATATGACAAGGTCTGAATGCAAATCAAGGCAAAAACGAAAACCAAAAGCAGTAGCAGAAAAAGAAGAACACATGATAAACGATAAGAGTGAAAAACTGAGTGTTCTTGGCAAATGAAAACGAGCAACTTCTCCAAAAGATATTTGTTGGGGTCCAACCATTTATTGCAGAAAACAAACTAACTAAACCAACTAAGAAAACTAAAACAACTGACGCTCCAAGAAAAACACATAGTGCATGAAGCAATAAAAATATAGTGTTTTGAAAGGTGACCTGATTTTTGCCGATGAAGAAGGGGTGCCTCGGGGGCATCCCCAAGCTTTGACGCTTGTACTTCTTGGATATTTCTTGGGGTGATGCATGGGCATCCCCAATCTTGAGCTTTTGTCCATTCTTCAACTCATCTCATCATTCTCCAATCCCTACACTTGAAAACTTCCTTCATACAAAACTAAACACAATTCTATTAGCAACATTAGTGCAAGCATAACATATAATCAATCCTCTATTTGCTTCAGGTTTCAACTCAAAACTACCACATATATAGTAGATACTACTGTAGCAACCTCCCCAAAAGTTCCGTGATCAAAAGAACTCAAAAGAAAGCGATAAAGTGGCAAACACAAATATTGGCAGAAATCTGTCAAAACTGAACAGCTGACAAAGGTCGAATTTTTTAGGGATTTTCTCTTGCTCAAATCAAAAAGTGTTCAACTAAGAAAAGTTTGGATATAACCTGGGGCATATGCACAAGAAATCGCAGGTCCAAAAGATAAATAGAAAATTTTCACGAATTTTTACGGTGCAGCACCGAAAACAGTTTCAGGACAGCAACATCCCCAAATCTTTACCTCACTCAAATTAGAGGCTTCTCTTGGCACAAAAACGAAATAAACAAGATAAGGAGCGGTCATTACAGTAGTAATGACTTCCAAGACTCAAATAAAATAAAAAGTACTGAAAATAAAACATTGGGTTATCTCCCAAGAGTGCTTTTCTTTAACGCCTTTGAGCTAGGCGCAGAAAATTGCGAATCAAGTAATATCAAGTGATGAAGCATCAAGCTCATAATTTGCTCTAAGAATAGAGTCAAAAAGCAATTTCTTTCTTTTCCTAGGGAAGTGTTCCATACCTTTCTTTAGTGGGAATTGATATTTGATAGTGCCTTCCCTCATATCAATGATAGCACCTACAGTTCGAAGAAAGGGTCTTCCCAAAATAATAGGACATGAAGCATGGCATTCAACGTCCATAACAAGAAAATCAACGGGAACAAGGTTATTGTTAACCACAATAAGAACATCATTAATCCTTCCCAAAGGTTTCTTCTTAGCAACATCAACAATAGGAACATCAAAATAACATTTTTCAAGCGGTGGTAAATCAAGCATGTCATAAATCTTTCTAGGCATGATAGAAATACTAGCACCTAGATCACATAAAGCATGGCAATCATAACCATTAACATGCATATCAATGATGGGTTCCCAACCATCTTCTAACTTCTTGGGAACAGAGGCTTTTTGCTTCAACTTTTCATCCCTAATTTTTATGAGAGCATTGGTAATATGCTTAGTAAAAGCAATATTTAAAGAACTAGCATTGGGAGTCAAAGCAAGCTTTTGCAAGAACAAAATTACTTCAGATATATTGCAGCCATCAACATCAAAATCATTAAAAGAAATAGAGCTATCATCTCCTATACTCCGAAAAATTTCAGCACTCTTTTGAGAAAAAGTTTTGGCAGTTTTAGGCTTTTTAACACAAGGAGTGGGAATTTTCTCTATACCAATCAAAGTAAGAGGATTGCTAGCAGTAGGAGCAACATCATTAGAGGTAGTAATGGTACATACCTTCGTCTTTCTAGCCATCTCATCTTCTCTTTCCCACCTGGCATGCAATTTCGCTAACAATCTAATATTTTCATCAATTCCAACTTGGATAGCATTAGCGGTAGCAAAAACATTGTTCTCTTTCACATCATTAGGAAACACTTTTAATTTCAGAAGTTCAACATCATGAGCAAGGCTATCAACTTTAGAAGCAAGAATATCATTTTTGCCTAACTTTTCCTCAACAGACTTGTTAAAAGCAGTTTGCTTACCGATGAAGTCCTTGAGCATTATCTCAAGCTCGGAGGGCGCGGCCCTAGTGTTGTTGTAGGAATTACCATAAGAGTTACCATAACCATTACCATTGGTAGAAGGATACAGCCTATAATTGTTACTAGCAAAATTGTTCCTATAAGCATTGTTGTTAAAATTATTGTTTCTAATGAAATTCACATCAACATGCTCTTCTTGAGCAACCAGAGAGGCCAAAGGAACATTATTAGGATCAACATGAGTCCTATCATTAGCAAGCATAGCCATAATTGTATCAATCTTATCATTCAAGGAAGAGGTTTCCTCAACAGAATTTACCTTCTTACCTTATGGAGCTCTCTCGGTGTGCCATTCAGAATAATTTACCATCATGTTGTCGAGTAGCTTTGATGCGGCGCCCAAGGTAAGGGACATAAAAGTGCCTCCAGCAGCTGAATCAAGTAGGTTCCTTGAAGAAAAATTCAGTCCTGCATAAAAAGTTTGGATAATCATCCAAGTAGTCAGTCCATGAGTGGGGCAATTCTTTATCATAGATTTCATTCTTTCCCAAGCTTGAGCAACATGTTCATTATCAAACTGAGTAAACTTCATAATATTGCTACTCAAAGCTATAATCTTAGCAGGAGGATAGTATCTACCAATAAAAGCATCCTTACACTTAGCCCATGAATCAATACTATTCTTAGTCAAAGACAGCAACCAATCTTTAGCTTTTCCTCTCAAAGAAAAAGGAAACAACTTGAGCTTAATAATATCACTATCAACATCCTTATATTTCTGCATCTCACATAGCTCAACAAAATTGTTGAGATGAGCTGCAGCATCTTCAGTACTAGCACCAGAGAATTGCTCTTTCATAACAAGGTTCAATAAGGCAGGCTTAATCTCATAAAAGTTTGCAGCAGGAATAGGTGGTGCAATAGGAGTGCAGATAAAATCACTATTGTTCGTGCTAGTGAAGTCACACAACTTGGTGTTTTCAGGATTGGCCATTTCAGCAAAACGAAAGTAAACAAGTAATAACAACTACCAAGGATTCTAATTTTTTTGGGTTTTTGATAAAAAGCAATGCAGGTAAAATAAATAAAGTAAAGCAAAACAATAAAAAAGTAAAGAATGTGTGTGCGGAAAACTCCCCTCGCAGAAGTCTTCTCTTCCTCCCCGGCAATGGCTCCAGAAAATAGGCTGCTACTCCAAGTTGATGTGGGAGCAAACTGTCCTTGTGCGTGGTGGATAACCAGCCCGTTGGGAACCCCAAGAGGAAGGTATGATGAATATAGCAGCGAGTTTTCCCTCAGTTAAGAAACCAAGGTTTAATATCGGTCAGGAGAGGAGAGACAATGACGACTGAAGGTGATGCGGACTGGCTTAGTAACACTCCAACATGAAGCCATTAACGATACTTGTTGACTCGTCTTCGGCCAGTAGCAACGCGGAACCTGCACACAAACAAACAAATACTTTGTTCCCAACTTGCGATGAGGTTGTCAATCTCACCGGTTTGCTTGAAACAAAGGTTATAAGCGTATCGAGTGGAAAACAATATAGTATGCGAGTAAAATAAATAGTGCGAGTAAAGTAAACAGGTGATAGCAATATGATGGAAATAGGACCGGGGTCCACAGTTCACTAGTGGTGTCTCTCCATAGATAAAATAACACATGCTGGGTAAACAAATTACTGTTGGGCAATTGATAGAATAAAGATAACATGATATGTCAAGAAGATCACTATGAGATTTACTCTGGGCATTACAACAAAATACATAGACCGCCATCCAACTGCATCTATGACTAATAATCCACTCCCGGGGATATCAATCCGAACACCCTAGAAGTATTAAGTTGCGAACAACAGATAATTGCATTAAGCAAAGTGTGTAATGTAAACAAAGCATATGCCCTTGAGCATATGAATGTTGTTTTCTCCCTAGTAGCAACAGCACATCTACCACCTTAGAGGTTTATGTCACTCCCCCAGGTGAAATAGAGGCATGAACCCACTATCGAGCATAAATACCCCCTCTTGGAGTCACTAGCAACTACTCGGCCAAGATAGCTACTAACAACGGAGAGCATGCAAGATCATAAACAACATAGAGATAACAAAAGATAATATTCAGTACAGCAACTTAATCATAAACACCAATATTCATCGGATCCCAACAAACCAAACATGTAGAATTACATAACGGTGATCTCAATCATGTATGGCAGCTCATGAGATCTAAACATGAAGCACATGGTGGAGAAGACAACCATCTAGCTACTGCTATGGACCCATAGTCCAAGGTAGACTACTCACTCATCGCTCTGGAGGCAAGCATGGCGATGAAGGAGACCTCCGGTGGCGATTCCCCTCTCCGGCAGGGTGCCGGGAAGAGCTTCTGGACCCTCCCGATCTTCGGGTCGACGGTGGCGGCGGATCGCGATGTGTTCTGGAAATCTGATCGGGTACTTAGATTTTTTCCGTCGGGGGGTCTTTATAGGCGAAGGGGAGATGTCAGAGGAGGGGCCAGGCACCCTCACGTGGGCCCGGCGCGGCCAGGGGGCTAGCCGCGCCACCCACGCGTGTGGGGCCCTGGTGGCCCCCCTCCGACACTTCTTCGGATCTGTGGAAGCTTCCGGGTAAAATAAGACTTCAGGATGTGGTTTCGTCCAATTCCGAGAATATTTCCTGTGTATCACTCTGAAACACAAAAACAGCAGAAAACAGGGAACTGGCACTGTGGCACTTCGTTAATAGGTTAGTTCCGAAAAATGCATAAAAGTGCCACTAAGTGTAACGAAACAATAGGCAAATGGTGTAAAAACAAGCATGGAGCATCAAAAATTATAGATACGTTTGAGACGTATCACCCTGCGATGAAATTGATGGCTTCGTCGACATCAGGGCCAACGAAGAAATCTACATGCCTCCTCTTGGAGATCCAGCCTCCCGTGGTCAACAAGCCGGTCGTCCCCTGTCATGCACGCAGCGTCTGCAGTTCGGCGACGGTTCTCAGGAGACGCCTCCAGAATCCGCAGCCACACAACCCAATCTAGCCAACGTTATCAGCCCCACCACACTCCACAAGGCGGTCGATGAGCAGTTGAAATCTGCTGCTCCCGTGCCGGATAAGTTGCAATCCACAGCTCCTATCGAGGAGAAGAAGAAGGGCCGGAAGCATAGCCAGAGCAAGAAGGCTTCGATCCAGCCATCTCCGAGGAAGATACTCCGGGCTGAGGATGGCGTGCGAGAAGAGCCCCGTGATTTCCCCATGCACATAGCGGGTCAGCCGATGCTGACAAAGGAGATGCTCGCCAACGCGGGTGGAGCGATCGTGAATTTGCACGATAGCATCCAGTATCTCGAGGAGCGCCTTCTCCAAGAAAAGAATCCCGGGTACCCGGTCTACACAATCAAGGTGCCAGAGGGCCATGGCTTCGTCGATACATCACCCGCTGAAATCTTCTTCGTGCGGTACGAGGACATCTACAATCTGATGCACTCCAACCGCCTGGACTATAACTTGGTCCGTCTATACACGCTTTATATGGCGTTGAAGGCGAAGAGGGAGAAGACCAAGGGCATCGTGATAGTAGACCCCTACTTCATGCGTGACGTTGCCTTGGTGAACGAGGCGGACCGGGCAACGGTGAAGGAGTACCTTGGGAATATCTTTGTGGAGAACCTGACCATCGACTCCATTCTTCTGCCTTGCTTTCCCGAGTAAGTGAACACCGCTGTGAAAACTTCTTTCTTAGATTCTCTGGTTGGTCCTCTTACAACAATTTATTTTTCAATTGTGCTACGCAAAGGCATATACTGCTCACTCATATCCATTTGCCCAAGGTGGTCGCAAGCGACGTACTTTGACTCATCGAGTGAAATGAAGCCGATGAAGAACTATGGCCGAATCAAGAGTGTGCTTGATGATGCTCTACAATTCTACGCTAACAAGGGGGCAAGTTCACCAAGGGTGGCGAGAGAGTCAAGAATGGCAAGCATATCTTCATGCACCAGACAAAGTTTCCATGCGTCAAGCAGCCGCCTGGCAGTGTGAAGGAGGCCTTCTACGCCCTCCATCACCTGAAGGGGATCGTCTGGGATTCGTGGATCAGGGCGCTACCATCTAATCTTCGACCATGGGCCGAAAAGTTTGCGGCGATCGATGATGTGGACCTTATGGAAGATTTCTGGCGCATCCAGACTCAGATCGCACAAGTCCTTCATGAAGATGTCGACTCAACCGGTGGGGTCATGCATTGTGGCGTAGCGTTGACTAACCGCGAGATCGAAGGACGCCTCGACAGGCAGCGCGACACAAGGACGTTCATGACGAGATAGGGCGTGCACCCGTTCCCGGTGAGGACTACATGATGTCTATGGCTAGCTAGCGGTGTTGGGTCGATGTATCGTAAACTTTACTATCCTAGTGTTGTTTCCGAACTATTGGTGGACATGTGTGTGTAAACCTTAACTGGCCAAGGCTCGTAATGCCTTGACGATCGATGTTAGACTTGCTTATATATGATCGATCGTCATCCATGCTATGTTTTATTCTAGGCTTATGAATCCTTGCCATAGTATTTGTGATCATGCAAGCATGTTTTTGCACTTTGTCATTCCTTTCGTTGCATAACATATATACTACATGTCTATAGAGAGATGGCGAAGTGGTACGTGGTGTACAGTGGTCGGGTTCCAGGAGTCTACGAGGAGTGGGAGGACTGCCAGGCACAGGTGACCAACTTCAGCGGCAACTGCTACAAAGGGTACAAGACAAGAGAGCTCGCGGTCTCCAAGTGGAGGAGACACGTGTGGAAGAAGAATCGGATGAAGTTCTTGATCATGGTCTCGATCTTACTCATCGTCGTCGCCGGTGTGATCTATTCGTTCATATAGTAGTCTAGGTGATATGTAACTCCATATATAATATGTAATGATCAAACTTGTACTTAACTTGTGTAATGATTCGACACTTGACTTCATATTGATGTATTTCGACACTTGACTTTATATTGATGTCTTCCGACACTTGACTTCATATTGATGTATTTTGGTGAATTCCTGTGTTACTGATGTGTATATCTTTGCATTTCTGCTGTATACTGTATATTTTTATGTTGTATATTGTGTATTTCTGCTGTATTCTCAAAAAAAATACAAATAGAAAACATATCAGTGGAGCACCATTTTTATTGCCAGTGGCGCACCCTATCCGTGGCGCACCTAAATTGGGTGCGCCGCAGATATTATGTGTGGCGCACCCCACTTAGGTGCGCCACGGGTAGGACACATAACCATGGCGCATATAGCCGTGCGCCACTGGTAATAAATACCAGTGGCTTGATATGCGTGCCGCACTAGGGGTGCGCCACTAAGCCCCAAAATGGTGCTCCACAGATAAGGGTTTTCCTAGTAGTGAAGGCCTGCAACCGTCCAGAAAGCCTTTCCAGCAAGCTTTGAAACAAACAAAAGCCCTTCTAAAACATTCCTTCTGTATTATCCTCCCGCTTTTCAATTTGTAGGGAACTGTATGCTTGTCTATCGCTACAACAATGCCTGGACTAGCCATCTCCACTTCAGCTTTGAAAGTGTAAAGCAACTGAAAGCTTTCATTCCATGGACCATTGATCCTGTCAAGAGCCATTTTCTTTGCATAGAACATCCTCATGTAAGGTATTTGTATATTAAACTTATCAGATGTCAATTTTATGAGTGCTGTTGGACCAAGTGATGGAGTTTCTCTCAGCGAATCTATGGTTGCATCTGCCAACCACCTAGTCTTCGCTAGCTTTGATTTCTCCTCTGGCGCTCCCGCTCGTGGTGGACAAGTATGGTCGATCGAGTTCTTCTTTATCTGAAACATAATTATAAGGGATGTTAGTAACAGTTAACAAATTTTACACTGTGATCTAAAATACACAACTGGTTGGCGTAGTACCTGAACCACGGTGCTTCTGAGCATTGTGGATGCATGCAGCCTCCACTTACACCTCTTGTATGGGCACTTAACTGTGAACCTACCTGGCTCACTTTTAATAACCTCATAATCATTCTTGGTGAGAATGTAATATGTAGTAATTGCATTATGGCAGTCCATCATCGTTTGAAATATGGTGCCTTCTGCAAGCTGAGGATCCTCCCTGTTCCACTCAATTGTTGGCAAGTCATCACCTTCGTAATCGGCTAAAACGAGGCTGTCATTGTTCTTATCCTTCTCTTCATCATTAGTGTCATCAAATCTAGCACCTTGTGCAATATCTTCCATGTATTGATCCTCCATTGCCTGCTTACTGCATCGATCTACTAATTCAGGAAACATCAACTCATCCTCATCATCTTGAGGAGACGTATGCTCAATCTCTGCATCGTCCTCCACATCGACCGCAGGAACGATCTGGCTACCACTAGCACTGGGGACAGATGGTGCTGCTGTGGACCTACAAGGAGCGGGGCGGCGCACACGATTAGCAGAGGCAGCAACACTAGAGAGATATGATGCCCGACCACCTGATGATGCCCCAACACCAGATGATGCCTGGACCCTGTCCACATGGATACGAATTTTACCGCACGGCAAGAATCATTTAAAGCAAAAAGAATTCCTAGATCCTCGTCGGAAATTAGAGGAACATATCTTCCCTCCGTGCTGTTGAAATATTGGAAATCAACTGAATCGCCAGCGCCCCAGGGGTACTGAGCGCAGATGTTATCTTTTAAATCCCTCAATGTGATGGTAGTTGCAACCACCGCTGGAATGTAAAATCCGCTCACATTGCGTTCAGAATCACGCAAAAAGCTAGTATCCAGCCTAACCACCAGCCGAAAAGCCAGCGCTGGATCAATCCTATTCAAAAAGCAACGCAGTTAGTTGAGCAACAACGATTCGCGCTCAAAAACTGCCTACTGTTAATTCACATAGGCAGACGATGCTTATCCAGATGGAATCCATGCGTTAGATCCCTTCGATTCCCAATCTTCTCCGCCGTTGAGGGGCATAATCGGCACACCAGACGGATGTACAAACTCTACCACGATAGGGGTATATCTAGTGGAGGCGGAGCCCTCTCCTCCTCCCGGGGGTGGTGGTGGGGGCGGGGGCGGCTCGGGGGCGGACGACGCCATAAGGTAGGAGGGCAGGACGGCGTGGCGGCGGAGGGGTGGTGTGTGAGCTCTTCTAGTCTCGGGCGGAGGGAAAAGCTTTGGGTGAGTGAGAGACCGCCAGTCCGACGTGTCTCATTGGGTCAACAGTCAACACCATTCAAAAGCAACGGTCCATTCACAACCACCGCGGCTCCCTAGCCGTCACCGGTAACGGTCAAGGCCTCTGACCAGACGGCAACCCTTCCGTCCGAGCGTCTGCGAGGGGTTTCAAACTAGAGGAAGGGGAAAACTGAGAAAAAGTTAAGTGGATGGGGAAAACTGAGCACAACTAAGGACCCGAGGGCACGAAAATAGAAATCCCAACATTTTATGTGAACACGGACAATATTTTTTTAAAAATTTTAGATACATGTAAATCTGCATTTAAAAGAGCCATATCATGATAGCAACTGAAGAACTAGGGAAAATATCGAGTGACCTGCTGATGTTTCTCATAGTATAAATTTACAAGAATTTAAAAATCTAAATAATGCACTATTGTATGGGCTCCTAGTTTTAGGGGTCCTGCACGGGCTCCTCAACGGTCAGCCAATGAGATCGTACATACACATGTTTATATATAACTAGTAGGCTTTGGCGTGGCGACACGCCGCATCCGTACAAATTTATTTATTTGTTACTTGATGTAATTAAAAAAATTCTGTAGCTTCACGTTTCGTGTACTATGATTAAAGCCGTTTGATTTGAATTGGGAAGACGACTGGAACTTGTATGGCCAAAGGGGATAATTTGCAGTTAAATGCAAATATATATGTAAGATGACAAGATACTACAGTATAAGCCAGCACTTAATTTATTATCATTGGCGATGCTAATGCAAAAACACACGCTGGGGGGGGGGGGGGGGGGGGGAGGGAGTGTATTTTAAGAAAATACGGACGGCCGTTTTACTGCTACAGAGAATGAAAAAGCAGGCAAGTACGATCTAGCATTTATTTCTAAGCTACTTTTCATCGTCCGAAGAGATGAGAATGATCTCTTCTTCGTTTGATCAGCCATATGAGTTCATTGTCCCGTTAATTGTAACATACATGGATGTGATTGAGTAAAGTTGCTTATGATTTTACAAAAGAAGTTATCTTTCATCAAAATAAGTCATGATATAGCTTGGATGCTCCTGGCCGGCATCAAGTCCAAGCAGTTTGCGACATGGCTAGCTGACACAATATGGGCAGCTGCCTCTCCGGCGAGAGGTGAAGTAGAGTAGTGAAGGCATACAATCAAGCTCTAAGTAGTCTATGTACTGTGTGTGTCAGTGAAATATCCTAAACAATACCCCTGCAGAATGAAACAGGATCTACGATCTATTTGGTGTATGCTTAGCTATTCAGGAACTCAGGATCATATTTACAACGACAACAACACCTGGCCAGTCAAAGTACCGGCCGTTAGAATGACAAAATAAAGTTCACTCTTCTATGCTCTGTAGTAAGGACAACATAGCATATATATAACCTCTCCTAAGACTACGCTGCCAAAATATGTAAGTACAGAGTCCGAACAGTAAAGGGGAATTGTATGCCCATATTTTGCATAGCCTGGATAGCAAAGTGGCAAATTTTATGTGCCCGAGAAAAACCGCACATTTTCTGTAGTTTTTGTTAGAGATATGTTCGGTATGTACGTATGCGGTAGTTTAGGATAGAGATAGGACTCCCTGTGTCTTGTCTTGCACTCCAAGATGCCCCCTGTACGCCTATATATACTCGCCCCCGAGGCTCAATAATAAATCCACCATATTCCGCCATACCTCTCTCTATCGTTCTACATGGTATCAGACTAACCTCGATCCTACCCTAGAGCGCAGCCGCCGCCTCCACCTCGGGCCGCCGTCTCCGCTCCCAAACCCTAGCGCCGACGCCCTCCATGGCACCGGGCTAGGCGTCGTCGACACGCCTCCGCCAGCGCCGCCCCCGGGGAGATCGATCTCCATGATCTCCGCCGGGGGCCGCGCCGCCCGACCTAGGGTTCGTCCGCCGATCCGTTGATTGGCTGCCCTACAGTCTTTTTCTCGCCGGTCGCTTGACCGGCGTTTTTCTTTTTGGTTTACCGATCTTAGATCGGATTGAGTCGCCCACCGCCGTCGTCATCCCGCGCCTCTACTCCGACAACGGCATTGACCTGCACCGGCCATTTTCATCAACCGCTCGGCACGGCCGCATGCGCCACACACGGGGCGCCCCTACGTGCGTCGCAGCAGACTGTTTTCGTCCGCGCGGTCTCCTTCGCCGGTCCTTCTTCATCGTCATCACCCGGGACTTCACCGACAACGTCGCCATCAACTTCGATCAGCGCGTCGTCGTCCACGTCATGGCGTGTCCTGCGCCTCCATCGGTCTGATCAACCGATCTAGCGCACATCTACACCAAGCACGTCCCCGAGCACGCGCCTACCGCCGACCGAGCATCGGGTTGCCGCTGCGTCGCCCCTTCGGGCCGCAGCGCCGCCGCCTATGGTCCAAGCCACCGGCTTCCAACGCGCCTTTCAAGGCGCATACGTAGCTGGTGGTCACACTGCTGCATCGACTCGCGCCCTGCAGCTACGTTGCCCCTTCGGGGTGTAGCGTCCTGCGCGCGGTCATCTTCGCCGTCCTCACGCACCGACGACCCAGGCTGTCGCCGCGCCGCCTCCCATGGCGTGGGTCGCCACGTCCGTGCAAGGTCTTCATCAAGCTGCCGGGTTCTTCTTCGCCTACTTCGAGTACCGCCGCCGCGCCTCTACAGGTTACATGCGTGGCCACTTCTGGCCTTCGCCGTTCCCACCGCCTACACCGTCGTCTTCGTCCACTACGACTTCATTGCCAGCATCATCGACTCGTCCTCGACAAGTCTACTCCTACAACCGCCGACGGCTTCGGCCCCTCTTCACCGCTCTGCGTCTCGCAACCGCTCTGGAGCCTTGTCAGCTAGTCCCTCGACATGGCGTGAAGTTCATACTGGTCCCGCTCTACGCATGCTTGGTGCTGGCAACACCGCCGCGTGCCTTCTCCCCCGACACGTCCCCATGCCTGGCAAGCTCGGATCGGCGCCTCGTCTTCCTCGGCCTCGACAACGTCTTCTTCGGCATCGATTCCTATGACTGCCTCGACCGCGTCACCGACAATTCTTCTTGCGTACTCGGTTCTAGCAAAACCGCAGTATGCCTACACCCCAGACGTGCGCCTAGTTCTGGCACAACTATGGCCGCACCTCGTCCTCGACGGCTCGGACTGCATCGACTTCGGCATCATCATCTTCGACGACTGCCATCGACGCGTCTCCGTCATCATCACCATGGCGCCTTCTTCGCGCCCGCGGCCTCAAGTGCGGCTACATCGACACCGTCAACCCCGACTACGACATCGACCGCGGCATCCCCTCGCACGGCTACCTCGACCAAGGTTGGAGCACCCACCGCTCTCGGCTACCTCGACATCGGCACAAGGGCTACCACCTCGCCTGAGCTCTCGTCAGCTTCCTCTCCAGTCCAAGCATCTGCGCCGCGACATCGACCACGATGCTCCCGCTCCGACTACGGGGGGATGTCAGCCTTCTGGGTCTACTTCGGTTTATCTCCAGTCTGACCGTCCACGTCGTTCATGTTGTTCACGACGCTCCCGCTACTACTGCGGGGGGTGTTAGAGATATGTTCGGTATGTACGTATACGGTAGTTTAGGATAGAGATAGGACTCCCTGTGTCTTGTCTTGCACTCCAAGATGCCCCCTGTACGCCTATATATACTCGCCCCCGAGGCTCAATAATAAATCCATCATATTCCGCCATACCTCTCTCTATCGTTCTATAGTTTTGTAGCATTACACACATTATACATTGATTGGGCTTCATGGAATAACATGATATTTTCAACTATGGACAGATCGGTTTCTGCCAAGCAACTATGATGGATCGGTTTCTACCAAGCAACTCTGATAAAACAATTTTGATAGCTTCATGGCCCATTTGCTTTACTGGTTGGTTTATTTCTTGCAGCGAAAGCAAGCACCACACAGGCACCCTGAAAAGATGACATAATAATATGTAAAGATATTAGAAACCTTACACATCCGGAAAAAAATTCATTCATCAATATTCTAACCAACACTTTTCTAGACAGCCATGGTCAAAGCTGACCTCTTTGTCACCGAGGCGATTAGTATAGCACTGCCATTCCCCGGGTATTCACTATTTTAGCTGACCCGAGAGATAAATATAATCATCCACATTTTGTGAGCCAAAATTAATAAAAAAATTAGAATACCATTTTGTCTCCCAAATATAAGTAATATAGCAGTGACGAGGTTCAACCCCGGCAATGCCCATGTTTGCGGGCTTTCGATTCATGGAGCGCTTGTGGGATCCGGTGAACTCGACGGCGATCAGACGAAAGCTGAGGGACACAGGATTTTACCCAGGTTCGACCCCCTTAGTCGGGTAATAACCTACATCCTGCTTGTCTGACTTTATTTGATGGAGTGCTTACAATGGAGGTGTTACAATGCTGGTGTAGATTGGATCTAGCCAAAGGTAGAGAGCTCTAGTGTATCGAGCGCTCTGGCGTGAGGTGGTGGAAAAGTGTCTAGGGTTTCAGGATCTCCCTCCCAGCCTTTTATACTCGAAGGCTGGGTCTCGGGATTGTAGACTAAGCAAAGTACAGATAGAATCGGTTTTGAACAAACCCTAGTCAAAACCTAATCTAACTTGGACTCCTTGAGCCTTTGCTTGTACGCCAAGTACTGCCCCCGAGCCACGTCAGGCCGCTATCTTTATGGGCCTTGCGATTCCTTCGACAGTAATCCCTCCTGGGCCGAAAACCAGGTAGGCGAATATCGAAGGCCTATTTGTCATTCCTTCGTCAGTAGCCCCCGAGTGCCTGGGATAGTCGAAGACTATGGCAGGGACTCTAATTCGAATCTCCTCTTGATTGCACAAAACTGTATTCGCCTTACCTGTAAAAACACAAAGGCATAGTAAGTATACAAATGATGCGTCTAATGGACGCTGCCGATTTGAGTAATACTCATTCTGAGTCTCAAAAATGCTTAGTTTGGATGTAGGGGGATTGGCATAACCGGCCTGAGACTCACACCGGGTCTCAGTTAATTGCATAGCCGCAAAAACTTTCGGTTAGCTTACTCTGATTCGAGTCCCCCGACTTGAACCCGCGTGGGCTGGCGCTACTTCGACCCGAGCCGCGTTGGACTTACCAGGTCGAAGCCCAGTTCATTGTGAGGCATCCGATGCATCCATCGGTGCAAACTTCATAACGTAGGTACGGAAAATTTCTCGGCAGAGCGCGTTTGATACGAATACCGGGCCATCTGGTGTTGCAAACCGTGGACTTACCTTCGTATTTGACATATGGTATCTGAATTGGTATATTGCCACCAGAATTTGGGCATTTTGAGTGTACGCATGAGTATAGAACTGAATTCAGGGGGCTAAAGCCACTCCCGAACCGTAATTGAGGCACTGCTGGCCTTGAATCGAAAATCACCTGGGGACTGAAGCCCATGGTTAGATGCAGTGTTGATTTGTACGAGCTGACGGAATCATTATTCGAATGGACTTGCGGCATTGCAGGCCGAACTAAAGAAATAGTCAGAGAATCGATAGCCATGACTCGAATAATAAGAGGGCGTTGCCAGCCAGAAGATAATTCGGGGGGTTAAAATCCACCACTCGAAGATCGAAATAGCTCATCCTGCTCGAGTATAGTAAGCAGGAAAGATCGACGCCATTAATTTGAGGGACATGAGAGCACTGCTAGCCCATGATAGACAGTTTAAGGATAAAAATCCACAACTCGAATGCCAAAACTATGTCGATTAAAGCAAAAGGATCCTTTCGAGTAGTCCAAAGGCCCCACTCGAAAGGCTCCCGAGTAAATTAAGTTAAGGCCGCAAGTGATGACCCACAAGTATAGGGGATCGCAACAGTCTTCGAGGGAAGTAAAGCCCAAATTTATTGATTCGACACAAGGGGAGCCAAAGAATATTTATAAGCCTTAACAGATGAGTTGTCAATTTAGCTGCACCTAGAAACAGTCTTGCTCGCAGTGGTTTATCAGTAGCAACAGTTTTATAGTGGTGATAGTAGTGAAACAGTAACAGCAGTAGTAAAATAATAGCGGTAATAGTAGCAATAGTAAACAGTAGGAACAAATACTGTAGGCATAGGGATGGATGTACGGGCGTTGTATGGATAAGATAATTCATGAAAGCAATAAGATATGGGCAATTGCAGATAAATAATGATAAAGCATCCTAGTACTAAACAATCATAGGCATGTGTTCCGTAAATAGTCGTGCGTGCTCACAAGGAGAAACTTGCACGACATCTTTTGTCCTACCAGCCTGTTGCAGCAGGGCCTCAAGGGAAACTACTGGTAATTAAGGTACTCCTTTTAATAAAGTACCGGAGCAAAGCATTAACACTCGGTGAACACATGTGATCCTCACATCGTAGCCATCTCCTCTGGTTATCCCAATTTCTGTCACTTTGGGGCCTCGGGTTCCGGACAACAATATGTGTAAACAGCTTGCAGGTATGACCATAAACAACAATTATCATAATGAAACAATAACATGTTCAGATCTGAAATCATGGCACTCGGGCCCAAAGTGATAAGCATTAAGCATAACAAGTTGCAACAATGTCATAAGCACTAATAGTAGATACTAGGCACCATGCCCTAACAATCTCATATCAAATTACATGAACAATCTCATCCAATCCCTACCATCCCCTCACCTACAGCGGGGGAATTACTCACACATGGATGGGGGAGTCATGGATGATCGATGGAGGGACGTCGGTGATGATGGTGATGAAGATCTCCTCCAAATCCCCGTCCCGGCAGGGTGCCAGAACGGAGTTTCTGGTTTCGAATCGCGGTTTCTGATGGCGGCAGCGTAGCGGAAGTCTATCTGGGAAAAACGCCGTACCCCCGATATTTCTAGGTCAGAGGATATATGTAGGCGGAAGGAGAGGTCGAGGAGACGGCCGAGCCGTCCTCACAACAGGTGGGCGCGGCCAGGGCTGGGCCGCGCCCCCTGTGTGTGTGGTGGCCTCGTGCCTCCCCGCCGTCTCGTCTTCTGGCTCCGTGGGTCTTCTGGTGAAATAGGATTTTTGCCAATTTTTCCCAAATTTTTACTGAAAGTTGGATTTCTGCACAAAAACAAGACACCAGAGCAATTCTGCTAAAAACAGCGTTAGTCCATGTTAGTTGTATTCAAAACACACAAATTAGAGGAGAAACAATAGCAAAAGTGTTCGGAAAAGTAGATACGTTTTGGACGTATCAACTCTCCCCAAGCTTAGCTATTTGCTTGTCCTCAAGCAATTCAGTTAACAACTGAGAGCGATAAAAGAAACTTTTACGAACATATTTGCTTCATATGATGTATATATACTCACTATATGATCAAGTACTCAGGCAATTCATAATAAGAAATATGCAACTAATGTCACCTCATAGTCAAGCAAGCTATGAAAGAGTGCCAATGCACTAATAACAAGTAACATGAACATAAGAAGCTACAAGATTGTAATATGCATAAATGATATGGAAGAGTGGTATCCAGCTTGCCTTTATTTGTGGAGCAAAACATAAATGCTGAGGCACCTCTGAAGTCCAAAGGAAGACTAGAAGTAAAAATATCAAAGATACAAGCATCAAAGTTATACCACAATTAACCATGTTCTGGGACAAGCACATTACACTAAGAATAACAACTATGCTCTCAAGAAGTGCTTTAAAGTTAGAAGATGATGACTCAACATAAAAGTAAAAGAATGGCCCTTCGCAGAGGGAAGCAGTGATTTAACATGTGCTAGAGCTTTTCATTTGTAAAACAGAGATAATTTTTTTTTTAGAAGTGGTTGTTTCATGTCAACGACTAGCAATGGGGTCTTGCTATTTTCCATAATAAACAAGTGAGAGCGGTTCCGAGTTCTTTGAAATTTTGGCACATTGATGCTCTTTTATAAAGCTTTGGCACTCCTCCCCACCTTTTTTTTCTTTCTCAAACCATGGCTAGCCGATTTCATCGGGTGCCCACCAACTTTCACATACCATGGAGGAGCGCTCTTTTTCTTTTTCTTTTTAGAAATTAGATTACAATGGTCTGACCAGCTCCCTTACAAAATTAATGATGAGCAGATGAAGCTGCCTAGTCGAGCGGTACTCAATTTAATATGGAAGATAGCAATTCCGACCACTACGTCCCCATGAGCTAAAAACAATGGCACAAAATGAGAAGTAGTTGAAAGTTTTGAAAGGTAGCACATGAAAATTTACTTGGAATGGCTTTGAAATACCATGCATAGGAATTTATAGTGGACTCTTTGGAAGACTTGGTTTTTGGTAATTGGATGCACGAGAAGTATTCCCTCTCAGTACAAGTGAAGGCTAGCAAAAGACGGGGAAGCGACAATCGAGAGAGCAATAACTGTCATAATCATGCTTGCGATAAAACAAAATTAATATAGGCATAAAAATGATACAAGAACTCTGAGGCAAAGTAAATCATCGAGGCTTAATTGACTTTTTGTTCAGTCATATGCATGCTTGAGCATGTGCCAAGTCGATTCAAATGAAGCTTTCAGAGGAGGATACCACAATAGCATACTATATTATGAATAAAACAATGCAAGCAAGCGTCTACATGACATGCTACAAACTATTAGTAAATTGGAACTAATCATATGAGAGCAAGAACTGCAAAGCATCCATTAGATAACATATACCTTACATGAACCGACTAAGCATGTCCACATAGATGAGTATATGTACAAAAATGAAAACAAATAGAGTTCATACCAGCCTCTTACCACATCTCGGATTGTCATATGTCGTCATTATTGCTCTTCACTTGTGGCTTGAATAATATAAAGTGAATACCAAGCTCCAATAGAGTAACGGGAGACTAAACTCTACAACAAACTTTACAAAACTGAAGAAGAACAACAAATATTTTTGGGTTTTCGATTTTTGAAACAAGAACGAAAGGAAAACGCAAACAAAGCAAAATATTTTTGGATTTTTCAAATACCAAACCGAAAATAGCAAGTAAAGCAAACCAAAGGCAGAAAGCTAAAGAAACAAATAGAGAGAAACAACGGAAATCTTTTTGGTCTTTTTGTGTTTTGGAAAGCAGAAATAAAAGCAAGAAGCAACAAAGTAAAAAGAAAGTGAAACATGGATATACAAAGGACCGACAAAATATGATACGTAGATGAGTGAATCGTCGGCGTACCTCCCCCCAAGCTTAGGCTTTTGGCCTAAGTGGGGGTCAATCCCAACTCGGCCAACTCGGCCATGAGGTGGCACCTCCAAAGTGTGACGAAGAAGTACCTTCATCTTGGTACGAGCTCGAGGACGCCCCGGTGTGGTATGTGGTGTAGTCGTAAGCGGGCGCCTCCTCTTCCTCCTGGACCACCGCGCCATGCTGGATGTTGAAGCCAAGCAACCTAAGTTGCTCGTCCAACTCCTCCTTCGTGCACGACCATGGCCTCACGTGAATACTGAACTAGTTAGGCTGAGGCAAGGGAATTTCCCTTTCCTCTCCATCAGTGAATAACATCCTGTAAACTAATTTCCCTGCACATGAGTTAGCAGTAACAAAATGATGGAGCTTCATGGCAGCAAGATCGAGCCTCTGTGGAGCCAACAATACATCATTAGGAGCAATAGAAAGTCCTAGATCAGCAACAACGCGCGCAGCAATAATGCCTCCATAAATAGGTCCCCTAGCAGCGAGGCGACGAGCAATGAGAGCACCGAGGTTATACTTTCTACAAACATCAAGGGTGGTAGCAAGAAAAGCTAAATGATAGTTAGAGACATTGCTAGTGTTACCCCTACCAAGAACACTAGTAGCAAGATAATAAGTGAAATATCTAATAGCTGGGAGTTGAATGTTTCTTATCTTGCCACGCTGTGCGGTGCGGTCATCATCATTAGTTACTCCTCGGTAAAGCTCCAACAAATCAGCGGGTTGATGTAGTATCTTCTTGGCCGTTCCAAACATGGGAATACCTAAAATAGTACAAAACCTCTCCAAAGACATGGTGATAGACTTATCATAAATCTTAAATGCAATGGAAGGGTTGAAATGAGAGTTAGTGAATTTAAAACTTTCAACGAAAATCTTTGTGAGAATATCATATTGATTACTCTCATCCATCATGTATGTAGTCAATTCAACCCTGTTAATAAGGAGCAACAAATCATCAAGAATCCCTGCATCACTCAAAAAATTAGCACAAGGGAAGGTGGATGGATGCGCATCTCCATCGTCTCCCTCAAGGTTTGGTGCCATAAGATCTTCATTGTAAGATATCCTATATTGAGCAGTGGATCTTGAAGGCCTTGATGACCTTGGTGCTTCTCTTTCAAACACTTCTCCATAGGTGTAATTGTCCATCTCCCTTTTCTGATTTTTTTTAACAAACCGCATAAAATATGATTTTGAAACAAACACATGAAGAGAACCACTATAGGGAGTAACTAGAGAGCTAACATGCATCAAAATAACATTTCTAAGCAATAGAACAAGCATGCATACTTATTTATCCTGCCACCTACAATGCTAAAATACTCAAGGAATACTTTACCAAAAGAAATTCTACTTGGACAAGCGGAGGAGTCACATACCGGAGAACAATTGCTCCAAATCTCAGTAGAAATGATGGGCTGAGCAAGGAGATCAAAAAATCGCGATGAAGAACAGCAAGAACACAGGTTTGAGCTGGGTGTTGAGATATTTCGGGAGAGAGAGGGTGCTGGGGAGGAAGAGATAAGTGAGAGGCCAGGTGGCCCCCCCTCACAGCAGGTGGGCACGGCCAGGGCTGGGCTGGGCCCCCTGTGTGTGTGGTGGCATGGCAGCCCCTCCTGGTGTCTCCCAGGTGCCTCTCTGTCCCATTTTTGACATAAAAATTTATAAAGAATTTTCTAGAATTTTTCGAGAAACTTTATTTTTGAGGATTTTTCAGAAATTGGCAAATCGATAAACTTCAGAAAAACAAAGATGAAACGATTTTGAGCAAATCAAAACCAAGTATGCAGTAGCTCTGAGATACTCTTAATCATGTAACTAAACTAAAGGAATAAAATTGGTGAAAGTAAATATAAGTGAGGTGGGGTGGATGCGGTGAAAACGAAGTTTCGTTCATATAAAATCACTTTGTTAACAAGGTTGATCAAGTCTTGTTACCAAACTAACTTTATATGAGGCAAAACTTTGCGTTTCACTAAATGCTTATGTTACCTCAACTTTGATAGGCATAGTCCCAATCATAACAATTTTATATTCTTCTTTGGGATTTTGCTCTGAACAAATAATCTGACCAACTCTGATGGTCTCAACATTCTTGATTGAATTTAGAGCATTCTTCCTATCAATCTTCTTGGGAAAATAAACCGTGTACTCTTTGTCATTGACATTAAAAGTTACTTTTCCTTGATTGCAATTAATAACAGCACCTGCAGTGTTTAGAAAAGGTCTTCCAAGAATAATACACATATTATTATCTTCAGGCATTTCCAACACAACAAAGTCAGTTAATATCAAACAACTGTTAGCAACTTGAACAGGAACATTTTCACATATACCAATAGGAATAGTAGTAGACTTATCAGCCATCTGCAACGATATATCAGTTGATACCAATTTTTCTAGATCAAGTCTCTTATAAAGAGAAAAAGGCATGACACTAACTCCGGCTCCCAAATCACATAAAGCAGTTCTAACATAGTTATTTTTAATGGAGCAAGGAATAGTTGGTATACCTGGATCTCCAAGCTTCTCCGGAACTTTACCATCAAAAGAATAATTAGCAAGTAGAGTGGAAATTTCCTCATTAGGAATCTTCCTTTTGTTAGTAACAATATCTTTCATATACTTTGCATAAGGAGGCATTCTAATAGCATCAGTCAAAGGAATTTGCAAAAATAAAGGTTTCATCCATTCACAAAACCTGTTGTAGTGTTCTTCTTCCTTGGACTTGTGTTTCTTACCAGGAAAAGGCATTGGTTTCTCCACCCATGGTTCTCTCTCATTACCATGCTTGTTGGCAATGAAGTCTTCTTTGGTGTACTTTGCATTTTTGGCAAGCTTTTCTGGTTCGTTTTCAACTTCTTCTTTATCGGAAGCCTCACCTGGTTCAGTTTCAGCATCAGAAATAGAAACACTGTTAGGATCTTTACCTGTCCGGGAAGGTTCTGCAATTATTTTATGCTTCTTCTTCTTCTTCTTGGAAGGAATATCGTCACTTGAAGTGCGTTGAGAATCTTGCTCGATCCTCTTAGGATGTCCTTCAGGATATAAGGGGTCTTGAGCGGTAGCACCACCTCTTATGCGTATTTCACATGCTTGCTTCTCTCTTGCGGCATTAACTAGCAAGTCTTTTTGCACCTTGGTAAGCTGATCAATTTGTGTTTGAACCATTTGAAAATGTTTAACAAGTATCTTCACATCATTGGAGGTTCTCTCCACAATATCCTGCAACTTGTTAATAGCTCTAGAATTTTCCAACAAATGATTCTACACCTTTTTATTAAAATTTTCTTGCTTAACAATAAAATTATCAAATTCATCTAAGCATTGATCAGGAGGTTTAGAATAAGGAATATCTCTATCATCAAAGTGTTGGAGAGAGTGTACCTCAATTGTAGACGAGTGAGGGATTGGCTTACATAATTCTTCAATAGGAGGTAAATTCTTAACGTCTTCGGCTTTAATACCTTTCTCCTTAAGAGATTTCTTGGCTTCCCTCATCACTTCATCATTTAATTCAATCATCCCTCTCTTCTTCGGCGTAGGCTCTGGGACTAGCACAGGTGTTGGTGCTGGTGTTGGCTCAACTAGAGTCCAATCATCATGATTCCAGCTTATTTTAGCCATTAGTTCTTCAGCTTCAGCCGGAGTTCTTTCCCTGAAAACACAACCAGCACAACTATCCAAATATGTCTTAGATTCATCAGTTAGTCCATTATAAAATATATCAAGGAGTTCATTTTTAGGCAATGGCTCCTTAGGGAAAGCTCTAATTAAAGAACAAAACCTTGTCCAAGATTCAGGCAATATCTCTCCTTTTCCCTATTCAAAGTCAAAGATTTTCTGCACAGCAGCATGTTGAGCACTAGCAGGAAAATATTTCTGAAAGAAAGCATTAACCAAAGCAATAGGACTATTAAGAGACCCAGGAGACAAACTATTAAACCAAGTTTTAGCTGCATCTTTCAACGAGAAAGGAAAAATCTTAGCAACAAAATAAGTGCGAAGCTTAATATCATCAAAAAACAAATTACTCAAAGTAGAAAGCTCATTCATGTGCTCCATAGCACTCTCACCTTTAGTACCACAAAAAGGAGTTTTCTCAACAATAGATATGTAAGATAAATCCAAAGAGAAATCATAATCCTTGTCTCTAATATTTATGGGAGAAGCAGCAAACTTAGGATCAGGAGATAATTTATATCTAACAGTACGTCTTGCAAGAAGTTCTTTAACATCAGCAGCATTATGAGTAGCACATGCTTCAACAATAAAATCATCGTCAAGCTCAATATAAGCATCATCAAAATCATCACTAGGACATTCCCTAGACTCAGGTGAACTAACAGGTGTAACAGTGGTGTTTCCCAACTTAGCTCTAGCAATTGTAGCATCTAAAAAGAAACCTAGTGAACCACTCTCATCAAGCACAGTAGAAGCATCATCTAAATTATCAATGGCATTTTCAAACTCAGCAGAAATAGTAGCAGTAGCGTGTGCATGTGGTGGTGTAAGCAACTTACTCATAACAGATGGCGAATCAAGAGCAACAGAGTTGCTCAAATTCGTACCTCTTCTTGTAGTGGATGGCAATATAGGAACTTTTCCATCACGAGGTTTACCCATGATGAAAGGATTGCGGCGAACAATATGAATTCCAAGTGAACTTACAAATAAAGCTATGCTCCCCGGCAACGGCGCCAGAAAATAGTCTTGATGACCCACAAGTATAGGGGATCGCAACAGTCTTCGAGGGAAGTAAAGCCCAAATTTATTGATTCGACATAAGGGGAGCCAAAGAATATTTATAAGCCTTAACAGATGAGTTGTCAATTCAGCTGCACCTGGAAACAATCTTGCTCGCAGTGGTTTATCAGTAACAACAGTTTTATAGTGGTGATAGTAGTGAAACAGTAACAATAGTAGTAAAATAACAGCGGTAATAGTAGCAATAGTAAACAGTATGAACAAATACTGTAGGCATAGGGATAGATATACAGGCGTTGCATGGATAAGATAATTCATGAAATCAATGAGATATGGGCAATTGCAGATAAATAATGATAAAGCATCCTAGTACTAAACAATCATAGGCATGTGTTCCGTAAATAGTCGTGCGTGCTCACAAGGAGAAACTTACACGACATCTTTTGTCCTACCAGCCTGTTGCAGCAGGGCCTCAAGGGAAACTACTGGTAATTAAGGTACTCCTTTTAATAAAGTACCAGAGCAAAGCATTAACACTCGGTGAACACATGTGATCCTCACATCGTAGCCATCCCCTCCGGTTATCCCAATTTCTGTCACTTTGGGGCCTCGGGTTCCGGACAACAATATGTGTAAACAACTTGCAGGTATGACCATAAACAACAATTATCATAATGAAACAATAACATGTTCAGATCTGAAATCATGGCACTCGGGCCCAAAGTGACAAGCATTAAGCATAACAAGTTGCAACAATGTCATAAGCACTAATAGTAGATACTAGGCACCATGCCCTAACAATCTCATATCAAATTACATGAACAATCTCATCCAATCCCTACCATCCCCTCACCTACAGCGGGGGAATTACTCACACATGGATGGGGGAGTCATGGATGGTCGATGGAAGGACGTCGGTGATGATGGTGATGAAGATCCCCTCCAAATCCCCGTCCCGGCAGGGTGCCAGAACGGAGTTTCTAGTTTCAAATCGCGGTTTCTGATGGCGGCGGCGTAGCGGAAGTCTATCTAGGAAAAACGCCGTACCCCTGATATTTCCAGGTCAGAGGGTATATGTAGGCGGAAGGAGAGATCGAGGAGATGGCCGAGCTATCCTCACAACAGGTGGGCGCGGCCAGGGCTGGGCCGCGCCCCCTGTGTGTGTGGTGGCCTCATGCCTCCCCTCCGTCTCGTCTTCTGGCTCCGTGGGTCTTCTGGTGAAATAGGATTTTGCCAATTTTTCCCGAATTTTTTACTAAAAGTTGGATTTCTGCAAAAAAACAAGACACTCTGTGTCTTCCCTCGCATAGCTTTGTCCAGATCTTCGCCACTCTGCCCTTGTCACCACGACAACAGTGCCACGAGTAGGAGCTCACCGACGATGCCGCGTTTAGCGCCGTCGAGCTCGGGTGGTGGAACGAAAGGACAAGATATTTGAGAAAAATAGAAGCAGGAAGATGGGGCTCTCACCTCCTTTTGAACGGACGCCGTTGTCGGCAGGCACGGCCGCACGGCGAGACGTCGCTTCCGATGTTGCATGGAACATGATCAGGCATCGACGAACAAAATAGTGAAGAAATACAAAGAGGGCTAGAGGGGAGGATAACGACGGGGGGGACAGCCAGCCATGGAACCTATGCAAATTACAAGCAGACTACAGACGGAAAGCAAGCAAAATCAAATAGAGCAAGGTCGACAGAGAAGGGACATGGCATGCGAATGACCAATTATGAAGTGGTGAACTCTTAAAAAATGGAAGTGGTAGCAACTGAGGAAGGCGCATGAAAAGAGCCACGCTCCACCCCACGTTCGGTGCTTATCTGATGCTTGCCCGCTTTTCACATTAGAAAACTAAGACAAACGACACTTGATACTGGCTGCAGACCAAAAACATTAGAATAAAGAAGCAGCAACGGCACCCGAGCAAGTGTATGACCAATCGAATAGAAAACCAAAGGAGACCGGGAGAGCGGAACATTACAAGCTACAGACAAAAGCAGAAGCGATCACCTAAAGGAACAAACTGATTTGTCGATTACTTCCAACCAATGGCACGAGCACACGATCAGAAACACTAACAGATGTGTCCTACAGACATAGGTTGAGAAGAAGCAAATCGCTGAAACCGGCAGGAATCCCACGCTCTTTATGATAGTAGGGTATTAGGCTTAGTCTATTGGTAATGTATAATTTATTTATACTAAATATTTATACTTATGTGTATCTCATTTTGGTTAATTCATATTCCTAGCTTAATGTGTTATGCTAAATTTAAACCATATTATATACACTCTTCGTTCACTAGTTAAAATATTTTAGCATTTTTGGTAATGAATATATCTAGACGTGTTTAAGTATGTAGATTCACTTTTATTAGTTCATATATAGACCATTTTAAAATATTTAAAAGGTATGACATTAGTGAAGCTTGGAAGTAATAAAACTACATTAGTTTTTAATACATTTGGAATTGCTCATATATATTTAAACTAAATCCTCCCAAAGGTGAGAAATAGTGAAACAAAAAAATCACATTTGTTCTCGGATTAATGTGTGTTTTGCAAAATTATAGTGCATATATTGGATGTGTACCTTACATGTCTTGCCAGATATCTCTACATTGTATGCTAATGACTATCACGGTAGAGATTTATAGTTTATTATCAGGTATACTCACTAAGGAACAATCTAGAGTATGTACAATCTTTTAGAGGATATTTTCAACAAATTATTGTCATCTCTCTGTTATTGTTTTGGCAGGATATATTTTATAGATACTAGCTTAATGTTCGTACGTTGCTACGGAAGAATAAAAATATGATCAACAATATTCCCTGCTATGTTTCTTACCACAACTACTCCAGGTGTGAGTGTGCATGATGTGTAATGATGTAAATGTGTGTTGTACTTCTGAAACTTTTTTGGGTCAGTAAAATAAGCACACGGGGTTTACGAGAAAACCAGTCTCCGTTCAGCTATCCTTTTTTTTGCAGGGAATTTAGAGAGCTTTATTCAAACAAAGGCATTCGATGGACAGTCAGCCAACAGGCTGCTAACTAGGAAGCTAGGAGTCTCATCCAATCAACACTCGGATACATTCAGTGTCCTTGTATGCCTTGCACAAAGATGAGCCGGGATATTGGATGTACGCATTACATGTTGAATATCAAAAAAGCAAAACGAAGCAGCTAGCTCTCCAATTTTTACTAACAAAGGAGCCACAATAGAACGGGAATTGTGGTGAGTGTTCCAGAGGTTCACCACCTCCAGGCAATCCGTCTCCATGATCACGTGCGAAAGTCCTCGAATTTTGGCGAATAGGACCCCCTCACGCACAACCATACTCTCAGCAATAAGAGGATCAGAGATCCCTGGTAGAGGCTTGCTCCATGCACCGACAAGGCGACATGAAGACCTAGCCACACCACCTGCACCTCCAATACCTTCTGCGGAATTAATAGCACCATCAGTATTAATCTTGATACACTCTGGATGCATCATTTCATCGGGAAAATATACAGCGTGATCCACAAGACAAATGCTACCATGATACAACTTCTCACAGTATAAGTATAAATTTATAAATTTCTATTTTATTTCCCCAAATTCCAAGCAATTTGTCAATTTTGATGGTATGAATGATGGATTGGTTTGTTCACTGAATGTGTTCTGAATTTCACAAACTACAATAGGCCAACAGCAATGGGAAGGCCACTCAGTGAAGAATCGAGTATGTACCAGGCCTCATGCCTGACCATCTACGGTCTAGCTCCTGTTGGTACTTGGTAGCATGTTTTCGTATAGCTTCTTTTTTGATGTAGTAACTATTACTTTCTCTGTTTTTAAATATAAGATGTTTTAGCTTTGTGAATATATATATATATATAGATATATATATATATATATAGATATATATATATATATATATATATATATATATATATATATATAGGACTCCTATTATATACTCCCAGGGATACATACTCCCATCAAAGAAAACATGCATAGGCTAAAAGAATTTACCCGTTAGCAGTTTTGTCCACCGTGAGCCCATGAGAATAGAAGATAAGGTGCAGGGCGTTTGCATGAAAAATAGGAGGATAAGATACAGACTGTTTTGCATGATCCTATAATTAAGGTAGTAGTCACCTTTTAAATACTACAAATAATTTATGTACACGTGCATGCATAATTTATGAGAATGCGTATGTTAAAAAGGAGATCATACATTCCATTTTTTGGATACCACATTCTAAGCAATTGAGTATGTACCACTTTGCCTTACGATGGAGTATATACCACTTTTATTAGATGGACTATATACCACATTTTAGTAATTAAGTATATACCAAAATTTAGCAATGGAGTATGTACCACTATTTTTAGATGGAGTACTAGGAACTATGGCGCGGCGGCACGCCGCGCCCTTCAAGTGACTACAATGCATGGATGCCAATTTTTTATAGGGTTGTCACACTGAACTATCCTACACAGGCTGCTATAGCAATGACTCAGATGGTTGTTTTCCTCTCTACGTATTACATGAATCAGTTTCCTGGAATCGCAGCAATGTACCGGACAAAAAAAGACATAGACTCATAGTACCATGAGGAGATAAATTCAGCATTTCGTGGACAACATTGTTTCTAAATAGCTAGCTAAATGGTCAACAACTTTTGTTGTATCATTTGGTAACAACATTCTCTGTTATAAAGTATCGCAAAATCAAACACCATCAATGTTTACGCTGCGTATTATCTTTCAGGAATCATCACAAGTCAAAACATCATGAAAAATATCTTCAGTTTAGATCTTGTATCTACCACATGTGCATTTGTCTGCATCGTGTAACTATACCTCTCCCAAAAAATCTGTATGCACAGATTTTCATTTGGAATGAGTTCATTGGTATCCTTACCGCCGGACATCAGTAACCAATTTTTTGTTCCTTTCCTTAAGTTTCAACCACAACCTACCAAAATGGATCACATTAGTATTGTAGAACAGAAAATGGCAGAAGGGCAAAAAATGTCATTGTTATTTTGGTTGGCATGACACGACGTGGTATAATACATACAATAACGCCTTTAAGCAACTACAATGTTTCCTGTTATCGTACTCCTCCTTAGTCTAATTACTTTGATCCTTCAGATAATCATGGTTTTACTGATCGAGTCAAAGACTCACGCCAAGTCTTGAACACGCCATGCATGGTAGGAATCATCGTAAGTTTGTTCACGCCCAAGAATATGTCTCAAGCACCAGCATCTAAAGTTCAACAAACAGGGCACTGAATCACGGTATCAGTTCAATGTGAGCTTGAAAAAGACCGTCAAGAAAAAAAAACTTCTCCAGCATCACCAGCATCAAGTAGGTAAATAGAGAAGAGAATGGCAAGAAAAACTCCACAATCTCGTATATCAAAAACACTTTATCGCAACTCACAAACCTAAAAAAATAATTTTCTGATAAAGAAATGTAGAGTAACGGAGGAGGAAAAGTTCGCTTTATTACCAAAATGGATCATAAACGAATGAGTCACGTTCAAGACAATGTGTCCAACTGCTGAAACAGATGGATACGGTAAAACTAAGAAATGATACTTTGCAGATAACATCATCTGCAACAATTAGTGTAAGCTGAAAGACTAAACCACTGTGCGAACCAATACATCAAAACAAACAACCGAAAGAAACAAAATATACAAACAATCCGCAGACACCCAAAATGCATAGATGTATACTAATCGCTACAGGGAAAAATGAAGTAGAGAATACCTTATGTAGGGGCCGGGATTTATTTACCTCGTTTCAAAGCTTTAGCCAGCATCCATAGCTGGTTAAATATACTCCCGTGGAAGATCCAATATCTACTGTTTTGTGGATATCAATCTATACCATATGCTCACACATCCATGATGAGTTAGAAAATAAATCCTCCACTTTTGTTGAATGCAAATGAGAATAAGCCATCAACCTGCAAGGCAAGAAAAGGTAAAAGTAAGCACCGAGATGACCCGTGCAGCTCTCACAAGAGATCAAGCCACTTATAGGAGTGAAATTACTATGCAGAAATCGTGTGATGATTATTACCATCTAAAATATTTGATGCACTACACACACTGTTTTGGACCCTCAAAAGCCTGTGCTTTGTGGTGAAAATAAAAAACGACACGGTTTAGATGGCAACATATGACACAATCATGAAGAAAAATGTCCCAACCATATCTTTGACAAAATGGATTATTTAAGAACTATATATGTCCAGTTTTAGATTACAACATATGACACACTGCATTAGTATCTAAGAACAATCCAGCTATATGTTGCACAAAAAGTAGAATGAGCATGTCCGGGAGACAAAAAAAAACACCTACACTTGAATAGAAAAGGGGACACTTACCCAACCATCCATAACAGCAGTACACCAGTGGAATACATTCCATACCGGAGCAATTTCCATCATAAGTCAGATGAGCAAATTAAGTTTCTTGCAACTACAGACAAATAATTCTATTAAGAAATTCAGTCACTTAATGTTGCAGGCATTACAAAAAGAAGTGATATTGCAGTGGACGTAAATAAGATAATATAAATATAGTAATACAAATATGCTGACCTTATGATCTAAGTAGTTAAACACCATGGAGTTCTTCGCTTCAGGCTAACCGCTGCTGCTGCTGCTTGAATCTTCTCTTGAGGCGTAACGTATGCAACAGTATAAATACCTGCAAAAAATGACCTCATGCTTACGGTTTCCCCTGTAGTACACCAGCATGAAGGCGCATGAATATTATAGGCCAAATCTTCATCATTCCATTTGAGACGGCGATCTCTTTTTCCGAAGCCATACCAGCTCATTTATGAGGGATCAACCAAATCACCAAGGATATCTTTGATTTCAAAGAATCACCAAGGATATCTTTGATTTTAAAGCCAACAAATATCAATGGTCAACACCTGGCGATTTGATCACCAAATCAGAACTAAATGGTCCTTAGCTAGCAATACCACACAAGTTTTGAACAAAATCTAGATGGAAAATGGAACAAAAAATAAATCTTCATGAGGACAGAAAAGCCGTACCTGCTCAAATTAGGAAATCAATTCATGCTAAATCAAGATACGTGAACATGAGGCAATCTTCAAGTTTATGTAGCCTTCCCAAATCCCAAGTGGGGCAGCGAATTGATAAGTTGGCCCGTGAATCAAAGACGCAGGCAGCAGTGAGCAGGCCAGAGAGGATGAAGCGGCTGCGCGAGGGAGCTCGTTGCACTGCGGCCCTGATTGGGCCAGTTGCCACAATTGGCTTGGGCACCTAGCGACGGAGGCAGCACTCCGGAAGGCCTCATCAGGTAGCGGCGTTGGGTCGCCAACCGGATTAGGCGACGCAGCGGCTGAGCAGCCGCCACCTCCAAATCTCCAATCGGCGCAGAAGAAGAGGCGTGGCTCATTGCACGGAGTCGCAGCGAGGCCACGCCAAGGAAGACATGGTGTCGTGGGATGCTCCGAAGACAGAGAAGAAGGAGCAGACCGCATCTCCCCACCATATCCACCTCCGCCGCCGTCATAGGGTTTGATGCCAATTCAGTACGGCGATGTGGAACTCTAGTTTGACAGAGCACACCTCCAGACAGGTAGACTGAGTCGCCCTTATCCATCAAGTCTGGCAAGAAAAAGAACCGATAAAGTAAAAGATCTGCTGACAACGGTCAGATGAAAGATGGGTGCTCTCATGACATGGAGTAGAAGGTCAACCGGCACCTGAGAGGAATTCCACCGAGGCTACAATCCCCTTGTCCACCAAGAAGGCCCCAAATCTAAAATAAAATTGAGAAATATTCAGAAGAAAATAAAGGGAGGAGAAGACCACCGAGAGGGAGGAGAAGAGCGCACCTGGTTAGGGCATCGCCGGGTGCTGGTGCTCCTGCTCGACCTAGCCTCAAATCCGACGCCATTGCGCGCCGGCCAAGAAAGAGGTGGCACCGCCCCTCTTGCCAGCGCCACCGGCATCGACCGGGAGGACCTGCAGGCGGCGGGAGCTCCTTGGGTTTTCTGCCCCGTATGAGGGGAGCATATCCATGCTCCGGCTGAAGAAATCGATACAGGAGGATGCCCTAGAACAGCGCAGCAAGCACGGCGGCCGGAGTGGCCTGCGGCGACCGGCAAGGTGTAGTTGGCAGTGGGTAGGAGGAAAAGAGGAACAACAAAGAAGAAGAGCAGACGAAGGGGAAGTACAGATAGGATTTGGATTCTTCATAGGCTCACGGCGCCGCTTTACCGGTGGGATTGTGGGAACAAAAGGAAGGGAAGGAAGTGGGGCCGTCGACCCACCGACGAAGGACCACGAAGTGAGGCAAAAACTCGCTACGCAAGCACTCCAGATAGCGCGAACCTAAACAGTGAAACAGGACGTGGCAAATTACGATTGGTCCAAGATGTAACCAAAAATTAATCAAAAAATTGACAGGCCTCTAAACTCCATCGCCTTTATATATCTATCTATGTAGTATGTACCATATTTTGACGATGAAGTATGTCCACAATTTACCGGTGGATTACATAACCATTTTTTGCACCATATACTACTTCTTTTGCAATGGAGTATATACCATTTTTGCACGATGTATATACCACATTTTTTGTGATAAACTATATTCCATATTTTGGCCGTAGAGTATGAACCACATATGGCAGTGGAGAGTATGTCATCTGGTATATACCACATCTTCTAGAACAAGGTATATAGTGGATCCAGACTCCAGAGAGGTATATGCTGCACCAAAACAATAGTATACGCTTTTTGTAAGTGCTAGTACATATTAAATCGACACCGCAGGTAGCTGCTAACTATTCCTATATACTGATCTACTCCCTCCGTTTTAAAATATAAGATGTTTTAGGTTTGTGAAGCAAATGTATCTAGACATGCTTTAGTGTGTATATTCAAATGAACCTACACACTAAAAGATGTCTAAATTCACTTATTTCACAAAGCTAAAACATCTTATATTTTGAAACGGAGGGAGTACATGTTGTTATCTCTCCCGCCTATGCAGGTGCATGATACTCGATCGGACGGGATCATACTCGACTAGGTAGCCCTGGTGCATCAAGTGTTACGCGTCTATGTCATCAATCGTCGTCATCTACTGGCCGCATTTCGTCACCGTCGTCTAATGGCCGCATCTCATCGCCGTCGTCGTTACCACGTCGAGCCGCGGAGCATCTTGTCGCCCCGTTGAGCCGCCGTCGTCCACATACATCTCGTGATCTGCTTCATCGCCACGCCGAGCCGCCGCCGGCCGGCCACACACATCTTGTCGTTCATCGCCATGCTAACTCTCCGTCGTCTGCGCATGCATCTCGTCTCCATCGTCACCATTATTGCGCTACAACCTGCAAGGATAGCGAAATTAGTCAGCAAGATGACAGCTGATACGTTGGATGCATGAATATAATTGTTGGATACATGTAAGTGCTAGATCTAGCTAGTTCAACAAGACTACCACGTACGAAATACCTCCAGAGGTGTCGGCCGCTTCATGTTGCACTACAACACACCACTCGTCCGTCGTCGCCGTCCGTCGGCATCTCGTCTCCGTCGTCGTTTTCCGCCGGCCGGGAGCATCTCATCTCCGTCGCCATCTGGTGAGCCACACGGGGCGAATGGCAGTTAGTCTGGTATTTAAACGAGCAAATAGCGCGGATGCCTTATCCCTAGCTACTATCACGTAACAAACTTTCAAATTGAACCTTATCCTTAATCCATGCATGAAGCGGTGCCCGGTGGTGATTATTTCATTTAATTAGATATGTTAAATGATGACTCTGGAGTACGTACACCTAGGGATACTATCTAGTTTTCCTATATATATATATATATATATATATATATATATATATATATATATATATATATATATATATATATATATATATGAATTTGTTTCACAAACCTAAAACATCTTATATTTTAAAACGGAAGGATATTTTAAAATGAAGGGAGTATATGTATATGAATTGCTGGTCTCTACCCAATGAACAAAAGATTTGTGAGGAATATCTAAGGAAGTGGTTTGATAGATAACCAAATTTGTGTGTTTTTTTGACCTGGCCCGCCCATGATTTTTTCTGTAGCTCCGCCCGTGTCTACAACCCAACCTAAACGACAATTCCTATGCTCTGCCCGTTAGCAGGGCGGAACTCCGCTCCGCCTGCGTGGGCGCGATGTTGGGCTGGCCCGTTAACGCGGCGGTAGGTGGGGTTTTCTCATTTTTTCATGTGGTTTTTTCTTTTGTTTTTTCTGGTTTTACTATTTTCTTCTGATTTTTCGTTTCCTTTTCTTTTTTTTTGATCTTTTTCTTTCTTAAAATTCTAAACATTTTTAAAATTTGAACATTTTTAAAAATTTGAACATTTTTTATGTTTAAATATATTTTTTATGTTTGAATTTTTTTATGTTTGAACATTTTTTAATTTTAAACAATTTTCAAATTTAAACAATTTTTAATTTTTAACATTTTTTATGTTTGAACATTTTTTTCTTCAAATTTGAACAATATTCAGAAATTGATAATATTTGAATTTTGTTTAGATTTAATTTTTTATTCAAATATAAATTCTGTTCAAATACAAAATTGTTAAAATTTCAAATTTTGGTTCAAATTCAAAATAATATAGAAAAAACGAAAATAAAAACTTCACTCGTGAGCCGGTCCAACATGAACGTGTGTGGGCGGAGCTTCACTCGCTCCACTAACGCGCGGAGCGTAGGAGCTTCCAACCTAAACAGATCAAAACAAATATAAAAGATATCTCTACTAATAATACGGGGATCGGTCGTGATGGTACCTGGTGCGTGGTACGTCAAAAACCGTTTCGTACCTGTAAAAAACCGGAATAAAACCGGATGCGTCCCCCGTCCCGAGTCGTCTTGAAAAACCAGTTCACCACGAGAAGGAAACCAGGGAGCGGCACGAAAAAACTTGCAGTGTCCTCCCTCCGTTCTCGTCTCCTTCCTCCCTCGCTCTCTCTACGCTGTGCGACGCACCAACCTCTAGCGAGAGCGCCGACCCGCCTCCTAATCCCTGCCTCGAGCAGCCGGTACCGCCCCCACCGTGTCCTATCCGCTGCCTCTGGCTTGCCGGCGCCGCTCTCCAGTTCCCTGACTCGAGCTCGCCGGTGCCGCCTTCCAATCCCTTCACTTCACCTCTAGAACGGCCGGCGTCGTCCCCGCCAATATCGGCCACCTGCTCGACTGGCGCCGCTCCTCCTCCCGCCCCCTCTATTCCACACAGACATCCAGCGTTCCCGCGGTGGCTTCGTGCGGCACGCCCAGCTACCAGCGTGGTGCCGCTGCCTTATCCGAAGTGTAGACGTCGCCTCTTCATCGCATTCATCTCCAGCTACTAAATCATCTTCCTCTGTTTGGTATGACCTTTAATTTTAGCCTTTTCGGTTGTGTCCAGTTTCTGTTGAGCTTCATTGTTTTGCGGGCGAGCGACAAATGCAAAAGGAAAAATCCAGGTTCCTTATATGGGTGCACTTCAATGCGACCCGGTCCTTTAATGGATGTAATTTTAGTTTTAATTTCTCATCAATTTTGAGTTATCAGTTGGATTAACGTCTGACAACTTCTAATGTGGATTCGTGATCTCGGAGCTCATCATGGTTCGTCAGTTCTAGGCTTCTACCCGTAGTTGCACAAAACATGGGTCGGTGCTGCGATGTTTGGACGGAATTCAAGCAGAGATCAGGCAGCCTTCATGTGTGTACTTTCACGTGCCCTGGAGTGGATTAGACTTACACAAAAGCCGGTGCTGCTTGTTCTTCCATTCTTCCCGCTCCATCGCTTGATGGACACCAGTTCTCGATTCCGACTGTCAATTAGATCAGATATTTCAATTCTTACTAAACCATACTGACGAGGTTTATCCCCGGCAATGCCCATGTCGAAGGGCTTTCGATCTAGGAAGCGTGTTGGGAACCTGGCGAACTCGACGGCGATCAGACAAAAGCAGAGGGACACGAGGATTTACCCAGGTTCAGCCCCCTCGAAAGGTAAAAGACCTACGTCCTGCTTGTCTGACTTTGTATTGATGGTGTGGTTGCGATGATGGTGTTACAATGGCGGCGTAGATTGGATCTAGCCGAAAACAGAGAGCTCTAAGTTGTCGAGCGCTCCGGCGTGAGGTGGGTGGAAAAGCGTCTAGGGTTTCGAGACCTCCCTCCCAGCCTTTTATAAGTCAAGGCTAGGTCTCAGGAGTGTCTCTCAAGCCAGGTATAGATCGGATCAATTGAGGACTAGTCTAACTTGGACTTCTCGAAATCTTGCTTGCGCACCAAATATTGCTCCTGGGCCGCGCCAGGCCACTGCCTTGATAGGCCTCGGAAGCCTTTCGTGAGACACCCTTCCTGGACCGAAAACCAGGTAGGCGAATATCGAGGGCCCGTTTGTCGTTCCTTCGTCAGTAGCCCCCGAGTGCCTGGGATAGCCGAAGACTATGGCAGGGACTCCCCCCGAAAGTCTTCCCAGCCGCCCCCGATATGAGCACTTGGCCTGTAAAGCTGCAAATGTATAGAGGTCATTTGAGTAGTATGCTTGTTTTGGTACGAGATTTTCGAGCCACTCTCATTTAGAGCCTCAAAAGTGCTAAGTTGGGTTTGTAGAGGGATGCGCATAACCGGCCTGAGACTCACGCCGGGTCTCAGTTAATTGCATTGCTGCAAAGACATTCGGTTAGCTTACTCAGATTCGAGTCCCCCGACTCGAACCCACGTGGGCTGCTGCTACCCCGACCTGAGCCGTGTTGGACTTACCAAGTCGGAGCCCAGTTCATTTGTGAGGCACACGATGCGTCCATCGGTGCAAGCTTCATACCGTAGGTATGGAAAATTTCCGGCAGAGCGCGTTTGATACGAATACCAGGCCATCCGGTGTTGCGAACCGTGGACTTACCTTCGTATTTGACATACGGCATCCGAACTGGTATATTGCCACCAAGATTCGGGCATGTTGATTAAGGAGCATTGATACCTCGAAAGGAAGGTTCAAAAAGAAGATGATTTATCGGTCTATAACTCGAGCTTGAATTCTTTGAAGTCACTGCTAGGCGAAAAAGGCAATTCGAAGGACCGAAGCCTGGCTTCGAATATCTCAAAGGCGCTGCTGGCCCGAAAGAGATAATCCGAGGGACCAAAGCCCTGCCTCGAATATCTAGAAGGCGCTGCTGGCCCGAAAGGAGCAATTCGAGGGACCAAAGTCCTTCCTCGAATAGCTTGAAGGCGCTGTTGGCCCGAGAAGGCGATTCGAGGAACCGGAGCCCCACCTCGAATGTCTTGAAAGCGCTACCGGCCCGAAAAGACGATTCGAGGGACCGAAGTCCCGCCTCGAATGTCTCGAAGGCGCTGCTGGCCCGAAAAGACGATTCGAGGGACCGAAGTCCCGCCTCGAATGTCTCGAAGGCGCTGCTGGCCCGAAAAGACGATTCGAATACAATTTCGACCCAAAGAATTCCCTCGAAGGGGCAAAAGACAGAGTCGTCGAAAAACTCTGTGTATATTCGGATGGCACAGAAGAGAGGAGCAAAAAAGACCTCGAAGAAAACCCAGTCGAAAGGCCGTCTGAGTGCAAGTGGTACATACCTTCGAGATTCGAAAGAACTTTCGCCAATCTTTGCCCTTTGAGTCGAAAAGAATCAACTTACCCAAAGAAATGCATCATCGCTGACGATATGCCTCGTCGAATTGTCACATCAACTTCTGCAGGAATGACCTGACCCTGCCAGGACTAGACATATGGTGGGCCCCCCGGCCGCGCGTCTTAGCCGTTGACAGAATTTGACCGCACGTCCCGCGTGTGGGTGAGAAATAACCGGCGCAGTTTCCTTGATTACCGTGCGTAGTGGACGCCGCGGTGCCCTCGTGCTGACACATGGACGGCTGGATCAGCTCAGTCATTTCCACTTCGCCATGGACGGCTGAGATCTGACGCAGATTCCCAGAGGTGGAATAAATAACGGTGGCAGGGTAAACAGTCCGTCCCACTCCGCCGCCACTGTCTTCTCCCTCGCGCATTGTTCATGCAGCTCTGCTTCCTCACCTCCATTTCCGCAACCCTCGCTGCGCCCTGAGGTCATGGGTAAGAGGAGCTCCACCGCCGCCGGCGCCGCTGCTGCCGCCAAGAAGGCCAAGACGGCCGACGCCGAAGGCTCCGCCGTTGGCCGTTGGGTCCAGACCAAGGTCGGGAACAAGGAGTTGTCCCAGGCCGAGAAGATGGGCCTGCTGAAGAACGCGCCGGCGGAATCGCTCGCCGCCGGCCCGGAGATCGTTCCCCGGCCACCCCTCGGATTCCGGGTAATCTTTATCGCTTTCCTGCTGCGGGGTTTGTTTCTTCCCCCGCATCCCTTCCTCCGCGGTCTTCTTTTTGCTTACGGGATTCAGCTCCACGACCTGAATCCCAATTCCATCCTTCACATTGCGTGCTTTATCACGCTCTGTGAATGCTTCCTGGGGATCAAACCCCACTGGGCACTGTGGCGCCGAATCTTCGCTATTCGGCACCCTCTGCCATATCAAACCGGCGGTTTCGGCGTCCAAGTGCGCCCAGACGTCGAATATTTCAACCTCCAAACGCCCGAAAACAATCCCGGGTGGAGGACAAAGTGGTACTACGCCAAGGACAAATCCTCCGACGGCGAAAACTTCGGACTCGAGGAATTCCATCCCACCGGCGTTCTTCGACCTCGTGTCTCCTGGAGACACGATCTTTCAGACGAGGAGCTGAAGACTACAGAGCCGCTGATGGAGAAGATCCAACAGCTTCGAGCCACTCCGAAGAAGGAGCTTTCGGGGATCCAGCTCATCCGGACCTTCATCGAGCGTCGAATCCAGCCGCTCGCTGCTCGAGCCCACGGCATGTGGGACTACAGCGATCGTCGAGGACGAGCTGCACGAGGCCGAGATCGACGAGTGCGTACGCGCCGTTACGAACATCAAGAAGAAAGATCCCGTGCCGAAAATCTTCGGCGCAGTGGCTTTCAGCAAGGTCTATCCCCGCACCGAGGTACGACTTTGACCTTAATCGGATCCCTTTCTTGTTTCACAGCCGAATCGGCCGGTACCGAATGCAGTGTACATCTCCGCGCAGGTGATCGACATAGCTCGATGCTATCCCCCCTAGCCCGAGATGGGCGAATATCCGGGGCGCGATTTTCACCGAAGTGCTGGAGGAATCGACCTCCGCTGCTCCGTCGCCACCAAGGGCCCCGAAGAGACAACGAATTGCGGACGTTGTCGAAGATTCGGAAGACCCTGATGACACCCGTTTTACTTCGGGTGATGACGGCAACAGTGCGATCCCCGCTTCGCCTTTGAGCCGCCGTCCTCCTCCTCGAACAGAGAGGAAAACCCTTCCGAAGTTCGGGATCGACGCATCGTAAGTTTTCCTTCGCGCATCTTGTGGTCTCGTTTCAACTTGATTGTCCGATTCTGGCATTGATGCTTGTTTCAGATCTTCTACCGAGGAAACGTCAACCTGTCCGGGGGATCAAGACCAATACCAGGTCCGACCCCACGACGACGCCCTCGAACAAACTGCAGACTCTCAGGAGAAGGCTGCCGACGTTGCCGCCCCCGAAGCCGCTCTGACGAAGCCTTCGACCTCCTCCAAGAAGAAGGCGTGGGAATATGAGTTCGTGCTTGTCTCCTCGTCTGACGGGCCTTCTGGTCCCAGCAACCATGTAAGTTCGAAGATTTTCCGCTTGCGCTTCGCGTGTTTGACCATTAGTAGCCCCCGAGGGTGAGTCTAAGTGTTTACACTTAGGCTTGCCCTCCACACCATGACTCGAAGGTTAATCTTTTGCCTTGCCTTCTTTAGCCTGTTGTTAGGGACCTGTCGAAGGTTTGTAGGAGGTTCTTCACCTTAGAGGAAGAGAACCGAAAACTGTCCGAGCAGCTCGACGAAACTCGTCGTGAGTACTGCCACCTTACTTGTAAAATTTTGCTTTGTATATGATATGACGCTTCTTTTTCTGACGACACCCTTTTAATGTTTAGGGATCGGAGCTCAGGCGGCTGCTGACAAGACTTCCCTGAAATCTCAGCTGGACAACCTTGCCACTGAAAATTCGGGTTTGAAGGCTAAAGTCACTGAGCTGAACGACGAAATCGCCCGACTGAAGGTCGAATCGTCTGAAGCTCAAGAGCGCGCAAAGAAAAGCCACCTGGACGCCGAAACGAGAGAAGGAGAACTACACCAGCGCCTGCAAACTTCGCTTGGTGCCTTGCGTGGTGAGTTCTCGAGCTTTGTCTGGATTATTTTTCATACCAAACAGTCCCATTGTTGACCTGGTGGTCTGTTCTCACTTGTAGCTACTGCCGAATTGGATGCCGGAGCTATGAAGGAACCCGCTGGAATCAAATCCAGTGTCGGCGTCGTCGAACGCCTGAGTCGAGAGGTTGCTAACCTCCTAGCGCGGGTGCGGTCGACACTTGTTCACGTTTGGGATACGTATGTACCCGACTCGACCAGCGACACTATGGCGGGGATCCTCGAAGCTCTGGCAGTGAAGGCGGACGGGGAAGACCCTTTACTTGCCGCGGTACGCCGACAGGTAACTATTGGCTCCGAGTCTGTCTTCTCCATGATGATGATGCACGACGTGGAGTTCGATGCTGACAAGATCACGAGCACGTACCCGAAAGACAAGGACGGACGCGACAAGTCCGCCAAGACTTATGTTTCCCGTGCTCGTGAACTGGCTACCCGAATGACAAGTTTTCTAGCCGAGAGGAACGAGAAGCGTGCAGCGGCGAGGGCTCGGAGGCGTGGCGCATCCGGCGCACCGTCTAGCAAGGCTGGTAGTTCAGCGTAGTGCGAGCAATGCTTCTCGCCCACTTGTAATTAGCTTTCGTGCTCTAATGCCGAGGGCAATGATCCTGACTAGGACTTCTTGCTGGTGTAAAAATTGCTCCTTTGTTATGTTTATCTGCTTGTCATTTGGCTACCGAATGCTTGTATCTGCTTGTCATTTGGCTGCCGAATGCTTGTATGTGATGCTCGACTCCTCGTGCAGGATCCTTCGCTGATTTCTGGTGCTTGGCCTGTTTCGTACGAAACGGTTAGCAGTACTTCTGGTGCCGTTCAGCGAAGAACTCCTTCCTCAGGCGAATTGTCGCTGATTCGATCGTTGCGTGACCAACTCCAAAACACTCAGCGTCAATTGAAGGTGGTTACTGCCAAGGTCGACGTTGCTTTGTCGAAGGCGTCGCATGCTGTGGACTGCGAGAAATTTCTTCTCGACGAGATCGAGAATCTTGGAAAATCTCTGAAGTGTGAGTCTCTGGACCTCTTTCGCTCTGTATTGTGACTTGGGTGTGCAAGATTTGATCTTCGGGCCCTTTTCGCAGATGTGTGCCTCGATAGTGCAGCTGAAGCCCGACGCGTGAATGCGCATCTTGTTGCTGCTCAGACACATGCCAACTCTGTTGCTGACAACTTCTGGGCTGATCGGTCGAAAGCAATGAAGCTGACGCTTCTTCAGGACAGGATTGCTCAAGCTGGTGTGTTGTTTGAGACGAGCCGAAGCGCCCTTGCGCTGGTGCACCAGGTGATGTTCCCCTTGAACAATCAACCCGAAGGCCTGCCGGCGCTACTTGATCGATTCGAGAATGGGAATGCTGTGTACTCCTTTGTCCGGGAGCACTTGCGCTGCGGGGCTGTGGTCGCACTTGCTTTCGTGCGTGCTCACTACCCTGAGATCGATCTGGAGCTTCTGAAGACGCTTCCTCCGTCGCCCAGTGGTCGCTACAATATGGAGCATCACTATGCTGCTTGTAGAGGTACAAGCGACTGTATTGCTCGACAGATTGTCGTCGAGAGTGATCGACAGAGAGCGAACCAGGGTGCCGCGGCACCATGAATTAGCCATGTGGTCGTGCTTGTATCTTTACTCTGTGTATGCATTTGTATATTGTCATTCGTCTGTAGCAAAAGGACGAAGATCTCGAGTGTAGATTATGAGGGCGAAAAGTCCCCAAACGTAGGTCGAGAGAACGCGGCTCTCGAACGTGGGCGAAGTCCCCGAGTGTTGGTCAAAAGGCCGAGCCCCCGAGCGTAGGTCGAAGCCCCCGAGCGTGGGTCGAAAGGCTGAGCCCCCGAGCATGGGTCGAAGCACCCGAGCGTAGGTCGAAGCCCCCGAGTGTGGGTCGAAGCCCCCGAGCGTGGGTCGAAGCCCCCGAGCGTGGGTCGAAAGGCTGAGCCCCCGAGCGTGGGTCGAAAGGCTGAGCCCCCGAGCGTGGGTCGAAGCCCCCGAGCGTGGGTCGAAGCCCCCGAGCGTGGGTCGAAGCCCCCGAACGTGGGTCGAAAGGCTGAGCTCCCGAGCGTGGGTCGAAAGGCTGAGCCCCCGAGCGTGGGTCGAAGCCCCCGAGCGTGGGTCGAAAGGCTGAGCCCCCGAGCGTGAGTATGCAGATATGTTAACTCATGAAGTGAGGAACTTGAACTTTATTGCTTGGTGCCGAAGGCACAATGTTGGGTGCGGACTGCTGCCGACACTTGATTACATATTAGAGGGGGTAGAGGAGACAGCTTTGCTAGCTAAGGATAGAAGCGGCGCAATTGCGCGGCATTCCATGGGTTCTCTATGTCTTTCCCCGTCTTCGGGTTGCGCAGACGATATGCTCCTCCCGGGATGACCTCGTGGACAAGATACGGGCCTTCCCATGGTGGCTCCAGCTTCGATGTGCTTGTCTGCTTGAGTCGGAGCACAAGGTCGCCCGGCTCGAAAGAGCGTCCGCGTACCCGTCTGCTGTGGTAGTTGCGGAGGCTCTGCTGGTAGACCGCCGATCGAACGAGGGCGACGTCTCGAGCTTCGTCTAGCAGGTCTTGGGCATCTGCTAACGCCTTGTCCGCATCTTCCTCGACGTAGGCAGCGACGCGGGGCGTGCTGTAGCGTACGTCCATGGGTAGCACTGCTTCTGCTCCGAAAAGCAAGAAGAAGGGTGTGTAGCCTGTCGAGGAGTTGGACGTTGTTCGCAGGCTCCATAGCACCGACGACAGTTCCTCGACCCAGGCGCCTGCTGCGCGCTTGAGGGGTCGAAGCAGTCGCTTCTTCAGGCCTCCGCATACAAGTCCGTTGGCTTTTTCGACTTGTCCATTAGACTTGGGGTGCGCCACCGAAGCGTACTTGAGCTTTATGCCGAGGTTTTTGGCGAAGTCCTGGAATTCGCCCGAAGTGAAGTTGGTGCCGTTGTCGGTGATGATGCTGTTCGGGACGCCGTATCGGTAGACGATGGACTCGAAGAATTTGACTGTCGTGGTCGCCTCTTGATTGGTGACCGGAACAGCCTCTATCCACTTGGAAAACTTGTCCACTGCGACTAGAAGGTAGGTATGACCTCCTCTGGATGACTTGGGGAGAGGCCCCACTTGACCGAGCCCCCATTGTGCGAAGGGCCAGGCCACAGGGATAGTGTGCAGTTCGGACGCCGGCGCGTGCGGCTTGGTGGCGAATAACTGGCATGCTTCGCAGTGCTGGACGATGTTCCTGGCATCGTAGAGGGCGGATAGCCAGTAGAATCCGGATCGAAAAGCCTTGGCCACGAGGGTTCGACTGCAAGCGTGGTGTCCACAGGTTCCTTCGTGGATTTCCCGAAGGAGAGCAATCCCATCTTCCTGCGCTATGCACCATTGGAGCACTCCTGTGGTGCTGCGCTTGTAGAGTTCCCCGTTGATTATCGTGAAGGCCTTGGAGCGCCGCATGACTTGTCGGCGATGGATGGGATCTTCTGGGAGCTCGCCCCGCATTAAGTATGCCAAGTATGGTCTTGTCCATGTTGCTTCGACGAGCATGACCGTGGCTGCATCCTTCGGGAGGTCTGCTACTCCTGCTGCCGGAGTGGTATTGACCGGCCGAGCCCCCGGACGTGTTGCTAACGCTGGGTCAGTTGCTGGCTTGATCTTGACGGAGCGTTCGAATATCTCTTCGAAGAAGACTCCGGGCGGTATCGGGAGGCACCTTGAGCCGACGTTGGCCAGGTTGTCTGCCTCCTCGTTGCTTTCCCTGCCGATGTGCATTACTTCGCAGCCCTCGAATTCGCCTTCGAGCTTGTCGTACATGGCGCGATATGCGATCATGTTCGCGCAGGTTGCGTCGCACTCCTTCATGACTTGCTGGGCGATGAGGTTCGAGTCCCCATGGATCTTGATGCGGGTGGCCCCGCAGGCCTTCGCCATGCGCATACCGTGAAGGACGGCTTCGTATTCCGCCTCGTTGTTGGAGGGATTCGGGAAGCGCATGCGGAGGACGTAGCGCATCCTGTCCCCTTGTGGTGACACTAGGACCACTCCTGCCCCTGCCCCCGAAACCCGCTTGGACCCGTCGACGAAGATGGTCCAGCTGTTCGACAGGTCTGGAAGCTCGGGCATCTGAGCTTCTGTCCACTCGGCTATGAAATCCGGTAGGACCTGTGACTTGATCGCGGACTGTCGCTGGTACGTGATTTCCCAGGGTCCTAGCGTGATTCCCCATAGCGACACACGCCCTGTGGCGTCTGGGTTATTGAGGATGCTGGACACTGGATTCGAGGCCACTACTATGATGGAGTGGCACTCGAAATAGTGTGGCAGTTTCTTCCCCGTCATGTATATGGCGTATGCCAACTTCTGATAATGGGGGTATCTTTGCTTGGTCGGCGATAAAACTTCGCTCAGGTAATACACGGGTCTCTGTACGCCGTGCTCTTTGCCTTCTTCTGCGCGTTCGACCACAAGTACTGAACTGACGACTTGATTTGTAGCCGCAATGTATAGCAACATGGGCTCTTTTTCTCGAGGCGTGACGAGAACTGGGGAGGTCGATAGACGGCGCTTGAGATCTTCGAACGCGGCTTGCGCCTCTTCGGTCCACGTGAAGTTGTCCGTTTTCCGGAGCAGCCGATAAAAAGGGAGCGCTTTTTCGCCAAGCTTGCTGATGAAGCGGCTAAGCGCTGCGAGTCGACCTGTCAACTGCTGGACGTGTCGAAGCGTCTTCGGAGGCTGCATGTTGATGATGGCATGTATCTTCTCTGGGTTGCCTTCGATCCCTCTCTCGGAGATTAGATAGCCCAGCAGTTGGCCAGTGGGTACCCCGAAAGAGCACTTCTTCGGATTAAGCTTGATGCTATATCTGTCGAGGTTAGCGAAGGTTTCTCGAAGATCGTCGAGCAAGCTGTCTGCTTTCGCGGTCTTGATGACAATATCGTCGACATAAACTTTGATGTTGCGGCCGATTTGTTCCTTCAGGCACGCCTGCATACACCGTTGATAGGTGGCTCCGGCATTCTTGAGCCCGAAGGGCATCGTCATGTAGCAGTATACCCCGTGCGGGGTGATGAACGCCGTCTTATCTTCGTCTTCCACTTTCAGCCGTATCTGATTATACCCGGAGTACGCGTCGAGGAACGAGAGGCGTTCGCATCCTGCCGTGGAATCGATGATCTGGTCGATTCGGGGCAGGGGGAAGTAATCCTTCGGGCAGTGTTTGTTTAAGGCCGTGAAATCGATGCACATCCTGTAGATCTTCGTGTCCTTCTTCTCCACCATGACCAGTGGCGAGAGCCACGTGGCTTCCTTGATCTCTCTGATGAACTTGGCTTCGAGGAGGCGGTTGATTTCTTCGCCCATCGACTTGGCCTTCTCTGGATTGTACCGTCGCATAGACTGCTTGACCGGTTTCGCGTTTGGAAATATCTTAAGCTCGTGCTCGGCGAGTTCCCTGGGGATGCCTGGCATGTCAGCTGGGCACCAGGCGAACATCCTCCAGTGCTCACGGAGGAACTCGACGAGCGCGCTTTCCTATGCAGGAGAGAGAGAGTTCGACACCTGCGCCGTCTTAGTTGGGTCGGTCGGGTGGATCTGGTGTTCTCGGGTATCTTTTGTGGCATCGAAAGACAGCTCTGGGGCGTTCTGCTGCGCCGGTGGATCGATGTCCATGACGGTGGCCTCCCGAATGTGGTGCAGTTCTTCATGTACCCCGAAGGTCTAGGACATGCTGTTGAAGTCCTTGTCGCAGTTTTCTGATCGTGCGAAACTGCCGCTGATCGTCAATGGTCCTTTGTTTGCGGGCATCCGCAGCTTGAGGTAGGCGTAGTGGGGTACCGCCATGAATCGGGCAAACGCTGGTCGCCCGAGGATGGCATGGTACTGCGAGGGCCAGTCGACCACCTCGAATTCGATCTTCTCCTTTCTGAAGTTTGCTGGAGTGCCGAAGATGACATCGAGATGTATTGCTCCCAGTGGATACGTCGGCTTCCCTGGGACGATTCCGTGGAAGGAAGTCTCCGTTGGCAGGAGGTTATTTAGCGGGATCTTGATCTTTCGCAGTGTGTCTGCGTAGATGAGGTTCAAGCTGCTGCCTCCGTCCATGAACACCTTTTTCGAGGTGAAACCCCCTATTTGCGCCTCAAGGACCAAAGCATGGTGTCTTGGGCATGGGATCTTCGGTGGATGATCTGACCGGTCAAAACCGATCGGATGTTCGGACCAATTCAGGTATTCGGGAGTGGCCGGTGGTGCGTGTTCGGCGTGGAACACTTCCCTTGCGCGTTTTCGCTGCACTTTATTCGTCGGGCGCCCCCTCTAGATCATGGGCACGAAACCTCTTGGCGGCGGGAACTCTTCTTCCTCGTTGGTCGGCTGTCGCTGCTCGACTTGCTGGATCGTAGCGGCCTGGTGGCTTTGCTGTACGACGTTTGCTGGTGGGTTCGGCGGTGGCGGTGGAGCGTTGTAGGCTATCGCCCCTGCCACTGGTTGCTCAGTGTTCATCCTCTCCTGAAGCGCCCGGTTGAGACGAAGGAATTCCCTGCACTCGATGAGGAGGTGTGCAGGTTTTCGTACCCCGTCCTTATCGAGGTACGTATGCCTCGGGCATCCGCTATCAAGCATCTCCTCTGCCGACAGCTGTGGCTGTCGTCGACGCCACTCCTTGCTGGGTTTCGAATCACGACTGCTACTGCCGTAGTAATTGTTTCCTCGGCGCGGTAAGTCGCGATTGTCGTCGCGTTCCTCGTGCACGTAGCCTGTTGCTACCATGTCTGTGTTCTCCGCATTGTCGTAGCGGCTTCGGCGACCTTTTTTTCGGGATCCCGGATGAAACTGGTCCTTCGCGTCGACGTCACGTTCTGCTGACCGACGGCGGCTTCTGGGAGCCGAGATGGAGTCTTCGCCATTGGCCCATTCGTTCGCCAGGCTCATGAGGTGGTCGATGGTCCTAGGCTTGCAGCGTCCCAGCTCTTCCTTGAAGTCGCGCCGAAAGAGACCATCCCGAAAGGCGTCGATGGCCCTTTCGGGCGAGATGTTTTCCGTCGTGTTCTGGAGGCTGATCCACCGTGAGATGTATGATCTCAGGTTCTCTCCAGTTCTCTGCACGCATAGGCGGAGTTCTTCGAATGACGTGGGCCGTCGCGAAGTGCCTCGGAAATTTGCGATAAACGCTTGCCGAAACTCTTCCCAGGAGCGGATGCTATCTGGGGCGAGATTGTTCAACCATGCCCTTGCGTTATCCTTTAGGTGCAGCGATAACAACTGAAGGGCATTGTCCCTAGATCCGCCGCTGATTTTGACAGCGGTTATGAAGTCATCTAGCCAAATTCGGGGATCCTGCTGCCCGTTGAATTTGAATATGCCGTCGCTGAGTTTGATTCCTTTCGGCAACGGTGCGGAACGGATCAGGAGGCTAAAGCATTCTGCCCCACAGAGTCCATCGCTGGGACCGCCAAACGTTTCAGCCTCGCGCCGTGCTCGCCCCTGGTCGACTCTATGCTGGGCCAGACCGTGCCGAAGCTCTCTGTTGAGATGTTCGACCACTTGCGTCCGAGGCGCTACGGCTGGCGCCGGTGCTGGGTGCCTGGCTTGCTCCGGCGGTGGAGCGATTCTTGTTGTTGTCGCGCCATGTACTGAGCCAGGCGTGCCTTGCAGCACCCTTACTCCTTCGAGTGCTAAATTTCGCAGGTGTCGCATATGTTCGTCACCGTTAGATGCGTTCGCGGCAATGTATGCTGCCGCGGCCATGATCGCTGCTTCCTTGGTTTTGGGCATCAATTCGGCTTCATTGAACTCTGCCTCCAGGTTTCGGGTGATATTGTGCATATCGGCCCCAGGCTGAGTGCGCGATCTCGATCTTCGTTGAACACTCGATGAATAATGGGATGACCTTTCGGCTCGTCTTCTGCTGGACGCATCGGCCTTCTCTCTTCGCCGTTCCAGTACTCGCCTGTCAGCACTGATCTGGTCCTTCTGCTCCTGGACGACGAAACGGGGTGCAGCCAGATCGCTTGGGCTTGGGTTGGGACCGAAGTTTACCTCGCCCGCGTATAGCCTTCTTGCGAACCGGATCTGGTCATGCGTGACCACCTGGCGGCCGCTATCTGCCCGGTTTCGGCCGTCGTTGTCTCTATTTTTGTTTCCGTCGCCGTGTGATGCCATCATGCAGTGGCCTCCGGTCCATGGGGTCGAATCATCGCTGATTTCGCCCAGTGCTGGAGGGTAGACGTCGTCGCCTTCGACGTAGGGCCCGACTTCGACCATGAGGTCAGAATCGTAATCGGCCACATAGCCATCGCTAGATGCGGCAGATTCACAGTGTGAGGCGGAGCTTGCTGAATTGCCGATTTTCCCCTTAGCTTTGGGGTAGACGTCGTCGTCGTCATCGGAGCACGTGTAGTCCGAGTATAATCCCTCGACGTAGTCAGGGTCATATGGTGCGGTACGAAGCGTGAGGGCATTGAGAGCCCGATCGCACTCAGATATCGTTGGGTAGATGGCTGCTGTGCCTCCCCGCGGATCTTCGCAGCTGGCGATCTCATGGAATGAGAAATCTCCGGCGCCCACGTAGTGGTATGTGTCGCAGTCGACGCAGTATGCGGTGGTCGGGGATGGAGGCGGATCTTCGAAATCGTTCGACCCTACTGATGGGGTCGAAATCTTCAGCCTCGGTTCCTCCTCTGATGGCGCTAGTAGCGCGCTTGCCGAGGGTTTGCCCCCGACGGCTGGTGGTGTCGTCGATTCGGTCACGAGCGGAGCCGATTCGCCGATGGAGAGCAGTTCCATCGCTCCATTGCTGTCCACATGGAAGTTGAACAGTCCGAAAGCCATGTCATAGCCTTCGAGCGCTACTCCTGCCGTGCTTGGGACGGGGTCGATGACGCTCGCCGCTGGAGTGGGCTTCGCAGCACTTGGCGAAACATTGTTGATGGCGATCGAACCAGCGGCATCGACGCCTAATTCCGTCGGGTTGGCGTTGATGACATCCGGCGCAGTGATGTTGACGATGATGTCGGTGTCGATTGACGAGGTTTATCCCCGGCAATGCCCATGTCGAAGGGCTTTCGATCTAGGAAGCGTGTTGACGTTGGTCGGCGCAGCGATGCCGACGGTGGTGTCGATGCCGATCTTGGTGGTGGTTGGTGATGGAGCCGGCGAATCCGTAGATCCAGATCCCGTCGTCCCCACAGACGGCGCCAATTGACGAGGTTTATCCCCGGCAATGCCCATGTCGAAGGGCTTTCGATCTAGGAAGCGTGTTGGGAACCTGGCGAACTCGACGGCGATCAGACGAAAGCAGAGGGACATGAGGATTTACCCAGGTTCAGCCCCCTCGAAAGGTAAAAGGCCTACGTCTTGCTTGTCTGACTTTGTATTGATGGTGTGGTTGCGATGATGGTGTTACAATGGCGGCGTAGATTGGATCTAGCCGAAAACAGAGAGCTCTAAGTTGTCGAGCGCTCCGGCGTGAGGTGGGTGGAAAAGTGTCTAGGGTTTCGAGACCTCCCTCCCAGCCTTTTATAAGTCAAGGCTAGGTCTCAGGAGTGTCTCTCAAGCCAGGTACAGATCGGATCAACTGAGGACTAGTCTAACTTGGACTCCTCGAAATCTTGCTTGCGCACCAAATATTGCTCCTGGGCCGCGCCAGGCCACTGCCTTGATAGGCCTCGGAAGCCTTTCGTGAGACACCCTTCCTGGACCGAAAACCAGGTAGGCGAATATCGAGGGCCCGTTTGTCGTTCCTTCGTCACATACTGTATAATAGGATACTGACTCACGGTTTTGTTAATTCATCCTTGCACGATAGTTATAGGTGTTACATTTAGTGATTTGCTTCACTTGCTCATGAAAACTAGAATGGTTGGCCATCATGGCCGATGCAATTTCTTTTTTTTTTGTGTGGGTAGGTCGATGCCATCTCCGGCCTCGAGTACGACGACCTCCAGTTACTCGATTGAGTTTGTGAGATTGCCTAGCCATGATCATCGTCGGTCTTCTTGCTTTTTGCTTCTGGTAGTTTCCTAGCTAGGTAAATCTGAACCAGTGAATCGAACGCCTGTGTTCTGAACTCTGAAGGTGTTGTTGTTCAGAATTCTGAACACTGACTGAATCATAGGTGTGTTTTCATCGCTTATCTTTCTGAATGAATGCAGAACTCTTTGAGCTTGAGTGCATGGTTATTCAATTACAGTGCTTGATCGATTTTGGCTCTGAAGAATAATAACCTTTGATGGATCTCTTATGTTTCTGAGTCCAACTGAATTTTTCTCTGCATGAATTCACACTGTTGCAAATGAAATCATTCATTTATTATCGAGGTGTAAGCAAGTTCTAATCTTAAATACTACCCGCTGATCCCAGCAGTAACCATCCAATTGTATGGTTTTGTTCATTCAAACTGCACTGTCCAGAATGTCACTTTTTTCTTGTTCGTGAGGGAGGGTCTTGAGGTTGTTTTTCGACGTCTTCTTACAGTTCAATCGGTCAATCAGTACAGCAATTACGAAAATATTTTTTCAGACTCAACTCTTGTGCGTTTTCTTCAAGTATAACTCTAAAATTTACTAAGGGACGTTCAATAAGTAGTTCTAGCTTTATAACATGGAAAGAAGAATTACAATAACATGAGCTTAGAAGTAGCCACCTTGATCAACAGGCACCAAGCAGACTCGCTGGCTCCTGGTAATATTTTGAAGAAGTCATACGATCAAATTAGTTTTATAGTGTTATTATTATGATTTGGTAAGCCGTAGCGAAGCACGGGCAATTTGCTAGTTCAAAATAAGTCGGGCTACTGGAGATGCCCTGACCCATCTGCACCTGGGCTTCGACCAAGGTATACTGCTATGGGCTTTATGTTGTCTTCCAGGGCCAGACCCGACTTGATCCATGATCTTCTGCAGCAGCAACAACTCCACCCTGCATCATTTTCTCCTGTCCCCGGCCGGAGATCCACGCCACACCGCCGCGCCCTCCGCCGGCCTCGTCAGCAGCCTACGCGATGCAGTTCTTCAGCGGCTCCTCGCTGACGTCCGTCGCGCCGGATTCCACCCCGGCACCGGCTGCGCCGCCGGGGACAGGCACGGGCGCCAACGCCCAGCTGATCTACATCTTCAACCGCAACGGCGTGTGCCTGCTGTACCGCGAGTGGCACCGCCCGCTCCGCACGCTCGCCCGCAACCAGGACCAGAAGCTCATGTTCGGCCTCCTCTTCTCCCTCCGCTCCTTCACCGCCAAGATCGACCCCACCTCGTACGTATCCTGTGCCTCTCCTCCGTTTCTAGCGCCAAGGATTTAGAGCTGATCTTGGTCACATGTCGTTATTGAGTTCATCAAATCAGGCTACTTTGTCGATACTGTTGGACTGGCCTTTTTCTTGAAATGAAGATCCAGTGAGTTTGTTACAGTATATGCTAATCCACGAATTGATCCGGCAAGAGCTATTCACATTATTGACTAATTTGATAAAAGAAAATGTACTAGGACTTTGCATTACAAATTAAGGAGTATTGGAGTGAAGTGAGGAGTGAAGGGTAAAGGTCTAAGGCTGTTTATGTCGCCATGATATTAGAAGATATTCTACCTATGGTACACCGTACACACAAGGGAACTTTTACATGAAAAATAGTAAAGGGACATTTGTTCTTCCTCTCCAGCACTTTCTGCTTTTTTCACAGACATACTGTGCATGCCTACCAAAGTTCAAAATTAGTAACGAGCTTAATTGTTTTCAAAATTCTGTCACTTGCTTGTTTATATAGTACATGCCTACCGAAGTTGATGGTGCATATGCTCTTAAAATTGGTCAAAGCATGCACTTAGCATTTTTAATGACTGTCAGAATGTGTGACATGATATGGGTAAACCTTTTTAAAATTCCAGCCACTACAATACTGCTTCCAAACTCATGTTTTTCATTCCCAAACACTGTTCTTCTACCGTCACTTTCCCAAATAACAGTACAACCTAGAAAACTGCAAATGTCGATGGATTATTTTGTAAATCTACGTCCTAGAATCATAGTTGCCTCATGAATCTCTTGCATATGCAGAACAGAAAACGGGAATCTTGGGGCGCCACTACTGCCAGGTCAGGGGTGCTCATTTCATAGCTTCAAAACAAACACATATAAATTGAACTACATGGAGAGCCCGTCTGGTATAAAGGTTAGTTGCTGTGCTATTATTTTCTTACCCTGCTGTCTTCCATTCGTCAATTTATTATGCTTTAATTTTGTCTGGTAAAATTATTCTAGATAACCAAACATCCTATTTGTGAAAACTCTAAGGTTGGTCGAGTGACTTCAAACTAATGCAATCCAGTAACTCTATCATTTCAGTCCACACATTGTTTAACCAGTGTAAGCCATAATAGTACAAGCATCAATGCAACCCTGTTTCATGCAGACCTGTTCCACTGTACATATATGCCTTAATTATGATTGAAACCGTCCACCTTTAGCATCGTAGTTTATTGTGCAGATATGCATGTAATCATCATTTGTTCATAACTATTTCCACTCACTGACAATGCCATTTTATATAGCTTATTCTGCTTACCCATCCAAGAACTGGTGATCAGCGAGATGCGCTGAAGCATATCTACAGCTTATATGTCGAGTATGTTGTAAAGAATCCTCTGTATGCTCCTGGCAGCCCAATCAAGTAAGTTCTGCTTCGTGTTGGAAAAATTGCCATGATTAGCTAAAAGCAATTGTTAATACGAGTAGGCTTGAAAGGATGGGATCATTTTTACATTTGTTCAACTATTTATGTGAGGCATACTTTTAATTTCGTAACTGAATGATTGGTATAGAATTTTATCAAAGAAGAGGGAAATAATTAAGAAATTATGATAAATATACTAACAATGGAGTTTAGATCTCATGCCTAGTATGATCTACCTACCATACCAAGCAGCCTATCTATGCAGAATTTATTTCACGTAAGAGAACAAATCAAGGAAGACCTATGATTTTTCATTCAGCCATAAGGGTGTAGTGCTGTATACCTGTATTAATTGATTTGCATGAGATATCTTCAAGAACTCATATTTATAATTACTATTAAGACGTGGTCATTCAAGCTATTCATATATTTCTCACTTATATTTAGTATCTTCAGTAAGCTGTGGTACTAGTTTTAATTTGGAGTCACCCAAACTACATATTCTGTTGTTGCATGATGATATCCATACACAACCACTTTCAGTTTTACTAGCTACATTTATTCTTGTTTAGTTCAGTTCTGTAGTTTGATGACTGTATTTCAATTCACAGGTGTGAGCTTTTCAATAAACATCTCGATCAGTATGTGAAAACATTGATTTAAATCCCATCCAGGTAACATTCTGTTATAGTAGTGGTTTACACACTCTTTCATGTATAATGTTTGTGTGGAAGACTTAAATAAATCAATAACTGGTTTTGCACAATGTTATACGCAATTAGTTGTATGGGTGCTCGACAATCTGTATGTGATTACTTCTCTTAACTCCCATGTTTCATCTTATAATAAATCTCCTCTATCTTCCTTGAGTTATATACCATGGATGATATTACTAATTGACACGAAATATTTTCTAGTACTTACATGAAACAAGTTATCTGTTAAAGTAAAAATATGACATGTACATCACGTCATGTATAAGGTAAAACGTGCATTGCATGTGTGCAATGACTAGTGTTGATCTAAAGAATGAACTTTAGATGATAACTTCACAAGAATGACTAATTCTTCATAGCTCTACATTCCCCTCAGGGTCTATCAATAATTGAGCTCAGTTTAAAATGGTGAACTAATGCCAAATGTAAATACTAAATTTCCTTTTTGTTTCTAAGCAGTCAACTACATGTTATATTTTTTCTTATACCCTCGAGCTTTTAAAGATCAAAGACATGTCTTCAGTACCATATGAGCATGCCGTACCTTTGTTCTGTCTGATTGCTTGCCAACATTCAGTCGCCAGTGTGTTTCAGTTTTTACTTGATGCTGCTGAACTCTTATCTAGGATAGATACTGCAAATACATGCCTAGATGTACATACTTGTCACATAATTCCTTACCAGCACTCCAATGTTCCCTTGCAGGTTTCGCTAGCTGGAAACAGTTGCATATCATGTTTTTATGGAAAATCTTGCACCATGCGGCAATGGTGTCTCTGTGACTTTTTATTTGATAATTCTGGATGGTAACAGACCTTTTTGGTGCAGAAGTGGTCATGTTCTCATTGTTTAGTACTCCCTCCGTTTTTAAATATAAGATGTTTTAGGTTTATAAAGCAAATGTATCTAGACATAATTTAGTGCGTATATTCGAGTGAACCTACACACTAAAAGATGTCTAAATACATTTGCTTCACAAAGCTAAAACATCTTATAGTTTAAAACGGAGGGAGTACAACTGCACCCTGTATTAGATGGTCTTCTTGTGTACTGACTGTATACTCTGATGACACCCATGTAAATTGCTTCCTTATGACGGATTCCCTAAAAAATATGGAATTTGGCCTATCTTTTCGTGTGTTATACTCCCTCCGTCCAAAAATAAGTGATGTGAATTTGTCTAGATTCATATGTATCTATTTACTAAAATATGTCTAGATACATGCAAATTTAAATGAACTCACATCACTTATTTTAGGACAGAGGTAGTATTTATTGTTTGATGATTTATCCATATTTTTATCTGGTTTCTGATCAGATAGTTCTCTTCATTTATTGTTTGATGATTTATCCATATTTTTATCTGGTTTCTGATCAGATAGTTCTCTTCACTGGCTTATCGGTATACTAAGCATCTCATCCTTATGAGATGCATCTTAGAGCATCTCCAACAGGTGCACTATATTTTGGTGCGCTATATTTTGCTGCGACCGTGCTATAAACGTTTACCGCGTGCTGCTCCGAATTTTTCCCCATTGGGGGCGCTAAATTAGAGCGCGTTTGCGAGCGCTAAAAATGTTCTTCCGCCGGGCGCTTCAAAATACAGCGCGTGCGCCGGTGGAAAACAAAAATCATAAAACAGATGATTCCAGTTCAAATGGACACAAAGTGTAATACACACATCATATAGTTCAAGAACGACACACAACATGAGGTAGTTCAACAACCACACACAACATATGGTTTAAATGGACACAAAGTGCAACACACAATTTGCATATCAAATGCAAGATAGAATCTCACACTTCCGTATTTTCCAAGTCATCGCCTTCTTTTGTTTCTTCTTCATCGACATCTTGGGTTGAAGGAGGAATAGTAGGATCCAAAGAGGCCACGAATCCTCCCGGTGGTGCTCCCATGGCACCATACACACCACTCACCAATGCTCCCATAGTCCCTCCGAAGACTCCTCCATAGCTTGGTCCTCCCATGCCGGCCATGCCTCCAAAGCCTCCCATGCCGGCCATGCCTCCTATGGCGGGCATGCTTCCCATACCGGCCATGCCTCCCATACTGGCCATGCCTCCCATGCCTCCTCCAAACATGGGCATGCCTCTTCCAAACATGTCTCCTCCAAACATGCCGGCCCGTGGGTGTGTTCATGTTGGCTATCAACAATCTCTTCTTGGCCAACACTTCGTCGCGAGCAAGGTTGATGTACTCCTTTTGCCTCTTATCCATGTGGGAAGTATCCATCAAGAAAAGCTTCCTCTCCTCCTCTACTAGGCGTAGATGCTCCTCATTGGCTAGCTTCTTCTCCTCCAAAGCCAACTTCCTCTCTTCGTTGGCGCATAGGGCGGTGACGCGACGGAGGAGGCGGCAACAGGTGGAATGGAGTAGGGGGGGGGGGGGGGTCGGTGGGGTGCCGTAGGGCGCGTCCATCGCCGGAATTGCGCCGGCGACCGCGCGGAGGCGAGGATTGGGCGGTGGGGCGGCGGGGCGGTGGGGGAAGTTTCAGCACGGGGGTTCTTCCCGCGTGCATCGAGCGATGCCGCGCGCTGCAGCCGGAGCCCAAAGTTTAGCGCTTGGGATAGGGCAAACCGACCCGCGCCCAAAAAAATTTGCAGCGCCGCGCCGTATGCAGCGCCTGCTGGAGGGACGATTTCGCGCTCCGACGCTGCATATCGGCGGTTTATATAGCGCGCGGTCTATATAGCGCGCCTGTTGGAGATGCTCTAACGGGCTTGAAGAGAACAAGGAACACATCTCCACGTAAGAATTTTGTCCTATAGTATGCTCTGTTGATAGTAACTCGTGCTACCTAAACTTCAGTGCGACACGATGGACACAAAAACTCATAAAGCTCTATTGCTATTCGTGCAAGGTTCATATAGTTTTCTCCTCCGAGCGCAGTGTTATGTTTTGTCATTTTGTGAACGAATGTAGTTTGCGTGGATGTACATTACTATACTAACGAATTCTTTTACGGGTATACTGCCTCTACTTGCATGTACGGGTTCGAAGAGAACAAGGAACACATCTCCATTTTGTCCTATAGTATGCTTTGTTGATAGTAACTCGTGTCACCCAAACTTCAGTGCGGCATGATGGACAGAAAAACTCATAAAACTCCATTGCTATTCGTGCAAGGTTCGCATACTACTATAGTTTTCTTCCTTAAAGCACAATGTTATGTTTTGTCATTTTGTGAACGAATATAGTTTGCGTGGGATGTACATTACATTACACTCTTACCAGTATTTTTTTCTATGGGCAGTATCAAACTGCCGCTACTTGCATGGGTCGTAAGAACAAAACGTGGACGCTGTATCTCCTTCATCGTTTTTACTGTGGAAGCCGTTCTATGCACGTTGTTCTATCTACAGTAGTTTGCAGGACTTGTTAATTCGTTCCAAGAGATACCCAAATCTTCTAAATATTTCCACTAACAGGTACGATTCATGTACGTACTTGCACACTCCATCACTAGTGCTACTGGTTACAGTAGTTTTTTATACAGCTAGTGTTATCAGTTACCTCGTGCCCTGCAAGGCCGTAACTTCTCGCACATGCATCTGTCCAGGTACATGTTCAGTTTTGCAATTAACAGACAGCACTCCTATTTCAAAATTGCAGGATCTTCACAGTTCGATTCTGTAAATCATCGCACGAATATAACTGACCTAACTTTTCTGGTTTCGGCCCCGTCCGTGCTACATCCACGGCGTCCTGGACAGCGGACAGAACATGTTTCTTGCAGAGATCAGGATTGCAGTGCAGATGGCATGCAGCAGCCGACGACAGTTGCACGAAATAGACAGTTCGCACATGACCGATGAGCAATGAGATGGAGCCTTGCTGCACATCTACAGGGTTGTGTACGTGCGTTGGAATCCTATTGTGTTGGATTAACTTCTATAGAGCATCGACCAAGGCTGGTTAACCAGGCAAAGGATAGACCCCTCCCGTCGTGATACACTGCGTTTTTTAATCAGTGATGGAACCATGAAACTATCGCCACGAACTATCACAGTAGATCCCGACTTCACACTAGCTGCTCACTGTTGCGTGCTGTCACTTTTTTGTAGAGCGGGGCGAGCTGACCAAACATTCTCATCTATCGATCCATGTGAAGTCTGCTGAAACTTGGTACTGTACGTTAGAGCATCTGCAGTCGTGTCCCCGATTAGGCCCTGGGCATGCCATTTTTTCATCCGAGCGGTGGTATTTTGTCGAGCCGCACCTCCGGTTCCTCGTTTTCGCTCGGATTTGAGCTTTCATCCATCCGGCGAGCCCAGACCATCCCGGCTTTCTGAGACGCGCTCGGAAACTCCAGACGAAACAAAAACGCGCGAAACATCGAGCGGGCCCGCGGTGTCGGCGATAGAAGGGTAGTTCCCCGCCATTAATTTCGTTTCCCTCAAAATGCGCCGCATATACCCATTTTCCCCGTCGAAATCCCCCACAGTTGCAGCTCCTCCTCTTCTCTCCTACCACCATGCCGCCGAAGAGGATCGCCGACGACGGCGCGTCGAAGGCGTGGAAGCCACGGGCCCCCAAAGAGAGGCCGTCGGGCATGACAAACACGGCGTGGGTGGCGGATGTGGAACGTCGGTAGACCGAAACGAGCGGCAGGGCGGAGAGGGAGAAGAAGCTCGCGGGGAAGAGGGCGGCGGCGGCGGCTACGGACGAGCAGGCGAGGCTGGTCTCCATGGCCATGGGACATACGTGCGTCGGCCAATTTCCCCGTCCATGGCCAACCCAAGGTACGATCGGCTCTCCTTCGACCTACTCGCCGGCCAATTCCCCCATGTTCCACGAGACCTTCGTCCCCGCCATGTCGAGGTTCACCCCGTCGCCGCCAGAGTACGACGTTGTGATGCACGAGGGCATCTCGCCTGCCCTGCGCCGAGGGCCGCTCTCCTTCTCCCACGGGATGTCACCGCCGAATGACGGTGTGATGCACAACATGATCACGTCGGGCTCCATGGCCGCCGCGTCGAGCCCGGGTTTCTTCACACAAGAGGAGGCAAGGGCGACGGAAGCCGTCGCGGCGGCGGCGTGGGGTGGCGTCGACGATCACGGGTTCAGAGACGACGGCCAAGACATCGACGAAGAAGAAGAGGAACAGGCCGACCTCGATGAGGAAGACGACGCGCCTAAGCCGACTTCGACCTCGACGTCGAAGGGGAGGAAGAAAAGGAAGAAGAACTCGCCGCCGACCGAGCCGCGGATCAAATGGACGGGCAAAGAAGAGGAGTGCCTCGCCGAAACTTGGAAGACCGTTTCCATGAACGGCATTACCGGCGCCAATCAAAACTTTGACACATATTGGCAGCGGGTTAAGTTGGCGTTCGACGAGCGCAAAATCATCGATTCCTACTTCAACAAGACGGTGATGGTCCGCGGCGAGAAGGCCATGGCTACGCATTGGGGGATCATGCAGGCGACGTGCAGCAGGTGGCACGGCATACAGGAGGAGATCGCCGATCGTCTGGTGAGCGGCGCCGACTTCGAGACTAAGGTATGCTTACTCGCCGTCTCCGTCGACCCTAGATCGCCGAGTTTTGACTCACCGGCTTGTCTGTGCAGATGCGGCGGGCGTTCGACATGTACATCGACGACACTGACGGCCAGACGTTTAAGTACCTCAACATCTTCGCTCGCATCGAGACCTGCGAGAAGTGGGTGGAAGTACGCCGAAACCTCTCCAAGAACAAGGACGAGGAGTACAACCCCGACGCTCCAGCCGCTACCGCGTCGACGGGCCACCCTGAGCTCGGCCAGAAGAAGCTGAAAGAACTGAAGAAGGCCGGCCATCCAGCCGACAGGTTGCAGGCGTCCTTCAACAAGTGTTGGGCCGACGCTAGGGCGCACGCCACAGGGAGGGACACCAAGTACGACGCGCGGTGGAAGGAGATGCTCACCAACCAGGGCGCCCGGATCGCCTTGCTCAAGACAACCTCCGCGGCGAAGAAGAGGAACACCGACCTTGCGTTCCTGATCGGCGGCAACGACGCTGCGATGGACGAGGAGACGAGGGCTTGGTACGACGCCCATCGCCAAGAAATCCTCCGGCCTCCGTCGACTGCGTCGGCCTCCCCTTCGACGACGTCCACTCCGGCGGCCGACGATGCATCGTTGCCCGAGGCGCAGGAAGGCACCGCCGACGAGCCTGTTGTAGTCTAGTTTTTCTTTCAATCGCCGAATTGTGGCTGATCCGATCGCCGAACGGTGGGCGATGCTTTTGTGTAGCGGGAAGACGATATTTTAAAACTTAATCTGCGCTGATGGGCGAATGCCAGGTACCGGCTAGGAAAATATAGTCTTCCACGCCCATTTTACATCAAATCCGAACGAAAATAGCGCCAGATTTCGCCCCGGGTGCCTCAAACGATTGGAGATGCTCTTACTGTTTGCTCCGTAGCACCAACACCCAGCATGCACCACGCTCACAGCGTCCTGCTCCAGCCCGCAGTACACTCGCGCATTCACAGAACTTGAGCATACTACACTGCCTTCGTCGCCCGAGTTAAATCTAGGGTTGCAAGCCCGCATAAGCTCGTTGAAGCAAAGGTTAATTAGTTCAAACTAAACTAATTTTAATTTGCTACAAGATGCAATACTAAACTAACTGATTTTGACCATGAAGCGGGGTGCATCAGGTGAGGCTTTGCACCCCTAGTTAAATCAGGTCTAACGATTGTTTTTTTGAGTAAGCATATGTGGTTTCATGTTGGGTAAAACCTCGAGTTTATATTAAGGGCGTTGATAACTGGGTTATAGCCTAGTGGTTGGTCACACAGTGGCAAACTCGGACGACTAGCATTTTAATCTTGTCTTCTACAAATTATGGTTAGCTCACATTTAGATTGAGGGAATTCCATAGAAATTCGGACGATTCTAGACCATAGATTTTCTTCTGTGGTATCTCTTTGGATCATAGGATCTGAATCACCAAAGTTCCATCAAATGCATTATACGCCCTGATACTAAGGATGTGTTCGGTTCTGGAATTCCAGGAAATGGAACGGGATGGTTCCGTCCTTAGTACCCATTTTGGTGTTCGGTTGAGCCCTCCGGACGGAACCAAATCATCCCACCGAAGGGAATATTCGGCTCAGATGCGGGACGGAGTAATCCGGCCAAATCGGCCGGACGACGCGGAACCGAGTCGAAAAAATCACCGCTCACAAATCTCACCCTAGCGCTGCCTTCCTTTCTCCCGTGCTTCTCCATCCTAGCGACAGGCGGCGGCGCTCCCTCGCATCGCCCTCTCCCTCTCCGGTCGGCTCTCCCTCCCATCGCCCTCTCCCTCTCCGGCGGCCTCTCCAGCGCAGCTCTCCCTCGGCTCGGCGGGGGCGGCGGGTGCTGCGAGGTCGGCGGGGGCGGCGGCTGCTGCGAGGTCGGCGGGGACGGCGGCGGGCTAGGCAGGGGCGGCTGCTGCTGGGAAGCTCGGCGGGGGCGGCGGCTGCTGCGAGGTCGGCGGGGGCGGCAGCTGCTGCGAGGTCAGTGGGGGGCGGCGACGGTTTGAAGGCCAGGCGGGCAAGCACCACCGGCGGGCTCGGTGAGGTAATCTGCAAATGCATGTTAGCTTGATCTGTTCTTGTGATATCTCTGTGTGTGGTGATGTCGTATTTTGCAGCATGTTAGCTTGATCTGTTATTGTAATATCTTGTTCATAAGCATGATATAGAAAATCAATGCATTTGTAGATGGGCAAGATGCTGGATAAAAGGAAAAAGATGATTAGAGGAGCTGCTGTTTTTGTAGTTTTTGTTGCAATTGTTGTAGCTATTCGGGCTATAAAAAAGAAGAGAAGACCACGCATAAGCTATGGGCCAATGCATGAAAGGGATAGGCAGCGAATTGAATATTTCAATAGTAAAATTTGGGAAAGTGATGTCAAATGTAGAAACATGTTGAGATTCGATAGGGCTCCTTTCTTCAAACTTTGTAACATATTGAGGGATCACGAGTTGCTAGAAGATAGTGTTCATTTAAATGTGGAGCAACAAGTGGCGATGTTTTTGCACACCCTTGGACATGATGTTCGCAATAGGGTTGTGGCAACCAATTTTGGTAGATCATTCTCCACAGTCAGCATATACTTTAAGCGTGTCCTCAAAGCCATCGGTCAGCTACGCAATGAATATATCAGGCCACCATCCACGGAGACCCCAGAAAAAATAGCAGGAAACCCTCGGTTCGACCCATATTTTAAGGTGAGCTACATAATGAATATATTAGCTGCAACTATTTCTTAGGCATATAGGATACAATTCATATCCTTTAATTTTTACCACTATATAGGATTGTATTGGAGCTATTGATGGCACACATGTGAGAGCATCCGTCCCAATAGAGATGGAAGATGCATTTCGTGGTAGGAAAACATATGCCACTCAAAATGTTATGGCAGCAGTAGATTTTGACCTGCGCTTCACATATGTGTTGGCTGGATGGGAAGGTTCAGCACATGATGCACTAGTTTTATCTGATGCATTATCACGTGAGAGAGGCCTACAAGTACCACAAGGTAACAAAATTGACTTAGATGCATCATATGTTGTCCAAACCATTGTCACCCTTGGTACAAGTAGACATTGTTGTAGCTTGTTGTGTTCTTCATAATTTTGCACTATCACAAGGAATTGATGAATTCATTGTACCGGACGTGATCTGGACCACACAACCAACCCGGTCACAAAGCCAACAAGCAAGAGACCATAGGGACGTGGTAAATGCTAGGCTACAAATGGCTAACCAAATGTGGGCGGATAGGCAGGCATATTATGGTCATTGAGTCTTGCATTCATTGTACCGGACATGTATTTGTATTCAGCTGTGCTACCTTTGTATTCTTTAATTGTAATAAAATTGTTTGTGATGCTTATATTCAAGATTTCTCAACTTTATGGTGGCTGGACAAAATTGTACTATTTTAGGTGAATGATATCAATTGTTTCTAATGCTTATATTTATGATTTCTCAACATTTTGGTGGCTGGACAGAAATGGATAGTTTTGATACCACCGAGACAAGCATCACCGGTGCAAGCATCACCGGTGCAAGCAAGAGCACCAAGGTAGGGGTGGCATGGACCAATGCCATGTCCACCTTGCATCTAGGTTTTTTGGCTGACCTTGTGGTTAATGGCCAAAGAACTTCAAGTGGCTTCAAGACTTGTCATTACAACCAATGTGCCACTTTTCTAAATGAACAGTTCAAGCTCTCTTTAACCGGAGATCAAGTAACCAACCATCTTAAGGATTCGATGAGGAGCATATTGTTCACTACTATGCTTATCTTGTTGAGAACAACAAGACTGCAAAAGCATTCATGACCCTCAAAAAAGAAAATCAGTTGGTTTGGGTGTCTAGGTACGTGTTCAAGACCTTTGGAGTGACCTATAATCTGCAGTGATGGTATGAACTTTAAATAGCTTGATGGAGTGTAATGGCCTTTATAATTAGATGGCCTGTAATATGAACCATATGAACTCTATTTTGTGCTTTTGGATCTGTACTATGACATTGTTGTGGTTGAATTCGGACTGTTTCAATGACTATTATGGTTGTATGCATCTATATGTCTTACGTTTGCTGTCATATATATGTTTTGCTTGTGATAATATTTGGTCATTGATTATTGCTAAAAATACAAAGGAAGTGCTGCCAAATTTTTTAATTTGGTTCCTGCTACAAACGGGAGGTATGTTCACCTGTATACAGCAAAGAGGTGAGCTGAGCCAAAACTGTGCCATTCCATTCCTCAATTCTGCTCCCAACCGAACAAAAAATGGAACCGTTTCGTTCCTCGAATTTTTCCGAACCGAACAAAAAATGGAACCATTCCATTCCCTAGGGACGGAACCATCCCGTTCCATTCCCTGGAATTCCAGAACCGAACACATCCTAATACGAGGACTTGAAGATTTGAAGCACGTGATACTAGTACTATGTCCATCCGTGGGCCCTGCCACCACACGTAAATTGCATGGTTGAATCTTGAATGGCCACCTTTCGCAATGCAGTGCGAAGCTCGCCGCAGATCACTGTACCTATGTGACATGGCACCTTCCTTCGAATGGTAAAAGGATATAAAAAAATCAAGTGTCGGAAACAACATTTTGCACTAAAGCCCGGGAGTCGCAAACTCTAGAGACAAATCCAGCATCCCGGGTCCTACTTTGTCCTCTAAGAATCATTAGCCATTTTGGAGCAACGCCCCAGTGTCACGATCAAATCATCAGCTAGAGGCCCCCATGTTATAAATTCTAATATACAACCTACTATGTGTCTTCAATTAAATTGTTGATTAATCCATTCGTGAGCATAGGGCAGGCTTGTTTGCTAGCGCATGCTGCTGCCTCATGAACAGTCGTCGCGGCGTCCCGTAGTATCTCTGGCGCTGTTCGGTGCAAATCTCTCAGCTGCATACAGCCAGCGATCGATCGATAACACTGTGAGATGTTCAGTCATATTTTCGTACCGTCGTGTTGTGCCACACTTGCTGAGGAACTATGCCGCATGGGAGACCTCCTAGACGTCCCTAATCAAAGATGACAGTAACGCTTATTAGACCCGACCGCGACCTGGACTGTTCATCTCTTCCTACGTGGAATGCCGGTCTCTGGTCTCATTCGTGGTGCTTCCATGTTCCCCGCCGTTTCCCCCTGCAACCATGCATGCTCGGCTTGTTCCTCGATCCCGGCCGGCAGCTAGGGCAGTAGAAAAATCCCCGGCTCCCGTCTCGGTGCCGGCGTGCCGTGGCGCGCACTGCCTCCGACAGACCGCCGCCGTGCCGTAACCTCCGAAACCACGCATCGGGTGCTCCCCGTCGATTGTCGACGGACACGTCGGACGCCGGAGTGGCAATGATAGGTGGTGGTATCAGCGTACGCCGGCACGCCGCCATCTGGTCCAAACATCGGCAATTGTTAATCAGCGCAGCTGTACCGCAGCCGATTTCCCTGTCCGTATCCGCTAATCCAGCCTCCGGGACCATCGAGATGCCCATTTAAGCAAGTTATTCGTGGGGTCAGGATTTGGGTGCACGAGAGGACAAATCCTAGAGTAATCAGGTTTACGATAGACATTTTTTTTTTTGCGAATCAGGTTTACGATAGACAAGTGCGTAGCGAGCCGACGCATCCTGTCTGATATGTTTTTTTTGTATGGAACTTGAAGGGATTGAAAACTGGCGCGAATTTAACTAAAGTTGCATTGATTTAAAATGAAATTTGCAATGGAAATTTTATAAAAAAAAACCCCCTAAAACTACGCCGCCATCTCCTATGGACAGCGGCTGTGCCGCTGTCGGCTACTGCTCGTCGTTGTAGACAAGGTCGACGATGACCTCCGACTGGGGTTGCGGTTGTGGGTTAATGAACACTCTATGCGGGTGGTCATGGCGACGCTGGCGGCGCGGAACACCGGGAGAGGGCGGCACCTCCTGCCCCTCGTAATCTGCCACCGGCCACGCATGCGACGGTAGTGGTGGTGGAGGTGGCAGAGATGTCAGGTGCTCTGCCACCATGCTCGTGAGGGCAATGGCATCGATGTAGCCGGGGAAGAACTTGTTCTCGTCGGCCTTGGGCACCTCCAAGACCTGCTGCATGAGGGCCTCCTCGTCGTAGCCGCCTGCGATGACTGTCTGGTACTCCGGAGATAGATCCCTGGCGCCCGGCTGGGCATGCGACGTCCTCCATGGCCTCATCGGCCTCCTCCTTGTGGTAGTCCTCGTCTTCCTTGTCGGGGGGGGGGGGGGAATCCTCGACGGGGTACGCGCCCCACGCCTAGTACTCACAGTGGAACGTGGACCGGTGGTGGTGATACGTCTCGAACGTATCTATAATTTTTGATGCTCCATGCTTGTTTATGCACCATTTGCTTTATGTTTTGTTACACTTCGTGGCATTTTTATGCGTTTTCCGGAACTAACCTATTGACGAGATGCCATAGTGTCAGTTCCCTGTTTTCTGCTGATTTTGTGTTTCAGAAAAGCTACACAGGAAATATTCTCGAAATTGGACGAAACGAAGCCCGAACCACCTATTTTTCCTGGACACAAGACGAAGACCGAAGGAGAGCCCGAGGGGGGCCAGGGAGCAGCCACACCTAGGGCTGGCGCCCCCCCTTGGCCGTGCAAGGGGGTGGTGTGGGCCTCCTGGCCGCCCTCTGACGACGCCTCTCCGCCCCTATAAAGCCTTCCGACTCCAAACCCTAGATCAATGGGTGTTTTTTGAGAAAGAGTTCTGCAGCTCTGCCGCCACCACCGACGAGTTTCGAGGGACAGAAGTCTCTGTTTCGGCACCCTGCCGGGACGGGGAAGTGCCCCCGGAGCCATCTCCATCGACTCCATCGCCGTTTCCATCGACTTCTCCGCCATCTCCATCGATGTTGCTATCTCCCATGATGAGGAGGGAGTAGTTCTCCCCCGGGTGATGTCTACGTACTTCTATTCTTGTAGACACTTGTTGGGCCTCCAAGTGCAGAGGTTTGTAGAACAGCAGCAAGTTTCCCTTAAGTGGATCACCCAAGGTTTATCGAACTCAGGGAGGTTAGAGGTCAAAGCTATCCCTCTCAAGCAACCCTGCAATTACGATACAGAAAGTCTCTTGTGTCCCCAACACACCCAATACACTTGTCAAATGTATAGGTGCACTAGTTCGGCGAAGACATAGTGAAATACAAGTGGTATAGATGATTATAAGTAGTAACTGTGGTATGAAATAAATATCGCTGCGAGCAAACAAGTAACAAAATAGTAAGTAAACGGTGTGCAAAGCTTGGAAACAAGGCCTAGGGATCATACTTTCACTAGTGGACACACTCCCAACAATATAACATGAATGAACAAATAACTTCTCTTTGCTAAGGCACTCTGAATTACTCTCCTATTGAATAACACTAATCATTGTGTAGTGGCTACAGAAGCACCCCTTAAAGTTCATCAAGTACTTGACAAACACCACTCATACAGATATCCAAATCAGATCACAATTCAAGATAGAAATCATTGCAACTTAAACCAAGTACTAACACGGTGCACACACTGTCAACATTACACCATGAAAGGAGGAATAGATCACTCAATACTATCATAGTAATAATTACTCTCATAATCCACAAGAGATCACGATCATAGCCTAAACCAAGTACCACCACGATGCACGCACTGTCACCGTTACACCATGGCAGGAGGAATAGATTACTTTAATAACATCACTAGAGTACACTATAATAATTAAGCATAGGAGTAGCATAATATCTGAATAATAACATCTACTTGTTCAACATGATACAAAGCTCACGATCACATAAAGATCACATCATGGGAGAGAGAGGTAATCCACATAGCTACCGGTAGAGCCCTCAGCCCCGGGGATGAACTACTCCCTCCTCATCATAGGAGACAGCAAGGTTGATGGAGATGGCGGTGAGGTCGATGGAGATGGCGGAGACGGCGATGGAGATCGATGGAGATGGCTCCGGGGGCACTTCCCCGTCCCGGCAGGGTGCCGGAACAGAGACTTCTGTCCCCCGAAATTCGTCGACGGCGGCGGCGGAGCTGCGGAACTCTTTCTGGAAAATTGCCGAATCCCCTAGGGTTTTCCGTCCCGAGGCTTCTTATAGGCGAAGGGGCGATGTCAGGGGTGGGACCAGGTGCCCTCACACATGGCTGGCGCGGCCAGGGGCCTGGCCGCGCCACCATGGTGTGTGGGGCCCCTGTGGCCCACCTCCTACTCCTCTTCGGATCTCTGGAAGCTTCCGGGTAAAATAAGACTTCAGGATGTGGTTTCGTCCAATTCCGAGAATATTTCCTGTGTATCACTTCTGAAACACAAAAACAGCAGAAAACAGGAAACTGGCACTGTGGCACTTGTTAATAGGTTAGTTCCAGAAAATGCATAAAAGTGCCACTAAGTGTAACGAAACAATAGGCAAATGGTGTAAAAACAAGCATGGAGCATAAAAAATTATAGATACGTTTGAGACGTATCACCGGGGCTGAGGGCTCTACCGGTAGCTATGTGGTTCCTCTCTCTCTCTCTCTCCCATGATATGATATATATGTGATCATGAGCTTTGTATCTAGTTGAATTGGTAGATGCTATTCTTCATATATTATGCTACTCCAGTGCTTTATTATTGTAATCTCTAGAGACACCTTGTACCATGATATGAAGGTGACAGTGTGCGCATTATGTGTGTCTCTTTGGCTAGTGTCTCTATGATTTGTTGGTGTTTATTGGAACCATCTAGTGAGCTCAAGGTGATAGTGTGGGGCAATCTAGTTTGGGGAAATGCGAACTTTGAGGAGTGCTTCGTAGCCCTACACATGATTAGTATTCGTTATCCATTGAAGAATAGTTTAGAGTAACATAGTGAAAATAGTTATTTATGTGTTTAATTATGTTATCTTTGTTGAGAGTGTCCACTAGTGAAAGTATGATCCCTAGGCCTTGTTTCTAAGCATTGAAACACCGTTTACATTCAGTTTTGTTACATGTTTGCTCGCAGCAATATTTATTTTAGATTACATTTACTACTTATAACCATCCATATTACTTATATTTTACTATCTCTTCACCGAACTAGTGCACCTATACATCTGACAAGTGTATTGGGTGTGTTGGGAACACAAGAGACTTTTTATATCGTAATTGCAGGGTTGCTTGAGAGGGATAGCTTTAACCTCCTCCTCCCTGAATTCGATAAACCTTGGGTGATCCACTTAAGGAAAACTTGCTGCTGTTCTACAAACCTCTGCACTTAGAGGCCCAACACTGTCTACAAGAACAGACACGTGTGTAGACATCAGGTGGGCGGTGTGCTCCCAGGCGAGGAAGTCATACCAGAACTGGGGGTTCTGGTACATGCGCTCGTAGCGCATCGACTGGGGGAGCTTCCGAATGCGGCGGCTAATCTCTGCATTCAGCTTCGGCCCCGCCTCGGGCGGCGGCGGGACCGGCACCCGGGCACGGTTGAGGTGCCAGCGATGGGGTGAGGGAGACGTCGGGGTGGTTGACGCACTGGTTGACCTCCCAGAGCGCCTCGCACTCCTCCTTCGGCACGTACCGCGGTCACGCTCGGCTTGGGGGCACGTGACGACGCGCGCTAGCCGCGTGACGTAGTCCTCCGGCCGCGGCGCCGGAGGCAGTAGCGCAGGAGCTCCCGAGGTGGCCGGGATGGAGGCCTGCGGTCGTGGCGCATGGAGCGGCTCGAGGACGCCTCAGCGTCATTCTTTGTCTTCTTCAGCCATGAGGGCATCTTCATGGGGACAAGCTAGAGGATCTTGCGGTGGTGCGTGCGGGAGAGACGGCAACACGAGCCAGGTTATAAAGTAACGGGCGGCTAGCGCCTGAGCTTCTGCGTCGGTACTGATTTTTTTGAAAGATCCAGCAAATGCTGGCTTTCGATATATTAGTAGGGGGAAATTCTGTACAAATATCGCCCAGGCAAAATTACGCCCGGAAATGAACAGAAAAGAGAGAAGAAATGAAAAAAAAACTTGGGGCGACGCTCCAGCCACCCTCGTGGCACTGTTTCATCACTCCTACGGAGCAGAACCACCTCCCTGCCTCATAGGGCCATGGTTGCAACGCTTTTCAAGGTCGCCGCCTCGGCTTACACCAACCATCCGGGGCCGCTGCCCCGGCGTCCTATAACCTCGCCGGCGAAGCCACGCTGCACAAAAGCCAAGACTCCCTCAAAGCACCAAGGACTTCAAGGCGGTGTCTCCAAGAAGATAGCGACGTGGACGCCGCCACCGCCCACTCCAACCAGAGTTTAGGTTTTCACCTGAAGAAACCTTGGCCTTCAGGATGTGGGAGGTGCGGGGTTCCCCGACAATGCCTTCAAGAAGGAATAGCGACGCATGAAGACGCCATCATCGTCGACACTAGCCCCAGGCCAGTGTGAGGCTTTCATAGGGAACACCAACACCCAATGAGCTCCCGGGGGAGTCCAGGCCACATGAGTCGGACAGATGCACCGCACAGACTTCGCCGCCAACCACCAACTCCGGCATAGACGCGTCAGCCGCGGCACCTCCCACCGCGGCAGATACACCAGACCGAAGCAACAACGACGCCGCCGTTCCGGGGCCGCCGCCCCGGTATCCTAACCACTGGCGCCGGATAACGACCGCAGCACGTCACCCACACCTACGCGGCCTGACGCTCTGCCCCGACATCCAGCGACCATGGATCTAGGCGGGAGGCCTAGATCGCCACACACCGCAGCACACAGAAGACCACGAGACGTAGAAGACCGACCGAGATCTGGATCCCCGGCCACCTGCCGGGCGAGACCAATGGGGCGTGCCAGATCCGGCACCGTCGGCACCAGATCCACCGCGCCCGCGCTGGAGACGGCCCACCTTGCCGGACGTTGATGCCACCGCCTGGAGCAGCCGGCCAGACACCTGAACACCAGATCCACTGCGCGGGAAGCAGCACACCAAGAACCGGCCGTGGCGCTGCCCCAGCAGCCAACACGACCTCCCGCCCTGCCGTAGAGATCCGGGGTCGCCGCCCCGGCACCCTGCTCCGCCACCAGCAGCCCGCCGTCCAGGGCACCGTGCCGCAGTAGCCGGAGACCCCCGCGCGCGGGGGAGGAGGTGAGCTGTGCAGGCTTTGGGTTCGCCCGTGTCACCTCCTGGGAGCGACACAGACGCTCTATGATCAAAAAAAGAGATGACTGTTTCGTTTTGTTATTAGCCCCCCCGAGCGTAGATAGAATTAGGTAAAATAAAATATATGGGAAAGTCCTAAATTAGACCAAAGGAATTCTGTCTACTAGAATAAGAAAAAGCTCTTCCGAATTGATCTCATCCTTTATAATATAATCAAATATTTTCTTTGTTTCAGTAATAACTTAATCTTGAAATAAAACACCCATTTTGCTCGCCGCTACTACGGGAATCGCTTTTGCTTTCTTTTCCTCTGGCTACTAAGATGTTTCAGTTCGCTAGGTTGTCTCTTGCCTGCTCATGGATTCAGCAGGTTGTGGGTCTGAATCTTTCCCAGGGAAGTGAACTCGCGTCGGTACTGATGACATTGCGTGTTGCCGCTTCGCGCCCAGTGCAGACGCCAGGCCTCACATCTGGATCGCTACCTTGCGAGCCCGTGACATACTTGAGAGGACGCGTTCGTCATCCGCCCGCGTCCGCACCGATGCAAACCTGGCCTAAATTTAAATCAGATAGATTAAATAAGACGCGTCGGTCCGATTTTGTCACCCTGCTAGAAAGAGCGCGAGCCACGCGCGGGTCCAGTCGAACGGGCGAGGGCTGAAGATGCACTTAGGAGCTGACACGCATAGGCCGGGGCACACGAGAGGTGACAGGAAAACACCAGGGCGCACTGCTGCGTACTCGGGAGAAGGCTTAGAGCATCTCCAGCAGAAGCGCTATATCTGCGCGCTGTAAAACGGCGAACCAGCGCGCCGTATCCGCATGCAGTGCGCGGAGCCCACGAGCCCTTCGCCGGAAGCTCCAAAACGGCGCTGGAAAATGCAGCGCGCAAGCAGCACTTCACCAGGCGCTGCATACTAGCGCGCGCTCGACCAGCGCAAACAACAATCCAACATATGCATACATTCTACTAGATCAAACAAACACAAAATAAATCAAGCACAAATAGCTCAACAAATAGCATAGTTTAACCAAACATAGACAAAGTTCAACACATGATATAGTTCAACAACGTTGGACAAAGTTCAAACACGATGGACAAATAGCAAAGTTCATACATATTGACAAAGTTCACCTCATTTGTCAATTTTATCAATTCCATCTCCATCTTCTTCGGAGTCTTGCACGATGGTGTTGGGAGTTGAATCTCCATGTGCTTCATTGGTAAACGGAGATGGATCAACCAAAGAAGCCATGAATCCTCCCGGTGGTGCTCCCATGCCTCCCATGGCGGCATGCCCACTCATCCCACTCATGCCACCCATGCCACACATGGCGGATTGCCCACTCACCCCACCCATGCTTCCAAGACCCATGCCTCCATAGCCTCCAAATCCTCCCGGTTGTGCTCCCATGACTCCAAAGCCTCCGGGTTGTGCTCCCATGACTCCAAAGCCTCCGGGTTGTGCTCCCATGGCTCCAAAGCCTCCCGGTTGTGCTCCCATAGCTCCAAAGCCACCCATGCCTCCATACCCCATCGGTGCTTGTCCCATAAATCCATAGCCTCCCGGTGGTGCTCCATAGCCTCCCATGCTTCCAAAGCCTCCCGGGACACTCATTCCTTCATTTTGCGCCTTCATGAGGTTTGCTAACTTTCTTTTTTTGTCTAACACTTCGTCGCGAGCAAGGTTGATGTACTCTTTTTGTCTTTCATCCATGTTAGAGGTGTCCATGAAGAAGAGCTTCCTCTCTTCGTCCAATAGACGTTGATGCTCCTCATTGGCAAGCTTCTTCTCCTCCATTGCCATCCTCCTCTCCTCGGCGGCCGCCAATCTCTCCTCCAACGCCACGCGCCGCGCCTCGGCCTCCTTCTTGTCCTCATTGTACTCCTTTCTTGCTTTGGCCATGTTCTCCATAGCTATTGCTATGTCATCATCCCCGGACTTCTTTCCCCTCATCTCTTTGGCTTTCCTCCGTCCAAGTTCCGGCCTTCTTGTGTTCGCAACCGAGTGAGGAGTAGAGCTTCTCTTCCTATCCTCGCCACCACTTGATACATCATCATCAATGATGGTTGCCTCCGCGGTTGCTTGTCGCGCCAACATTGTTGGCACGTCCACTTTACCACGGTTTGTCCACTTCTCCTCATCTTTGAGCACATCATAGCAATGGTGCAATGTAAAAGTCTTTCCGAGGAGCTTCTTGCCCTTCTTGTCCTTCTTCCCCTCATCTCGAAAGAAGCCTTGACTCATGGAATTCTACATTATGAATTAAGTAGAATAGATGAGTAAAATAGTTATGCACATGTGAATAAAATAGGTATGCACATGTGAACAACTTACTCTATCACTATCGTTGGTGCCACTTGGGTTGATATCATCAACCGTCTTTTGCGCACTTGCCCACCTTGAACAATCTTGGTTGATGACCGACCAACGAGACCGAAGAGAGCGGCTCGTGCGATCAACTCCATGGGTGTTGGCATCAAAGTACTCCTTCATTCTTATCCAATATGTGTCTCTAGTTTGGTCGGTGCCAATCGACGGATCCATGCCAATCTTTAACCAAGTCTTGCAAAGCAACACATCCTCATCTACGGTGTAGCTTATCTTCCTACCGGTCGGAGCTCCCACCATGCCCTCGCCTTCCTCATCCACCTCCGCGTACTCCTCTTCCACCTCATGCACATAGTTTTCATGTGCAAAAGATGAACCGCCAATCTCCATAGTCTCCAAGAAACTATCGTCATCAACACTACAATTTACGCACATGTCACAATCCTACTAGTAAACATTTCATCCATGTAAAAAAAACAACAAAAGAAAAGAGATTTTACATTGTCGCCATTTCATCGAGCACGTTGCGCGCGGCGGCGCTGTTCCTCGGTGCCTTGCGCTTGGGCTCTACCGCCGCCGCCGCCGTCGGCGCGCCGCGCCTTGCACCCGCGCTTTTGACCCGCGGCACGGGGGGAACCACAGCTGCGCCGGCGCTGTTCCGCGGCGGCACGAAGAGGGCGCGAGTGGCCGCCGACCCCGCGGCGGCGGCGCTAGGGTTTGGCGCGGTCGGCGGCTGGATTGCACCGGCGCCGGCGCCATCAGTGGGGGGGGCAGAATAGGGAGGGGTTGGAGGGGTGCCGGTGGAGCCGTCCATCGTCGGAGTTGCGCCGACGGCCGCGCGGAAGGGGGAAGGCGGGAGGGGGCACGGGAGAGCGGGCGGCGCGGGAGGGAAATTTCACAGCGGTTGCGCGTCTCCAGCGAAAGCGCGCGCGCGAGAAGAAGCACCAAAATTCCCGCGCCGGATTGCGCAGAATGCAGCGCCGCGGTATTTCTTTACAGCGCGCGAAACTATACAGCCTCTGCTGGAGGAGGATACAGCGCGCGCGGGATAAAATCAGTTATTTTAGCGCTGCGCTATTTTAGCGCCGCTGGAGATGCTCTTAAACAGCCGGCGCCGTAGATCCCATTTCCTGAATCAATGCGGCGCGGACAGTTACTAGGGTCATTGTACGCATACGCCAGGCGCACGTACCTCTCGTGTACGCGAGTACTGCCGCGGTATGTGTACACTCTCTTAGTAATTGCAGGGGTGCTGAGCTACGCGTTGGGGCCAGAGCTGCCGTCGTGCCGGCGCCGTCACGCGCCACGCGACGACGCACCACCCCGCGGCGCCGTCCGCGTGGGCGACCACGCCGGCCGACGGCCGACGCAGAGCCACCGCCACGCGTAAGAACACAACACCCACCACACGTCCAAGTCCAAGGCCCCTACCCCGACCGCGCGCGCCTTTCGCGGCGACCGATGCACCGTCGAGGTCGAGGCCATGCCGCCGACGCGACGGGCAGGACGGGACGGCACGGTGGCGAGCCCGCGCCGCGCCAAGCCTCGGAGGCGGAGCGGACAGAAAGACGACGGGGCATCCGTGCATGTGCCGTTCAAACAAAAAATATCCGTGCATGTGCAGCGCATCGCGCGTCGCGGATGGGGGAGAAAGAAAAGCGGCGGATTTCCAGTCGACCGCGACGCCACGGGCATCTCATCTTTCTCGAACGGGAACAAACTCGGGCGTGCAGATCGGCCGGGAAAGCGCGGTCGCGGATCAGCCTTTCTCCGTCCTGTTTTGCTCGAGTTTTCCCCGAATTCCACGAGGCAGCGGCGTGGTGCTACTAAAAGCTGCAGCTCCGACACAGCCGTCTTTTCACCGCAACATGGTGTTTGCACGGGTCAAGTCACACTGTCGCTCTTGTTCCATCCTGGGTCGCCCAATCGCATGCACTGTCCAAAATGAAATGTTAACTATAGTGTTCTATCAGGAGTTGCAGTGTCGCTGTTCAATCCACACCAGTCGAGTGTCAAGTAAAAAACATTATGAAATGCGACTGAAGATTTAGTACACATGGTCACCGGGGGATTCTTTTTTTTAAACATAAATCATATTTCTGAGTTTTAAAAAAATTGAAAAAATTATTCGTATGTAGCCAACTATTAATCCCCACAAACATGCAAAAGATCATGTTCAAATACTCTGTATTTTGTCGCACGCACAATATGTAAAAATAAATGAAATGCTACTACAGTATACTCCCACCATGAGTTGCAATGTCGCTGTTCCATCTTCACCTGTTCCCCTGTCAAGTGAACAAAATATGAAGATGATAACTACTGGTTTGCTAGTACAACGGATATCCTGACTAAAAACAGGTCACACCGGCAAGATATCGATTCCGAACTTCACACTGGGAGATGGAAATACTTTACATGCACACTACTACTAGCGCTACCAGATTATTGAGATAGAACGGCGCCAAGGGGTTCATCGCGGCCGAAAAGACAAAGCTTTCGCCACGTTAAGACAAAGAGCGCGCACACATGCAGGTTTCTTAATCCGGCATCAAGGTAGCATCTACTCGTAATTAATAATGCTAGCATCGATCTAGGCTAAAGATCTCAGTACGGCGATCACCAATCCCGCCTCACGCGCCGTCGCCGCCGTCCTTGGTGTCGGCCGCGCCGCCGTCGATCCTCGGGGTCGGGTCGGTCATGGAGCGCAGCAGCGGCGACTCGGACCCTGCAGTTCGTGACAAACCAGAGAAAGAACATGTTAATTATCGCCTCGTCTGCCACCGCCGGCCAACAACAGGTCAGGACGGAAGCATTGATGATGGTGCTCGTCGTACGTACCTTTGGAGGCGTTGAAGGAGCGCTTGCAGTGGGCGATGGCGCTCTGGATGCCGTCCTGTAGCTGCAGCAGCGAGTCGTCCCGGCGCTGCGGCTGCCCCTGCCCGGTGGGGGTGGGGGGCGTCTGCGACGGCGACGGCGCGGCCGCCACGGCGGAGGACGCGGACCGGCTCTTGCCCAGCCGCTTGCACGCCTGCTTCAGCCCGGCCGGCACGCTGGCGCGCGGCGCGCGCACCCCGCAGGCGACCACGCCCGGCTGCGGCTGCGGCGCCGGGGCGCGGGGCTGGGCCTGGGAGGAGGGTGCGGGGGAAGGCGTCGCGGATGGGGACGGCTCGGGCTCCGCGTCCGTCTCCTCCCCCTCGCTGGCGCCGGCGAACCGCAGGCGCTCGCCGTAGCGGCGGGAGACCTTGACGTAGAGCGGCTTGATCTTGTTCAGGTACTTGAGCATCACCTCCTTGGCGAACCGCCGCTCCTCGGCCGTGATCGCCACCGCCTCCGAAGGCAGGGGAGGAGCCTGCTGCTGCTGCAGCGTCGGCCTGGCCGCGCCGGCCCCGGCGCCGGCGTCGGAGGTGCGGGAGCTGCTGTCCCGCGTGAAGAGCGACACGAAGGGCGCGTCCTCCACCCGGAACTTGATCAGGAAGCGGTTCGTCGTCTTGTTCGCCGCGCCGCCGCCAGCGCCACCGCCGTTGCCCTCCGCCGGACCGGGGATCTTCGGCTTCCTCAGCTTGAGCAGCAGCACGCGGAACTTGGTCGCCGGCCGGAGGAACGACGCCGCCGGGGGCTCCGCCTCCTTCCCGACGCCGTCCTCCCTTACTGTGGCGGCCTTGGTGTCCTCGCTGTCGCTGGCTTGCCCCACCTGCTCCACGGCAACCACCTCGCCTTTGCCAGACGCGACGTCGCCGGCGACGGAGAAGTTGAACTCGACGCGCTCCTCCTCGGCGTCCGACGCGGCGCTCTCGTCGCCCGGCACCGCGAACTCCAGGTCGAAGAACGCCGCGTCGTCGTCGACGCCGCCGTCCCCTCCGTCCTCGCACGCCGACGCTGCTATGGTCGTGGCCTGCACGGGCGCGCGCTGGCCGCCGGCGACCGCTCCGCCGCGCAGGAACTTGAGGAAACTGAAGGACTCCATGGTTTTCCGCACGAAGAACCGCAGAGCTCGCTCACTCTGCTCGCTCTGCTCACTTCACTCACTCCTCACTCCTCCCGCTTGTCTGACTCTCGAGAAAAGGACTGGGGTTTTGCCTTTCGGGGCGGAGGAGGACAAGGTGGCGGTGGCGCTGCCTTGTACCGATGGGGTAATAGATGAGCTCATGAGCGGCAGTCGGTCAGAGGTGAGGGGCCACGGTGTGCAGGACAGTTTCCCGTGTGCACTGCTCCGACCGTGGGGGCTCTCGTGATCTCGCCCGTTCGTCGCCGAATCAACCGCCAGGATCAAGATGACTTCTCACTGGGAGATTTTTCCACACTGTGAGCATCGGATCACATGGCTTGACGTGGACCTCTCACATGCTAGACGTGAACAGCCGCGTGTCCTTGCAGGGGAATGGGCTGGGATAGTGCCAGATGGTAAAATTAGCCTTTTCTAATTAGTGTTCAACAACCATCCAGCTACAGACAAACGCATGCCTATCTAATCCTTCACTTCATCGCTTGATTTTTGTACTGGTGTACACATCAAGCATCCGATCTCGGACGAACTGAGGAGAAGGTCAAAAAACGCATCTCCCTCTGATGGCTTCTTCAGTCAAAAATATACGCACATGGCGTCCAGCCAGCTTGCGGTGATTGGGAAACGATGAACCCAAAAAGAACAGCAGTCACTTGTGCGTGCTCGAGGGCCGCCATGATCTCTACCTCTTTCAGCAATGGTCATCCTACACTGTGATTGATCGAGACGAACGCGAGTACCGACGGCCTGTAATAAGACTTGATGAGCTGATCATTTCGAATGAGTGAGATGCAATTTCTTTTTTGACTGTACTGGGAGGCAATTTCTGTAGAATCACGGCGGCAATCATGGTGTTCCTCCGGACCGGGGCCTGGACACTCAGCTCCAATCGACTGCCGCGGTACATCTTCTTTGGAATCGGGCCTTCCTTTCCCTTGATTGAAAGGAACCCACGGTGCAGCGCTGCGGTCAGTTTCACATGCCAAGAAGACCAGGAACTGGTGGTTTTGCCGATCAAAGTTCGAACTGATCATACTGTAGTTGACTTGGCCGCCTGCAAAGCTACGTAGATCAGTATGCTGTTTCGTGTCTGCTCGCTGCCGGACAGGAACTTCAGAAGGAAAATCGGTCTGTTTACCACTTCTTGAAGGGATCCATAAAGGAGGTACAGGATAGCTTGCGTTTTTCTCATCACGCCTCTTATTATTGTTTTGGATTTACTCGTATTTTTCTTGTGTAAAGCTGACTAACGGAGTACTGTCGTAGTGATGCATTTGTTCCGGAAAATCGGAAACTCGCAGGTTCAGAACTCGTCACCAGAAGTTGCATGCGTCCTATCGCTTCTGCATCAGTCACCCCACTGTGAGTCATCGAGGCCAAGAAGGAAATGCATCCTCCAAAGAAAAACTAAGAAAAGGACGTAAATCCTTCCTCGAACAAAAAAAAGGAAATGCTGGAGCGTTTGTTCCTTCATTCATGCCTTGTGAGTTCAGCAGGGCAACCGTTCAAAAAAAAAGGAGTTCAGTATCAGTAGATCAGTAGGTTCGTTTTGGGACCTTGTTACTGTTTATTTTATTGGCCCAACAACTGCCGATGAAGGAAAAACATTCGGGCCAGGAGCACCTGCTGCTTTGTGGCCCAACAACTGATGCGGCCTACCAAATAGCCCATGAATGACCAGGTTAAGACATCTGCAATTTTTTTTTTAAACAGGCTCGTAAGGACTCTCTCCGAACAAAAAATAACTATCTCAGTGATTTTGTACTTTCTTAATACAAAGTTTATTCTAAGTTACCAACATTTATTTCCAATCGGAAGGAGTACGCCATGTTATACTCCATCCGAATCTCCAATCATTTCAGTGATTTTGCGCTGGCAGTACAAAGATCGGAGAGAGTACTCCTTTAATCATTCTCACGCTCTGGAAAACAAACAAAAATAAAATAATAAAAACAACCCATACCCTTCCAGGTGTTTGCGTGCCAATACTTAGCTGAAGCGCATTTTTCTGGTGATGTGTATTCTGGTCTTCTGGAGTGTGGACACCGGAGACGACGTGTGCTTTGCTTGGGAACAGCGTGCGTCGAAGCGGGCCTAGTTTGCGTCCTCGACCTCAAATCAGTTTGTGCTGGCGTGATCCTTGGCTTCGTTCGTGCTCAGCAAAAAGCCTTGAATATCGGCAACGGCGAATTCTTTTCCAACGCAAAGCGCCAGGATTCCGGTGGTGCATCTCCACGCAAGGGTGCGCAAAACTCTGATTCCCCGTGGGACCCGCCTGGCCGCGACAATTCAAAAAGGCCCCGGGATGAGATTCCGAATGTAAGCAAATCCGGTGGTCCCCAGTCCAGCAGAAAAGCCGAGGGGCGCAGGATGAGGGTGGTGCCCGCCACGTTGATTCCACGGCCCTTTCCTGCAGTCCTCCTCCACTTCTCCTGCGCTAGACGTACCCCGTGCCCTCCCGTTTTATTTTTCTCATCAAGCCTAGACCTCCCATGGAGTAAATGACAAAAAACTATCACAATTAGGGCAATTCTGTCAGATAACTACCAAAATGATCCGTTTTGTCACATGAATACCACAATTTGGACATGTTCGTGATATATAGCACTGATTGTGTGTGTTTAGTTGTTTAACACGGTTTCTGACACCCACCTGTCAGGTCAACGTGGCAATTGGGAAAATTTAATTTCCGTTTTATTTTGCGAAAAGGCCCAAAATTTTATTTCTCTGCCACATAAAGGGCCTGCTAAATCCCCCCCCCCCCCCCAGAGAAAGTCAACACGACCATGGTTTTGTTCCAGCTCACCGCCGGCCACCCACCCAGCTCCACGCCGGCCACCCACCTAGCTCGTCGCAGCACTCTGCCTCCCACCAAGCTCGCCGCCCCCGGTCACCCACGGATCTCGCCGCCCCATCCCCATTCTCATCACCACCGTGCACTAGCTCGACGACCGCCCGCCCGCTGATACCCCACCCCCTGCTGGGAGCTCGCCCGTGCGGTGGTAGATCGACACGGCGGCGGTGTTCACCGGACGGAGAGGATATGCAGGGCGGCTGCGCTTCCTGCAACGGGCCCCTCTAGATGCGCACCGCCAGCGCCGGCTCACTACCAGGCCGGCGTCACGGAGGAGCCCCGCCAGCTCGGAGTCCACTGACGGTGGAGATGAGCGTGGCGGCGGCCCTCTTGCTGTGCGCCTGATACGTCCAATTTGCATCACTATTTTATATCGTAATTTACTGTTATTCATTGATATATTTCATATTTAGACATGATACTTATGTTATTTCCTTTGTTTTCACATGTTTGATGATCATTGGAGGAGTTGCTGCCGGAGTCAGGATTCTGCTGGAAAAAGGACCATCACGAGACCATATTTTGAAGATCAGGAAAATTCCAGAAAAATACCCAAAAATTATATTTTCCTAGAAGACCTACGAAGCCAGAAGGAGGAGTCGAGGGGAGCCAGGGGGCCCCACATGCCAGGGTGGCGCGGCCAGCCCCCTGGCCGCGCGGGCCCCACGTGAGGCCACCCTGGCCCACCTCTGGTCTCTCCCCTTCGCGTACATCATCGTCCCCGAAAACCTAAGTCAGGGGGGGCTCAGAGTTAGACACAGCCGCCTCTGCGGGGCGGAGAACACCAGAGAGAGAAAGCTCTCCGGCAGGGAGAAATCTGCCAGGGAAATTCCTTCTCGGAGAGGGGAGATCATCGCCATCGTCATCACCATCGCACTGGACTTCATCGGGATCATCATCATCATCTCCATCACCAGCACCTTCATCTCCACCATCACCACGCCATCCCGCTGTAACATCTTGAGTTGGATCTTGTTATATTCATAGGGGAAACTTTCCCGGTGTTGATTACTCTTGTAGTTGATGCTATTGAGTGGAACTGTTGAGTTAAGGTTTATGTTCAGATTGTTATTTACCATTATTTCACCTCTGATCATGATCCATATGATGTCTTGTGAGTAGTTCGTTTAGTTCTTGAGGACATGGGAGAAGTCAAGATGTTAGTAGTGAATTATTGTTGAGAAATATTTAATGGTTTGATATTGTTGTGGTGCTATTTCACTAGTGGTGTCATGTGAACGTCGACTACATGATACTTCACCATTTATGGGCCTAGTGAGATGCATTGTGTATTTGGCTACCGATTGTGGGGTTGCTGAAGTGACAGAAACCTAAACCTCCGTTGGGAAACCATTGCACCAGGGAGCGTAGGATCATAGAGTTTAAAGCTGTGGTTAGATTTATATTAATTACTTTCTTGTATTTGCGGATGCTTGCAAGGGGTATAATCACAAGTGTGTATTTATCCTAGTAAGGGTAGTGCGCTAGCACAGGTTCACCCCCATAACACTTACCAAACCAATAAATACTATTGGCTCTATGAAGCGAAAGCTCTTGACAGAAACTCCCGTGTGTCCTCGAGAATGTTTGGTTATTATAAGAACACAACCGGCTTGTCCTTTGCTGAATAAAGGATTGGGCCACTTGCTGCAATTGTTACTACTGTCTTTTATTTACTCGCACTTTATTTACTCATATTACCAAATACCCCTAAAAACCTGTTTGCTAGTATTTACAGTGATTCCTTGATCAAAACTGCTCATCAACACCTTCTGCTCCTCGTTGGGTTTGACACTCTTATTTATCGAAAGTACTACGATACACCCCCTATACTTGTGGGTCATCAAGACTATTTTCTGGCGCCGTTGCCGGGGAGTGTAGCGCTATTGAAGAGTGGAATTAGAAAAGGTAACCGTTACTATGAGTATTGTTTTTATTTTGTCTTTTATTTTTGCTTTACTCTGCTATGGAGAACTCTCCATTTGGTTTTCTATTTGGAAACACTTCTACTACTACTGCTGCACATGCGGAGGAACCACCGCCGCCGCCGCCTGCTGAAATTGATCCTTTTAAAATACCTATGAAAATTGTTGGGCATATTATGGATAACTGCTATTCAGGAGATGGAACTGTCCATCCGGGTGATCACTTATTATTTATACATGAATTATGCGAGTTGTTCAGATGTGCAGGTATTTCACCAAGCCAGGTTAAGAAGAAATTATTCTCATTATCATTGAAAGGCAGAGCTGAAGAGTGGTATCGACTACTCCAAGATGGTCCATCTATGGCATGGGAGGATATTGTGCCTCTCTTTTATTCCAAGTTTTATCCTCCAAGTGAAATTCATAAAGACCGTAACCGGATATATAATTTTTGGCCTCATGATGGAGAGAGTATTGCCCAAGCGTGGGGGAGATTGAAGTTATTAATGCTCAAATGTCCCATTCATGAGCTCCCCAATAATATTGTTATTGATAATTTTTATGCGCGGCTTACTCTTCCTGATAAGGATTATTTGGATGCTTCTTGCTTTGGATCATTTACTCATATGAAAGAAGATGCTAAGTGGAAACTTCTTGACCGTATACAAGAGAATGCTGAAGGTTGGGAAAACGACAAAGGTAGGAAGTCAGGTATAAACTATGATTATGAATGCATTAAATCTTTTATGGGAACCGATGACTTTCATAGTGTTAGCGCTGCTTATGGTCTTGATTCACAAATACTTGCTAATTGTCTTAAGGCTTTTGCCTCTTATATTGATGTTCCAAAGAAAGATTGGAATAAATATCATGCGCCTTATAAAGATTCTATTAGTCATACTACTGCTGCAGCTACTGAAGTTTGTACTGTTGATAGCATTGTGCCTGAACCTTATTTTGAGAAGACACCTTTCCCAGCTAAGGTAAAGAAGTATTCTACTTTGGTAAGTGTGTCTAATAAAAGTACTAAGAAAGCTGCAGAACCTGATGAGCAAATTACTATTAAGTCTCCTGTAGCTATATTGAAGGATCTTGTTACTAAAGATGTAGGAGATGAATATATTCTTTTTTGTGAAGATGCTTCTAATATTCTCTCACATCCTAAAAAGCATAGGAAAACAAGTGTTCCTGTTATTTCTGTCAGGATTGGAGATCATTGCTATTATGGTTTATGTGATATTGGTGCTAGTGCCAGTGCTATTCCCTTAGAGCTTTACAAAGAAATTATGCATGAGATTGGCGCTTGTGAACTTGAAGATATTGATGTGGTTGTTCAGCTTGCTAACAGAGAGACAGTTTGGCCTCTTGGTATTGTTCGAGATGTGGAAGTTCTTTGCAGTAAGACTAAATACCCTACTGATTTTCTAGTACTTGGTAAGGAGGCTAGTAAAACTTGTCCTATTATTTTTGATAGACCATTTTTGAACACCTGTGGCGCCGTGATAGATTGTAAGAAGGAGAAATTTTTTACTAAGTTTAATGGAGAGTCTTATGAGTTTAATTTTTCCAAGTTTGCTAAGACTTCTTATGAGAATGAAACGCCTAATGAAAATTTTCGAGTAGAGCAGCTTGCTTCTATTGCACTTGCTCCTAATAATGCCTTGCAGCAATTCATGGAAGATCACGAAAGTGATGTTTTTAGCAAGGAACGAGAAGAGATTGACGATATTCTTCTTCGTCAACCACCGTTACTCAAGCATAATCTACCTGTGGAGGATCTTGGTACCACTTTGCCGCCTAAGGAAGATCCTGTTTTTGAATTAAAGCCTTTGCCTGATAATCTTAAATATGCTTATATTGATGATAAGAAAATATATCCTGTTATTATTAGTTCTAAACTTTCAGGAAAGGAAGAAGAAAGATTATTGGAGATATTGAGGAAACACCGAGGAGCTATGGGATATACTCTTGATGATTTAAAAGGGATTTCTCCCACTTTATGTCAGCATGCCATTAATATGGAGAAAGATGCGAAGCCAGTTGTGGAGCATCAACGCCGCCTAATTCCCAAGATGAAAGATGTGGTAAGAAATGAGGTATTAAAACTCCTTGATGCTGGTATTATTTATCCTATTGCTGATAGTAGATGGGTTAGTCCTGTTCATTGTGTTCCTAAGAAAGGAGGTATGACTGTTGTGCCTAATGAGAATAACGAGCTTATTCCTCAGAGGGTAGTAGTTGGTTATAGAATGTGCATTGATTATAGGAAGGTAAACAAAGTTACTAAGAAAGATCATTACCCTTTACCATTTATAGATCAAATGCTAGAAAGGTTGTCTAAGAAGACTCATTTTTGTTTCCTTGATGGTTATTCTGGTTTTTCTCAAATTGCTATTAAGAAGGATGATCAAGAGAAAACCACTTTTACTTGTCCCTATGGAACTTATGCTTATAGACATATGCCATTTGGTTTATGCAATGCTCCTGCTACTTTTCAAAGATGTATGTCTGCTATTTTTCATGGCTTTTGTGAAGAAATTGTGGAGGCTTGATACGTCTCAAACATATCTATAATTTTTGATGCTCCATGCTTGTTTTTACACCATTTGCCTATTGTTTCGTTACACTTAGTGGTACTTTTATACATTTTCCGGAACTAACCTATCAACGAAGTGCCACAGTGCCAGTTTCCTGTTTTCTGCTGTTTTTGTGTTTCAGAAGTGATACACAGGAAATATTCTCGGAATTGGACGAAACAAGTTCCTGAAGTCATATTTTACGGGGAAGCTCCCAAACATCCGAAGACCTGACGGAGGGGGGCCACGTGGCCCCCACACACAGGGGCGGCGCGGCCACCCCCCTGGCCGCGCCGGGCCCACGTGAGGGGCCGTGGTCCCTCCTCTGATATCTTCCTTTTGCCTATATATACCCCCTGACGAGAAAAACCTAAACCCCCGATCAGTTTTCCAGAATACATCGCGATCCGCCGCCGCCGTCGACCCGAAGATCGGGAGGGTCCAGAAGCTCTTCCCGGCACCCTGCCGGAGAGGGGAATCGCCACCGGAGGTCTTCTTCATCGCCATGCTTGCCTCCGGAGCGATGAGTGAGTAGTCTACCTTGGACTATGGGTCCATAGCAGTAGCTAGATGGTTGTCTTCTCCACCATGTGCTTCATGTTTAGATCTCATGAGCTGCCATACATGATTGAGATCACCGTTATGTAATTCTATGATGTTGGTTTGTTGGGATCCGATGAATATTGGTGTTTATGATTAAGTTGCTGTACTGAATTATATCTTTTGTTATCTCTATGTTGTTTATGATCTTGCATGCTCTCCGTTGTTAGTAGCTATCTTGGCCGAGTAGTTGCTAGTGACTCCAAGAGGGGGTATTTATGCTCGATAGTGGGTTCATGTCTCTATTTCACCTGGGGGAGTGACAGAAACCTCTAAGGTGGTAGATGTGTTGTTGCTACTAGGGAGAAAACAACATTCATATGCTCAAGGGCATATGCTTTGTTTACATTACACACTTTGCTTAATGCAATTATCTGTTGTTCGCAACTTAATACTTTTGGGGTGTTCGGATTGATATCCCCGAGGGTGGATTATTAGTCATAGATGCAGTTGGATGGCGGTCTATGTATTTTGTTGTAATGCCCAGAGTAAATCTCATAGTGATCTTCTTGACATATCACGTTATCTTTATTCTATCAATTGCCCAACTGTAATTTGTTTACCCAGCATGTTATTTATCTATGGAGAGACACCACTAGTGAACTGTGGACCCCGGTCCTATTTTAATCATATTGCAATCACCTATTTACTTTTCCCGCACTGTTTACTTTACTCGCATATTACTACTGTTTTCCACTCGATACACTCATAACCTTTGTTTCAAGCAAACCGGTGAGATTGACAACCTCATCGCAAGTTGGGGACAAAGTATTTGTTTGTGTGTGTGCAGGTTCCACAAACACCTTCAGTTGTCACCGTCTCTCTTCTTCAAGATCGACATTAAACCTTGGTTTCTTAACTGAGGGAAAACTAGCCGCTGCACTCATCATACCTTCCTCTTGGGGTTCCCAACGGGCTGGTCATTCACCATGCACAAGGACTATCTGTTGCCACATTCACCTGAAGCATCAGCTACTTTTCTGGCGCCGTTGCCGGGGAAGAGAGAAGACTTCTGCGAGGGGAGTTCTTCGCACACACATTCTTTGCTTTGTTATTTGTTTTGCTTTACTTTATTTTATTTTACCTGCATTGCTTTTTATATCAAAAACCCAAAAAAAAATTAGAATCCTTGGTAGTTGTTATTTCTTTACTTTAGTTTTTCATGTTGTTCCCTGAGTTCATTCTGGAGGACCTCTCTGTAGGGAGTGGTTCGATTATTGGCAAAAGTAACATTGAGGAGTTCTTTAATCACATTAGTATGCATGATGAAGATGAGGAAAAGTCTTGGGTTGAGCTTGCTCCTAGTATTGAAGTTGCTTCTATTTATTTAATTGACATGTTGGAAACTAGGTTTGCTAGTCTTAATCCTTTTATGCAATATATGTTCCTTAAGCTTCATGAAATTAAGGATCCCGAAAAGAAGGCTTTTATCTTGGAAACTTTGCGCCTAGAATTTAAGGATGTCGTTGTTGAAGCTAGGAAAGTTCTTAAACGTTTTAATAAACTTGGTTCACCTATAAAGGTTATTGATACTAATGATAAGGGGACCGAGATACCTATACCTTGCAAGCTTTTGGGATTGAATGATGCTTTCGAAAACAATTTTGCCTGGATTTGTCCTGAAAATCTTTTTGATGAGAATAGTGTACCAAAGCATGATCACCAAGGGTCTTCAAAAACTTATGTGGATGAAATACAATGCCTTATTGACAAGACCTCTTCTGTTGATCTTAATGCATCTATTGATATTACTTGATTCGCAATTTTCTGCGCCTAGCTCAAAGGCGTTAAAGAAAAGCACTCTTGGGAGATAACCCATTGTTTACTTTTCAGTACTTTTTCTTTTATTTGAGTCTTGGAAGTCATTACTACTGTAATGACCGCTCCTTATCTTGTTTATTTCGTTTTTGTGCCAAGAGAAGCCTCTAATTTGAGTGAGGTAAAGATTTGGGGTTATTGCTGTCCTGAAACTGTTTTCGGTGCTGCACCGTAAAAATTCGTAAAAATTCTCTGTTTATCTTTTGGACGTGCGATTTCTTGTGCATATGCCCCAGGTTATATCCAAACTTTTCTTAGTTGAACAATTTTTGATTTGAGCAACAGAAAATCCCTCAAAAATTCGTCCATTATCAGCTGTCCAGTTTTGACAGATTTCTGCCAATATTTGTTTTTGCCACTTTATCGCTTTCTTTTGAGTTCTTTTTGATCATGGAACTCTTGTGGAAGTTGCTACAGTAGTATATACTTTATATGTGGTGGTTTTGGGTTGAAACCTGAAGCTAAAAGAGGTTGAATATATTTTATGCTTACACTAATGTTGCTAATAGAATTGTGTTTAGTTTTGTATGAAGGAAGTTTTCAAGTGTAGGGATTGGAGAATGATGAGATGAGTTGAAGAATGGACAAAAGCTTAAGCTTGGGGATGCCCATGCATCACCCCAAGAAATATCCAAGAAGTACAAGCATCAAAGCTTGGGGATGCCCCCGAGGCACCCCTTCTTCATCGGCAAAAATCAGGTCACCTTTCAAAACACTATATTTTTATTGCTTCATGCACTATGTGTTTTTCTTGGAGCGTCAGTTGTTTTAGTTTTCTTAGGTTGTTTAGTTTGTTTGTTTGCTGCAATAAATGGTTGGACCCCAACAAATTTCCTTTGGAGGAGATGTGCTCGTTTTCATTTGCAAAGAACACTCTAGTTTTCACTCTTATTAAAAATCGAGCGTTCTACTTTTTCTGCTACTGCTTTTGGTTTTCGTTTTTGCCTTGATATGCGTTCAGATCTTGTCATATCTTTTTATCAAGGTGTATTTTTGCCTCTGATCTTTATTGGTTTTCATCAAAAGAGGTGTCTTTAAAAATTTCAAATGGTGTTGGAAAAGAGAAAAAAGCTTTGTGCAAAATAGTGGTACAAGAAGGAGCTTGTGTAGACTGCGGCTTAGGCTTTTTCATGTCATGCTTGATGTCTTTTTGATAGTATGCTTAGTGGTTTTGCTGTAGCATGACTTGTCTCAAATAACTGAGATTGCTTAATGAGCCTTTGAAAAAATCATGCGTTGTTTTTATTGTATGGAAGCATTATTTTGGTTTTCTCCTTGATGCTTTATTTGGGTTGACTTGGCGCATGCTCACACATGTTAGACTCTTCCAAAGTCGCCATTAGCCTTCATGATCATTTAGTTTTTGACTTTTGATGCCATCGTATGCTTCTTTTAATGTCGCTTTGTCGCTTTGCATGATTATGGCCATTACTGCTCTCTTAGTTGGTCGCTCCCAGTCTTTTGCTAGCCCTCGCCTTGTACTGAGTATGAGCTCTACTCGTGCATCCAACTCCTAAAAGCCAAAGTTTTTCAAAGTGTCCACCATACATACCTACTAGCAATTTGCTATTCCAAGTAAATTTGACTTGCTTTTATTTTCTCTTCAAATTAAACTCTTACCAGTGTTATGCGAAACTCGGTCAGTAAAGCTCTCACGAACCGGAAGGCACACTTTACTTTTTCCTGTTCTTAAAATTTTGACATTGTGGTCTTTTATGTTGAGTTGTTATGCTTGCAAGTTGTAAGTTGGATTCTAGCCCAGCCATGCTGTCATGGGGCAAGCTTTCAACATTGCACTTCTTTTTGAGTTGATATCGTGATCTTTTGTTTATGGATGCCCGCTGTGTGAAATGAATTGGGAATCTTGTAAGGATCATGGAGTTTTTATATGTGTTAGGGAAACGCCGGGCCGCCAATCTAAGCCATGCATAATTCATGGTGGAAATTTGCAGCATACCCATGGTGAACATTCGACGACGCATCTCACAATAAAAAGCTAAACAATATAGCAAATAAAAGAGATGTCGAGGTGTTCATTGTCTGCTTGTCCTGTCATTTTGGTGTGGGCTTGTTCCATGTCATCGGGCACGGAGGTACCCCATTGGCAGTTCTCAATGATATGCATATACTTACAATGACAAGAGCCTTGCTTGGGACTCTAAGTAAATTAGCATGGTTTGGGTACTCGTATTCACGGGACACGAGGTTTTCAACTTATGATTTGTTAAGCATATGCATCATAATTGTTCTCGCATTAACTTTAACCATTCAAGATGCTTATGATGGGGGAATTGAGAGCTCAAAGCCGGTAAGTACCATAATTTTTGAAGGTTATAAAACTTGCAATCACTGCTTCCCTCTGCGAAGGGCCTTTCTTTTACTTTTATGTTGAGTCACCACCTTCTTTCTTTATGCACCATTAAGAGAGCATAGTTGTCATTCTTAGTGTGATATGCATTGTCCCAAGGTTCATTGATTGACTCATATTGTTGGTTTCACTTGTTCTTAAATTATTTGTATCTAGTCGCCCTCTTAAACTTTGAGGTGTCCTATGCATTTATGTTTTGCTCTCTTTGAAGGACAAGCTGAAAACCATTTGTATGTTTTTCCTTATGATTTGAACACACGTTTGACTTTCATTGTTTCATTATCATGATCTTTTGTTTGTGTTCATTTGCATGTTTACAACATGGTTGCTAAGTTCTTATTGTCATGATTATATCTTTCATGCCCATGTTTTAAGTTCTATTGATCCCAGCTCACCAATGCTTACATATATGATCAAGATTGTGTAGGTGCATGTCACCTCAAAAATTATTCTTTTGTTATCACTTACCTACTCGAGGACGAGCAGGAGTTAAGCTTGGGGATGCTTGATACGTCTCAAACGTATCTATAATTTTTGATGCTCCATGCTTGTTTTTACACCATTTGCCTATTGTTTCGTTACACTTAGTGGTACTTTTATACATTTTCTGGAACTAACCTATTAACGAAGTGCCACAGTGCCAGTTTCCTGTTTTCTGCTGTTTTTGTGTTTCAGAAGTGATACACAGGAAATATTCTCGGAATTGGACGAAACAAGTTCCTGAAGTCATATTTTACGGGGAAGCTCTCAAACATCTGAAGACCTGATGGAGGGGGGCCACGTGGCCCCCACACACAGGGGCGGCGCGGCCACCCCCCTGGCCGCGCCGGGCCCACGTGAGGGGCCGTGGTCCCTCCTCTGACATCTTCCTTTCGCCTATATATACCCCCTGACGAGAAAAACCTAAACCCCCGATCAGTTTTCCAGAATACAGGCTCGCGCTCGCGTACCCTGCACCCTTCCCTCTCTTCTTCCTGCAATTCTCAACCAGAGGACATGGCCGAGAACAAGAATGTCTCGCCAGTTTCGGCACGGGGACGGACACGCGCTCGGCGCCCGGCCGTTAGGAGCTACTGTTTGTTCTTGCTGCACAGCCATGCCATTCGCTCCTGAAAGCAATGGCTCATGTTGCGGAGCTTTATTGGCATCTTGTGCAGATTCTGCACGAGCTCGTTTTCGGCTCCGAAAGTTCGCCCATGGCATTGTGCTCTTGTGGACATGAGTCGCTGATCATCAGAAAGGGACGCGTTTACTTACGAAAAGTCGAATGGGAGGAAAGGTTAGCGAGAAGACTTGCAGTTCTTGTTTTCTTTGGCTGATGGTGACAGTGTCACAGTGATAAGCAGGCTGCCACACAACTGCCGTATCAATTAGGCGTTGGGTTCCAGCCATGCTGTAGCCTGATCACTTACTTGATACAAAAAACTACAAATTTTCACTGCCTAGAGAAGTCTGTTCTTGCTTCTGGTGGCACAAAGCAGTAACAGTACAGCTTACACTTCAGATAACATCATTAATTTATCATTTTTTATTTCTTTGAGTAGACAGTGATTAGATTCAATCCCCTCATAGAGAAATTGATCTGAATTCCTCACTATCCAAGAGTTTTCGCATCATCCCCACCGATCCAAACAGGCCTTTAAATATGACCGTGACATGCAAATTGAGCACATCCTATCGTGCCACCGATGATTCTCGACAGCGCTTTCAGTTGTAGCTAATTCAATCTGTCAGGGTTTGAAGCGAAACTGGTAGAAGGTTCAGATATGGTTTGCATGCCCTGCCCGTTTGGGCATCATCTGTTGCAAAATAACATAAAATTGCTTGCTATTACGACACTTGGATCCTACTAAATCCTCACAAATTTCTGACGCCTGTCTGCCCGAGCATTTGCAGTGAACTAATCATCTCATCGTATCTAGCTATTCTTTTACGGTTTTGCTATTTCTCAGTAGACTGAGAAGTAGCTTATGGCTCATTAGAATTTTGGACCATTAGATTTACATCGTGATTCGTGCAATTGAATTGCAAGTTGAGTTGCAACTAGGAATCATACATCCGAACCGTTGGATTGCTTCGTGATTCATGCTAATAATAAGTTGCAACATGAGTTGCGACTGAGATATAATGACTTCATTTTACTGAGTCATAAGCTATTGCTCAATATACTAAGCCCTAGACACACCCATTCTTTTAGCTGGTGTGCCTGAATGTTCTTTTCATTTCCCTGCTCTGTCACCGCCTCACCGAAGCCTAGAGCCCACGCCAGGGTTACCAGTAGACAAGGCAAGATTCTGCCATTTGTCTCTGGAACTCTCTGTCCAACATTGCTATACGATTTCCTTGGTTATCTTGCACGCATATACGCCACAAAATATATGCTAGATGTACGGCGTCGAGTTGCGCATGTACACTTTCCTTATCAGCCAGTCCAGCACGAACACGCCGTGATTTTTCTGTCGTTTTCAAGCTAGCAGAAACCTTCTTATATATACGTATGCTTCGGAGAGATGAGCAAGGAGCCAAGGAGCGTATCCTTGTGATTTTGGAAGACCAACAAGCTTTGATTTTGGCTTGATTTCCAGCAGTATAGAACATTAGAACTGAAGAATAGCCGAGCAACACATTATCAGTCACTGACGATCGGTAATGTCACGCTGCAGAGTTTGCTCCAGTAAGATACAGTATTTTTCTTCAATACAGAACTGAAGAATCACGGTGCTCAGCCTAGAAATCTAGCAATGTGATCATTTCTCTGAAATTCTGAATGATGCTTCACCTGCCTTGCAGATTTCCCGAGGTTGATGGAGACCGACGAGTCTGCGCAAACGGCCGGTGGCGCCGGTGGTCACGTCCAGGGCAGCCGCTCCGCCGAGGAGCAGACCTTCAGCTTCAGGGTAAGTCTTGACACGCCACCGGATTCTTCGTGTCGTCGATCATGCAACGCCAGCTTGATCGATTCGAACAGCGAGATTGAGCAGTGTCGTGCCGGTGTAGGAGCGGCATGGCCACCCGACCATAATGGCGTCGCCTGACCCGGATCCAGACTCGCCGTTCGACGCGTCTGCGCTCCGCGTGGCGGCACACCCGGTCTCCATCAGTCTTCCTGCCTCGCCGTCCAGGTTCGACGTTGCCCGGACTGAGGCAGAGTTCCCGCCGCGGCACGCCGCCGTCATCGCCCCAGACGAGTCGTCGCGCATGATGTCGCTCCCGCCGCGGCCGCCGCCGATGGTTTCCGTCGCGTTCGAGCGTGTCGAGAAGGTGATGTTCCGCTCCCAGCCCATCCCAGCCGCGGCATCCGAGCTGCCGAACGCCGGGAACTCCACTCAGTTCCTGGTGGTGGGCGACGACTCGATGAGCCACGGGAGCGGGGCGCGCATGGGAGGGAGGAGCAAGACGCGGCGGGACACGAGCTATGACTCGTTCAAGACGTGGTCCGGGAAGCTGGAGAAGCAGCTCACCACCCACCTTCGCGGCGTCAGGCCGCCGCCGCAGCAGCAGGAGGGGAAGCCCGAGGAAGAAGACGACGCGGCGGCGACGAGCAGCCGTCCCTACTCCTCCACGCCCAGAGTCCAGCGCTTCTTCGCCGCGCTGGAAGGCCCCGAACTCGACAAGCTACGGGTACAGTACCTCCAGCAACTCGTTACTACATGGCTGCTAAACGCATTGATGGAACAGAGGACCTCACGCGCTGCTGCTGTCGTGTTTGCTGTGCCGCGCCGCCGCGTTCGCCAGTCGTCGGAGGAGCTGGTCCTGCCGTCGGACAAGACGTGGCCGTTCCTGCTCCGGTTCCCGGTGTCCGCCTTCGGCATGTGCCTGGGCATGAGCAGCCAGGCCATCCTGTGGAAGAACATCGCCATCGCGGCGTCGACGCGGTTCCTGCACATCACGCTCCGGACCAACCTGGTGCTCTGGTGCGTCTCGGTGGCGCTCATGTGCTTCGTGTCGGCGCTGTACGCGTGCAAGGTGGTCTTCTACTTCGAGGCGGTGCGGCGCGAGTACTACCACCCGGTCCGCGTCAACTTCTTCTTCGCGCCGTGGATCGCGTGCCTGTTCCTGGCCATCGGCGTGCCGGAGCTGGTGGTGGAGAGCCTGCCGCACTGGCTCTGGTACGTGCTCATGGCGCCCATCGTGTGTCTGGAGCTCAAGATCTACGGGCAGTGGATCTCCGGCGGGCAGAGGCGGCTGTCGAGGGTGGCGAACCCGTCGAACCACCTGTCCGTCGTCGGCAACTTTGTCGGCGCGCTGCTGGGAGCCATCATGGGTCTGAGGGAGGGCCCCATCTTCTTCTTCGCCGTCGGGCTGGCGCACTACATCGTGCTGTTCGTGACGCTGTACCAGAGGCTGCCCACGAGCGAGACGCTGCCGAGGGACCTCCACCCGGTGTTCTTTCTCTTCGTGGCCGCCCCCAGCGTCGCCTGCCTCGCCTGGGCGCGGATCACCGGCGAGTTCGGCTACGGCTCCCGCATCGCCTACTTCATCGCCATGTTCCTCTACGCCTCCCTGGTAAGCTAGGATATCCATGTCGCCATGGCCGATCGATCACTCGATCTTGAGTCGACGGTGCTGATCGGTGCTACGTGCAGGCCGTGCGGATCAACCTGTTCAGGGGGTTCAGGTTCTCGCTGGCGTGGTGGGCGTACACCTTCCCGATGACGAGCGCGGCGATCGCGGCGATACGGTACTCGTCGGAGGTGAAGAACGCGTTCACGCAGGCCATGTGCATCGCGCTCACCGTGGTGGCCACGCTCACGGTCACGGCGCTCTTCCTCACCACGCTGCTGCACGCCGCCGTGCACCACGACCTCTTCCCCAACGACATCTCCATCGCCATCACGGAGCGCAGGCCCAAGCACACCATCGCGGACCTGAACGAGCTCCACGGCAGCAAGGCCGCCGCCGACGCCGCTGCATGCAGAGACCTCGAGGCCGCCGCGACGTTGGCATCCTAGTAGATGTAAAGGGATCGACGACGCTGACTGAACTGAACTATACGATCGCTCCGCGCGTTATATAGCTCGTCATATGTGTGGCGGAAAAAAACGGGTGGTGATGGACTAGTCCGTGATGTTGGGAAATTTGCCCACTTCAAACTTGATCTGAAAATACGTATTTTAATAAGTTGTAAACTTCAGCATCACTCGTATACTAACTCGACGGATCCTTGCTACTCCCTCCATACCGGATTATTAGACAATTATGTATTTTAAGATAAACTTTAACCATTAATTTTAATTAAAAAAGTATAAGATATTTAACATAAAAATTATACCATTGGATTCGAATCATTCCTCTCTAAAAACACTACTATTAAATAGGGATACAATCATTCTTCTCTAACAACACTAGAGGGTCTCATACATCATGATTTGGGGCACAAGAGCCAGGAATTGGAGCAATCCCAAAAAATATGGTGGAACAACCGCTTGTAGGAGACAAGGTAGTAGATCTGAATCTTCACAACCTTGTGGGAAAGAACCTGCGTTTGATTTAGCTTCTTCCTTCAACTTCTCCCTTTCCCTTCTCTCTTGGTTTTCTTCTCTAAATGAGGCTATCCTAGATTTTTATCACACCCCCTTGTGGTAGATGGATAGGAGGCTTAACATCCCCTTATGTCATGGGCAATATCCAAAATGACACTCGACCATAACCCTAAATACTTCTTGCACCTGTTTGGGATGCCTAAAAGGCTGCATAAGGCCATATCCTCACATCCCATATTAAGAGGATACCTAACATTCTTCCCCATCTGTCTCATATGGGGAGCACCGCATTTTTTGAATTTTCACATCTAGCGCGGTCTCCTGGAACACGACCAGTGCTTGTCGTGTTTCCGTTACACGGTTAGTACTAGTCGTGTATCTGATACACGATTTGGGTTAACCCTGGTCGCCTCTATCCCGACCAACGTTATCGTGAGCTGGAAAGCATAATTGGGATCTGGCCTGGTTGCGGTAACCCGATAAGTACTGGTCCCATAACAGGAGCCTGACTAGTCCCCTTGTCACGGCCGACGGTTTATTTTTCCCTTATTCCTCCTCTCTCTCTCCTCTCGATTCTTCTCCCAGGCAGCCCGATCTCTCTCTTTCCCCCCTACGTTTTTCCTTTGATTTGCTCTGTATATCCACCAAAAAATAAATCCAATCCCACTAAACAATCAGGGAAATCCCGATCTACTATGGGATAGCTTGTGGAGGTTGTTTTGGTGGAGCAACGTTGGAGGAGATGGTGGATGTGGTGAGGAGATGGTGGTGGTGGAGGTGGTGTTGTGGTGTTCTTGATGGTGGTGCTGCGGATTTCTTGATGGTGTGACGTTATTTGGTGGTGATTTGCGCGCTTCAAGGGTAAACCCTAATCCTGTAGCTAATTAGGATTAAGTATTCATGTTAGTCTTTGTTTATTATTACCGTCTTGGTATCGATGAAATATTTAATTAGTCACGTGTAACTGCGGTATTATTATTTTGGTAGTATGTTTATGTTAGTATGGTTGTCGCGGGAATTGTAATTTTAGCACTACAGAAATTAGACGATGCGGTTTATATATATATGTTCTATTTTAGGCCCATGTTAGCGGTAGCATTTGACGAAGATATATTTTGACTGTAGCACGAGTCATGTCTGAACTAGTTAAATTTGTTATTTACTATGGATACGGCAATGTCCAAACAGCTGATGCAGGAGCTGATTTGAGTGAGTTTCTGTCTGTGGAGCTGGGACTGTCGGCCCCACAAACATGGCACCTTAGTCAACTGACAGAATGGATGACAGTAAATTTTGGGTTGGATCCTGAGCTTTTCAGTGTCAGTGTGCATGCTTTATGGATCAATTCTAGTAGAGAGGTTTTTTTGGCATCCGAAGCCGATAGAACAGACCTCTCAGTGGGTGAACTGGTTGAAAGGATGCACGCAAAGGGGAACTCATCCCATCGCCTTAATGATACACAAGTCAAAGGAGGTGACTTAGCAGGAAGGCAGGGGTGAGGGCGATCCTAGCCAGAGCCGCGAGCGAACATGTGCTCTGAATGTGTCCATGTCACACGCTGGAGGAAGTAGCTATGAATCAGGGAAGAGTAGTCATGCATGATGAGGGGATGCTTCAGGTGGAGATGCAGATGCCGATGATGAAGAGGACAATTTGCAGCGCCAGATGGAAGAGGAAGATATTGATGGAGATGCTGATAATATTAATTTTGATGATTCAGATGAAGAAGAGAACTCAGAGGAGGGCCCAATTCCGAATTCATGGAATATGGATTATACTAGTGCAATGGTCGTCAATGACATGCATGATTATACATCGGAGTATCACTAGAAAAATGTCTCAGCTGGTGCTGTTTATCCGGACAAGAAACACCTGCAGGAGGCAATAACCGCATGTGCAATGTCAATACAAAGGGTTTTCAAAACTATCATGTCAAGTAAGAAATATTTGACAGTGGAATGCGTCAATGACAGGTGTCCCACGAGGGTGCATGCCTACCAGATAAAATGGGACACGGTGTGGGTTGTGAGTGACCTCGTGCAACACACTTGTGTTATTCCTAACCAGTTGTTGGATCATCAAAACCTTTCATCTCCTTTGATTGCTTGACTTTTTTATAACTAGATAGTGGAGGTCAAAGCGATGGAGGTGAAAGCTATCAAGAAATTAGTTTGGCAGAGCTAAAAGTACACCATTTCTTATGGTAAGGCCCGAAGGGCTAAGCAGAGGGCGCTTGAGTCCATATTTGGGTCATTTTTCGACTCATATGACTCAGTTGTCCGTATGCTGCACACATTACATGCAAGGAATCCTAGCACCTATGTGGATATTTCGCACTTACGGAATCCGGACTACCCTAATATGAAGGTTCTGTATCGAGTGTTTTTCTTAATCAGCATATGCATCAAAGCATTCAGTCATTGTCAACCGGTGTTATGTGTATATGGTGTTGGGATTCGAACCAAAAAACAAAAAATTCTCTACACCCATATCCCATGATCTATCTACGTAGTTGAACAGTAACGGAACATCGACAGTATTCATACCTTTGAAGGCCGCCATGATGATCGCATCCTAGATGTAAAGGGGATCGATGATGACGACGGAACTGAGGACAGTTGCGCGCGCTAGCTATTCATGTTGCTTTTCGCAAAAAACTATTCACGTTGCTAAGGAAACTGGACAGCTGGGTGGTGATCGACTAGAACATGAGGCCTGAGGACTGACTACTGAGCATGATCGAGCGTTTCTTGTGGATCACTTGACTGCCATGCCGGGCAGCCCGCATGCGAGCTTGCAGTTCGAATCAACTAGATGGTCATGCTCTGCCGCGCGGACCTCTGGTTCTATTGCTAACTCTTTTGTGTTGTGTTTTCACTTTACTTCTATGTGCGCGCGTTCTTTTTGTTAGGTGGGGCATGGTGTGGGAGTGTGGTGCGTGCGACTTCATATGCACAAGGTGAGACACAGTCACACTTCGTCAGAATTGTCGAGGCGGAATGAGCGGAGAGACGTTAGGATGCCTCCCAGGGCAATTCTGGGAGCCAACCACGCCGGAGGCAGATCTCGCCGGGGAAACCCTGTCTGGCTCGGCCGCGGGTGTTCTCCAAGGTATGTTTCCCTCCCTCTCGAGCCCCGTCTCCCCATGCTCAAATCGCTCGCTGAGTTCCTCGGCAGAGGCTCGAGGAATCAAGCAATGGCGTAAGAAAGTGAACCAGCGCGCGCTGGATCGGGAATGCGGCAAAACGCTTTCCTGCACATCGTGGGATGTGGTGTCGCCGGAGCTCCCCTCGACAAGCCCTGCGCCGTCGAGTTCACCTCCGACGTCTTCCCTAAAACCTAGCTGGCCTGGGATCAAAATTCCGATGTTGGCACCGACCACCTATGTGGAACATGTCATCGACGCTAGTGAATGGACTCGTGCTGGTTCTCGGGATCGCCGCCCCGCCACGGCACCGTCACCGGCACAATCGTCGCCGGCTAGCCGAGGAAAATTCAAAGCAGGTAATTCTTCAATTTGGATCAAGAAGAGCTCTGCCAGGCCCAGGGTTGGCCCATCCGGCTCGGTTGGGCCCACTCCCGATATTGTTAGCCCCAGATCACCCAGGAGGTCTGGTCTATACCGTCTCCTAGGGTTCCATTGGCGCAGCCAGAGAGGCTCCGCCCCCGTCCAAGGTAATCATCCAGCTGCGATGGCTAGGAGGCCGCCACCCGAGATCCCTGGAGCCAACAGCAGGGCTGGTTCTTCTCTCGCGTTTGGTCAGCAACGGCAGGATGGCGGAGGCAGTTTCAGCGGGAATTTCAACGCCGGCCCTAGTAGCGGCGGGGGCAGCAATGGTGCTGGCTTCCCTCCTGGTGGCACGCAGTTCGGGCTGGGGGCTGGTTTTGGGTTCAATGCTGGTCCCCAAGGTAACCAGATCAATGCCCAGTAATTCCAAGGTGGAAGCGGCAACCTAGGTTTCCCACTGACCTCTCAAGGCGGCCAGGGCTCTTTCCCGCCGTAGGAGAATTTCAATTCTGGAGGTGGTTTTGCGGGGAATGCGTCTCGCCGTGGTGGACAAGGCGGTGGTAACCAGCGAAACTTCAGAAACTCCAATTTCAGAGGGAGTAGACCTACCTACAAAGCCAGAGCAAACATCAATCAAGGCGGTGTCGGAGTGAACTCAAAGGCTTCGGCTGGCACATCCAGTCTAGATCACTCAAAAGCCAATCTCGGAGAAAGCTCTGCCACCAACGTGTCGACTGGGAATGACACTCAGGCTGAAGGGAAAAAGAAAGCAAAAAAAGGAGTCTTGTTACCGCTGTGGCAGCAGTGGACATCTCTTCTACGAATGCACTGCCATCTTATGTGAGTATTGTGCGTAGGTTGGGCACAATCTAGATGATTGCCACCTTCTCTCAGCACCTAAACCTCAGCTCATTTTGCACGGTATCTCCGACGAGAAGCTGATGTTTTTCGAGTGCCCGATTACAAAGTCATACCGTCCTAAACTTGAGAGCACACGTCTAGGGCTGCTCTCAGTAACCGGTGGTGAATTGACCATTCCAGCTATTACTGCCCAACTCAGGAGGCTTGTCCCAGTTGAGAATTTCGCTTGGGAATGTCGTCAGGTTGGTCACAATGTCTTCAAGGTAACCTTCCCGGACAGAGAACAGATCGAGAGGCTTGCGAGGTTTGGCACCTTTCATGTCCCAAACAGTACCATCAAACTTAACTTTGAGCAGTGTGTATCTTCCATGGAACCTACTAGCAAGCTTCCAGAGATATGGATCCTGATGTCTGGCATCCCCCAGAGGAGAATTGGTGATTTTCTGGCTATGTGGTCATTGGGAACCCTCTTTGGCAAGACTCTCAAAGTTGATATGAAATACACTAGAGATAAAGGTGTTCTACGAATCCTGGTTGGTTGCCTCGATTTTAGACGGATCCCTACAAAGGAAAGAATCTTCATAGCAGATGGCTTCTATGACATTACCTTCGAAGTGCAAGCTCAAAGTGACCTTGAGATGGTCTCTGCTGCCACCCCAGGGGATGATCCCTCGGATGGCAACGGTCATGGAAACAACGAGGACAACAACTCGGAATCTCAGAAAAACCTTGACGGCATGGACACCGACACAACTCGTAATCTGCAAGATCAGGAGGAATCTAAGAATTCGGCAGCGAATGGCCCTGATGTCAACAGGCTGGCCGGAGAGTTCTCATCAGGGGTAAAATTCTCCCCTAAAGTAAAACTTATGATGGAACAATCTAGAGTCGAGTTATCGGCATTCATCAAAACCTTGTCTGCGCCGGCTACCGCGACAGAGATCCCGCAGGAGGTCGCTGCCATGCCAGCGCCCGCTGCCGTGGACACACTGGCTGGGCCTCGTACCGCGTTTGGTAGCGAGGCTGCTTTTCCGGCCGTGGCAGCTCCTGCTGCCGGGGAAGCAGCCACTCCTACTCTCTCTGCCGCGGCAGGAGATTGCCCTACCGCGATGCCGGGGGCGCTCTCCTCTGCCTCCTCGGCAACTCCTTCTGGCGTCAGCCCTGCTGCAACCCCGCCCAATGACTTGACCTCCTTTCGTACCTCTACGGAGGCTGCAAGAGAGATTCTTCGAAGATCGGAGACGTCTCCTTCTCCTTTCCTCACTACAGCAGGGGCCACTCAGATATCTCCAAGCAAGGGAGCTGCTGGGAACGGGAGTATGGAAATCCCAGAGATTGCACCGCTTGAGGGTGAAAAACAGGCGTCTCTCGGCAAAAACGCACCGTGGATAGCCGCGACCACTTCCTCACCATCGACGCCAATTTCCAAGCAAAGAAAGAAAGATGAAGTCATTGCCTTTGGGGGCATCAGCGAGAAGACTGCTTTGCCGATTCGCTCAAGCCAGAGGGTGAGGATGCAGCATAATGGTGATGCCACGCAAATGGAGCGTGCAACCCTGCTAGCGGAAAAATGCCTCTACGCCTCCTCGCCAGGTACAAAATCAAAACTCTCCTTATCTAAGCTTTCTGAGCATGAAATAGCTGCTAGGGCCACCACTTTAGGGATATCACTAGGTTCAAATGAATCCGAAATCAGTAATTCCATAACTTTGTTAAAACGAACCGAGGAAGATCGTAGGATCACTTACCTTCAAAATAACCTAAATGAGATTTTGGTAGAAGAAAACAATTGCAGCATATTAGACACTGCCAATCAACTTTGCTTAGACTTGGAGCTAGAAGACAGGGTTACACCCATGGGGGATTCTCTCGACCCTGTCCTGTCTATGCCAATTAAGATGCTTAAAAGACGGAATAAGAAAAACATCTCAACCTTGGGCGTATCGGTTAGGAGGAGCACCAGAATCAACAATTCTAAAAAAGGTTTGAAATGAAAGGCTTTATTTGGAACAGTGGGGGGTTTGCTGACCCGGCCAAACACTCCTTAATCAAAGAAAACGTGAAGGACCATAATCTTGATTTCATAGTTATCTCCGAAACTGGAAGACCTAGTTTTTCGACACCTTTTTTATCCAACCTAGCTGCTGGTATGGACTTCGGCTGGTTTTGCCTCCCCCCTAGAGGTCGGTCGGGAGGCATTCTTGCCGGTTTTAACAATGCCTCGCTTTCGGTCACAAAGGTGATCAGCGGAGACTTTTGCGTCAAGTTTCATCTCAAGATTAAAAGAGATAACTTTGAATGGGCTCTGGTGGCTATTTATGGGGAAGCCCAAGATAGATATAAACCCTCTTTCTTGGCCGAGTTGGTAAGAATATGTGAAAACGAATCGTTACCCCTAATGGTAGGGGGCGATTTCAACATTATTAGAAGAAAGGAGGAAAAGAACAATGACAACTTTTACGCTAGGTGGCCGTTTATTTTCAAAGCTATAATAGAGAGCCTCGACCTGAGGGAAATAGTTCTCTCAGGTAGGCAATACACTTGGGCTAACAGACGTGCCACTCCCACTTACGAGAAGCTAGACCGGATCCTCGTAAGAGTTGAGGTGGAGCAAAAATTCCCGCTGTTAAGTGTGCAAGCCCTAACTAGATCAGGGTCTGACCACACGCCCCTTCTTCTAGACTTTGGAAGTCCGGCTCATGGTGGAAAAAACTCCACGTTCTCTTTCGAGATCTCCTGGCTCAAACAGGAGGGTTTCATTGATATGGTAAAGAACGAATGGCTCTCGATCCTCAATGAACCATCGCCGATCAAAACCTGGCAGAAAAAAATTTGGCACCTGAGGCAATTCCTTCATGGGTGGGCCCGCAACTTGAGTGGTAATTATAAAAAAGAAAAAAGCGTCTTCAAGATATCATCGATAGCCTTGATATCAGGGCAGAAACGCTTCCTCTAAGTGAATCCGAAAGAGCATTGAAAAAATATGCGGATGAGCGTCTCGCTAGCCTAAGATGAGACGAAGAGTGTAAATGGGCTCAACGCGCCAAAGTGAAGTATATTCAGGAAGGAGGGGACAATATTAAATATTTCCACCTCATTGCAAATGGCAAGCATAGAAAGAAAAAAATCTTCCAACTTGAGCAGGATGAGGGTACGATTGTTGGGGAAGAAAACCTCAAAGTATTCATTAGTCAGTACTACAAAGGTTTATTTGGGGTTCCCCCCCAGAATCACTTCGCTCTTCTGGAAGGAAGGATTGAAGATATCCCCCAACTATCTTCCGATGAGAAGAATCTGTTGTCTGCTGATTTCACTGAAGTAGAAGTGAAAGAAGCAGTCATGCAAATGAAAAAGAACAAAGCCCCAGGTCCCGATGGTTTTCCGGCTGAGTTCTATCAGATGTTCTGGGACACCATTAAAGATGACATGATGGCCATGTTTTACCAGCTCCAAAATGGTGACCTTCCTCTTTTTAGACTGAATTTTGGCATAATAACCCTGCTGCCCAAGAAAGAAGACGCAAGCCGCATCGAAAAATTCATACCCATCTGCCTCTTGAACGTGAGCTTTAAAATCTTCACCAAAGTTGGTGCAAATTGCATTACTGGGATGGCCCAGAAAATCATACAGCCTACCCAAACTGCTTTCATCCCTGGCCGAAACATTTTGGAAGGGGTGGTTGTTTTACACGAGACCATCCATGAACTCCACTACAAAACTTAGATGGAGTTCTCTTCAAAATCGATTTTGAGAAGGCATATGACAAGGTCAAATGGCCTTTCCTGCATCAAGTCCTCAGAATGAAAGGTTTTCCCGTCAAATGGTGTGACTGGATAACAAAATTCACCCAGGGTGGTAGTGTGGGTATCAAAGTCAATGATGATGTTGGACATTATTTTCAAACACTCAAAGGACTCCGTCAAGGCGATCCTCTCTCACCCATGCTCTTCAACATCATCGCGGACATGCTTGCCATCATCATTAATAGAGCCAAAGAAGATGGGCAAGTAGGAGGGTTAATACTGCACCTTGTAGAAGGAGGGGTATAGATACTCCAATACGCGGATGACACCATCCTCTTCATGGAACATGACATTGACAAAGCAATAAACATGAAGCTCATTCTTTGTCTGTTCGAACGACTCTCCGGTCTTAAGATCAATTTCCACAAAAGTGAGCTCTTTTTCTTTGGGAAAGCGAAAGATAGCCAAAACGAGTACAAAGAAATTTTTGGATGTGCAATAGGTGCACTCCCTTTCAAATATCTGGGCATTCCGATTCACTTCAGGAAGCTTCTCATCAAAGAATGGAAAATCATCGAGGATAGATTCGAGAAGAAACTAGCTTCTTGGATTGGCAAGATCCTATCTTATGGCGATAGACTAATCCTCATCAACTCGGTCCTCACAAGTCTACCAATGTTCTTACTCTCCTTTTTCCAGATACCCATAGGGGTTAGAAAGAGGTTGGATTTCTATCACTCCCGTTTCTTTTGGCAATGTGACCAGAACAAAAAGAAGTATAGACTTTCTAAATGGAACATGATATGCCGCCCAAAAGACCAGGGAGGTCTAGGCATTGAAGTTCTGGATATAAAAAATAATTGCCTCCTGAGCAAATGGCTGTTCAAAATAATCAATGAGGAAGGGATGTGGCAAGAACTTATATGCAACAAATACTTAAAAAACAAAACCTTAGTCGAGGTCCAAACAAAGCCTACAGACTCCCCCTTCTGGAAAGGACTTATGAGTCAAAAAGAGACTTTTTTCAAATTTGGTTCTTTCCATGTCGGTGATGGTGAAGGGACCCGTTTCTGGGAAGACCCTTGGCTGGGCGATGGCCCGCTGGCTTCCCAATACCCGAATCTCTATGCCATAGTGAATTACAGAAATGTCACCGTAGCAAACTCCATCAAGGAGGATGGCCTAAATATTTCGTTTAGGAGAAATTTGACCGGCGATCGGTGGCAGGCATGGTTAGACCTTGTAGAAAGGTTAATGGACGTACACCTCACCGATGAAAAGGACACCTTTATTTGGAAGCTGACGGAATCTGGCCAGTTCTCTGTCAAATCTCTATACGCTGAATTGCTGAACGGAAACACAAAATTTCTTAGGAAATATCTGTGGAAAATGAAAGTACCACTGAAGATTAGAATCTTCATGTGGTTTCTAAACAGAAAAGAGATCTTGACAAAGGACAACTTGGTCAAAAGAAATTGGACCGGAGACAAAACATGCGCCTTTTGTGATGAGGAAGAGAACATAGAACACTTGTTTCTTAAGTGTAAATTCGCCAGACTGGTCTGGAGAGTTGTCCACTTCACTTTCAATATACCGCCCCCCACTAACATAAAAAATATGTTTGGAAACTGGTTAAATGGGGTTGACAAATCTGCCAAAGCACGAATTAGAATTGGTGTTTGTGCTATGGTTTGGGCAATGTGGAACTGCCGGAACGATATTATTTTTAACAATGCAAACTACTCCCCCTTTTTACAGGTTATCAACAGAACTACACATTGGATCAACACATGGGCGCTTCTTCTTCCGGAGGATCAGCGGGGATATATGGATTCTGGATGCATACGACTGATGGCGGTCGTTCGGGCTATCTTCAGCCAGGGTGGTTGGCGGCATTCTAATAGGATCGATAATGTTTAGCAGATCTTTGTATCCCATTTTTAGATGGCTGATCTCTATGTCATCCTTAGCTGATGACTAGCCCTTGATTTTATGCTGCTGGTGATACCGCTGATACTTGTAAACTAAAACCCCCGCTACATTTTTTAATAAATCGGCCGTGTGCATCAATTGATGCAGAGGCCGGGAACACCCCATTTCTAAAAAAAAATATGCACAAGGTGTATCACCAACATGTCTCCAAGCATAACATCTAGCCCTAGGATGCGAGATTTCAAAGAGAAGATCTGACCCATGCCTTGTATTATTGACGTAAACAATAAGAGCGGGAAACGAATTATGGATGCTAGAGACTCATTATAGCCATGACCTCGATAAGGAAGGGAGGGAGCTATTCCAAGAAAACCAGAACAGGAGGAAAGGGACTAAAGAATGCGCATGGAGGCGAATCAAATCTCATGCAGACCGATAAGGATGCAAATTTCCCGACAGATATTGTTATTTGAGATATTTTGTAAAAATTCACACAAACCAACATGTGAATCGATGTAATATGAATCTGCTCCATTAATCATAAAATTAATTTGAATCCTCTCATCATAATCCCTACAGGCGCCACCCATATGTGCATTATCCCCTTCCCACGATAGAGCATCGTGCTCGCCGGCATCCTCCTTTCAAACCTGTCGCTTGGTGTGATGGGGCATCAGACCCATGTCATCCACCCCCCATGCCCGAAGCTGCACCCCCATGCCTAAAGCTGCAGCGCTCCATGATACGTCCATATTGCATCACTATTTTGTATCATAATTTACTGTTATTCATTGATATATTTCATATTTAGATATGATACTTATGTTATTTCCTTTGTTTTCACATGTTTGATGATCATTGGAGGATTTGCCGCCGGAGTCAGGATTCTGCTGGAAAAGGACCGTCAAGACACCATATTTCGGAAGATCGGGAAAATTCCAGAAAATACCAGAAAATTCTATTTTACCAAGAGACTCCGGAAGCCAGAAGGAGAAGGAGAGAGGAGCCAGGGGGCAGCCTCACGCACAGGGGGCGCGGCCTGACCCCTGGCCACGCCGGCCCTGTGTGAGGCCACCCTAGCCCACTTCTGGCCTCACCCCTTCACGTACTTCATTGTCCCTGAAAACCTAAGTCAAGGGGGGGCTCAGAGAGAGACACAGCCGCCTCTGCGGGGCGGAAAACACCAGAGAGAGAAAAGCTCTCCGATAGGGAGAAATCTGCCGGGGAAATTCCTTCCCGGAGAGGGGAGATCATCGCCATCGTCATCACCATCGCACCGGACTTCATCGGGATCATCATCATCATCATCTCCATCACCAGCACCTTCATCTCCACCATCACCACGCCATCCCGCTGTAACATCTTGAGTTGGATCTTATTATATTCATAGGGGAAACTTTCCCGGTGTTGATTACTCTTGTAGTTGATGCTATTGAGTGGAACCGTTGAATTAAGGTTTATGTTCAGATTGTTATTTACCATTATTTCACCTCTGATCATGATCCATATGATGTCTTGTGAGTAGTTCGTTTAGTTCTTGAGGACATGGGAGAAGTCAAGATGTTAGTAGTGAATTATTGTTGAGAAATATTTAATGGTTTGATATTGTTGTGGTGCTATTTCACTAGTGGTGTCATGTGAACATCGACTACATGATACTTCACCATTTATGGGCCTAGTGAGATGCATTGTGTATTTGGCTACCAATTGTGGGGTTGCTGGAGTGACAGAAACTTAAACCTCCGTTGGGAAACCATTGCACCAGGGAGCGTAGGATCTTAGAGTTTAAGGCTATGGTTAGATTTATCTTAATTACTTTCTTGTATTTGCGGATGCTTGCAAGGGGTATAATCACAAGTGTGTATTTATCCTAGTAAGGGTAGTGCGCTAGCACAGGTTCACCCCCATAACACCTATCAAACCAATAAAGGCTATTAGTGGTATGAAGCGAAAGCTCTTGACAGAAACTCCCGTGTGTCCTCGAGAACGTTTGGTTATTATAAGTTACACAACCGGCTTGTCCTTTGCTGAAGAAAGGATTGGGCCACTTGCTGCAATTATTACTACTGTCTTTTATTTACTCGCACTTTATTTACTTGTATTGCCAAATACCCCTGAAAACCCGTTTGCTAGTATTTGCAGTGAATCCTTGATCAAAACCACTCATCAACACCTTCTGCTCCTCGTTGGGTTCGACACTCTTATTTATCGAAAGTACTACGATACACCCCCTATACTTGTGGGTCATCAGCGCCGCCAGGGCATCCTGCACGACTAGGCCGGCGTCATGGAGGAGCAGTGCCGGCTCGGAGGGCTACCGGCGGTGGAGCTGCGGCGACTGCTACTGGTTGATGGTGCCAGAAAATAAGCTGCTGATGCCAAGCTGACGTGTAGCAGATAGTCCTTGTGCGTGGTGAATGACCAGCCCGTTGGGAACCCCAAGAGGAAGGTATGATGAGTATAGCAGCTAGTCTTCCCTCAGTTAAGAAACTAAGGTTTAATATCGATCAGGAGAGGAGGGACAAACGACTGAAGGTGATGCGGAACCTGCACACACACAACCAAGTACTTTCTTCCCAACTTGCGATGAGGTTGTCAATCTCACCGGTTTGCTTGAAACAAAGATTATGAGCGTATCGAGTGGAAAACAATATAGCATGCAAGTAAAGTAAACAGTATGAGTAAAGTAAACAGGTTATAGCAATATGATGGAAATAGGACCGGGGTCCACAGTTCACTAGTGGTGTCTCTCCATAAGATAAATAACACATGGTGGGTAAATAAATTACAGTTGGGCAATTGATAGAATAAAGATAAACGTGATATGTCAAGAAGATCACTATGAGATTTACTCTGGGCATTACAACAAAATACATAGACCGCCATCCAACTGCATCTATGACTAATAATCCACTTGTGGTGAATCAATCCGAGAACTCCACAAGTATGAAGTTGCGAACAACAGATAATTGCATTAAGCAAAGTGTGTAATGTGAACAAAGCATATGCCCTTGAGCATATGAATGTTATTTTCTCCCTAGTAGCAACAACACATCTACAACCTTAGAGGTTTCTGTCACTCCCCCAGGTTAAATAGAGGCATGAACCCACTATCGAGCATAAATACCCCCTCTTGGAGTCACTAGCAACTACTCGGCCAAGATAGCTACTAACAACGGAGAGCATGCAAGATCATAAACAACATAGAGATAATAAAATATAATATTCAGTACAGTAACTTAATCATAAACACCAATATTCATCGGATCCCAACAAACCAAACATGTAGAATTACATAACGGTGATCTCAATCATGTAGGGCAGCTCATGAGATATAAACATGAAGCACATGGTGGAGAAGACAACCATCTAGCTACTGCTATGGACCCATAGTCCAAGGTAGACTACTCACTCATCGCTCCAAAGGCAAGCATGGTGATGAAGAAGACCTCCGGTGGCGATTCCCCTCTCCAGCAGGGTGCCGGGAAGAGCTTCTGGACCCTCCCGATCTTCGGGTCGACGGTGGCGGCGGATCGCGATGTGTTCTGGAAAATTGATCGGGTACTTAGGTTTTTTCCGTCGGGGGGTCTTTATAGGCGAAGGGGCGATGTCAGAGGAGAAGCCAGGCGCCCTCACGCGGGGCCCGTGCGGCCAGGGGCCTGGCCGCGCCACCCCTGCATGTGGGGCCCTGGTGGCCCCCCTCCTACTCTCCTTCGGATCTCTGGAAGCTTCCGGGTAAAATAAGACTTCAGGAACTTGTTTCATCCAATTCCGAGAATATTTCCTGTGTATCACTTCTGAAACACAAAAACAGCAGAAAACAGGAAACTGGCACTGTGGCAACTTGTTAATAGGTTAGTTCCGGAAAATGCACAAAAGTACCACTAAGTGTAACGAAACAATAGGCAAATGGTGTAAAAACAAGCATGGAGCATCAAAAATTATAGATACATTGGAGACGTATCAAGCATCCCCAAGCTTAACTCCTGCTCGTCCTCAAGTAGGTAAGTGATAACAAAAGAATAATTTTTTAGGTGACATGCACCTATATAATCTTGATCATATATGTAAGCATTTGTGAGTTGGGATCATAAGAACTTAAAACATGGGCATGAAGATATAATCATGACAATAAGAAACTTAGCAACCATGTTGTAAACATGCAAATGAACAGAAACAAAAGATCATGAAAATGAAACAATGAAAGTCAAACGTGTGTTCAAATCATAAGGAAAAACATACAGATGGTTTTCAGCTTGTCCTTCAAAGAGAGCAAAACATAAATGCATAGGACACCTTCAAGTTTAAGAGGGCGACTAGATACAAATAATTTAAGAACAAGTGAAACCAACAATATGAATAAATCAATGAACTTTGAGACAATGCATATCACACTAAGAATGACAACTATGCTCTCTTAATGGTGCATAAAGAAAGAGGGTGGTGACTCAACATAAAAGTAGAAGAAAGGCCCTTCGCAGAGGGAAGCAGTGATTGCAAGTTTTATAACCTTCAAAAATTATGGTACTTACCGGCTTTGAGCTCTCATTGCCCCCCATCATAAGCATCTTGAATGGTTAAAGTTAATGCGAGAACAATTATGATGCATATGCTTGACAAATCATAAGTTGATAACCTCGTGTCCCGTGAATACGAGTACCCAAACCTCATGCTACTTTACTTAGAGTCCCAAGCAAGGCTCTTGTCATTGTAAGTATATGCATATCATTGAGAACCGCCAATGGGGTACCTCCGTGCCCGATGATATGGAACAAGCCCACACCAAAATGACAGGACAAGCAAACAATGAACACCTCGACATCTCTTTTATTTGCCTTTTGTTTAGCTTTTTATTGTGAGATGCGTCGTCGAATGTTCACCATGGGTATGCTGCAAATTTCCACCATGAATTATGCATGGCTTAGATTGGCGGCCCGGCATTTTCCTAACACATATACAAACTCCATGATCCCCACAAGATTCCCAATTCATTTCACACCGCGGGCATCCATAAACAAAAGATCACGATATCAACTCAAATAAGAAGTACAATGTTGAAAGCTTGCCCCATGACAGCATGGCTGGGCTAGAATCCAACTTACAACTTGCAAGCATAACAACTCAACATAAGAGACCACAATATCAAATTTTTAAGAATAGAAAAAAGTAAAGTGTGCCTTCCGGTTCGTGAGAGCTTTACTGACCGAATTTCGCATAACACTGGTAAGAGTTTAATTTGAAGAGAAAATAAAAGCAAGTCAAATTTACTTGGAATAGCAAATTGCTAGTAGGTATGTATGGTGGACACTTTGGAAAACTTTGGCTTTTAGGAGTTGGATGCACGAGTAGAGCTCATACTCAGTACAAGGTGAGGGCTAGCAAAAGACTAGGAGCGACCAACTAAGAGAGCAGTAATGGCCATAATCATGCAAAGCGACAAAGCGACATTAAAAGAAGCATAAGATGGCATCAAGAGTCAAAAACTAAATGATCATGAAGGCTATTGGCGACTTTGTAAGAGTCTAACATGTGTGAGCATGCGCCAAGTCAACCCAAATAAAGCATCAAGGAGAAAACCAAAATAATGCTTCCATACAATAAAAACAACGCATGATTTTTTCAAAGGCTCATTAAGCAATCTCAGTTATTTGAGACAAGTCATGCTACAGCAAAACCACTAAGCATACTATCAAAAAGACATCAAGCATGACATGAAAAAGCCTAAGCCGCAGTCTACACAAGCTCCTTCTTGTACCACTATTTTGCACAAAGCTTTTTCTCTTTTCCAACACCATTTGAAATTTTTATAAACACCTCTTTTGATGAAAACCAATAAAGATCAGAGGCAAAAATACACCTTGATGAAAAGATATGACAAGGTCTGAATGCAAATCAAGGCAAAAACGAAAACCAAAAGCAGTAGCAGAAAAAGAAGAACGCTCGATTTTTAATAAGAGTGATAAATAGAGCGTTCTTTGCAAATGAAAATGAGTACATCTCCTCCAAAGGAAATTTGTTGGGGTCCAACCATTTATTGCAGCAATCAAACAACTAAAACAACTGACGCTCCAAGAAAAACACATAGTGCATGAAGCAATAAAAATATAGTGTTTTGAAAGGTGACCTGATTTTTGCCGATGAAGAAGGGGTGCCTCGGGGGCATCCCCAAGCTTTGACGCTTGTACTTCTTGGATATTTCTTGGGGTGATGCATGGGTATCCCCAATCTTGAGCTTTTGTCCATTCTTCAACTCATCTCATCATTCTCCAATCCCTACACTTGAAAACTTCCTTCATACAAAACTAAACACAATTCTATTAGCAACATTAGTGCAAGCATAACATATAATCAACCTCTTTTTGCTTCAGGTTTCAACTCAAAACCACCACATATATAGCAAATACTACTGTAGCAACTTCTTTAAAAGTTCCACGATCAAAAGAACTCAAAAGAAAGCGATAAAGTGGCAAACACAAATATTGGCAGAAATCTGTCAAAACTGAACAGCTGAAAAAGGTCAAATTTTTGAGGGATTTTCTATTGCTCAAATCAAAAAGTGTTCAACTAACAAAAGTTTGGATATAACCTGGGGCATATGCACAAGAAATAGCAGGTCCAAAAGATAAACAGAGAATTTTCACGAATTTTTACGGTGCAGCACCGAAAACAGTTTCAGGACAGCAACATCCCCAAATCTTTACCTCACTCGAATTAGAGGCTTCTCTTGGCACAAAAACGAAATAAACAAGATAAGGAGCAGTCATTACAGTAGTAATGACTTCCAAGACTCAAATAAAAGAAAAAGTACTGAAAAGAAAACATTGGGTTATCTCCCAAGAGTGCTTTTCTTTAAAGCCTTTGAGCTAGGCTCAGTAATTTGAGAAGATGCTCACATAAGAAATATGAATGAAAGCTAAAAAGAGCATCAAGGAGCAAATATAAAACACATTTAAGTCTAACCCACTTCCTATGCATAGGAATCTTGTAAGAAAATAAATCAAAGAAACGCATAGCCACAAGTATGGGTAGATAAAACAAGAGCAATTTCAGAACTTTCAATAAAAGGAGAGGTGTTTTAGTAACATGAGAATCCCAACAATCATATTTTCCTCTCTCATAATAATTTTCAGTAGCATCATGAACAAAATCAACAATATAAATATCACACTCACCCTCCTTTGTTAAGCATGGAGGGCGATCAAATAAGGTATTAGTTAAAGAGTTACTCTTATTAGGAGGTAGACATGGGTAACACCATTCTTCCTCCTCTTGATCATCACTCTCCTCCTCTTTTTCATCCAATGAGCTTCCAATTTCTTCTTCCATAGGCTCCTTCAAGGCATTAGTCTCTTCCGTTGGAGAGCATCTATTAAGATATTTAAGAATATAGCCATTTCCTTCCTTGTAATTATCAAAGCAAAATGTGAGTATATCATAAACCTCATATTTATAAGGTGCATCATCAGTATTTTCAAGCAAATAAGCAAGTTCGAATGCACCCTTCCAAGCAATAAATTCTTCAATTTGTTCCACATCATAAAAGTCATAATTTCCATTAATATAAGAAGATATGGTAACATCATCATTATACTCACATTGAAAAGGGAGGTGTTTATACCTCCTACAGCAACAAGATCTATCAAAGCAATAAGTAACATTATAAGTAGAGCACACATTTCTAGCAATGATATATAATCTATTGATTTGTTCCCATAAGTGTTTCCCTTTTTGTGACAAGCGGTGTTCCTCATAATAATTTTGCTGCTCTTCTGTGAACCCACCTTGCCAAAAAGATTTAGTTTCTAAGAAACCAACCATTGATAGAAAGCATAATAAAACAAGACAAGTAAAAACAACTACCAAGGATTCTAATTTTTTTGGGTTTTTGACATAAAGCAATGCATGTAAAATAAATAAAGTAAAGCAAAACAAACCAATAACAAAGTAAAGGATGTGTGTGCGAAAAACTTCCCTCGCAGAAGTCTTATCTTCCTCCCCGGCAATGGCGCTAGAAAATTAGCTGCTACTGGTTGATGGCACCAGAAAATAAGCTGCTGATGCCAAGCTGACGTGTAGCAGACAGTCATTGTGCGTGGTGAATGACCAGCCCGTTGGGAACCCCAAGAGGAAGGTATGATGAGTATAGCATCTAGTCTTCCCTCAGTTAAGAAACCAAGGTTTAATATCGATCAGGAGAGGAGGGACAAACGACTGAAGGTGATGCGGAACCTGCACACACACAACCAAGTACTTTGTTCCCAACTTGCGATGAGGTTGTCAATCTCACCGATTTGCTTGAAACAAAGATTATGAGCGTATCGAGTGGAAAACAATATAGTATGCGAGTAAAGTAAACAGTACGAGTAAAGTAAACAGTACGAGTAAAGTAAACAGGTGATAGCAATATGATGGAAATAGGACCGGGATCCACAGTTCACTAGTGGTGTCTCTCCATAAGATAAATAACACATGCTGGGTAAACAAATTACAGTTGGGCAATTGATAGAATAGAGATAAACGTGATATGTCAAGAAGATCACTATGAGATTTACTCTGGGCATTACAACAAAATACATAGACCGCCATCCAACTGCATCTATGACTAATTATTCACTCCCGGGGATATCAATCCGAACACCCCAGTAGTATTAAGTTGCGAATAACAGATAATTGCATTAAGCAAAGTGTGTAATGTAAACAAAGCATATGCCCTTGAGCATATGAATGTTGTTTTCTCCCTAGTAGCAACATCACATCTATCACCTTAGAGGTTTCTGTCACTCCCCCAGGTGAAATAGAGGCATGAACCCACTATCGAGCATAAATACCCCCTCTTGGAGTCACTAGCAACTACTCGGCCAAGATAGCTACTAACAACGGAGAGCATGCAAGATCATAAACAACATAGAGATAACAAAAGATAATATTCAGTACAGCAACTTAATCATTAACACCAATATTCATCGGATCCCGACAAACCAAACATGTAGAATTATATAACGGTGATCTCAATCATGTAGGGCAGCTCATGAGATCTAAACATGAAGCACATGGTGGAGGAGACAACCATCTAGCTACTGCTATGGACCCATAGTCCAAGGTAGACTACTCACTCATCGCTCCGGAGGCAAGCATGGCAATGAAGAAGACCTCTGGTGGCGATTCCCCTCTCCGGCAGGGTGCCGGGAAGAGCTTCTGGACCCTCCTGATCTTCGGGTTGACGGTGGCGATGGATCGCGATGTGTTTTGGAAATCTGATCGGGTCACTTAGGTTTTTTTCTGTCGGGGGGTCTTTATAGGCGAAGGGGCGATGTCAGAGGTGGAGCCAGGCTCCCTCACGCAGGGCCCATGTGGCCAGGGGCTAGCCGCGCCACCCCTGCGTGTGGGGCCCTGGTGGCCCCCTCCTACTCTCCTTCGGATCTCTGGAAGCTTCTGGGTAAAACAAGACTTCAGAAACTTGTTTCGTCCAATTCCGAGAATATTTTCTGTGTATCACTTCTGAAACACAAAAACAGCAGAAGACAGGAAACTGGCACTGTGGCAACTTGTTAATAGGTTAGTTTCGGAAAATGCATAAAAGTGCCACTAAGTGTAACGAAACAATAGGCAAATGGTGTAAAAACAAGCATGGAGCATCAAAAATTATAGATATGTTGGAGACGTATCAAGCATCCCCAAGCTTAACTCCTGCTCGTCCTCGAGTAGGTAAGTGATAACAAAGAATAATTTTTGAGGTGACATGCACCTACACAATCTTGATCATATATGTAAGCATTTGTGAGCTGGGATCATAAGAACTTAAAACATGGGCATGAAGATATAATCATGACAATAAGAACTTAGCAACCATGTTGTAAACATGCAAATGAACACAAACAAAAGATCATGAAAATGAAACAATGAAAGTCAAACATGTGTTCAAATCATAAAGAAAAACATACAAATGGTTTTCAGCTTGTCCTTCAAAGAGAGCAAAACATAAATGCATAGGACACCATCAAGTTTAAGAGGGCGACTAGATACAAATAATTTAAGAACAAGTGAAACCAACAATATGAATCAATCAATGAACTTTGGGACAATGCATATCACACTAAGAATGACAACTATGCTCTCTTAATGGTGCATAAAGAAAGAAGGTGGTGACTCAACATAAAAGTAGAAGAAAGGCCCTTCGCAGAGGGAAGCAGTGATTGCAAGTTTTATAACCTTCAAAAATTATGGTACTTACCGGCTTTGAGCTCTCATTGCCCCCCATCATAAGCATCTTGAATGGTTAAAGTTAATGCGAGAACAATTATGATGCATATGCTTGACAAATCGTAAGTTGAAAACCTCGTGCCCCGTGAATATGAGTACCCAAACCTCATGCTACTTTACTTAGAGTCCCAAGCAAGGCTCTTGTCATTGTAAGTATATGCATATCATTGAGAACCGCCAATGGGGTACCTCCGTGCCCGATGACATGGAACAAGCCCACACCAAAATGACAGGACAAGCAGACAATGAACACCTCGACATCTCTTTTATTTGCCTTTTGTTTAGCTTTTTATTGTGAGATGCGTCGTCGAATGTTCACCATGGGTATGCTGCAAATTTCCACCATGAATTATGCATGGCTTAGATTGGTGGCCCGGCGTTTCCCTAACGCATATACAAACTCCATGATCCCCACAAGATTCCCAATTCATTTCACACCGCGGGCATCCATAAACAAAAGATCACGATATCAACTCAAATAAGAAGTGCAATGTTGAAAGCTTGCCCCATGACAGCATGGATGGGCTAGAATCCAACTTACAACTTGCAAGCATAACAACTCAACATAAGAGACCACAATGTCAAATTTTTAAGAACAGGAAAAAGTAAAGTGTGCCTTCCGGTTCGTGAGAGCTTTACTGACCGAATTTCGCATAACACTGGTAAGAGTTTAATTTGAAGAGAAAATAAAAACAATTCAAATTTATTTGGAATAGCAAATTGCTATTAGGTATGTATGGTGGACACTTTGGAAAACTTTGGCTTTTAGGAGTTGGATGCACGAGTAGAGCTCATACTCAGTACAAGGCGAGGGCTAGCAAAAGACTGGGAGCGACCAACTAAGAGAGCAGTAATGGCCATAATCATGCAAAGTGACAAAGTGACATTAAAAGAAGCATAAGATGGCATCAAAAGTCAAAAACTAAATGATCATGAAGGCTATTGGTGACTTTGTAAGAGTCTAACATGTGTGAGCATGCGCCAAGTCAACCCAAATAAAGCATCAAGGAGAAAACCAAAATAATGCTTCCATACAATAAAAACAACGCATGATTTTTTTCAGAGGCTCATTAAGCAATCTCAGTTATTTGAGACAAGTCATGCTACAGAAAAACCACTAAGCATACTATCAAAACAACATCAAGCATGACATGAAAAAGCCTAAGCCGCAGTCTACACAAGCTCCTTCTTGTACCACTATTTTGCACAAAGCTTTTTCTCTTTTCCAACACCATTTGAAATTTTTATAAACACCTCTTTTGATGAAAACCAATAAAGATCAGAGGAAAAAATACACCTTGATGAAAAGATATGACAAGGTCCAAACGCAAAACAAGGCGAAAATGAAAACCAAAAGCAGTAGCGGAAAAAGAAGAACACTCGATTTTTAATAAGAGTGAAAACTAGAGCGTTCTTTGCAAATAAAAACGAGTACATCTCCTCCAAAGGAAATTTGTTTGGGTCCAACCATTTATTGAAGCAAACAAACAAACTAAACCAACTAAGAAAACTAAAACAACTGACGCTCCAAGAAAAACACATAGTGCATGAAGCAATAAAAATATAGTGTTTTGAAAGGTGACCTGATTTTTGCCGATGAAGAAGGGGTGCCTCGGGGGCATCCCCAAGCTTTGACCCTTGTACTTCTTGGATATTTCTTGGGGTGATGCATGGGCATCCCCAAGCTTAAGCTTTTGTCCATTCTTCAACTCATCTCATCATTCTCCAATCCCTACACTTGAAAACTTCCTTCATACAAAACTAAACACAAATCTATTAGCAACATTAGTGCAAGCATAACATATAATCAACCTATTTTTGCTTCAGGTTTCAACTCAAAACCACCACATATATAGCAAATACTACTGTAGCAACCTCCCCAAAAGTTCAGTGATCAAAAGAACTCAAAAGAAAGCGATAAAGTGGCAAACACAAATATTGGCAGAATTCTGTCAAAACTGAACAGCTGACAAAGGTCGAATTTTTGAGGGAATTTATGTTACTCAAATCAAAAAGTGTTCAACTAACAAAAGTTTGGATATAACCTGGGGCATATGTACAAGAAATCGCAGGTCCAAAAGATAAACAGAGAATTTTCACGAATTTTTACGGTGCAGCACCGAAAATAGTTTCAGGACAGCAACATCCCTAAATCTTTACCTCACTCAAATTAGAGGCTTCTCTTGGCACAAAAACGAAATAAACAAGATAAGGAGCGCTCATTACAGTTGTAATGACTTCCAAGACTCAAAAAAAAAGAAAAAGTACTGAAAAAAACATTGGGTTATCTCCCAAGAGTGCTTTTCTTTAACGCCTTTGAGCTAGGCGCAGAAAATTGCGAATCAAGTAATTTCAGCAGAAGCATTAAGATCAACAGCAGAGGTCTTGTCAATAAGGCATTGTATTTCATACACATAAGTTTTTGAAGACCCTTTGTGATCATGCTTTGGTACACTACTTTCAACGAAAGGATTTTCAGGGCAAATCCAACTGGAATTCTTTTCCCAAGCATCATGAATTCCTATAAGTTCATAAGGTATTGGTACTTTAAAATCATCGGGCGTACCAACAACCTTTACAGGTGATCCAAGCTTATTAAACTTCTTAAAAACTTTCCTAGCCTCAATTGCAACATCTCTAAATTCTATGCGCAAGGTTTCTAAGATAAAAGCTTTCTTTTCGGGATCCTCAATTTCGTGAAGCTTAAGGAACATGTATTGCATAGAAGGATTAAGACTAGCAAACCTAGCTTCTAACATGTGAACTAAATGAGCAGAAGCAATTTCATAGCTAGGAGCTAACTCAACCAAAGACTTTTCCTCAACTTCCTCATGCATACTAATATGATTAAAGAACTCCTCAATGTTACTTTTTCCAATAATCGAACCACTACCTATTGAGAGGTCCTCCAGAACGTACTTAGGGATCAACATGATAAACTAAAGTAAAGAAATAACAACTACCAAGGATTCTAATTTTTTTGGGTTTTTGATAAAAAGCAATGCAAGTAAAATAAATAAAGTAAAGCAAAACAATAAAACAAAGTAAAGGATGTGCGTGCGAAAAACTCCCCTCGTAGAAGTCTTCTCTTCCTCCCCGGCAACGGCGCCAGAAAATTAGCTGCTGCTTGTTGATGGCGCCAAGAAATTACTGATGGTGCCAAGTTGACGTGGGAGCAGACTGTCCTTGTGCGTGGTGGATAACCAGCCCATTGGAAACCCCAAGAGGAAGGTATGATGAGTATAGCAGCTAGTCTTCCCTCAGTTAAGAAACTAAGGTTTAATATCGATCAGGAGAGGAGGGTCAAACGACTGAAGGTGATGCGGAACCTGCACACACACAACCAAGTACTTTGTTCCCAACTTGCGATGAGGTTGTCAATCTCACCGGTTTGCTTGAAACAAAGATTATGAGCGTATCGAGTGGAAAACAATATAGTATGCGAGTAAAGTAAACAGTACGAGTAAAGTAAATAGTACGAGTAAAGTAAACATGTGATAGCAATATGATGAAAATAGGACCGGGATCCACAGTTCACTAGTGGTGTCTCTCCATAAGATAAATAACACATGTTGGGTAAACAAATTATAGTTGGGCAATTGATAAAATAGAGATAAACGTGATATGTCAAGAAGATCACTATGAGATTTTATCTGGGCATTACAAAAAAATACATAGACCGCCATCCAACTGCATCTATGACTAATAATCCACTCCCGGGGATATCAATCCGAACACCCCAGTAGTATTAAGTTGCGAACAACAGATAATTGCATTAAGCAAAGTGTGTAATGTAAACAAAGCATATGCCCTTGAGCATATGAATGTTGTTTTCTCCCTAGTAGCAACAGCACATCTACCACCTTAGAGGTTTCTGTCACTCCCCCAGGTGAAATAGAGGCATGAACCCACTATCGAGCATAAATACCCCCTCTTGGGGTCACTAGCAACTACTCGGCCAAGATAGCTACTAACAACGGAGAGCATGCAAGATCATAAACAACATAGAGATAACAAAAGATAATATTCAGTACAGCAACTTAATCATAAACACAAATATTCATCGGATCCCAACAAACCAAACATGTAGAATTACATAACGGTGATCTCAATCATGTAGGGCAGCTCATGAGATCTAAACATGAAGCATATGGTGGAGGAGACAACCATCTAGCTACTGCTATGGACCCATAGTCCAAGGTAGACTACTCACTCATCGCTCCGGAGGCAAGCATGGCGATGAAGAAGACCTCCGGTGGCGATTCCCCTCTCCGGCAGGGTGCCGGGAAGAGCTTCTAGACCCTCCCGATCTTTGGGTCGACGGTGGCGGTGGATCGCGATGTGTTCTGGAAATCTGATCGGGTCACTTATGTTTTTTTCGTCGGGGGGTCTTTATAGGCGAAGGGGCGATGTCAGAGGTGGAGCCAGGCTCCCTCACGTGGGGCCCACGCAGCCGGGGGGCTGGCCGCACCACCCCTGCGTGTGGGGCCCTGGTGGCCCCCCTCCTACTCTCCTTCGGATCTCTGGAAGCTTCCGGATAAAATAAGACTTCAGGAACTTGTTTTGTCCAATTCCGAGAATATTTCCTGTGTATCACTTCTGAAACACAAAAACAGCAGAAAACAGGAAACTGGCACTGTGACAACTTGTTAATAGGTTAGTTCCAGAAAATGCATAAAAGTGCCACTAAGTGTAACGAAACAATAGGCAAATGGTGTAAAAACAAGCATGGAGCATCAAAAATTATAGATACGTTGGAGACGTATCAGCATGCGAGTAAAGTAAACAGTACGAGTAAAGTAAACAGGTGATAGCAATATGATGGAAATAGGACCGGGGTCCACAGTTCACTAGTGGTGTCTCTCCATAAGATAAATAACACATGCTGGGTAAATAAATTATAGTTGGGCAATTGATAGAATAAAGATAAACGTGATATGTCAAGAAGATCACTATGAGATTTACTCTGGGCATTACAACAAAATACATAGACCGCCATCCAACTGCATCTATGACTAATAATCTACTTGTCGTGAATCAATCCGAGAACTCCACAAGTATTAAGTTACGAACAACAGATAATTGCATTAAGCAAAGTGTGTAATGTAAACAAAGCATATGCCCTTGAGCATATGAATGTTGTTTTCTCCCTAGTAGCAATAGCACATCTACAACCTTAGAGGTTTCTGTCACTCCCCCAGGTTAAATAGAGGCATGAACCCACTATCGAGCATAAATACCCCCTCTTGGAGTCACTAGCAACTACTCAGCCAAGATAGCTACTAACAATGGAGAGAATGCAAGATCATAAACAACATAGAGATAACTAAAGATAATATTCAGTACAACAACTTAATCATAAACACCAATATTCATCAGATCCCAACAAACCAAATATGTAGAATTACATAACGGTGATCTCAATCATGTAGGGCAGCTCATGAGATCTAAACATGAAGCACATGGTGGAGAAGACAACCATCTAGCTACTGCTATGGACCCATAGTCCAAGGTAGACTACTCACTCATCGCTCCGGAGGCAAGCATGGTGATGAAGAAGACCTCCGGTGGTGATTCTCCTCTCCGGCAGGGTGCCGGGAAGAGCTTCTGGACCCTCCCGATCTTCGGGTCGACGGTGGCGGCGGATCGCGATGTGTTCTGGAAAATTGATCCGGTACTTAGGTTTTTTCTGTCGGGGGGTCTTTATAGGCGAAGGGGCGATGTCAGAGGAGGAGCCAGGCGCCCTCACACGGGGCCCGCGCGGCCAGGGGCCTGGCCATGCCACCCCTGCGTGTGGGGCCCTGGTGGCCCCCCTCCTACTCTCCTTCGGATCTCTGGAAGCTTCCGGGTAAAATAAGACTTCAGGAACTTGTTTCGTCCAATTCCGAGAATATTTCCTCTGTATCACTTCTGAAACACAAAAACAGCAGAAAACAGGAAACTGTCACTGTGGCAACTTGTTAATAGGTTAGTTCCGGAAAATGCACAAAAGTGCCACTAAGTGTAACGAAACAATAGGCAAATGGTGTAAAAACAAGCATAAAGCATCAAAAATTATAGATACGTTGGAGACATATCAGCGACGCACGTGGGGGATTTCTTTTTTCCATTTATCCGTTTCTTTTATTATGTGGGGAATAGAAGAGGAGGACTTTGTGTCGGACGAAGATAAGATCTAAGGGTTTTTCTACAAAATAACGCACTACTGCTAGGGTTTCACTTGCCACGTAGGACTGACAGAAGGGACCGACCGGTCAGAATACGTGTTAATACGGCTAAATCAAGAAATCAGTGCTATCTGTCACAAACAGGCCTAAATAGTGGTAGTTATATGACAAAACGAATCATTTTGGTAGTTATCAGACAAAATTGCCATAATTATGGTAGTTTTTTTTTTGTCATTTACTCCCTCCCATGTTATATTAGAGAAGAATATCCCTTGCTCTAATACGAGTATTATCATCATATCTTGTCTTCAAACAGGCAAAGATATCATATACTGGATGGTAAGACTGATCACAAGGTACCTTTTTTTTATTGAAATGGGGTTAAGCATATTGCACAGTAATTTTGGTTATTAGTATTTCTCAAACGACATGCCATGGTGATTTACCCCATTAAGACATCCTTATACGAGAGCACAAGTTAATTAAACCAGTATACCTTGTGTGTGTTTTGGCAACAATAGTTGTGTTTGAAGCTACATGAACAATGGAGCATTGTAAGTATCCTCTTTTCTTTTCTAACATATTGGAAGAACACTCTCGCTGCCTCTATATCCAATGACACATAGATCATACTGTCTTTACGAAACAAATCATGAGTATGCCAACACACATTTGAGCGACATTTTTTTGTAAAACATGCATTTCGCTACTGAAATGCATATGAAACATGCTATTTCAAATATAAAAGTTCAAAAGTAAAACACATTAATAGTCCATAGCTCTGAGTAAAACACATTAATACTCCTTAGCTATGAGTATTTTTCTTTATAAATAAGACATTTTCTTTTTTTGAAATTAAATAAGACATTTTCTTATTCTAGTGTCACCATTAAAATTGTATTTGGCTTGTCATTTTTCACATTTAAAATTGAATAAGTCCTCCATAGCTATGACAACACAAATTTTGTCAGGAGTCAAACTCAAAATTTGTTGAATAGTTGCAAACTTTGTAAAATACCAGTCCTTTCTATCCATTTCAATACAATGTGACCTCATAAAGTTTTCTCTCTCTCTCTCTCTCTCTCTGAGACAACAAGTAAATCTACAAGACTACAAAAGCAACTTAGCAAGTGAGCGTATATGTTTTCCTTGGCTGGTCGTGTACACGAAGCATTTTCCTCAAACTCTACTGGCAGGGGACATCCTTGGTCCATGGCGAAAGCATCCAGCCGTCCACCATGAATCTCTTCGGCTCTCTCCCCACCGTCCATTCCAAATTCAACGTCCCAGATCTCCCGATCAGACCTAAACCCCATCGCATCTATAAAACCCCACCACGGCAGAGCTCCTCCTCCGCCGCATTCTCCGCTCCACTTTCCAGACGCGCACCAACCCCTTTTCTCGCGGAGCAGCCATGGCGGAGCACGCCGAGGACGCCGGCCACAAGCCGGAGACCCTGATGGAGAAGATCGCCGACAAGCTGCACGTCGGCGGCGGCGACCACCACTCCTCCTCGTCGTCGGACTCCGACAACGATGAGCGCCCGCGCCCTTCGGCGCCGCCAGCCCCCGCCCCCGCCCCCGCCCCCGCCGCCTCCGAGGTCGCCACCGCCTCCTTCGCCGACTCCGCCTCTGACAAGATGTTCCGCCTCTTCGGCCGCGAGCAGCCCATCCACAAGGTCCTCGGCGGAGGCAAACGTATGGCTCCGTCACTGATCTGATTGATGCTTTCTTTATTCATAGCGGTTTTGCTCCCGAACGGGTAGATCGGATCGGGGTATGTGGATCTGGGTAGTTTGGTTATCGGAGTAGATCTGGTAACTGATTTGGTATTGCGGCTGTGCAAGTGGCGTTATACGCTTTTAGGGAGGACGGGTTTGCTTAGATCTGCGGGGACGGTGCTCCACCGAAATCAATGCAGCTAGAGTCACCTGTTCGTTAATGCAGGTTATCTTCGTATGAAATTTGCTGTGGTTGTTCATTCTGATTTTTGAGATTCACCCCTTTAACTTTTTGTGCTGTTGAAATGGATGCCACTGGTTTGGTCATTAACCATTGAACTTGATCTATATGAGACGAAGTGGTCTGCTAAGGCAGTATATCCATCTAGTAGACTAGTACTACTGTATGCTGGTATTTGATCCTGTTTGCCATGTCGTCTGTCAGTGTGCCAGTATTAACCTCTATGGGTCTATAGCATCTCCATGAGTAATATGACTGGTAGAATGGTACTCCTGCAGCGAGTGTTCCCTGTGCTTGAATTTATCAATGGGGTCGAAATGATCCTTAGGCGCTCAGTGTTCCAAGAGCTTGGTCTTATGCTATGAAACACTTGCCCAGTGAATGCAACAGTGTTCTGGCTATTGTTTATATTCTAGAGACATTGTTTGTTCTTGACGAGAATTATCATCTATGACTGTTGGTTTATTTTCTTGACGCCATTTTGGAAATAGAGAAGTGTAGCTTAAGAATTTTTTATAAATTTACCAATTTTTGGAGCACCTAAGCGCCTGAATAGTCGTCACACATCACAATATGAGTTAATCATTGGCGGACGATAGAAATAGGACTGCAGTGTGGTTTCTGAGTATGCTAAATATGAGTCTTCTGTTTATTTGCTTTGAACTTTGGTTGTTAACTGCAGGCTGAAAACATGCAACCTTAGAGGGCAACCTCACCCTTGTAAATCCTTATCGGGTTGCAGAGGTTTAATAACTTGATGTCTGGATGTTCTTGTTCATCCACTGTCACTCCATAACTTATCTTATATTTTCTTTCTATCTGTCTTCAACACTGCAATTTTTATCTCCATCATGTTGTCTTGTATAATGACCAATTGACCACACATAATGTAATTTGACAATTTCGATCTTCTTGCTGTATTCACTTCTTTTATCAATTCTGCAGCTGCTGATGTGTTTATGTGGAGGAACAAGAACATCTCTGCTGGAGTACTAGGTGGTGGAACTGCAGTCTGGATCATCTTTGAATTGCTTGGCTACCATCTTCTGGCTTTCCTTTGCCATGGCCTCATATTCTCCCTGGGTGTCCTCTTTCTCTGGTCTAATGCATCATCATTCATTAACAAGTAAGCTATCTTCCCCCCTGATATCACAGGCTGTACACATTACATAAGTTATAACTCTGACCCTTGGAAATTTGATCGCCAGTAAATAGTGAGCTCTGAATTCTGCCTCCTATTTCAGGTCGCCCCCGCAGATCCCTGAGGTGTTCATCCCTGAAGATTTGGTTGTCAACATTGCGCTATCTACACGTCACGAGATCAACAGAGCCTTTGCAAATCTTCGCCAGATAGCTCTTGGCCGTGACATAAAGAAGTTCCTTATTGTATGTGTTATGCCATTATTTGCCTACTATTCCTACTTCGAATTGTATGTCTAAATTTAACTTTTTTAAACGAAATTTTAGGTGATTGTTGGTCTATGGCTGCTGTCCATTCTTGGGAGTTGCTGCAACTTCTTGACCCTGATTTACATTGGTAAGTCACTTCAACGTTTGGTACTGAACTTGCTTTAGCATGTCTTTCAAATATGCATTTGGCTAACATTTGATTTTTTTCTCTCCTCTACGTCAAATAGTTTTTGTGGTTCTGCACACAGTCCCAGTCCTGTACGAGAAGTATGAAGATCACATTGACTCTTATGGCGAGAAGGGTTGGATTGAGGTTAAGAAACAGTATGCCGTGTTTGATGCTAAGGTTCTAAGCAAAGTACCAAGGGGGCCCTTGAAGGACAAGAAGAACTAGAAACTGAGTGATGCTGTGTACCATCTGTTTGGAATGATAGCGACTGATTCATGCTTCTCAGGAAGCATCGTGGCTGCCCTTGTAGTCTTGTGTTATGTAAGGCTGTTCTGTTTTTTGCGACTTTGACGAGAGTAGCCAAGTAGTTTGCCCTCCGACAGTAATTCAGATGCAGCGCTTGTTTTGCTGTACTGCTGTTTGATTTTTGATCTGTGAAGATGTCGCATGCTTAGCATGGATATGGTTTCTGCGACACTGATTTTGCTTCTTGCATTGCTGCAGTTTGGAATTTGATGGATGTCAATGATCGATCTTAGATGTTATCTCGTAATGTCTGTTGTTGCATCATTCAACTTTTCGTCCAGTTAAGGTGCGTGCGTTAGTTCCAGCACTACTATCAAGTTTTGCAGCAAAGGCTATAGTTATCAATGCTACATCCTAGTTACTTTGGCAATTTTTTTCCAAATATTACATCGTGGAGTACTTCAGAATTCCGATCCAGGGCGCTCTATACTGGTCGCATAGCGTCAGTATTTTGTAAACTCGGAAAGAGCTGCTGGGCATGGGATTTATTGGCTTTCGCATCACAATGCATATGGTCTAATGACAATGTCAAAACTCAAAAAGAAACAACTAGCTACGGTCAAGAAACTGCAGTTGGTTGAGTGTGCCCAATATCAACCCAAACTGTAGTGAATTTCATCGACATCAGAGAGCCGCTCAGTACAAGAATCCTCATAAATCTCTTGTATTGCATTGTCTTAAACAAAGCGATAAGTTCACCACCAGATTTATGAGAACCATATACATCATGTTGAGTCCAACCACAACCTACCATGTAGTATGAACTACCTATACAAAAAACATGAGGTAGGGAGTGATGCACAGAAAGGAGCAAATTCTAAAAGCAAAAAACATAACAAAATCTGCTCCGCAGATTCATTATTGGGTAGTACAACAACCGAACACAGGCAAACTACAGTTCAAGTGTAGACAAACTGTTCTTTCATGTTCTGAGAGAAAAATCCTGCTTTTATAGCCTGATGATATTCCCTTCCTTCCTAATATTCTCTTTTGTTTGCCTGATGAACTTACACCCGAGACTCCGGCCTATTTTCTCTGGGTTTGTTTGCCGTCTACTCTACTTTCCACATTTATGTTCGTACACTGGGTGTTCAAAGGAAGTATGTCAACTGCTCCTTTTTCCTCGAGCCTCCTTCACCATACAACTCATTCCATTGCTTCAGTTCACCCATTATGGAACCTTCAGCAGCAAAACTCGCCGCCACCTGCAACTCCAAGTTTGCGAAATATTAAAGATGCGTCAAGTTAACAGCCTCTCGGCTTCATATTAAGGAGTTCTACTATATGCTTGCATTGCTAAATTCTATTAGGATTTTACTAGAGGATCGGGTTACCTGGTTCTTTGCTTCTTTCAAATCTTTCATGTTTAATGGCCGTAGAACAATCTCCTTGTCCTTTTCTTTTATCTTTGAAGGATCTAATGGAGTGCCTCCTTGTTCAAGTTTCTTCTTCTCCTAGAAATGTTTGAGCATTAGCTTTTACATAAAAGATCAACAGATTTTCATGGAGAAAATGCTCAAGTATGACGGTGATGAGATTACCAGTTCCTTCTGCCTTTCCTTCTGGATCAGTTCCCTCACAGGGCGATACGCTGCTGTTGTGCACAGGTTCTGTGCAGAGCAAACTGAGTCAGTCGAGAAGTTCATTTAGGTCGAAAAAGATTCATGTCACATGATACTGACCTTGAGATCACTACCACTGTACCCTTCAGTCATGGCTGCTATTTCCTTAAAGTCTAGTCCTTCATCAACTTTCTCCTTTGACAGAAGGTTCCTCATAATCATTTCCCTATTTTGCGCTGATGGAAGACCGACCATGATTCTATGAAACCAAAAGAGCATGCACTTCAAGGCTCAGGCATAGAATAATGAAATGGTAACACATACAATGCCAGTTATTCATTTCAAGGAAGGGATGCAAACCTGCGCTCAAACCTTCTGATGATAGCCTCGTCAAGATCGAAAGGACGGTTGGTCGCAGCAAGAACAAGAATCTTTTGATCTGATCTTGACAGGAGACCGTCCCAATGTGTCATAAACTCATTCTTAATCTTCCTCATTGCCTCATGCTCTCCAGCTCTGTTTCGCTGCCCAAGCATGCTATCGACCTCATCGACAAAAATGATAGTGGGTGATACTTTAGCAGCTAATGTGAACAATGCTCTAACATTCTTTTCATCTTCACCAAACCACTTTGATGTGATAGTCGACATCGATACATTTATGAAACTTGCTTGAGCTTCATTTGCAATAGCCTTGGCTAGCATCGTCTTTCCAGTTCCAGGAGGACCAAAGAGTAATATACCTCTACAGGGCTTAAGGAGACCCCCCTTGAAGAGATCAGGACGTCGTAGAGGTAGCATGACAAGCTCTTGAAGGGACTCTTTGATGTCATCCAATGCACCAATATCTTCAAATGAAACTCCAATTTCATTTGCAGGTATGACTTCTGGTCTGATGCGCTTTTCAAACTCGTTGTCTGGGGGCACATCCTAAATAAATAAATTGAAAGCATTGATGGGGAACTTAGTTTCTTCAAACTTGTAAAATAAATTTGCCAACAGTTATCTTACTGGTGCTTTTGCGGGTGGAGGTGGATTCTCTGCTTTCTTTGGTTCTGTCTTGCTCTCAGGAGGAGCAGGAGCAGCGGCAGCGGCAGCAGGAGCTGTTGGTGGCAGCAACGTTGCAGGTTTTGTTTCTGATTTTGCCGCACTTGGAGCAATTGCCTTTTCAGCAATCTATGTAGGTGACGCATGACATGTGCATGATTAGTTGATTACAATTGTTAATGTTAAAACATTCCAAAAAAGATATGCAACATATCAAATGAAACACGATTTCCATCTATTTTATGTATTATAGGAAACTTTACAAAATCATTACATGCCTATGCTAGAAATCGATCCACCTTTTTGGAAAACAATAAATATATATAAAGAAAACAAGTAGCAAAATCTAAGAGAGTCTAGGAATAAGAGCAGCCCATTGTCAGTCACTTGCAAGTGTGAAACAATAAAAAGAAAACAAACCTTTGAAGAGTCGGTATGTTTTTCCAACTTCATGGTGTCCTTATCGCACATCTTGTTCTCTTGAAAAATTTCTAATGCATGGGACAAGCTGCGCCATGAAAGAGTCATAAACCCAGGAAGAGATGATGAAACCAACATATGACTACAAACAAATGCAACTACCTTTTAGCAGATAGAATTAATTTTCCATTCCGGTATTCTGGGTCTTTGTTATTCATCAAGTGGTAAGAAACTGCAGATACCACTATCTCCTCAATATACTTACTAAGGCCCATTGTATCAGATAAGCATATTGAGCTTAAATCAAGACACTCAAGATCATTTTCTGCAAGGACTTCTGTAATATGGTTTCGATTATCTTGAAATTGAATAATCTTCATATCTTCTTCTAACTGGGAGTTCCAGCTTACAAGGCGATTCTCATTTTCGGGTGGTTTGATGTCTATGTTGTATGGGAATAAAGCAGATAGCCTGTCATCCAACTCCTCCTCATCATCAAAGTCCATATCCACAATTCTTGAGCCGAGGAGTAGCACTGGCCCTTCAAGCTTGGTCAGTAGCTTTTCAAACAAAAGATACATCTTTGGTGATTTGTGAAGAAACTTCTCGACATCTCTTATGTAGAGGACAATCGGGCTCTTTTTAGATACTGAATGCAGAACCCTGTATAACGCTTGTACCAAAATTTTCTCATCAAAGGTCCAGCTGCTAGCACGTCTGAGAGGAGCTGCAATGTTTGTCGCGGAGAAGAAGTGCGGTGTGAAGCAGTAGCACAAGAAATAGTGCAGGTCATATCTACAGTAGAAGCAGTGGGAGAAAATCGGCAAAAAATCATAACATCTCACACACACTTCTTTGTTATTTCCAACTTTGTGCATGAGACAGCGTTAAGTAGACACACAAACATGTATGCTCATACCTTCTAAGCACAAATGTTGAAGTGTGTAGAATAATGTGAACACTGAGGTGCATCGACATAGGTAACGTTACCAAAATACTACTCCCTCTGGTTCCATAATCAAATTAACAAGTAATTTTGTGCCTTACTTCCGTTGTGACAATAGTGACATTTAGATGTATTTTACTACCTTGCAATTTGGAACTTAATACCAGGCCACCATTTGACATGCTAAGCAGGTAAGCAGCATAATGAGGAAACATCTAAATACATACTACATGAAAACTCATAACTTCCACAGGGACAAAAAATTTATTCTGTGTCATTGCAAGTCTTTCAAAAGGATATGCTATAACCTGAATTACTTGGGCCTTGCGATGACAGGCTACTCAAATCGGATGAAGTAGATGCATTTCTTCTGAGCTTGGGCAAGCTGTTCGTACTTTCAGAGCTCCTGGAAATTGTATAATAAAATAAGTAACTGGTTTTTGTTTCTGTACTGGTCCATTATAATTTAATTATGTCACACCTTAATTTCATGTCTGTCATACTGTTTTGTCTACGTATACCTCCTGCATCATAAAATGAGATCACATTAATGAATATACTGATGTAATTTCTGAAAGTAGAATACGACCTTGGAATCATGTTCTACAGTTCATGCAAGCAACTCAATCAGTGAGAGCAAATAATGATTTTTCTTTGCAGCATTCAGTTTTAATGAAGGCTAAGTTACTTAAAGTCAAGTGTAGTAGCTCAATGTTTAATTCACAGGAACTGCAGAGGATCAGAAAATTATATTATTTCTAAAAATACAGAAACTTAATTGATTTTTCAAGGAAAAATCAGGAACTTCATATAGTATATCAGTTCGTCAGGTCTTGCAATTCTCCAGAACCTCGTTGTTTGAGTACGAGTACTTCTTTCTTTCATAAAGAAGTCAAATGCACACCACATACATGTGGTGTCAATATATGAGACAAGACCACATGAATAAAAACGAACTCGTTGTCGTATCTTCTATGAATAAAAACGAAGTCAAATGAACCTCGTTGTCGTATCTTCTTTTCTTCTATGAATAAAAACGAACTCTTGATTCGAGAATTCTAGTGCGTGAAATTACTAAATTAGTGTGATACTGATACGACAATATACGTTCCCATCTGGTTTGCATAAATAGAATGTCATAGGGATATTCTCATCAATTGGTAATCACTGAACTGAGTTCCATAGATTTAAATAAAAGCTGAAGTGTGCTAGGAGAGAAGTAAACAAGAGCCAAGATCTGTTTAGCACTACCACTACATAATACGGAACAGTTGAACACTATGAACTAAATGCTAAAGCGTCACCTCTGGATTGCTCCTTCTGTGGAGCCATCGTGAAAGATTGTAGTAATCCAGACACCCTTTCAAGAGTTGTCTCAGAGATGGATCTTTTAACAGGCTGATTAAAAGAAAATACTCTCCAGTTAGCAGTCAGATAGGATTTACAATTATAGGTGTTGAACTAAGAAGACTTGGATACACAGGTGCAGTAATTTCTATTCACCCGCATACGGAAATTGGACGACCGGGGGCTGTTAATTTTAAGATGAAAGGCAGAACCTGTGGTATGTTAAGGTCTTTACCTGGTCGCTGACACCAGTTCCATATTTGCCATGAAGCTGCAAGGAGGAATATTGCATTACGACATGTCTATCCCCACTGAAGGAAACATGCTCCAGCCAAACTCACCTTTATGAGGAAATCTGTAGGATCCAGCAAGAGGATTTTCGCTTCGAAGTAGTGCGCGAGCGCTTTGGCGAGCATCTGCTGGTAAAGCTCTTCAAGAGAGGAACTTGGTCTTAAACTTAGTCCGAAGCAGAGGAACACTGACTAAGAAACTCCTTGAACCGTTATGATGAGACAGTTTACCTGCAGGGCCAGACAGCAGGATCGCGCGGCTAGCCGGAGCAAGGTTCCTGGTGTACTTGGAGATCTCTGCTTGCTTCAGGTGAACATAGGCGGCGCTCGTTAGCACAACACGGGTTTGCTCACTGCAGAATATACGCATGGATGAGGACTGTAGGAGACCAAAAACAGTGACTAAAACAGAGCGCTTAGGGCGTGCGATCTAGCACTATCTATCTAGTGTGATGGATGGGTGTGTAATCCAAGGAAGCACTCAAAGTTTTGACCATAAAGTGACATCAAACGCTTCATAAATTCAACATCTCTGAACCTCTGTTTTTTTTTCCTTGATTTTGTTCAGGCAACATCCAATTTTCAAGCGATCCTGTCGCCACCTTTCATCGACATCTTCAGAAAGCAAAAACGTATTTTACTTCTTTCAGAAACTCAAAGAAAAGTAAAATCAACAAGGTATGCTAGAATATCACTCTGAATCACTCATCTCTTTGACAACACGCAGAAGCAGAGTCCCTGTTCCGATCTCTTATTTACTTTTTACGAAAATGACAAATAACCCTTTTTTCACGAATTTTGCCAAATCTGTTCCATGAACATCACAGTCACAGAAAAACGAACGGATTATTCTCCTAAAAAAGAGCAGACCAAAAAACTGAGATGATGCAAGGTGATGGGGCAGTTTCATGAAAGCTTGAGCACCTGCGTGTTTTCTTGGTGCGAATCCAGTCGCACCGTCACAAGTACAGAGAGAAAGGTAGGGAAAGTTACCTGAGGTAGTATGGGAACTCGTCGAAGGTGACCTTGCTCTCCTTGCCGTCGACGACGAGGCGGCGGAGCTCCTGCTCCACCCGCTCGAGCGTCACCCCCGCCCGCGCCGGCCCTCCCGACCCACCGCCGGCCCACGGCGCGGACGCCAGCCCCAGCCCCACGCCGACGCCTATCCCGATCCCCACCGCCGACATCACCATGTGCTTCCCCTCCATGCTGCCCGGCCGCCTGATCTCCCTCCGACGGCGTGCAACCTTGCGTCTCCTCCGACGACGACGACTGTGGATGGCTAAAAGAGGGTGTAGAGAGATCAACGGAGAACGGACGATGACGACGGCAGCATCGTCAGGCTAATAATGGGCGGTTTGGCGAGATGGAGGGGGTGGCGGGCCTGTGTGCTCGCTCGCTCCTTGCGGGGCTGCCGCGACGCAGGCTTCTCGTCGCTTCTGTGGTATGGCATGCAATGGAGAGCCGGCACGCGGGCGCGTACGTGTGCAGTGCGCTGTAGTATAAGAAAGGGATCACCGGATCAGGATGGGCATGGGCCTCATATCGTTTTGGGGAGGTGGCGTTTAGATGCATGCACTCTTGGTTATGGCCTTATGGGGCCTCTGGCTTTGGCTGAATTAGGTAGCGAGGAGTACCAATTTTAACATACAGTTAAGAGGAGTGAAAAATTGGTGTATATGGTTCCACTTTTAAGAAAATTTGGATCTCCTATTTTGGAGTTTCACTTTATTTAAAAAAATACTCGCATGCAGCCAACTATTGTGCAAAAAATTATGTTAAAAAACTTTATAATTATGGTTACGCAAAAATGAAAGACATGTAGATTTGGGTACATATATTTTCAAATCTATAAATTTATCAGATTTTGTTATTTTTATAGCCCACAATACAAAGAATATTGTACTCCCTCTGACCACTATTACTTGTCTCTAGTATAGATGTATTTAGATACTATAATGTGCCTAGATGCATCACATTAGGGATATGTAATAGTGGTCGGAGGGAGTAATAAATTTTTGCATGCTTTATGTATACGTTACATCACTGACTATGTTTAGAATTATTTTCATTTTTTTGAAACTTAAAAATAAATTATTAATTTAAAAAATAAAGGGATCACTGGAGCCCGAGACCAAAAACACTTTCCGCGGCTAGCGGCTCTTTAATTCCTCTCTCAAAAAATAAGTTTCAACCTCTTTAATTTAGAAGGATTTTATATGAATTTTGCAGCATGGAGTCCTTTGGGCTATTTCATTTATAGATTAAATTTACATGATTTTTTTATGAATTAATCCGTGATGCTATGTTTTATAAAAGAATTAAGATACGAGATCAATCTTTTTTAGTAAAATTCATAGGCTTTTCCTGTGGTGCACTCTAACAAGATTTGCTATAAATAAAATTATGTGGAATTAAAATGAGTATGACATTGTAACCTCACGTGGCTTTATCCCTGTACATCTTAAATCCGACGAACAAGAGAGGCCCTTTGAAGTTTCTAATGTCGACAATGCTTTATTGACCCAACTAAGGTAGTCACGTGCTATGTTGAAAAAAAAGTTTACTCTCAACATCGTAGATACGGATCATCGCAATGAACACATATGTGTGTGATGATGTATTTTTGTGATGATGTTAGTGACTTAGCGTGGTGAGCGTGCATTAGGTTTGCTCTTCACAAACGGGTCAACTCTAAGCCGATAGGAGATCTTTAAGCAAAATCTTGGAATAAACTCTAAATTAGAGCGCATAAAATCTAAATGGAGTCCGATCCTCACTTCTTGGTGTCAAACAATTGCCACCAACTCCAGTAGTAGCCCCTATTTCTCGGTCGAGGTCTTATTTAGTGTGCTCAATTACACATTGGACCAAAATTATCATTGTAACATTTTTGGCTACAATGTCAGCGCTCCAACGCCGGGAGCGACGATAATTTGCTAGGGAAGACAGCGAAGAAATACCTGTCATGTCAGCAACAATACATAGGGGCTAACGAGAGACCCTTGTGCCAGGGGCTCTAGGGTCTTACGCAAGCTTCTGTTTTTAGGGCCCCCAATGGAGAAGACTTTTGTCCTTGGGATAGACAAAATTGGAAAAAGATCATCAACTTATAAATGCGCATCTCACTCGATTTAGAAATAGACGCATTCAAAGTTGTAATGCCCATTGATGCATTGGAAATGCAGTATCCTCCGGAATCCATCGAATGTCGGTAGGGCAGATAGCTCGGATATTTAGTTTTCGCAACATGTAGGCGCAAGAACTGTAACATGGTGAAATGATGACTGCAACATGCCACCTTGGCACATTATTCAGGAATTTTTGACGCATCAGACCACCTGCGCGAGTGAAATGCTAGAAAAGACCCCCTCCGAAAATTTTTGTCAAAAAGGACCTGCTGTGGGTGGCGGCACCCCCGGGGCAGGCGACACGTGGCACCTGCCGCCGTTGGCATCGCCGGCAGGCCCCTGCCGCCGTTGGCATCGCCGGCGGCCTGGCTTGGAGGCAGCGTGGCGGCAGGCAGCATGCCGCCACCCCCACTGGCGGCGGGGCCATGCCGCCACCCCCATTGGCGGCAGGGGGGCATGCCGCCACCCTGGCTGAACGGAGGCGGACGTGCCGGCGATGCCAACGGCGGCAGGGGCCTGCCGGCGATGCCAATGGCGGCAGGTGCCACGTGTCGCCTGCCCCGGGGTGCCGCCACCCACAGCAGGTCCTTTTTGACAAAAATTTTCGCAGGGGGTTTTCACTCGCGCAGGTGGTCTCATATGTCAAAAATTCCATTATTCAGCACGCATTTCGTTGACATGCATGCATGGGTGAGTGTATAGCTGTAGTTTTATGGGTTTCCGCTTGTACACAGTACAAGTCTTTCATGCCGATCGAGTGACTGTAGGTCGAACGCAAAGCTTGGCTTATCTGCATCGCGGCACAACCTCGTTTTTTAACAAAAAGAGCTCGACTTCTGACTTCATCGGGATGTGTCTCTCTTTGCAGTACCTCCGTGCACCTCTATCTTTGCAATTTCAGGCACGAATTAACCGCGAATGATTGCCTGCAACTGGTAAGCGGCACGAGCACGACCGCCCGTTGGACATGGCGTCACGTGCGCCCATCCTCTGCACCGGCTGTGGATCTGTGATTCTGTTCCCTGTCTGTGCGTACGTCACTGAGTGCGCATGCAGCTCGCACTCGTTACGAAGCAACAGTGCCGGCCAGTGGGTGCTGCCGGCGAGGCGCGCACGTACGCGCGGTACGGCCGGCGCCCGCAGGTCTAGCCGCGCCGCCGCCCGCCGCCCGCCGCCGCCGGGAAGTCCAGGTGAAACTTGCAGGGTCACGAGCTCACACATCTCTCTCTGTACGTACGGACGAGGAGAGTTCCTGCCTCACTGCGAACATGTACAATGCGTCGCCCTAGCCTACTGCCCCAGCAGAGCCAGCTAGGTTTGGATGCCACCGTGGATGTCCTGCTACTGCCTGCAGATGACAGGTGATGCCTGCAGAGGAGGCGTGATCTTCCGTCCAAAAAGCTGGAGAGAGAAGAAAAAAGACAAGGAAACCTGCACCGCTCTCGTATTGAGAAAGTAGGAAAGAGAGAGTATGTGAAGGACAAAAGGTAGACCCGCTGGAGCTACACATGCATTGGGTGGTTTGCTTTTTGTACCATAGCCTCACTGACAAATACCTACGTGTTAGGCCTAGGGCAGCGGCTTGTTACTGCCACCATTGCTCGTGCCCTCGAGTAAGCTACCAGCACAGTGCCTCGGTGGTTTTGAATAAGCAGACGATTTCATCGATCTCCACGCCTCAGATTTATCCACTGATCGGGATCTTTGCTCGTGGGACACGTCTCAGTTTATTTAGCCCGAAGCAGTGGACTTTTTATTTGTTTGTTTCAACTTAGCAGCGGACAGCGACTTTGGTGAAACGCGTGGCCAGATAGCCTACGCGGCGCGCATGCAGGGTGCTTCCGTGTACAAAAAATGGCCCTACACGAAAGTATCTCACATGCAGTGGGTCCCACTTGGCCACGCACTCAAATCATCCCTGCTGTTTGTAGAGAGGTCCCTGAGACGGGGAGATTTCACACACCGCACAAATCAGTGCGGTGCGGTAGCCCAATAGCGCCGCCCTTTTCGGCCCAAATGTCAAGCGTACCGTACGGCCCATCAGAGTTGGGCTGCATTTGCGGCTGCACATCCACGCGATACGGCCCGTTAGGCCCAGCGATCCGCATCTCGTTTCGGGACTCGGCCTCCACACGAAACCCTGCTCCTCCCTCGGCTCCGGCCGAGTTCTCGCCTGGCCCCGTCGCCGCCTCGCCGAACTCTTCTTCCCACTCCCCATCCTCCGGACTAGAGTCTGCTGCAGTTCCTTGTAAGCGTTGATTGATTCCGCTCCCCTCCCCTCCGCGGCGCGGTTCTCGGCTTCTCGCATGCCCCGGGCTCCGCCGCCACGGATTTGACCACCCCTCAACTTTTCATTCCCAACCCGCAGGGCTCGTTCGCAGCAGCAGGTGCGTCCGACCCTCTCTCCGCCGACCATGTTCCGGCCACCCAATGCCTTCGGAGCTCCGCGGCCTCCTCACCCCCCTCCATGGCAGTGGCAGCAGCAGCAGCCTTTCCAGCCCCCTCCTCCTCCTTTTCCTGCGGAAGCGGCGGCGGCCAGCTCATTTTGGCAGCGCGACAATGTGCGGGAGCATGTGAGGAAGTTGCAAGACACCGTCGCGATTTCAACAGCTCTGTGAGTTCCCTAAACCCCTAAAGTTAGTGACCACCATTTACCCGAGTCTGTACCTCGTTTGTGCTGAATGAATGCTATGGATTGGCAGGATAAAGGAGCTAGAGGAAATCGCACAGGCTAGGAATTCAGCAGATGCTACTGAACAAGAACCAGATTTGTCTGTAGGTTCAAAAAAAGATTTGTCTGCAGACAGGCCAGGTCATTTTGTTGAGCTTGCTAAGGAGCTCAAGATCACCCAAGACACTCATGAATCTCTGGCGACAGATGCAGCTAATTACCTCTGCTCTCAGCTTCAGCACCTCCTGGGGCCTATCTCTTCAGCTATTAACCATGATGGTCGTTGGGAGGAGAGATCGGCGATGGTTAGGTTAGCTCAGAAGCTGCAGAAATCCAAGAGAAATAAACGATGGAGGAAGAGGAAGAGGGTGCATGTAGCGGAGCTTTTCCAGAAGGTGTTAACTTCATTCACATGTTTTTTATGTTTTTGTATCTTGTGAAAGCAGTTCAGTTAGCACCAGAGCAGCCACAAATCGATAAGTTGATGCTGTCCCTTTTCTTGATGTTGTGTAGGAGAGTGCAGATTTTGACAGGATTGATCAGGAAGCTGATGAATGGAGGGCTAGGCAAATAGCGAATGACATTGCTAAACGCAAGGTGCCCGTCTCATTTGACGAAGCTTCCATTTCATTTGTAGTAGGGATTTTCTGTAGTAAGACAACACCTTTGTTCCCCTCGCAAAAAAAAAAGAAAAAAGACAACACCTTTGTTCAACAAAAAAAAGGGAACTCATTGCTGTATATATAAACCAGGTGGAAAGCATGAAGCAAATTGCCAAGAAGAAAGCAAATGAGGAAAGAAAACGTCTAGAATCTGAGGTAAATATTGTAGCAGAATTCTGAATCCTTGTGTGGATGTTCTATGGTTGTTTGGCTTTGTTCTGTTCCGTTTTTCTGTGTCTGTGTGGACTATGTTCTGTTAATTTTCTGCTAGCACATCTGTGCATACAATTGGATTTAGCCATGACCTAATAATACTTTAGTATTACTGCATCTTAGATAGGTGAAGTGTAAGCCTTACGTTATGCAATTGTTTGTTTCTGACTTTTCTCTTGTTTACTTACAATTTATCAAATTTCTGCAAGATGCTCTTTCAAAGATTTATTAATGTTGCCATAGTTTGACATAGCAAAGCCCAACTTCTGTGCTTGCTTCAGTCAAGCTTCATGCACTAGCCAACGCAACCAAAAGTCCGAACTGATGGAAAGGGCTAGGCAATTCACTTATACACTTCAACACCCCCACTCACGTGTGACGGGAGAAGAGAAAGTCAACACGTGGACACAGACAGGAGAGGAGAAAATCAACACGTGGACACAAACGGGAGAATAGAAAGTCAACACGTGGACACAAAGGGGGGCAACAGCAATTTTACAATAAATTGCGAAAACCAGGACTCGAACTCGAGACCCTGGGCTCTGATACCATGTCAAGCTTCATGCACTAGCCAACGCAACCAAAAGTCCGAACTGATGGAAAGGGCTAGTACAATCCACTTATACACTTCAACAGCTTCCATGTACCTGCTTGATCAATTGCTTTGTCAGTTTTCTGTGCAAGATTTTTTTTGTATTCTCACTAGTTTTGTTATGTATATTTGGAGCTTTTAGTTCTTTGTGGAAGTATCAGCGCAATATATCTTATTCCAACTAACTAATTTTGTGAAAACAAATCTGCCATTTCCAGCTTGAGCTTGCACTAATGGTGGAGAAACTACAGGAGCTTCGCTCTATAAGGGTTCAAAAACTGAAGAAGCAAGGTAATATATCCCGATTTAGCACCCCCTCCTCTCTACTTTCAGCTATATGAGTATCTGGGACATATGCTCAAAGGGCATAGGGCACAATATCTTGGAAACAGTTAGTAGATCGGACCATTCTCCATAGTAAATAAAGTCCTATAACCGCCCAATCTTTTTCGCATCGCTAAAAGCATGTCCAGTGGTTCGAAAGTTTGATGTAGCCACAGTCTTGATTTTCTTAATAGAATTCCACTGTAAAGTGACAATTCCCCGGAAAAATGTATTTGTATTAAAACAGAGGAAGTATACTATCACATCATTTCCTGATGAATTAAGGTCTCGGCCAGAATGTTTTAAATCTGTACTCAGTTCAAGGCAATGCTTTTATTGACGTATAAAGTTTGTGTCCAGGTTTGATGATATGGATAATCTGCTTTGTTCTGGCTGTTGCAAGTCATCCCTGCCTGATAATTAACATTGAAGTCATTATTATATTTCAGGTCATTTTCTGCCCGAAGAGGATGATAAATATCTTGAACGTGTCAAGGCTGCAGTTGAGGAAGAAGAGCGCCAAGCTGCCACTGCTGCTCGAACTGATGCTGCTAAGAATGCTATTCTCACTGCTGAGGAATCAAGGAAGGCTACTCATCAAACAGCTCCTCAAGAAGATGGTCCTGCAGAACCTAGAAGTGACTCAACAGCAGAGCAGAACCAAGGAGATGCAAGCATAAGTGAGAAAAATGAGCATGCAAATAAAAAAACAGAACATGTAGCTCAAAAGGTTGAGATAAAAGGGCTTGGGCATTCTGACGCTGTTACGAATCTGCCTTTTGAGTTCTACCACTATTATCATGGGAGCAGCTATGACATGGGGACACTCATTGAGGTAATTTATTGCAACTTCTGAACTTGATGCAGGTATCATGGGTTTGTAAGACAGTGTGGGATATCTGACTAGGCTTGACAATCTTAGAGACTTAGACATGACCTGTTGTATTTCATTGTATCTCATCATTGCGATGCTATGAAGCTACTAGCTAACCATTGCTTCAAGCACTAGTGAGAATTATGTGATAGCTACTCCCATCATTGTCAAGACTTAGACATGGCATGTTGTATTTCATCGTTGTCAAGCCTAGTCAGATACAATGAAATACAACAGCTATCATGGTTACTCAATGTCACTCATATTATCTGTGTTCACCTCTGATTGTAGGTACGCCGAATGTGGGATTCTTTTATCAGACCTGGAGGAAGGTGAGGCTTTTACTTTCAAATGAGGCTGCTTTGTGTTTTCTCATGAACACCACAGCTAAAGCACACCATATTTGCTATTTGAAAATAATCTTTGTCATGCAATGCAAAGTCACTCTATAAATCTGGTTTGTTAATTCTCTTAACATTTTGCTTTATAAGCTGGAAAAGAAACTCATGAGAAATCCATGTAATGGTGTGTTCAAATCCGCTGACCTTGGTCCACTATGAGTCTGATAAACTAGTATCTTTGATGAGCAAAAAGTTTATAGTTGATTAAGTGTAAAATCAGGTCTTAATCATGCATTAAGATTGTCAATGGCTTGTATTGCTTTGATCTAGTTTTATTAATGGTATGGTAGTAATGTCTTGCTGTGTTCTTGAACTAGCTAACAGTTTATGAGTTATGATTATCCTTCATCTCAGTGTAGCTATGTAAGAATGGAATTTAACATACTATTTTAGCCTCCATCACAACCATAATAATTAGTGCCGCAGTGGACAGTGAAATCTCTGCTGTACCATGTTAAATATGTGCTATATTATTTTTTTCTAAATATATTTGTTGTATCCATTTGCATGCAGCCGTATACCTGGCCACTGGGTTCAGCCACCCACTCCAGCTGATGAGGTGTGGGCATCGTATTTAGTGCAGCCCAAGTAAATCCCACTGGGTTCTAGGCTTCTAGCAATGGTTCTTCTGCCTATCCACCGGGACCTTACAAGACAAGGTAAGCCAGTTGGGTTCCTAGAAATTTTTCATGTCAACTAATGATATAAAAAGTTCATACTGGATACAGTGATTACATATTTACATTCATCTCAGTGAAAGATCATTGCTTTTGCAGTAAATCTTCTTTGATGGATGCTTGATTGGCTTTCCATGGATTGTCCAATTTAAGTAGAAACCAAAGCTTTCCGGTGTCCAGGATATTGTAATTTTCAATGCAGGCACCAAATGCTCAATCTCTTGTCCATATTAATACATGAAAACTAGAAACCAAAGTTCTGGATTGGGGAATCTTTGCATCTTAGTTCTAGATAAGTGATTATCACATCTTTACTGTCTAGGTTGCAGTTGGATTTTAGCATAGTGCTCCATGAGATCTTCTTTGTAAGACTGTAATCAAGTGTTTAAAATTTCAACATGCTATCAAATTTCCTACCCCTTTCAGTTGTTCATACTGACTGTTAGAACCCTGAAATAAAAGAAAATTCTTATCTGCACTACTGTACCACTTTAGTTCAGGGTTCTAATATTGATCCTGTGATTTTTCTTGGATTTCCGTGAGATCTGCACGTGTGACTGAATTTTATCCTGTGATTTTGCTTGGATAGAGAGCATTCCCTTACTTTTCTGTTAATTATTTGACATTTTTAACTTGCACACCTAATATTGATGGAAACCTTTTATTGCATTTGCACAGGATATTGCCTAGCAACCAAGTGCCAGATTTTAGATGCCATAAAATTGAGTAGCCTTTTGTAAACATAATTTATTGGCTTCATGCTGTTTTTGCCAAGCCTAAATCGCGAAATTGTGAGTTTCATCCGTATTCCGTGTTGAAAAAGGAACATTGTTGGAATGAACAATCAATAGCTGGTGTTTCTGTGTTGTTGTGTTCGACAGCTATCCCTCTGTATCCTTACAGTCTCCGCGTATGTGCCGGGTGTTGTACACCTGAAGTCGTGAACTTCTTTGACCAATGATATGTGTGTGGTGACTTTCTGAAAAAAAATCAATATTGGTTGTTCCATTCCATCACGATGGAGGTATTTATGTCGAGAAGGGTAGCCACAGATTCATGACGACCACACTAGAACATGACACCGAAGAAATGCAAATTCTTTTTTCAATCTTATTGTTGTAGTTTATAATGCATAGGCAATTAGATAGTACTAGTTTTTAATTGTGAAAATCTGAATGCCATTGGAAAATGAAAATATGATGGCTGGATGGTTTCCCTCTGATTGTTAATGTATGCTATTTTGACTTTGCACAAGATCATTAGATCAAGGAAGTGATAAGGCTTGATATTTCATATTTCTGCACACGGGAAAGTATTTCATTTTACCGTACAAAAGCAACACTACAGAATTCCCGTGTATGGCTCTGAGGTTGTACATGCTGGGAAGCATTTTATTATGAGATTAAGGGCTCTGGTGAAGAACTAAGATTTTTTCTTTTAATTCCGCGACTTCAGGATCCTATGCAAGGTCCAAGCATGTTATTACTTCTGGATGGATAAGAACATCTTGCCAGAATATCTAATGGATCGTCAAGTTAGTTTCAGTGAGTGGTGACAGCGGAAAAAGAAGATACACTAGCTAATTGATCAGATGTTGACATTATGCAGACTCAGGTTCTACAAATAGGTGACAGGAGAAACCTGCAAAGCGAAGCAGTAAATAGACTGCAAATTGGTGTGCCACCGAGTAAAACTCATGAATGTGAAGGGTAACTTCAGTAATCGGTATATACAAAATGTTTAGCATGTCAGCATGATATCTATCCTTTTTCCTTGGTAGCATCACTATTTCTGACTAAAGTTTCTGGTTGTACTGTTGTTCCTGTGATATCCAACTAGGAAACAGTCATGACTACAATTGCAAGAATATCATTTGTAACCCTACACTTGAAGTCATCCGTTGGGTGCTGATTTTGCACTGCAGGTTCTTGAATTGTCTTTATAAATGGTAGATATATTATTTGCTTGTCACTCGATTGAGTAAGAAACATATGGAAACTAAAACTTGTTATTCAGCTTTGGATTATATTACCTCCGTTCCATAATATAGGATGTTTTGGTAGTCTATATTAGTCTACCAAAACATCTTATATTTAGGAACAGATGTAGTACCTTGCAATTGTGAATTAAATTCCGTTGAGCAAGTTCAGTTATGATTAAATGGTGTTGAATAACAAGAAGGTTTGGTTTGGTCATAGTTTCAACAAAGTTTGTTCAATCTTTCTCCCTGCAGCAGCATTTTGAGGAAATGGCCCACACCTCACGTGAGGTAGGGCTTTGTGCTTTTCTGTATCCTGCACCATAGATGAGTCTCCAAGGAAAATATTAGCAGTGAAATGGACACGAAAAGAAGGCAAGAGGTTAGTGAATTGGACGGCATTATCATTGAGTACTAGATATCTATAGAGAATACAATGGCACTGCATAATGCGCAGTGCCTTTCTTGTTATGCTTGCTTGCTCCTCCCATTCTCTATCTCTTTGAGGTGATTATATAACCATACACTTTGGGTTCTTTTTTTTCTTGGAAAGGACAATAACTCATTAAAGCTCATAGAGACAAATCGCTGACCTAGGAAACTTGGCAAGATATCTTCCTGCTTTCATGAAAAATTGCGCTGCTTTGCTCATTGGGAAATTATTGAGTGCACTGGGTTTCTGGGTGTGATAGGAAACAGACTGTCATATGTTGTACAGAATTACGTTTGTTTCTTCCCGGGTCTTCGGCCATCCTATTGACTTTGCTGGGACAGTTTCCTTTCTACATTTAGACATGATGGTTCAAAAACAGGTCAATTAAGCGACTCATCTAGTTTCTTTTCCTGAAATCCATTTCTAGTTTAGCTTAAAAATGATGAAATCCGCATCTAATCTGTATGTGATATGTTTCTGACTTGACCGTTGTGTCTCTCACACTGTCACACAAAATTGGGGACTACCCTTTTTCTTGAGAGTTTATTGAGGACTACCTGAATCGTGTGAGTGGAAAGTAGCTTAACAATATGCCCAAATTGATTAGACGTTGAGTGAGTGCTCTTTTGTTTCCCTTTAGGCTGTACTTTTTTATTCGACATTTTATTTGGCTTTAGCAAAAGAATAACAAGAAAGAAAACCACGTCATACTTTTGGCTCTTTTGCACTTTCCATTACCAAAGATAAAATGACCGGAAATCCAAAAAATGACCCCCATTTTAACCCCTTGTCTCCACAGTGGTGTTCCTTGTTTGTCGACAACTGCTGTGGTTTGCTAATAATGTATTTTGTAAATAAGGAGAGAGGTGTTTTTGGACCATGCTCACGAATTAGCTAGGGCCTGTTTACTACACGGGATTCTAAAAACGCATGAATAGGAAAGACACATGAATATAATAGGAATGGATGTGAAAAAAAGATGATTCAAAAACACTTTAATAATGTAAAGTTTTTTTGTTTGTTCACAGGAATAGGAAGGACACATGAATTTTAATAAACATGGTCAAATGTTATTATGTGGAAGTACAATTCGGCTCCCTGTGCATATGAACCCATTGTTTGAAAACATATTTCAAAATTTCTAAAATTCAGAAAATAAAATACCAGAACATCCGGATATTCTATGCTTGCATACAAGTTTTCAAGAAAAAAAACAGTTTTTGTCCCATGTAAACAAGACAAAATTCACATGACTATTCATGAGACATTTTATTTTACATATGCCACATAAACTGTTCCTTTCCCAAAAGTTATTGTGTTCAAACATAGAATGCAACCGCGATTTTTTTCCAGGACACAAATTTTTTACATTTTAAAATTTACATAATAGTTTCATATGAAAATAGAATGCAACCTGCTTCTTGGAGTGAAAACCCCACTCCCGTTATTATGCCACTAAAATAGAGGTCCAAGAGGGATTGTAAAGCTCCTACTTTTCTCTTTAAAACTGAGATTTAAAAACATATCTGTGTTTTTTTTTTTGCTCCATTCCGTTGAACCAAATGAATGAATTGTGCCATCATATGAAAATGTGCCAGGATAAATAAGAGCCCCAGTGTGTTGATGTGTGGTTACATCCGCTATCGCAAAACTAAAAAAATATTTTCAAAGGAAGTTTAGTCTCCGTTGCAGACTTGCAGCTGACACGCCTGACCCACATGACTACCACGTACAGTAGCACCTAAATCCTAGGATCTTTTGGAGCTACTGAGCCGGCACTGGCATACCTGTAGCCTCTATCCTCGTGGCGCAATCTGAGCTCCGGTTCCTTTTCCTCCATCTTGGTAAATGCTCGGAGCAGTCAAATGCCGAGCCAATCATATATCCAGACACTAGAAATGACAACATTCTAGTGGAGCTATTTTCTCGCGAGAGCGACTCCTAAAGCCCAAAAGGTGGCACCTGAACGCCCCCGGATAAAATTTGCCAGTAGTTGCTGAACTATGTTATCTTACTTTTCGGAGTTGTCATTCCACTAGTTGTCTTCTCACCTTCACCTTGTAAATTGTAAGTTAACTTACTTAAGAAATATAACGAGACTTACGAAAATTTAGTCGTCTAAAAATTACTACTCCCTCCGATCATGTTTTTTGGGTTCCGATCATCCGCCGTTTTCTGAGAATGTTTTTAAGTTTCGTAATATTTCAGATATGTTCCACTTTTCATTTAACCCATGTGAAAAAAGTGGAAACATCCATGAAAAACATCTTCAACTTAAACAAAACATTTGCTGCTCGACCCATTATGAAAGTGCGTGAAACTTCAACTAAACATGTTCATGAAACCTTTTTTGTTTTGTTTTGTTTTGAAACGGTGTTCATGAAACCTCTCAAATGTGGAGTGCATGTCGATATTGGGGGATCAACCGTTCAGGATAGCAAACTGACCTAGGTGCCCTGCTCGGCTGCTCCGCTAGTGACGGGAGTCAAACGTGGGCGTTCCTAGCAGAAGCTACTAACTTCCGTAAAACATTTCTCGGCTAGAGAAATACTGCAATAGCATCGGCTCCTGGAACTTGCATATATAAATCCCAGGACAGGGGGTCGAGGACACACACACACGCACACTAACAGCACGAACGCGAGAGAGTGGTGTGCAATGCAATGCTCGCCTGCTTGTACACGTACACCACCACCACCTGCACTTGTATCTCTACTTGATCAGGTTGCTTCAGAAATCAACGCCGGAAGATGTCTTCCGTCTGCTCTCACTCCCTGTCTGCTGGTGCTGGTGAGTCCTAAATCCGTTTGTCTTTGCCTCCAGCCGCACACATCCTCCATTTTTCGCGAGAACGAATGGCTCACCCAACACACCACATGTGAATCCTGGGGTACATTAGGAATTAAAGCATGTATTATGCAGGAGTTTCATCAGGTTTTGCAGAGAACAGTGTGCAAATTATGCCCGAGTCCTTGTCTTGGATTGCCGGTGCGCCAATCACAAATTGTGTGCTACCTTTGTTTGGTAGATTGCGTCTTTCTTCCAGTCGTAGCACCACATAGTTTTTTCAGCTAACGGTTAAGGTCTAATCATTGCCACAGACTAAGATGACTAGCTGAATACCCGTGCGTTGCTACGGAGGAAATCAGACATATAGATAAACCGATTTGATATATTTTACATATTTGTGCGTTCAAAGCACCAATAACGCTCTGATGTATTCTTTTCATTGGTATCTTGTATTCCCTTGAAAAATGTCTAAGAGTTTGTATAGGGGGAAGGGTGGCAATTTCCTGATCTATCCTATGACTCTAATATATTTTACATGTTTGTGCGTTTAAAGCACCAATAACACAAAAATGTAGTCTCTTCATTCATATCTTGTTTTTCCTCGAAAAAAGTCAAGAGCTTGTGTAGGAGAAGGGTGTCAATTGCCTAATCTCTCATATGACTCTGAGTTACATCACTTTTCGTGTCGACAACCCCGCTACCACTGCCGGTTGTAGCCGTATGCTTCGCTACCTCGACCACCTTGCCGCACCACCCTGCTCGAGTCACCGTCTCCACCAGTCATCCATTGCCCTTGGCCTCCCTCTAAACTCCCCCCTTCTCAAAACTTCGCCACCAACTCAAACCCTAAATCGTCAGAGACTCGCCGCACCCCCATCTCGCCTTAAACCTGAAGGTGCGGCATCTCCGTCTCCGACAAGGTGGGCACAGTCTTCTTCCTCCCCGATCGTCTTCTTCAGCCAGTCACCTCATCACCCCCCTGCCCGCCCAACCACCACTAACAGGCCGGCCCAAACACCACGCGGGGTGTGCGGCACACTGTAACGACTGACCATGTCAATGTACTCCGTCTACTGGCCAGCACCCACGCGGAGTATAGGAATTTCCGTTTCAACCTATACCACACCACGCGGGCGAGAGAGCATCGGAAAAACAATTAAATAAATATGGATGTCTATGCCTTGTACGCATGGGAGTATTTCGATAAATTTTGCATGTTCTCTACCGTCTTATGGAAAAAAAATTAAAAAAATTACCGCACCCTCTCGAAACGTTTGTATGGGCTTAATTAGGGGCGATTAGTTATTATACTGTTAATTAGCCATGCATGGGCTATATTCTAGGAACTTGATTAGGCAGGCAATGCAAACCAACTTGTGGTCGTTGACTAATTTACTGCCTTGATCACGTCTATGCTTCATGGGAATAGGAAAGGGAAAACTAAATTGATTTGATCCGGATTTCCGTATTAATTCTAGGAATTGGGATGGATGCGATTGGCTATTTGCCTTCCTTTTTTGTTAGGGGCATTTTGGGAAGTAAAATGTTTTAATCAAAAGTGGCTTCACTATCACCAACTGGAATCCTATAGTAAAGATTTGCACTGCCAAGTATAATCCGCTCAGAGAGCTTGGGTTGAGTCTCCGGTCTTCGCCTTGTTAATTTTCTTGACGTGTTTGTGCTAGAACAATTTTGAGATGCTTACACAAAAAGTAGAGTTCACTAGGACATGGTTACAATCAATTTTTGAAAAGAGAAAATTCTACTAAACAAATTGTGGGAAGAAAGAGTTAATCGTGTATTACCCATGAATTATGCGTCCAGTTTAGTATTCTACCGTAAACTTTAAGTTCCAAAAGTATAATCCCTTAGTTGAAATGTGTATGTTTTGGTTGCCATGGAGCCTACCTCTTCTTCTTTTTTAATGCTGATACCATGTCCGTATGAAAAAAGGTCTAGTGAGCCCTTGAGAGAAAAACATAAATTGAGAAAATCATAAATAACACACACATTCTTGGTTTGAGAAAATAAATAGATGACCTCATGAAAAATAACAAATGATCTACAAACCTATGGCTATATGAATCATGGAAATAAAAAATACCTTAAAATGTAAAAAGTAACTAAAATTTCAAGTTTTAAGTAAATTCCTATTAACTGTGAAGACACAAGTGCTAAAATATCTTTAATATTCTTAAATTCACCCCTTGATTAGAAACCAAAAATGTGAAATGTTCCCTCATAACAATATAAAATGTTAAATTAAACAACTTAAGAGGAACAAGGCCGAGCCCGCGGGCTAATCGCGGCGCCAGGACTCGACATCAACGGACACTAATTCCCCTCAAAAAGGAAAACCAACGGACACAAATCACATCGACAGACCCTTGCAGCCAAGCTGACAGGTCGCCCCCACACCACAGTACTGAAGCCCGACCCCACTCCCAGCCAGAGCGAGCACTCAGCCACTCACGCACCTCACCTCGTCCCAATGCCCGAGCACCACCTTCCCGACCGAAACCCGGCTCGCCGCCCGACCGCTCCGATCGCTGCCGCTTCCGCCGGCGGCTACCTCTACGCCTCGACCCCAGACCTCCCACCACCAACGTCTAGGCCTCCCCCGGAGTCACCGTCATCGCCGGACTCCCCCATTGCCGGCCCCGTCCTGATCCCGCATTCATTCCAGGTAATCAACGAATCAGAATTCAGAACATTTCCTTATTACCCTTCCAATTTTCTTCCACTGCACAAAAACGACCCTTCCTCTGAAACCCACAAGACAACCAAAACCAGCTCGAATTTACAGGCTCGCGCTCGCGTACCCTGCACCCTTCCCTCTCTTCTTCCTGCAATTCTCAACCAGAGGACATGGCCGAGAACAAGAATGTCTCGCCAGTTTCGGCACGGGGACGGACACGCGCTCGGCGCCCGGCCGTTAGGAGCTACTGTTTGTTCTTGCTGCACAGCCATGCCATTCGCTCCTGAAAGCAATGGCTCATGTTGCGGAGCTTTATTGGCATCTTGTGCAGATTCTGCACGAGCTCGTTTTCGGCTCCGAAAGTTCGCCCATGGCATTGTGCTCTTGTGGACATGAGTCGCTGATCATCAGAAAGGGACGCGTTTACTTACGAAAAGTCGAATGGGAGGAAAGGTTAGCGAGAAGACTTGCAGTTCTTGTTTTCTTTGGCTGATGGTGACAGTGTCACAGTGATAAGCAGGCTGCCACACAACTGCCGTATCAATTAGGCGTTGGGTTCCAGCCATGCTGTAGCCTGATCACTTACTTGATACAAAAAACTACAAATTTTCACTGCCTAGAGAAGTCTGTTCTTGCTTCTGGTGGCACAAAGCAGTAACAGTACAGCTTACACTTCAGATAACATCATTAATTTATCATTTTTTATTTCTTTGAGTAGACAGTGATTAGATTCAATCCCCTCATAGAGAAATTGATCTGAATTCCTCACTATCCAAGAGTTTTCGCATCATCCCCACCGATCCAAACAGGCCTTTAAATATGACCGTGACATGCAAATTGAGCACATCCTATCGTGCCACCGATGATTCTCGACAGCGCTTTCAGTTGTAGCTAATTCAATCTGTCAGGGTTTGAAGCGAAACTGGTAGAAGGTTCAGATATGGTTTGCATGCCCTGCCCGTTTGGGCATCATCTGTTGCAAAATAACATAAAATTGCTTGCTATTACGACACTTGGATCCTACTAAATCCTCACAAATTTCTGACGCCTGTCTGCCCGAGCATTTGCAGTGAACTAATCATCTCATCGTATCTAGCTATTCTTTTACGGTTTTGCTATTTCTCAGTAGACTGAGAAGTAGCTTATGGCTCATTAGAATTTTGGACCATTAGATTTACATCGTGATTCGTGCAATTGAATTGCAAGTTGAGTTGCAACTAGGAATCATACATCCGAACCGTTGGATTGCTTCGTGATTCATGCTAATAATAAGTTGCAACATGAGTTGCGACTGAGATATAATGACTTCATTTTACTGAGTCATAAGCTATTGCTCAATATACTAAGCCCTAGACACACCCATTCTTTTAGCTGGTGTGCCTGAATGTTCTTTTCATTTCCCTGCTCTGTCACCGCCTCACCGAAGCCTAGAGCCCACGCCAGGGTTACCAGTAGACAAGGCAAGATTCTGCCATTTGTCTCTGGAACTCTCTGTCCAACATTGCTATACGATTTCCTTGGTTATCTTGCACGCATATACGCCACAAAATATATGCTAGATGTACGGCGTCGAGTTGCGCATGTACACTTTCCTTATCAGCCAGTCCAGCACGAACACGCCGTGATTTTTCTGTCGTTTTCAAGCTAGCAGAAACCTTCTTATATATACGTATGCTTCGGAGAGATGAGCAAGGAGCCAAGGAGCGTATCCTTGTGATTTTGGAAGACCAACAAGCTTTGATTTTGGCTTGATTTCCAGCAGTATAGAACATTAGAACTGAAGAATAGCCGAGCAACACATTATCAGTCACTGACGATCGGTAATGTCACGCTGCAGAGTTTGCTCCAGTAAGATACAGTATTTTTCTTCAATACAGAACTGAAGAATCACGGTGCTCAGCCTAGAAATCTAGCAATGTGATCATTTCTCTGAAATTCTGAATGATGCTTCACCTGCCTTGCAGATTTCCCGAGGTTGATGGAGACCGACGAGTCTGCGCAAACGGCCGGTGGCGCCGGTGGTCACGTCCAGGGCAGCCGCTCCGCCGAGGAGCAGACCTTCAGCTTCAGGGTAAGTCTTGACACGCCACCGGATTCTTCGTGTCGTCGATCATGCAACGCCAGCTTGATCGATTCGAACAGCGAGATTGAGCAGTGTCGTGCCGGTGTAGGAGCGGCATGGCCACCCGACCATAATGGCGTCGCCTGACCCGGATCCAGACTCGCCGTTCGACGCGTCTGCGCTCCGCGTGGCGGCACACCCGGTCTCCATCAGTCTTCCTGCCTCGCCGTCCAGGTTCGACGTTGCCCGGACTGAGGCAGAGTTCCCGCCGCGGCACGCCGCCGTCATCGCCCCAGACGAGTCGTCGCGCATGATGTCGCTCCCGCCGCGGCCGCCGCCGATGGTTTCCGTCGCGTTCGAGCGTGTCGAGAAGGTGATGTTCCGCTCCCAGCCCATCCCAGCCGCGGCATCCGAGCTGCCGAACGCCGGGAACTCCACTCAGTTCCTGGTGGTGGGCGACGACTCGATGAGCCACGGGAGCGGGGCGCGCATGGGAGGGAGGAGCAAGACGCGGCGGGACACGAGCTATGACTCGTTCAAGACGTGGTCCGGGAAGCTGGAGAAGCAGCTCACCACCCACCTTCGCGGCGTCAGGCCGCCGCCGCAGCAGCAGGAGGGGAAGCCCGAGGAAGAAGACGACGCGGCGGCGACGAGCAGCCGTCCCTACTCCTCCACGCCCAGAGTCCAGCGCTTCTTCGCCGCGCTGGAAGGCCCCGAACTCGACAAGCTACGGGTACAGTACCTCCAGCAACTCGTTACTACATGGCTGCTAAACGCATTGATGGAACAGAGGACCTCACGCGCTGCTGCTGTCGTGTTTGCTGTGCCGCGCCGCCGCGTTCGCCAGTCGTCGGAGGAGCTGGTCCTGCCGTCGGACAAGACGTGGCCGTTCCTGCTCCGGTTCCCGGTGTCCGCCTTCGGCATGTGCCTGGGCATGAGCAGCCAGGCCATCCTGTGGAAGAACATCGCCATCGCGGCGTCGACGCGGTTCCTGCACATCACGCTCCGGACCAACCTGGTGCTCTGGTGCGTCTCGGTGGCGCTCATGTGCTTCGTGTCGGCGCTGTACGCGTGCAAGGTGGTCTTCTACTTCGAGGCGGTGCGGCGCGAGTACTACCACCCGGTCCGCGTCAACTTCTTCTTCGCGCCGTGGATCGCGTGCCTGTTCCTGGCCATCGGCGTGCCGGAGCTGGTGGTGGAGAGCCTGCCGCACTGGCTCTGGTACGTGCTCATGGCGCCCATCGTGTGTCTGGAGCTCAAGATCTACGGGCAGTGGATCTCCGGCGGGCAGAGGCGGCTGTCGAGGGTGGCGAACCCGTCGAACCACCTGTCCGTCGTCGGCAACTTTGTCGGCGCGCTGCTGGGAGCCATCATGGGTCTGAGGGAGGGCCCCATCTTCTTCTTCGCCGTCGGGCTGGCGCACTACATCGTGCTGTTCGTGACGCTGTACCAGAGGCTGCCCACGAGCGAGACGCTGCCGAGGGACCTCCACCCGGTGTTCTTTCTCTTCGTGGCCGCCCCCAGCGTCGCCTGCCTCGCCTGGGCGCGGATCACCGGCGAGTTCGGCTACGGCTCCCGCATCGCCTACTTCATCGCCATGTTCCTCTACGCCTCCCTGGTAAGCTAGGATATCCATGTCGCCATGGCCGATCGATCACTCGATCTTGAGTCGACGGTGCTGATCGGTGCTACGTGCAGGCCGTGCGGATCAACCTGTTCAGGGGGTTCAGGTTCTCGCTGGCGTGGTGGGCGTACACCTTCCCGATGACGAGCGCGGCGATCGCGGCGATACGGTACTCGTCGGAGGTGAAGAACGCGTTCACGCAGGCCATGTGCATCGCGCTCACCGTGGTGGCCACGCTCACGGTCACGGCGCTCTTCCTCACCACGCTGCTGCACGCCGCCGTGCACCACGACCTCTTCCCCAACGACATCTCCATCGCCATCACGGAGCGCAGGCCCAAGCACACCATCGCGGACCTGAACGAGCTCCACGGCAGCAAGGCCGCCGCCGACGCCGCTGCATGCAGAGACCTCGAGGCCGCCGCGACGTTGGCATCCTAGTAGATGTAAAGGGATCGACGACGCTGACTGAACTGAACTATACGATCGCTCCGCGCGTTATATAGCTCGTCATATGTGTGGCGGAAAAAAACGGGTGGTGATGGACTAGTCCGTGATGTTGGGAAATTTGCCCACTTCAAACTTGATCTGAAAATACGTATTTTAATAAGTTGTAAACTTCAGCATCACTCGTATACTAACTCGACGGATCCTTGCTACTCCCTCCATACCGGATTATTAGACAATTATGTATTTTAAGATAAACTTTAACCATTAATTTTAATTAAAAAAGTATAAGATATTTAACATAAAAATTATACCATTGGATTCGAATCATTCCTCTCTAAAAACACTACTATTAAATAGGGATACAATCATTCTTCTCTAACAACACTAGAGGGTCTCATACATCATGATTTGGGGCACAAGAGCCAGGAATTGGAGCAATCCCAAAAAATATGGTGGAACAACCGCTTGTAGGAGACAAGGTAGTAGATCTGAATCTTCACAACCTTGTGGGAAAGAACCTGCGTTTGATTTAGCTTCTTCCTTCAACTTCTCCCTTTCCCTTCTCTCTTGGTTTTCTTCTCTAAATGAGGCTATCCTAGATTTTTATCACACCCCCTTGTGGTAGATGGATAGGAGGCTTAACATCCCCTTATGTCATGGGCAATATCCAAAATGACACTCGACCATAACCCTAAATACTTCTTGCACCTGTTTGGGATGCCTAAAAGGCTGCATAAGGCCATATCCTCACATCCCATATTAAGAGGATACCTAACATTCTTCCCCATCTGTCTCATATGGGGAGCACCGCATTTTTTGAATTTTCACATCTAGCGCGGTCTCCTGGAACACGACCAGTGCTTGTCGTGTTTCCGTTACACGGTTAGTACTAGTCGTGTATCTGATACACGATTTGGGTTAACCCTGGTCGCCTCTATCCCGACCAACGTTATCGTGAGCTGGAAAGCATAATTGGGATCTGGCCTGGTTGCGGTAACCCGATAAGTACTGGTCCCATAACAGGAGCCTGACTAGTCCCCTTGTCACGGCCGACGGTTTATTTTTCCCTTATTCCTCCTCTCTCTCTCCTCTCGATTCTTCTCCCAGGCAGCCCGATCTCTCTCTTTCCCCCCTACGTTTTTCCTTTGATTTGCTCTGTATATCCACCAAAAAATAAATCCAATCCCACTAAACAATCAGGGAAATCCCGATCTACTATGGGATAGCTTGTGGAGGTTGTTTTGGTGGAGCAACGTTGGAGGAGATGGTGGATGTGGTGAGGAGATGGTGGTGGTGGAGGTGGTGTTGTGGTGTTCTTGATGGTGGTGCTGCGGATTTCTTGATGGTGTGACGTTATTTGGTGGTGATTTGCGCGCTTCAAGGGTAAACCCTAATCCTGTAGCTAATTAGGATTAAGTATTCATGTTAGTCTTTGTTTATTATTACCGTCTTGGTATCGATGAAATATTTAATTAGTCACGTGTAACTGCGGTATTATTATTTTGGTAGTATGTTTATGTTAGTATGGTTGTCGCGGGAATTGTAATTTTAGCACTACAGAAATTAGACGATGCGGTTTATATATATATGTTCTATTTTAGGCCCATGTTAGCGGTAGCATTTGACGAAGATATATTTTGACTGTAGCACGAGTCATGTCTGAACTAGTTAAATTTGTTATTTACTATGGATACGGCAATGTCCAAACAGCTGATGCAGGAGCTGATTTGAGTGAGTTTCTGTCTGTGGAGCTGGGACTGTCGGCCCCACAAACATGGCACCTTAGTCAACTGACAGAATGGATGACAGTAAATTTTGGGTTGGATCCTGAGCTTTTCAGTGTCAGTGTGCATGCTTTATGGATCAATTCTAGTAGAGAGGTTTTTTTGGCATCCGAAGCCGATAGAACAGACCTCTCAGTGGGTGAACTGGTTGAAAGGATGCACGCAAAGGGGAACTCATCCCATCGCCTTAATGATACACAAGTCAAAGGAGGTGACTTAGCAGGAAGGCAGGGGTGAGGGCGATCCTAGCCAGAGCCGCGAGCGAACATGTGCTCTGAATGTGTCCATGTCACACGCTGGAGGAAGTAGCTATGAATCAGGGAAGAGTAGTCATGCATGATGAGGGGATGCTTCAGGTGGAGATGCAGATGCCGATGATGAAGAGGACAATTTGCAGCGCCAGATGGAAGAGGAAGATATTGATGGAGATGCTGATAATATTAATTTTGATGATTCAGATGAAGAAGAGAACTCAGAGGAGGGCCCAATTCCGAATTCATGGAATATGGATTATACTAGTGCAATGGTCGTCAATGACATGCATGATTATACATCGGAGTATCACTAGAAAAATGTCTCAGCTGGTGCTGTTTATCCGGACAAGAAACACCTGCAGGAGGCAATAACCGCATGTGCAATGTCAATACAAAGGGTTTTCAAAACTATCATGTCAAGTAAGAAATATTTGACAGTGGAATGCGTCAATGACAGGTGTCCCACGAGGGTGCATGCCTACCAGATAAAATGGGACACGGTGTGGGTTGTGAGTGACCTCGTGCAACACACTTGTGTTATTCCTAACCAGTTGTTGGATCATCAAAACCTTTCATCTCCTTTGATTGCTTGACTTTTTTATAACTAGATAGTGGAGGTCAAAGCGATGGAGGTGAAAGCTATCAAGAAATTAGTTTGGCAGAGCTAAAAGTACACCATTTCTTATGGTAAGGCCCGAAGGGCTAAGCAGAGGGCGCTTGAGTCCATATTTGGGTCATTTTTCGACTCATATGACTCAGTTGTCCGTATGCTGCACACATTACATGCAAGGAATCCTAGCACCTATGTGGATATTTCGCACTTACGGAATCCGGACTACCCTAATATGAAGGTTCTGTATCGAGTGTTTTTCTTAATCAGCATATGCATCAAAGCATTCAGTCATTGTCAACCGGTGTTATGTGTATATGGTGTTGGGATTCGAACCAAAAAACAAAAAATTCTCTACACCCATATCCCATGATCTATCTACGTAGTTGAACAGTAACGGAACATCGACAGTATTCATACCTTTGAAGGCCGCCATGATGATCGCATCCTAGATGTAAAGGGGATCGATGATGACGACGGAACTGAGGACAGTTGCGCGCGCTAGCTATTCATGTTGCTTTTCGCAAAAAACTATTCACGTTGCTAAGGAAACTGGACAGCTGGGTGGTGATCGACTAGAACATGAGGCCTGAGGACTGACTACTGAGCGTGATCGAGCGTTTCTTGTGGATCACTTGACTGCCATGCCGGGCAGCCCGCATGCGAGCTTGCAGTTCGAATCAACTAGATGGTCATGCTCTGCCGCGCGGACCTCTGGTTCTATTGCTAACTCTTTTGTGTTGTGTTTTCACTTTACTTCTATGTGCGCGCGTTCTTTTGTTAGGTGGGGCATGGTGTGGGAGTGTGGTGCGTGCGACTTCATATGCACAAGGTGAGACACAGTCACACTTCGTCAGAATTGTCGAGGCGGAATGAGCGGAGAGACGTTAGGATGCCTCCCAGGGCAATTCTGGGAGCCAACCACGCCGGAGGCAGATCTCGCCGGGGAAACCCTGTCTGGCTCGGCCGCGGGTGTTCTCCAAGGTATGTTTCCCTCCCTCTCGAGCCCCGTCTCCCCATGCTCAAATCGCTCGCTGAGTTCCTCGGCAGAGGCTCGAGGAATCAAGCAATGGCGTAAGAAAGTGAACCAGCGCGCGCTGGATCGGGAATGCGGCAAAACGCTTTCCTGCACATCGTGGGATGTGGTGTCGCCGGAGCTCCCCTCGACAAGCCCTGCGCCGTCGAGTTCACCTCCGACGTCTTCCCTAAAACCTAGCTGGCCTGGGATCAAAATTCCGATGTTGGCACCGACCACCTATGTGGAACATGTCATCGACGCTAGTGAATGGACTCGTGCTGGTTCTCGGGATCGCCGCCCCGCCACGGCACCGTCACCGGCACAATCGTCGCCGGCTAGCCGAGGAAAATTCAAAGCAGGTAATTCTTCAATTTGGATCAAGAAGAGCTCTGCCAGGCCCAGGGTTGGCCCATCCGGCTCGGTTGGGCCCACTCCCGATATTGTTAGCCCCAGATCACCCAGGAGGTCTGGTCTATACCGTCTCCTAGGGTTCCATTGGCGCAGCCAGAGAGGCTCCGCCCCCGTCCAAGGTAATCATCCAGCTGCGATGGCTAGGAGGCCGCCACCCGAGATCCCTGGAGCCAACAGCAGGGCTGGTTCTTCTCTCGCGTTTGGTCAGCAACGGCAGGATGGCGGAGGCAGTTTCAGCGGGAATTTCAACGCCGGCCCTAGTAGCGGCGGGGGCAGCAATGGTGCTGGCTTCCCTCCTGGTGGCACGCAGTTCGGGCTGGGGGCTGGTTTTGGGTTCAATGCTGGTCCCCAAGGTAACCAGATCAATGCCCAGTAATTCCAAGGTGGAAGCGGCAACCTAGGTTTCCCACTGACCTCTCAAGGCGGCCAGGGCTCTTTCCCGCCGTAGGAGAATTTCAATTCTGGAGGTGGTTTTGCGGGGAATGCGTCTCGCCGTGGTGGACAAGGCGGTGGTAACCAGCGAAACTTCAGAAACTCCAATTTCAGAGGGAGTAGACCTACCTACAAAGCCAGAGCAAACATCAATCAAGGCGGTGTCGGAGTGAACTCAAAGGCTTCGGCTGGCACATCCAGTCTAGATCACTCAAAAGCCAATCTCGGAGAAAGCTCTGCCACCAACGTGTCGACTGGGAATGACACTCAGGCTGAAGGGAAAAAGAAAGCAAAAAAAGGAGTCTTGTTACCGCTGTGGCAGCAGTGGACATCTCTTCTACGAATGCACTGCCATCTTATGTGAGTATTGTGCGTAGGTTGGGCACAATCTAGATGATTGCCACCTTCTCTCAGCACCTAAACCTCAGCTCATTTTGCACGGTATCTCCGACGAGAAGCTGATGTTTTTCGAGTGCCCGATTACAAAGTCATACCGTCCTAAACTTGAGAGCACACGTCTAGGGCTGCTCTCAGTAACCGGTGGTGAATTGACCATTCCAGCTATTACTGCCCAACTCAGGAGGCTTGTCCCAGTTGAGAATTTCGCTTGGGAATGTCGTCAGGTTGGTCACAATGTCTTCAAGGTAACCTTCCCGGACAGAGAACAGATCGAGAGGCTTGCGAGGTTTGGCACCTTTCATGTCCCAAACAGTACCATCAAACTTAACTTTGAGCAGTGTGTATCTTCCATGGAACCTACTAGCAAGCTTCCAGAGATATGGATCCTGATGTCTGGCATCCCCCAGAGGAGAATTGGTGATTTTCTGGCTATGTGGTCATTGGGAACCCTCTTTGGCAAGACTCTCAAAGTTGATATGAAATACACTAGAGATAAAGGTGTTCTACGAATCCTGGTTGGTTGCCTCGATTTTAGACGGATCCCTACAAAGGAAAGAATCTTCATAGCAGATGGCTTCTATGACATTACCTTCGAAGTGCAAGCTCAAAGTGACCTTGAGATGGTCTCTGCTGCCACCCCAGGGGATGATCCCTCGGATGGCAACGGTCATGGAAACAACGAGGACAACAACTCGGAATCTCAGAAAAACCTTGACGGCATGGACACCGACACAACTCGTAATCTGCAAGATCAGGAGGAATCTAAGAATTCGGCAGCGAATGGCCCTGATGTCAACAGGCTGGCCGGAGAGTTCTCATCAGGGGTAAAATTCTCCCCTAAAGTAAAACTTATGATGGAACAATCTAGAGTCGAGTTATCGGCATTCATCAAAACCTTGTCTGCGCCGGCTACCGCGACAGAGATCCCGCAGGAGGTCGCTGCCATGCCAGCGCCCGCTGCCGTGGACACACTGGCTGGGCCTCGTACCGCGTTTGGTAGCGAGGCTGCTTTTCCGGCCGTGGCAGCTCCTGCTGCCGGGGAAGCAGCCACTCCTACTCTCTCTGCCGCGGCAGGAGATTGCCCTACCGCGATGCCGGGGGCGCTCTCCTCTGCCTCCTCGGCAACTCCTTCTGGCGTCAGCCCTGCTGCAACCCCGCCCAATGACTTGACCTCCTTTCGTACCTCTACGGAGGCTGCAAGAGAGATTCTTCGAAGATCGGAGACGTCTCCTTCTCCTTTCCTCACTACAGCAGGGGCCACTCAGATATCTCCAAGCAAGGGAGCTGCTGGGAACGGGAGTATGGAAATCCCAGAGATTGCACCGCTTGAGGGTGAAAAACAGGCGTCTCTCGGCAAAAACGCACCGTGGATAGCCGCGACCACTTCCTCACCATCGACGCCAATTTCCAAGCAAAGAAAGAAAGATGAAGTCATTGCCTTTGGGGGCATCAGCGAGAAGACTGCTTTGCCGATTCGCTCAAGCCAGAGGGTGAGGATGCAGCATAATGGTGATGCCACGCAAATGGAGCGTGCAACCCTGCTAGCGGAAAAATGCCTCTACGCCTCCTCGCCAGGTACAAAATCAAAACTCTCCTTATCTAAGCTTTCTGAGCATGAAATAGCTGCTAGGGCCACCACTTTAGGGATATCACTAGGTTCAAATGAATCCGAAATCAGTAATTCCATAACTTTGTTAAAATGAACCGAGGAAGATCGTAGGATCACTTACCTTCAAAATAACCTAAATGAGATTTTGGTAGAAGAAAACAATTGCAGCATATTAGACACTGCCAATCAACTTTGCTTAGACTTGGAGCTAGAAGACAGGGTTACACCCATGGGGGATTCTCTCGACCCTGTCCTGTCTATGCCAATTAAGATGCTTAAAAGACGGAATAAGAAAAACATCTCAACCTTGGGCGTATCGGTTAGGAGGAGCACCAGAATCAACAATTCTAAAAAAGGTTTGAAATGAAAGGCTTTATTTGGAACAGTGGGGGGTTTGCTGACCCGGCCAAACACTCCTTAATCAAAGAAAACGTGAAGGACCATAATCTTGATTTCATAGTTATCTCCGAAACTGGAAGACCTAGTTTTTCGACACCTTTTTTATCCAACCTAGCTGCTGGTATGGACTTCGGCTGGTTTTGCCTCCCCCCTAGAGGTCGGTCGGGAGGCATTCTTGCCGGTTTTAACAATGCCTCGCTTTCGGTCACAAAGGTGATCAGCGGAGACTTTTGCGTCAAGTTTCATCTCAAGATTAAAAGAGATAACTTTGAATGGGCTCTGGTGGCTATTTATGGGGAAGCCCAAGATAGATATAAACCCTCTTTCTTGGCCGAGTTGGTAAGAATATGTGAAAACGAATCGTTACCCCTAATGGTAGGGGGCGATTTCAACATTATTAGAAGAAAGGAGGAAAAGAACAATGACAACTTTTACGCTAGGTGGCCGTTTATTTTCAAAGCTATAATAGAGAGCCTCGACCTGAGGGAAATAGTTCTCTCAGGTAGGCAATACACTTGGGCTAACAGACGTGCCACTCCCACTTACGAGAAGCTAGACCGGATCCTCGTAAGAGTTGAGGTGGAGCAAAAATTCCCGCTGTTAAGTGTGCAAGCCCTAACTAGATCAGGGTCTGACCACACGCCCCTTCTTCTAGACTTTGGAAGTCCGGCTCATGGTGGAAAAAACTCCACGTTCTCTTTCGAGATCTCCTGGCTCAAACAGGAGGGTTTCATTGATATGGTAAAGAACGAATGGCTCTCGATCCTCAATGAACCATCGCCGATCAAAACCTGGCAGAAAAAAATTTGGCACCTGAGGCAATTCCTTCATGGGTGGGCCCGCAACTTGAGTGGTAATTATAAAAAAGAAAAAAGCGTCTTCAAGATATCATCGATAGCCTTGATATCAGGGCAGAAACGCTTCCTCTAAGTGAATCCGAAAGAGCATTGAAAAAATATGCGGATGAGCGTCTCGCTAGCCTAAGATGAGACGAAGAGTGTAAATGGGCTCAACGCGCCAAAGTGAAGTATATTCAGGAAGGAGGGGACAATATTAAATATTTCCACCTCATTGCAAATGGCAAGCATAGAAAGAAAAAAATCTTCCAACTTGAGCAGGATGAGGGTACGATTGTTGGGGAAGAAAACCTCAAAGTATTCATTAGTCAGTACTACAAAGGTTTATTTGGGGTTCCCCCCCAGAATCACTTCGCTCTTCTGGAAGGAAGGATTGAAGATATCCCCCAACTATCTTCCGATGAGAAGAATCTGTTGTCTGCTGATTTCACTGAAGTAGAAGTGAAAGAAGCAGTCATGCAAATGAAAAAGAACAAAGCCCCAGGTCCCGATGGTTTTCCGGCTGAGTTCTATCAGATGTTCTGGGACACCATTAAAGATGACATGATGGCCATGTTTTACCAGCTCCAAAATGGTGACCTTCCTCTTTTTAGACTGAATTTTGGCATAATAACCCTGCTGCCCAAGAAAGAAGACGCAAGCCGCATCGAAAAATTCATACCCATCTGCCTCTTGAACGTGAGCTTTAAAATCTTCACCAAAGTTGGTGCAAATTGCATTACTGGGATGGCCCAGAAAATCATACAGCCTACCCAAACTGCTTTCATCCCTGGCCGAAACATTTTGGAAGGGGTGGTTGTTTTACACGAGACCATCCATGAACTCCACTACAAAACTTAGATGGAGTTCTCTTCAAAATCGATTTTGAGAAGGCATATGACAAGGTCAAATGGCCTTTCCTGCATCAAGTCCTCAGAATGAAAGGTTTTCCCGTCAAATGGTGTGACTGGATAACAAAATTCACCCAGGGTGGTAGTGTGGGTATCAAAGTCAATGATGATGTTGGACATTATTTTCAAACACTCAAAGGACTCCGTCAAGGCGATCCTCTCTCACCCATGCTCTTCAACATCATCGCGGACATGCTTGCCATCATCATTAATAGAGCCAAAGAAGATGGGCAAGTAGGAGGGTTAATACTGCACCTTGTAGAAGGAGGGGTATAGATACTCCAATACGCGGATGACACCATCCTCTTCATGGAACATGACATTGACAAAGCAATAAACATGAAGCTCATTCTTTGTCTGTTCGAACGACTCTCCGGTCTTAAGATCAATTTCCACAAAAGTGAGCTCTTTTTCTTTGGGAAAGCGAAAGATAGCCAAAACGAGTACAAAGAAATTTTTGGATGTGCAATAGGTGCACTCCCTTTCAAATATCTGGGCATTCCGATTCACTTCAGGAAGCTTCTCATCAAAGAATGGAAAATCATCGAGGATAGATTCGAGAAGAAACTAGCTTCTTGGATTGGCAAGATCCTATCTTATGGCGATAGACTAATCCTCATCAACTCGGTCCTCACAAGTCTACCAATGTTCTTACTCTCCTTTTTCCAGATACCCATAGGGGTTAGAAAGAGGTTGGATTTCTATCACTCCCGTTTCTTTTGGCAATGTGACCAGAACAAAAAGAAGTATAGACTTTCTAAATGGAACATGATATGCCGCCCAAAAGACCAGGGAGGTCTAGGCATTGAAGTTCTGGATATAAAAAATAATTGCCTCCTGAGCAAATGGCTGTTCAAAATAATCAATGAGGAAGGGATGTGGCAAGAACTTATATGCAACAAATACTTAAAAAACAAAACCTTAGTCGAGGTCCAAACAAAGCCTACAGACTCCCCCTTCTGGAAAGGACTTATGAGTCAAAAAGAGACTTTTTTCAAATTTGGTTCTTTCCATGTCGGTGATGGTGAAGGGACCCGTTTCTGGGAAGACCCTTGGCTGGGCGATGGCCCGCTGGCTTCCCAATACCCGAATCTCTATGCCATAGTGAATTACAGAAATGTCACCGTAGCAAACTCCATCAAGGAGGATGGCCTAAATATTTCGTTTAGGAGAAATTTGACCGGCGATCGGTGGCAGGCATGGTTAGACCTTGTAGAAAGGTTAATGGACGTACACCTCACCGATGAAAAGGACACCTTTATTTGGAAGCTGACGGAATCTGGCCAGTTCTCTGTCAAATCTCTATACGCTGAATTGCTGAACGGAAACACAAAATTTCTTAGGAAATATCTGTGGAAAATGAAAGTACCACTGAAGATTAGAATCTTCATGTGGTTTCTAAACAGAAAAGAGATCTTGACAAAGGACAACTTGGTCAAAAGAAATTGGACCGGAGACAAAACATGCGCCTTTTGTGATGAGGAAGAGAACATAGAACACTTGTTTCTTAAGTGTAAATTCGCCAGACTGGTCTGGAGAGTTGTCCACTTCACTTTCAATATACCGCCCCCCACTAACATAAAAAATATGTTTGGAAACTGGTTAAATGGGGTTGACAAATCTGCCAAAGCACGAATTAGAATTGGTGTTTGTGCTATGGTTTGGGCAATGTGGAACTGCCGGAACGATATTATTTTTAACAATGCAAACTACTCCCCCTTTTTACAGGTTATCAACAGAACTACACATTGGATCAACACATGGGCGCTTCTTCTTCCGGAGGATCAGCGGGGATATATGGATTCTGGATGCATACGACTGATGGCGGTCGTTCGGGCTATCTTCAGCCAGGGTGGTTGGCGGCATTCTAATAGGATCGATAATGTTTAGCAGATCTTTGTATCCCATTTTTAGATGGCTGATCTCTATGTCATCCTTAGCTGATGACTAGCCCTTGATTTTATGCTGCTGGTGATACCGCTGATACTTGTAAACTAAAACCCCCGCTACATTTTTTAATAAATCGGCCGTGTGCATCAATTGATGCAGAGGCCGGGAACACCCCATTTCTAAAAAAAAATATGCACAAGGTGTATCACCAACATGTCTCCAAGCATAACATCTAGCCCTAGGATGCGAGATTTCAAAGAGAAGATCTGACCCATGCCTTGTATTATTGACGTAAACAATAAGAGCGGGAAACGAATTATGGATGCTAGAGACTCATTATAGCCATGACCTCGATAAGGAAGGGAGGGAGCTATTCCAAGAAAACCAGAACAGGAGGAAAGGGACTAAAGAATGCGCATGGAGGCGAATCAAATCTCATGCAGACCGATAAGGATGCAAATTTCCCGACAGATATTGTTATTTGAGATATTTTGTAAAAATTCACACAAACCAACATGTGAATCGATGTAATATGAATCTGCTCCATTAATCATAAAATTAATTTGAATCCTCTCATCATAATCCCTACAGGCGCCACCCATATGTGCATTATCCCCTTCCCACGATAGAGCATCGTGCTCGCCGGCATCCTCCTTTCAAACCTGTCGCTTGGTGTGATGGGGCATCAGACCCATGTCATCCACCCCCCATGCCCGAAGCTGCACCCCCATGCCTAAAGCTGCAGCGCTCCATGATACGTCCATATTGCATCACTATTTTGTATCATAATTTACTGTTATTCATTGATATATTTCATATTTAGATATGATACTTATGTTATTTCCTTTGTTTTCACATGTTTGATGATCATTGGAGGATTTGCCGCCGGAGTCAGGATTCTGCTGGAAAAGGACCGTCAAGACACCATATTTCGGAAGATCGGGAAAATTCCAGAAAATACCAGAAAATTCTATTTTACCAAGAGACTCCGGAAGCCAGAAGGAGAAGGAGAGAGGAGCCAGGGGGCAGCCTCACGCACAGGGGGCGCGGCCTGACCCCTGGCCACGCCGGCCCTGTGTGAGGCCACCCTAGCCCACTTCTGGCCTCACCCCTTCACGTACTTCATTGTCCCTGAAAACCTAAGTCAAGGGGGGGCTCAGAGAGAGACACAGCCGCCTCTGCGGGGCGGAAAACACCAGAGAGAGAAAAGCTCTCCGATAGGGAGAAATCTGCCGGGGAAATTCCTTCCCGGAGAGGGGAGATCATCGCCATCGTCATCACCATCGCACCGGACTTCATCGGGATCATCATCATCATCATCTCCATCACCAGCACCTTCATCTCCACCATCACCACGCCATCCCGCTGTAACATCTTGAGTTGGATCTTATTATATTCATAGGGGAAACTTTCCCGGTGTTGATTACTCTTGTAGTTGATGCTATTGAGTGGAACCGTTGAATTAAGGTTTATGTTCAGATTGTTATTTACCATTATTTCACCTCTGATCATGATCCATATGATGTCTTGTGAGTAGTTCGTTTAGTTCTTGAGGACATGGGAGAAGTCAAGATGTTAGTAGTGAATTATTGTTGAGAAATATTTAATGGTTTGATATTGTTGTGGTGCTATTTCACTAGTGGTGTCATGTGAACATCGACTACATGATACTTCACCATTTATGGGCCTAGTGAGATGCATTGTGTATTTGGCTACCAATTGTGGGGTTGCTGGAGTGACAGAAACTTAAACCTCCGTTGGGAAACCATTGCACCAGGGAGCGTAGGATCTTAGAGTTTAAGGCTATGGTTAGATTTATCTTAATTACTTTCTTGTATTTGCGGATGCTTGCAAGGGGTATAATCACAAGTGTGTATTTATCCTAGTAAGGGTAGTGCGCTAGCACAGGTTCACCCCCATAACACCTATCAAACCAATAAAGGCTATTAGTGGTATGAAGCGAAAGCTCTTGACAGAAACTCCCGTGTGTCCTCGAGAACGTTTGGTTATTATAAGTTACACAACCGGCTTGTCCTTTGCTGAAGAAAGGATTGGGCCACTTGCTGCAATTATTACTACTGTCTTTTATTTACTCGCACTTTATTTACTTGTATTGCCAAATACCCCTGAAAACCCGTTTGCTAGTATTTGCAGTGAATCCTTGATCAAAACCACTCATCAACACCTTCTGCTCCTCGTTGGGTTCGACACTCTTATTTATCGAAAGTACTATGATACACCCCCTATACTTGTGGGTCATCAAGACTATTTTCTGGCGCCGTTGCCGGGGAGTGTAGCGCTATTGAAGAGTGGAATTGGTAAAGGTAACCGTCACTGTGAGTATTGTTTTATTTTGTCTTCTATTTTTATTTTACTCTGCTATGGAGAACTCTCCATTTGATTTCCTATTTGGAAACACTTCTACTACTGCTGCACATGTGGATGAACCACCACCGCCACCACCTGCTGAAATTGATCCTTTTAAAATACCTATGAAAATTGTTGGGCGTATTATGGATAACGGCTATTCAGGAGATGGAACTGTCCATCTGGGTGATCACTTATTATTTATACATGAATTATGCGAGCTATTCAGGTGTGCAGGTATTTCACTGAGCCAGGTCAAGAAGAAGCTATTCTCTTTATCATTGAAAGGCAGAGCTGAGGAGTGATATTGACTGCTCCAAGATGGTCCATCTATGGCATGGGAGGACATTGTACCTCTCTTTATTCCAAGTTCTATCCTCCAAGTGAAATCCATAAAGATCGTAATCGGATATATAATTTTTGGCCTCATGATGGAGAGAGTATTGCCCAAGCGTGGGGGAGATTAAAGTTACTAATGCTCAAATGTCCCATTCATGAGCTCCCCAATAATATTGTTATTGATAATTTTTATGCGCGGCTTACTCTTCCTGATAAGGATTACTTGGATGCTTCTTGCTTTGGATCATTTACTCATATGAAAGAGGATGCTAAGTGGAAACTTCTTGACCGTATACAAGAGAATCCTGAAGGATGGGAAAACGACAAAGGTAGGAAGTCAGGTATAAACTATGATTATGAATGCATTAAATCTTTTATGGGAACCGACGACTTTCATAGTGTTAGCACTGCTTATGGTCTTGATTCTCAAATACTTGCTAATTGTCTTAAGGCCTTTGCCTCTTATCTTGATGTTCCGAAGAAAGATTGGAACAAATATCATGCGCCTTATAAAGACTCTATTAGTCATATTCCTGCTGCAGCTACTGAAGTTTGTACTGTTGATAGCATTGTGCCTGAACCTTATTTTGAGAAGACACCTTTCCCTGCTAAGGTAAAGAAGTATTCTACTTTGGTAAGTGTGTCTAATAAAAGTACTAAGAAAGCTGCAGAACCTGATGAGCAAATTACTATTAAGTCTCCTGTAGCTATATTGAAGGATCTTGTTACTAAAGATGTAGGGGATGAATATATTCTTTTTTGTGAAGATGCTTCTAACATTCTCTCACATCCTAAAAAGCAAAGGAAAACAAGTGTTCCTGTTATTTCTGTTAGGATTGGAGATCATTGCTATTATGGTTTATGTGATATTGGTGCTAGTGCAAGTGCTATTCCTTTAGAGCTTTACAAAGAAATTATGCATGAGATTGGCGCTTGTGAACTTGAAGATATTGATGTGGTTGTTCAACTTGCTAACAGAGAGACTGTTTGGCCTCTTGGTATTGTTCGAGATGTGGAAGTTATTTGCGGTAAGACTAAATACCCTACTGATTTTCTAGTACTTGGTAAGGAGGCTAGTAAAACTTGTCCTATTATTTTTGGTAGACCATTTTTGAACACTTGTGGCGCCGTGATAGATTGTAAGAAGGAGAAATTTTTTACTAAGTTTAATGGAGAGTCTTATGAGTTTAATTTTTCCAAGTTTGCTAAGACTTCTTATGAGAATGACACGCCTAATGAAAATTTTCGAGTTGAACAGCTTGCTTCTATTGCTCTTGCTCCTAATAATGCCTTGCAGCAATTCATGGAAGATCACGAAAGTGATGTTTTCAGCAAGGAAAGAGAAGAGATTGACGATATTCTTCTTCGTCAACCACCATTAATCAAGCACAATTTACCCGTGGAGGATCTTGGTACCACTTTGCGACCTAAGGAAGATCCTGTGTTTGAATTAAAGCCTTTGCCTGATAATCTTAAATATGCTTATATAAATGATAAGAAAATATATCCTGTTATTATTAGCTCTAAACTTTCAGGAAAGGAAGAAGAAAGATTATTGGAGATATTGAGGAAACACCGAGGAGCTATGGGATATACTCTTGATGATTTAAAAGGGATTTTCCCACTTTATGTCAGCATGCCATTAATATGGAGAAAGATGCAAAGCCAGTCGTGGAGCATCAACGCCGCCTAATTCCCAAGATGAAGGATGTGGTAAGAAATGAGGTATTAAAGCTCCTTGATGCTGGTATTATTTATCCTATTGCTGATAGTAGATGGGTTAGTCCTGTTCATTGTGTTCCTAAGAAAGGAGGTATGACTGTTGTGCCTAATGAGAATAACGAGCTTATTCCTCAAAGGGTAGTAGTTGGTTATAGGATGTGCATTGATTATAGGAAGGTAAACAAAGTTACTAAGAAAGATCATTATCCTTTACCGTTTATAGATCAGATGCTAGAAAGGTTATCTAAGAAAACTCATTTTTGTTTCCTTTATGGTTATTCTGGTTTTTCTCAAATTGCTGTTAAAAAGGAAGATCAAGAGAAAACCACTTTTACTTGTCCTTATGGAACTTATGCTTATAGATGTATGCCGTTTGGTTTATGCAATGCTCCTGCTACTTTTCAAAGATGCATGTCTGCTATTTTTCATGGCTTTTGTGAAGAAATTGTGGAGGTTTTCATGGACGACTTCTCCGTCTATGGAACTTCTTTTGATAATTTTTTGCACAACCTTGATAAAGTTTTGCAGAGATGCGAAGAAACTAACCTTGTTCTTAACTGGGAGAAATGCCACTTTATGGTAAATGAAGGAATTGTCCTTGGACATAAAATTTCTGAAAGAGGTATTGAAGTTGGCAGAGCAAAGGTGGAGGCAATTGAGAAAATGCCTTGTCCCAGAGATGTTAAAGGTATTCGTAGTATTCTTGGTCATGCTAGTTTCTATAGGAGGTTTATTAAAGATTTCTCTAAGATTTCAAAGCCTCTTACTAATCTTCTTCAAAAAGATGTACCATTTGTCTTTGATAATGATTGTAAGGAAGCTTTTGAAACTCTTAAGAAGGCTTTAACTACTGCTCCTATTGTTCAACCACGTGATTGGAATTTACCCTTTGAAATTATGTGTGATGCTAGTGATTTTGCTGTTGGTGCTGTTCTTGGACAGCGAGTGGATAATAAGTTGAATGTTATTCATTATGCTAGTAAGACTCTTGATGCTGCTCAAAAGAATTATGCTACTACTGAGAAAGAGTTTCTTGCTGTTGTTTTTGCATGTGATAAGTTTAGATCTTACATTGTTGATTCTAAAGTTACTATTCATACTGATCATGCTGCTATTAGATATCTAATGACTAAGAAGGATGCTAAGCCTAGGCTTATTAGATGGGTGTTGCTTTTACAAGAGTTTGATTTGCATATCGTAGATAGGAAAGGTGCTGAAAATCCTGTGGCTGACAACTTGTCTAGATTGGAAAACATTTCTTTTGATCCTATTCCTGTTAACGATAGTTTTCCAAATGAACAGTTGGCTGCAATAAATGTAACTTCGCGAGACCTTCCTTGGTATGCTGATTATGCTAACTTTATTGTTTCCAAGTATTTGCCTCCAACCTTTACAGCTCAGCAAAGAAGAAAATTCTTCTATGATTTGAGGCATTATTTTTGTGATGACCCACACTTATATAAAGAAGGAGTTGATGGTATTATGCGAAGATGTGTACCAGAATATGAGAAACAAGAAATATTGAGAAAGTGCCATGGCAGCGCTTATGGAGGGCATCATGCTGGAGATAGAACCGCACAAAAGGTTCTATAATCAGGCTTTTATTGGCCAACCCTCTTTAAAGATGCCAGAAGGTATGTTTTATCTTGTGATGAATGTCAAAGAGTTGGTAATATTTCTAGACGCAATGAAATGCCTATGAGTTACACTCTTGTTATTGAACCGTTTGATTGTTGGGGATTTGACTTTATGGGTCCTTTTCCTCCTTCAAAAGGCTATAGCCACATACTTGTTGCTGTTGATTATGTTACTAAATGGGTAGAAGCCATACCTACAAAGAGTGCCGATGGTGAGACCTCGTTAAAAATGCTTAAGGATGTTATTTTTCCTAGGTTTGGTGTGCCTAGATATCTTATGACTGACGGAGGTTCTCATTTTATTCACGGTGGTTTTAGAAAAACTCTTGCTAAATATGATGTTAATCATAGAATTGCTTCTGCTTATCATCCCCAAACTAGTGGACAGGTAGAGCTTTCTAATAGGGAGATCAAGTCTATCTTGCAGAAGACTGTCAATAGATCTAGGAAAAATTGGGCTAGTAAGTTAAACGATGCTTTATGGGCTTATAGAACTGCTTATAAGAACCCCATGGGTATGTCCCCTTATAAGATGGTTTATGGAAAAGCGTGTCACTTGCCCTTAGAATTAGAACACAAAGCTTTTTGGGCATTGAGAGAGCTTAATAGAGATTTTAAACTCGCCGGTAAGAAAAGGTTGTTAGATTTGAGTTCTCTAGACGAGTGGAGAAACAAAGCGTATGAGAATGTCAGACTTTTTAAAGAGAAAGTCAAGCAATGGCATGATAAGAGAATTCTTAAGAGAGAGTTTCATGTTGGTGAGAAAGTTCTATTATATAGGTCTCGTCTCAGATTTTTTGCAAGAAAATTACTTTCTAAATGGGAAGGACCATATGTTATTGTGGAAGTATACCGCTCAGGTGCTATTAAGATTGCTTCATTGAAAGATGACTCTACACAAGTGGTGAATGGGCAAAGGCTCAAACATTATATTACTGGAGATTCTTATAATGAAGATGTTGATATAATTGAAACAGTTTCTCCAGAAGAATTCATCCAAGACAAATTGTAGGTACCTGCAGAGTTCGTTTTTGAATAGGTAACAGTTCTAGTCAGAAAACTTTCGTGAAAAACTCTTCCTTTATTATTTTTGATGTTTTTACTAAATATGAAAAATCACGAGACGAAAACGGGCAGGAAAAGGAGTCCGTGTGCTCCTCACACACAGGGGGCGCGGGCCCACGTTGGCCACGCCGCCCTGGTGTGAGAGCACACCGGAACTCGTTTCCGTCCCGGTTTCCTCCTGTGATTTTGTTTCGATGTATAATTTTCGCCTATTTAACCCCCCGGAGTCCCCGAGGTCTATATATTGTTTTCCCGTCGTGTTTTGTTTCGAGCTATTTTCGTCAGGGATTGCTCTCAGCTTTGGAGTTACAATGTCTTCGTCCGGTCCATCTGAGGAGAACCCTCTTGCGGATTCCATCAATCCGTACATGAGGGAGCTGAGGATGCATCCGAAGGAGTTGTCACTCAAGGATGGGGAGTTGCAGATTAAAGATGTTCAAGGACCCAAGGGAGAAGGGAGTCTCGAAGCGAGGATGGAAGCACTGGAACAAGAAGTTTTCAAATGCAAGAAGATGGCGGAACGCGAGGTGGACATCATCCATAGGATTAATCAAGAGCTTGTTGCCAAGTACAAGAAGGAGACTATAGAGCTCTGGAGGGATATCCTTTCGCTCCAGGAAACAACTATCCAATTACAAGCACAACTCTATGACGTGCAGAACCAAAATTGTGAGTATGAAGCTAGATTTCAACGAATGAGTGCTGCTGCAAGTTTCAGGATATTGGAGACCAAGACATCCTTCCTTGATGGAGGACCTCTGCCTTGGAAGTATGACAACGATGAAGATTCACCGCCACCGCCAAAAGAATAATTCGTCATCGGTATAGGCATCCCCTTGGCTTGTTCCAAGCTTGGGGGAGTGCCGCGGTATCACATCATTACCTTTTTACTCATTTACTTTTCAAGTAGAGTCATATCATGAATAGAGAAATTATCCTATAGAATAGTTTGCAGTGTGGAAGTATCCTCCTTAGTTGGTTATCTATGTATCCCTTGGTGTGAGTTGCGGTAATGAAATATTAATGAGAAGTTCTATCGTTTACTCTCCGCACACTTTATTTTAGTTTGCAAAGTTTCTTATATGATTAGTCTTGTTGATTAGTATTGGTATCACTTTGGGAGCATGAGTAAATTTAGTTGGTTTTGGCAAACTTAGCTTGGTCAGTAGCAACATTACCTTGAGGTTTGAGCAGAAAAGAATAAAGAAGTGTTTGTAGCTACATCACTTCAGTTTTTCCTTATGTTTGGCTTATAAGCATTGTTATTCTCAAAGTTAAAATCATTGTACCTTCAAGGGAGTTTGCATGATTGTTCTTATTATATGTATGTTTGTTTGTTTCATGCAACTCTTATGCTTGCTACCCAGCCTTGCTAGCCATAGACCTGTACTGAGAGGGAATACTTCTCGTGCATCCAAAATCCTAAAAGCCAAGTCACTTCCAAAGAGTCCACTATAAATTCCTATGCATGGTATTTTAAGCCATTCCAAGTAAATTTTCATGTGCTACCTTTCAAAAACCTTCAAATACTTCTCATATTGTGCCACTATTTTTAGCTCATGAGGACGTAGTGGATGGGTTTGTTATCTTCCATACTAAATTAAGTACCCCTCGACTAGGCAGCTTCATCTGCTCGTCACTAATTTTCCAAGGGAGCTGGTCAGACCATTATAATCTCAAAAAGAAAAGAAAAAAGAAGCACTCCTCCATAGTATGTGAAAGTTGGTCGGCACCCGATGGAATCGGTTAGCCATGGTTTGAGAAAGGAAAAGGTGGGGAGGAGTGCAAAGTTATAAAAGAGCACCAAAGTGCCAATTAATCAAACATTTCGGAACCGCTCTCACTTGTTTAGTATGGAAGATATCAAGAACTCTGTTGCTAGTCGTTGACAAAAGCAACCACCTCTCAAAACAATTTTTACCTCTATTTTACAAATCAGAAGCTCTAGCACATGTTTAATCCCTGCTTCCCTCTGCGAAGGGCCTATCTTTTACTTTTATGTTGAGTCAACCTATTCCCCTCTATCTCAAGCAAGCATTTGACTTGTTATGTTTCACTCATCCATATGTTGATCCGTTTAATCATGTTTACTATCTTCTTTGTTTTGTACAATGCTTTTGTCTGAAGGAATATATCTTTGAAAGCTTTCTATGAATGCAAAAAGGTTGTTTCGTTGAGCATATGGTTTTTGCTATATTAGCTCTGTTTTAAAAAGGCTCCATTCAAAAGGCTAGTATAGTCGTTCATTGTTCTCTGACCAAGAACTAAGGTTTGCCATCACCAATTATAGTTTACTTTGTGCATCTTTATATGTGATTCTCTTTACTTATTGCAAGTCTATATTATATAAAGGGAAGTTGCTGTCTATTATAACTTGTGCCTTTGGTGAATGTGATGCTTCTTGTCCGTATTTTGATTATCGACACTTCACTCCATAAACCTGTGGTCATGTTTACCGAGTTTAGTTTTCGCTTAGGGACAAGCGAGGTCTAAGCTTGGGGGGGTTGATACGTCCATATTGCATCACTATTTTGTATCATAATTTACTGTTATTCATTGATATATTTCATATTTAGATATGATACTTATGTTATTTCCTTTGTTTTCACATGTTTGATGATCATTGGAGGATTTGCTGCCGGAGTCAGGATTCTGCTGGAAAAGGACCGTCAAGACACCATATTTTGGAAGATCAGGAAAATTCCAGAAAAATACCAGAAAATTCTATTTTACCAAGAGACTCCGGAAGCCAGAAGGAGAAGGAGAGAGGAGCCAGGGGGCAGCCTCACGCACAGGGGGCGTGGCCTGACCCCTGGCCGCGCCGGCCCTGTGTGAGGCCACCCTGGCCCACTTCTGGCCTCGCCCCTTCGCGTACTTCATTGTCCCCGAAAATCTAAGTCAAGGGGGGGGGGCTCAGAGAGAGACACAGCCGCCTCTGCGGGGCGGAAAACACGAGAGAGAGAAAAGCTCTCCGCCAGGGAGAAATCTGCCGGGGAAATTCCTTCCCGGAGAGGGAAGATCATCGCCATCGTCATCACCATCGCACCGGACTTCATCGGGATCATCATCATCATCATCATCTCCATCACGAGCACCTTCATCTCCACCATCACCACACCATCCCGCTGTAACATCTTGAGTTGGATCTTGTTATATTCATAGGGGAAACTTTCCCGGTGTTGATTACTCTTGTAGTTGATGCTATTGAGTGGAACCGTTGAATTAAGGTTTATGTTCAGATTGTTATTTACCATTATTTCACCTCTGATCATGATCCATATGATGTCTTGTGAGTAGTTCGTTTAGTTCTTGAGGACATGGGAGAAGTCAAGATGTTAGTAGTGAATTATTGTTGAGAAATATTTAATGGTTTGATATTGTTGTGGTGCTATTTCACTAGTGGTGTCATGTGAACGTCGACTACATGATACTTCACCATTTATGGGCCTAGTGAGATGCATTGTGTATTTGGCTACCAATTATGGGGTTGCTGGAGTGACAGAAACCTAAACCTCCGTTGGGAAACCATTGCACCAGGGAGCGTAGGATCTTAGAGTTTAAGGCTGTGGTTAGATTTATCTTAATTACTTTCTTGTATTTGCGGATGCTTGCAAGGGGTATAATCACAAGTATGTATTTATCCTAGTAAGGGTAGTGCGCTAGCACAGGTTCACCCCCATAACACCTATCAAACCAATAAAGGCTATTAGCGGTATGAAGCGAAAGCTCTTGACAGAAACTCCCATGTGTCCTCGAGAACGTTTGGTTATTATAAGTTACACAACCGGCTTGTCCTTTGCTGAAGAAATGATTGGGCCACTTGCTGCAATTATTACTACTGTCTTTTATTTACTCGCACTTTATTTACTTGTATTGCCAAATACCCCTGAAAACCCGTTTGCTAGTATTTGCAGTGAATCCTTGATCAAAACCACTCATCAACACCTTCTGCTCCTCGTTGGGTTCGACACTCTTATTTATCGAAAGTACTACGATACACCCCCTATACTTGTCGGTCATCACTCCATAGCACCCACTGATCCATGCCTCATCATCTCTCATCAAAGAATTAACTTCCATAAAAGTGAGTTATTTTGTTTCGGTGAGGCCCAAAACGAGGTCAATGCATACGCCAACTTATTCGGTTGTGCGCAAGGACAATTTCCTATGAGGTATTTAGAGATTCTGATTCATTATCAGAGACTAACACTTGCCGAATGGAAACTCGTAGAGAAAAGACTACAAAAACGTCTTAGTAGTCGGAAAGGAAAATTGTTGTCCCTGGGAGGAAGACTGATACTCATTAATTCGGTACTATCCAATATGGTACTACATATGACTTCATTCTTCCTCTTGCCTAAAGGAGTCTTACACAAACTGGATTATTACCGGTCCAGATTTTTTTGGCAAGGGGATAGCGAGAAAAAGAAGTATCGATTGGCTCAATAGAGTGTAGTGTGTTCTCCCAAAGACCATGGTGGGCTTGGTATTCATGACCTTGAGGTCAAAAATACCGCCTTGCTGGGAAAGTGGTTGTTTAAGCTACTTACTGAGGAAGGAACTTGGCAAACTATTCTTAAAAGGAAATACATTGGCCCAAAAGCATTATCTTAGGTTCTTTGGAAGCCGGGTGATTCGCATTTTTGGGCTGGACTCATGGCGACGAAGAAATTTTTCTTTGGCCTGGGGACTTTTTCTATTAAGGATGGTTCAGAGATAAGGTTCTGGGAAGACAAGTGGATTGGAAATTCCACTCTTCGTGAACAGTATCCCGCATTATATAGCATTGTGCGTCACAAAGGCGATACTATCGCCAAAGTAATGGAGACATCTCCACCGAACGTGATGTTTAGAAGGGATTTGTCTGGTCCGAGACTTAAAACTTGGAATGCCTTACTTCAGCGTTTAGCTAATATCCAACTACAACCTATACATGATGAATTTCGGTGGAACCTGCATGATGTGCCAATCAACAAAATTAGTAATAATAAGCTTTGGAAGTTGAATATTCCATTACGAATAAAGGTATTTTGATGGTACCTACGTAAGAGAGTTATTTTAACTAAAGATAATCTTGCAAAACAGAATTGGCATGAAAGTAAGAAATGTGTTTTTTGTCATCAAGATGAAACAATTAAACATTTATTCTTCCAATGTCGTTTCGCCAGATCTATATGGTCAGTCATCCAAGTAGCTTCAACCTTGTTTCCACAATGCAATATTACCAATATTTTTGGGAATTGGCTAAATGGAATCGATAATAGGTTTAAAAAGTATATTAGGATGGGAGCGATTGTCTTTATTTGGTCGCTTTGGCTATGTAGAAATGATAAAGTGTTTAATGGTAAAAACTCTTCCATCTTGTAGGTTATCTATAGAGCTATCGGTACTCTCTGTTTGTGGTCATCTCTGCAGCGTCTATAGGATCGTGACCTATTTATTGAGGTATGTGCATGATTGGAAGCTACAGCGAGGGATACTTTTTCCCCAACATAGATGGCCGCATATCTTCCATATTGTTGTTGCAGTTTAGGCGAGATTACACTTGCTCATTATGATATGTAATTTTGCCTCTTTTTGATTCATGTGTCGTGACTTATATTTGGGCTGTGTGCATCTTAGCTATGCAGAGGCCAGGTGTAAGCTTAATAGCTATTAAGTAATAAAACGCTCCTTATCGAAAAAATCTCTAATCAAAGAAGCATATACCTACACATCAAACCAGAGTAGCATCAGCTAGGAATATCAAAGCATATTTTAACTACAAAGTACATCAAATATGTCAAATCTCACACAAACTACCGCTTTGACCATTGCCTTCTTTCCTTGCTTGACCGCTTGATTAGTGTTTAGGGTTAGCACTAGTTTGATATAGTGGGCCTTTGGTAACTTAGGCCTCATGGAGAGGAGGCTAGAGGCCTAGTAAAAAATCCTATGTCTCACTGACATGTGGATCCCTCATGTAAGTCCTATGGGTTATTGGATATCTATTCCATCCACCGAATCCACTTTTGAAAATGGATAACTAGCTCCATTCTGCGTCAAGTACTAAGGATGGGCCCAAAGCACACTTTTGAAAGGCATCGGTCACCTTAAAACCCCCAAAAGTAGGAAGTCTAGCGTGCTTCTTTAGTGCTACTCTTCGATGAAATCCGTGGATGTGATCAGCCTTCCATGCCCATGCCTGATGGGCCAGATATCCGTGAATACCCGGACCTATAGATAAAATTGCGATCCTTATGCAGCGACAGTGTGACACTCATCAAGTGGGCATCGGTACTGAGACGAGACACGGGATCGGCTGATGCAGAGCTTGTCGTAAATCTTGATCAGCCTCGTTAGGCCTCGTTCGGAGCAAGTGTATTGCCTCGTGTTTGGGCCGGTTTCCGAGTGTAAAATCCGAGCCCGAATACGACACGATAAAACATTCGTAAGCTGTTCGGTGGGCCGGTTTTGGCAGGGAAAGGCCCAACAAAACACTCCAAGACCCGTCGGGTTGGGGTGGAATCGAGACCGGCCACCCCCCTCGCGTCTCCTCGCGTCTTCTCTTCTGGCGGCGCAGGGCTGAAGCAGACGCCGCCACCGCGACGCCCCGAGCTGACACCGCCGCGACGCCCCGAGCCGCCACCGCCGCCGGCTGTGATACCGCCATCGCCGCCGGACGCTGCCGCCTCTATTCCTCCCGGAAAGCTGACGCTGCCGACGCTGCAAGCTCCTGACACCGTCGGCTCTAGCCCGCTTTTGACGCCGTCGGCTCCGACCACCTCTCGCCGCCCCTCGTCTCCGGCAAGCTAGAAACGTTTGTAAGCACCACCTCTCCGCCTCCCCTCCCCGTGTACTACCAGATGAGCAGTATTAGGGTTGTCTCGTGGCTAGAATTAGGGTTCTTGTTCTTGGCTGGAGATGTTGTCTGGATCTTGTTCTTGGCTTAAGATTGCTGTTGCTGCTAACAATTCGGGCAAGTAAAATGCTGCATCTCCAATACTGTTAGGCTTGAATATACTGCTGGTTCTAGTGTCTACCAAAGAGATGAACCACGGGATCAAGCTATGGTCAATTTTTATATAGCAGTCAAGTATTCCATCATTAAATGGTGCGTCTTGTGATGAAACCGAATCTGGTTAGCATGTTCTGTTGTAATATGTAACATCACCACTGGAATTGAATTCATTTTAGTGAACACATGCCGTGTGATGCATTTTGGTGCTATAACCTTCTGGAGAATGTAAATGATATAGTATTGATATTACTGCAGCACTAACCCATGCTCTTACACAAGACTAGTTTGGGTATAATTATCAGAAGATATGTTTCTAGGAAAAAAATGTAAATCTTAAAAGAGGTTGACTTTACCTTTTAAATATTTTGCTGCCACAACTTTCAATTTTTTCACTGTGGCAGCAGTTTAGCACGTTGTAGTACTCTAGTAATTTTGTTTTATATTTTCATCACAAAGTTTGATGGTCTATGACAATTCATCTCACATACTAGTACAACGAAATGATCAAGTATCAGGAGCATGACCAGTTATATTTTGGTACTTCTGCATAAAAGCTATACCCAGTAATATATTTGTTTAGAACCTACAACAGCTTGGCTCATGTTACTTTCTATCTTTATAACAAATTCATGCATGGCTCTCTTATTATTATTTCTGTACATCAGTACATGCATAGGACTGTCAGCCTAGAGGCATTTATTTTATCAAAACCAGTCTTTAATGCATGATAATTATTCGCAGATACTAGTGGGTATTGACGAGCCGCCGCCATCTTGGGATCCCGTGAGCACGCCGGAATTCGGTATGTCCACGGCCATTTCATGTAGGAATTCTTTTGAAGTGTGAACATGCATGTTTGTGACTGCTTATTTTACAAGTGTTTATTCTCTATTGCTTTTCGCTAGTCTAAAATGGATCCAAGGAGCCTAGAGCGAATTAGGAAGAGAAAGGCTACCGACGATGATGAGATGTTGTTCTTTATTCTTCCATCATTGTACTTTTATCTGACAAAGACAGAAAAGATGAAACGACATAGCTCCATCTTGTATGGCAGAATGAGAGTTAGGGAACTACTTGATGGACATCTAAAAAATTGCTTGGCAGCTTTTAGGATGGAACCAGATATATTCAGGTGGCTGGCATCTTATCTTAGAAATGAACATCTCATTTTCGATAGTGATACAATCAAGGTGGAAGAGAAGTTGGCCTTCTTTCTGTATGTGCTATCGCATAATGCATCATATGAAGATTTGCAACTGGCGTTTCAGCATAGTGCATCGACCTTCCATGATTATATCAACGAGTTCTTTGACATTATCCCTGTCCTAGCAACTCGTTTTGTGAGGCCTCGGTACATTGATGAACCACATCCCAAAATTGCTATGGATGGTCACTTCTTTCCGTACTTTGAGGTTCAACCCTTTCTTTGACACTTTTAAAACTTTCTTCTCTTATCTAATTCTTATAATATAAGAAAGAATGATTTCTATTCCACTTCATTGCAGAACTGTATAGGTGCCATAGATGGGTCTCATGTGCCTGTCACTAGATCTCCTCGACGTCAAGCTCCGTGGAGGAATAGGAAAGGGTCACTTAGCCAAAATGTGATGCTTGCATGCGATTTTGACATGAATATTACTTTTATATCTTGTGGATGGGAGGGTTCTACAAGTGATGCCCGGGTACTTAGTTCAGCCATGCTCAAATGCTTTAATGTACGAAATGGAAAGTTTTATCTAGTCGACGGTGGTTATGCAAACACACAACATTTTCTTGCACCATACAGAGGTGTGAGATATCATTTGAAGGAGTGGTGGCATGGTCGCCATAGGCCGCAGAACCATATGGAACTATTTAATCACTCACCGCCATGTAGTTTTAAGAAACCACATAGAAAGGCTTTTGGGCATTCTGAAGAAGCGGTTCTCTATCCTCAATGTTGGAACTTTCCATCCAATAACTAATCAAGTCAAGATCCCAGCTGCTGCAGCGATATTCCATAACATTATAAAAATGCTCAATGGAGACGAAGAATGGCTTGACGACCAAGAGGACAACATAGACCCTGCTATTTTTGTGGATTTGCCCAATGGTGATGGTGATAATTTCCAACAAAACGACCTTCATGAAAACAATGTCCTAGGCAACCATTTGAGGGATCAGATTGAGTTTCAGATGTGGAATGACTTCAATATCTAGAAGCTATTGTCATATTGTAGGAAGTTATCATGTAATAAGGAACTATTTCTTGTCTTTATCATGTAACAAGGAACTATTTCTTGTGTTTATGATGTAATAAGGAACTATTGTAGAAGCTACCGTCATATTGTATAAGCTGCTTTTATTTCTTGTGTTTATCTTTGATAATTCTCATAATCTCTTGTTTACTAATATGATAATCCCAACAGATATGTATCCAAAACAAGCTACGGTTTATCCTACAGGTTCTCCTAAGTTTAACTTGGCGAAGTCATGCTCAGAGGGAAGGAAATTTAAGAAAAAGGCTTCTCCAAAGACCAGTAAAAAGGCCTCTCCAAAGAACAATAAAAAGGCTTCTCCAACAGGTATTCAGCAACTTGTGTTTTACATTTTGGTTGATTTGCTGTTCTGTGAATTGTTAATTTGCATTGCACTGAAATTGGATATTCTTGTGTAGGTGGGAAAACAAGGGCAGTTTGGAATATAGGACTTGAAAAAGCTCTTGTGGATATTCTTCATGAGCACAATAATACATACCATAAAAGTCAGAATGGATGGAGTAGCGAAACATGGAACTTGATGGTGAAACTTTTCCATGCTCGACACCCATTTGTCAAGTTCACAAAGGCTCAAATCCAAGATAAGGAGAAAGATCTAAAGAGAGACTATAGGATGCTCAAAGAGGCACGCATGCAAAGTGGCATTGGGTGGAATGATAGCAAGTTGAAGCTACAAGCTGAGCCCCATCTTTGGGAAAATTTGGAGAAGGTAAGTTTTCCAACTCTTGTAGTCACAACTCTTGTAGTTACTGTTTATTCAACTCTTGTAGTTACTATTTATTCAACTCTTGTAGTCATTCGGTCCAAGGATAAGGCGTTTCAGAGGCAAATCTTTTCCTTTCTATGAGTCACTTGCACAACTATATGAAGGTAACAACCATGCCTCATGGAACAATGAATCTTTTCCAGCTTGAAAAACACTTTTTTGTAACAACCAGGAACAATGAATTCATCCTACTATTTTGTAGGGAGCATAGCTGAAGGCAATTTCAACTTCACATCCACCTCAGCGCCATCCAAGGAGGATGTGGCAGAAATTGAAAGTGATGATGATGAATCAAAAAGAGAAATCGAGACAGAGACAACAATGGCACAAAATGAAGATGACTTGCAAATTTTGGATAATCTAACTCAGCTGGAGCGTGAAGAAGTCAATGGAGGAAGGACTGCTGCTGCTGCTACAAGAAACAAGCTTCCAAAGAAGCCAAAGAAGAGTCCCAAGAAGAGGAACGCAGATGGAATAGTGCAAGTCATGGAGAGATTGGTGAAAATCAAAGAAAACGAAGCTAACCAAGAAGCTGCACAAACCTTCAGTATCAGCAGATGCATGGATGCATTCAAAACATTGGAGGGCTTTTCAGCTGATGAGAAGATCTTGGCCTTGGAGGTTTTCAAAGTTGCTGACAATCGTGAGATATTTGTGAACCTTGTTGCTGATAAAGATGACACTGCAGTCCCATGGCTACGTGCACAGATAGCTAAGTTAACATGAGGTAAGCAACTTTATACTAGCATTCTTTTCTGTACTAGCATGGAAAATTACTCATGTGGTGTCCAATTGCTATTTATCTCCTCTCTTCTCCTGTTTGAACCTGAGAGAGAGTGGCAAATTGGCAATGACTAGCAGCAGAAAAACAATAGCAACAGATAACCAAATGCGCATACATATGTATTTTATTTATTTGATAAACTTTACAGTAGGTAATTCACATGATGTTTTCCTAAAAAAATCAGAACCATAGTTCTTGGTCCTTGAGTTGCTTTGGTTTAGGGAACCATAATTCTTTTGTATTGCTGTTTCAGCAGCAACATATCAGAATTCAGAACCAACTCCTGGTAGCAGAACATGAGATGCAATTTTATCGTACACGGTACTGCTCCACTTCATTGTTAGAGACCCTTTTCTGAACCATGCCTACTCAATATCATCTTCATATCTTATCACTTCTGTATATGTATTTTGACATCCCAAGTTCACCATGATCACTTGATAGATATACCTCTCTAAGCTTTAGCAGATACCACAACTTGGGTAATAATGATTTACTTGTATTTGGGTCATAAAGATTGTATTTGTTGTTGCTGCTCCATGTTTGGATCTTGACCATAAAGTGCATCATTGTTAAATACTTAAATGTCCTAGCAAATTCTGTTTTGATACTACATAACGGTTCTCTAGTTTGCTCGTGGTGATGATGCACTTCTTATGAATTGATGCTAGTTTGATGTGTTCTTATTTAGCAAGTTTTCTGGAAATTTGGACTGTGTCTCTGTGCTCAAGATGGTAGGATGGGAATTATTTCTTTTCTATCCTCACCTTAATTTTGTTCTTATCCAAGAAGCAGTACTTGATTCTTTCTGGTAGTAGTAGCATAGTATCATTTGGTTCCACATGTATATGTAGTTTTATAGAGATCCATATAGATAGTTGATTATTGCCTGCATGCTTTCTTTTCCGTTCTTGATTCGCTTCATTAGTTCAGACTTGTAATTAATTCTAGCTGCCTTTATTCTTCTTTTGTTCATGTGAACTTGTTAAGTGCTAGCTAGGAGTTGGATCACTTCTGCTGGACCTCCTTGATAATATGCTGTTGTTTATTGTGCAGGACTATTTGGTGTAGCAAAAAAAATCTAGGCTAAAGCGAAATGACAATGGAAAGGGGAATGGTTGCATATGAACCAAAATAACAGTGATTAAGGTTAAAGACAAGTTCTTGTTGCAGTAATGCTACATGTGATGTTTTTGTTGTTTAAAGCCACTTTTGTATTTAACTGATGATATGTTCATGTAGTGATACGTGAGAGATCAAAATTATCTAGGCGCAAGTGATCAAAATTATAAATGCACTAGATGTTTTTATGGTGTGCTCAGTTGCTATAAACAATACTCCCTCCGATCGGAAATAAGTGTCGGTGATTTTGTACTAACTTAGTACAAAGTTTGTACTAAGTCACCGACACTTATTTCCAATCGGAGGGAATATATATTTATTGATGATATTGCTTGAATCCAAATTCTTGCTGTAACTGCGCTCATATCATGTGAAAAAGATCTTGTTTTTATCTGTGTGTGCAAAACTATGTACGATACACGTCTCCAGATACACGTCTCCAAAAACCGGTGTCCCAAACATATTTTGGTGCTAGAGTATTTATTGGGAAGTGTTTTGGAGTGGATCGGGTGAGGGAGTGATTTCACCAAATCCCCTCCGGATATTACACAGGAAAACGCCACAATACTCTAGCGCGGAACGAGGCCTTAAGTGGTGGCGGTGGTCCTGGGAACGGGCAGATCCGGGAGGACGCTTATCGGCTGTGGATCGATGACTGCGGCTTCCGGCAACAATTAGGATGGCCTCCATACTATCTAGAGGTAAGGATGCAGAAACGGGACAAGTGGACAAGTGGGTTCTCAATTTTACACCTATATACTAATTTTAGACTAAGTGGGAGAAGTCACAAGTGAGATTTGTGACTTATCCCAGTTGACCCACTTAGTCCCGAGTTAGTATATAGGTGTAAAAATGAGAACCCACTTGTCCCATTTGTCCCATTTCTACATCCCTATCTAGAGGCCACCTTAATTACCGTCCAAGAGTGGAAATGGCCGCCGGCTACATGCAGCCGGGAGAACGCACGCTATGGTTCGACGACCTCGGCGTGGCCAACGGATCCGGGGAAGATCTGGATGACCGCCTATGGATCCAGAGGTGGAGGTGGGAAGAATCGAACCGTGGCCGTCTAAACCTTCACCAGCGGGGATGACAATATTGCTAACGGAACAGGCCAGCAGAGAAATGACGATCGCGTATGCGGGGGACACGGAAATCGGCAGCTAGTACGTACAAAATGCGATCGCCGGGTCGTGGGGATGGTGGCCGCGAGCGGGGATGTGCGAATGGCTCTCGCCAGATGGGAGGTGGGGGGTCACCTTTGTGAGCGGAATACTTCCAATATAATACTACCTCTGTTCTGAAATAAGCGATGTGGGTTGATTTAAATTTGAATATATCTGAACATGTTTTAGTACATAAATACATACGAATCTAGACAAATTCACATCACTTATTTTTGGACGGAGGGAGTAGTATACCAATACGTGGTTATGCAGGGGCTTACATATAGGCTTCGGCGGGCTACCCTAACAAACATGTAGGAGGACACTAAACGTTAACCTAAGTACCCAACTGTCAGCATGTGGTGCTAGGGAGCCCGAGGATATACATCAACCTTCTTTTTTGTTGGGAGGATCCACCAACTGACTGTTGAACCTGCTTAACAAGTTCAGCTCGTATGCTCTACCAACCACCTAACAGAGCCCAGTAGCATACTGATTTCGGCAAAATTTTGAGGAGCCTTTTGTAGCCTGGCTCGACGCAAGTAGAATAACCTTAATTGCATGCAACTCCTTTGAGAACTTTGCTGGATGAAGATGGTACCATAATCTGCTTGGGTTGATAAATAGTGTTGTCTTGTGAAGACAGTAAAATATGAGCTTCTTTGAGCTTTCACAACAAGGACAGCTAACCAATCCATCACAAGTCCGGAGAGTAGAGGACATCTAACAAGTACGATCAGAAGAGGTGCTCTATTAACAGGTTAAGTAGCGACTTTCATGAGACAGAATGAAATATTTGTGTAATATCTAGCTTTAGGAAGATAGTTGGGATGCTGCTGCAGATAGTATATATGTCATTGGGTATGAACTGAGACTATCAGAAATGAATTCAGATATTATGCTGCAGGTATAGGATAAAAAAGGTCACGAAATCATGATTAGCTTACAGAAGGATAAAAAAGGTAGCGAAAAGTGCTCTCGTCCAGTGGCCAAATATAGCAAGACAGTATGAATATAGGGCCTGTTTGGTTTGTGCCCAAACCTACCACGCCAAATCAGGGGCACGCCAAAATATTGACGAAGGATTTGTTCGCCCGCGATTCGCCAGCGCGTGGGCGCAGAAAGCAGAGCAGCGACCAAAATTTTGGTTTGGCTTCGTTAGGTGGGCTTCAATCCAAACGCAATCCTAAGATACCAGTCAACGCCAAAATTTAGGCATGGCAAGCTCGGGCCACAATCCAAACAGCCCCATATAGAAAACACGCCACGGTATACATGGCAAAACCACTAGTTTTCAGTATATGTAATAAGAGGATAATAACGCTGCAAAGATAGGACTCATAGGAGTGCCCTGGAAACGAATGAACTTATCATAGAGTTTTCAGTTGAAAATACTATCATACAGAGAGGAGCTTAAAGTCAACCAAGTGTACATTTACGTTGACTTGAATCCTTTTGGTGGTCTGCAGGTAGACGCACATCGCTAAAATCCAAAACTGTTGCGATGACACCATCAACATCTGCAGCATTGTGTGCAATATATCAATTGTAGAAATTGATCAGTGCATGTACTAAATATAGAAGGAATTATGTCCAAATCTGACAAAACCTCCAGGAAAATACATTGCAGTGGGGGAGGCAATATTTTGTTTGCACAGCTCACTGAAGTTGACCATTATCTTTTGCCAATAACTGTTATGTTTATATTCTTCTTTCGTACATATGAACGTATCAAACAGCTGAAGTGGCAAGGTACTTTAGTTTGAAGGTAAGGTCCATACTCAAGACCAAATATCGGCATAGCATGACCAGATTTCAGATAACTGTAAATAATAGAAAATACATTGCAGAACAAATATGGGAGAAGGAAAACAGAACACTACACTACAGAGAGCAAGCAGAAGGGAGTGTAATACACGCTTGTAAATCAGAATAATAAATAGAGATGATAAACTAGGAAGCTAAGATGTTCAATAATGCAATACTTCCAATGAACTTGAATACCTACGATGTGATGCTCGTATGCTGCACAAGAAAATATACCTGACTGCGGTCTCCTGCAACCTGCATAATGGAAGTCAGACTCTGGAACAACAGTAACTGGAGCTAGCCTCTTTGCACACTTGGGGTTTGCCTGATACTGATAGTGGCATAAGTCTTCAAGTCATCAAGCAAAATCTTTACAGGTGGTTTATCATCAAGCACCGTTCATTCAAGGAGAAGATGGCGCCAAATGAATACCCTAAGGGCCTGGAAAAGTTAATACTCCTAGGTAACAATCCTACCAAGTAGTGATTGAACTTGGCGCCGAGCTGTTTTCCCTTGCAATTCTGGCAGAAGTCTATGCATGATTACGAGTAAATCTTGGGTTGTTAGCCAAGAGTTTCTGTTAGTCAAGGTTCCAGATTCAGACAAATTAACCCAAGGACATGCTGAACTGAGCAGAAATTATAGTACGCGGTTTATACAGAGAACACGGTGAATCAAAACACCCATTGGTGGGATCTTAAAGGCATAGAGATAGCTGACCAACAGTAGAGCAGTTACCCGAGAAGCTGTGTGTTGTCCATGGGTATTGACCAGGGAAAGCCTATTGCATCTCAAACACATAGAATTCTATTTCAACAGTCTTTTAAAAATTGTACTGTCAGCTGTCAGAACCAGAACAACTTTGTATAGATTTTGAATTATCCATAACTAACTTGTAGTCTATTTCAGTGAGGATCCTCATATAAAGTACTCCAGGACTCAATTTGGCAAAACAAACCTGACTGGGCATCACCAGGTTCAAGCAAGTTAGCTTATGTGTACCACAATCATCCTTCGTGTCAAGGACATGGATACCCTGTGACATCGTTGTAGAACTTTATCACACTCTTATCAATCTACCAAATTCAGGGACGGAAACAACTGAAACTTGTGAAGCTCCATTCTTAGCGACAGAAGCCTATGTTCATACAAAACACAAGTGGCTGCTGACAGAAATTATGGAATCTGTGCCGGCTGAACCATAATTGCTGCCAAGAGGGATAAAAACTCACACTTGAAGGGATAACAGAAAATGTTTGGCCTTGATGATAAGTCACTCGAAGCTTCTGCATATATTTGGCAACTACAATATCATGTCAACAAGTCTAAGAAGATCATCAAATTCATGTATACCATTATTAGGCAGAGGAGTAAAAGCAGTTCTACCACCACGAATCAACCTGCAATACACAGACCAGAAACCAAAATGATCGGAGAATTCTGCAATACTCTCTAAACCAGAAGCATATGTGGAGATCCGGTTGAGCATATGTTGGCGAAACCTCGGAAATCTTATGGCCTCTGAGAAAGAAACAGCGCTGGTTAGTAGAGGTCCATTGACAAGAGATCCAGGATAACCAGCTAGTCCCTTATACATCTCAAAGAGCGCGTGAATTCCTAAATTGATGCTCAGGAAGTCAGCATCTAAATCATTATAATTGCCACCAAATGTGAGTGCTGTTGCAGTGGTTCCTTGAAAATTTTCATCCATATGGTCACTGAATATAAATCAATTTCTATTTCTCTGAAAACCAATGCAATAAAGATTGTCCAAACTGAATAGCAACTTGACAGGACCATGATTATCTTGAGTCCAGTTGACTGGAGCGAGCAACTCAATTACAAAATAACCTGCTCCCTTCGGCAGACTCTGAACCCCTTCAACAAGGCCATTCCCTTCCACATTTGTGTCCTGCCAAATCTGTCTGATGTGGTTGATAATTGTATTGAGAAGATTTCGGTAATTCACAGTCATAACCTCAGGGTCATCATCTAGCTGCAATGTAAAGACTGGACAATGCTGCAAGAGGAAAAAGAAGATAATGTGCTATTAGCGAAGAATAACACCTATTTTGGCGAAGTCTGATGCTTTGGTAATTCACAGTCATAGTCCCAGGGTCATCATCTAGCTGCAATGTAAAGGCTCGACAATGCAGCAAGCGGAGATGGAAGATAACTTGCTATCAGTGAAGAATAGCTCCTATTTCAGCAAAGTAAGTCCAATGCTTTGGATGATGTAGGACTGTAAATAAGGCTATAAACCATGTTGTGAACTTTCACTCTCTAAAGGCCTGCCCACCTACTAATATAGTATCACATTCCAGCCTACCGATCTTGTATTTGGTACACAAAGGAATAGGGCTGAGTTGACGACAAGTTCTTTTATCGACTCTTATCCTTCTCCGTCTCACTCTTTTTTCTAGCAATGCTCTTTCCACACCCCCTGACCCTAGGGTTGCCTGACCGCCATCACTTTTTCCCCTTGTAGAAAACATTCCCAGACATCATCCCCTTGTCAATTCTTCCCCACCCTCTGTCGCAATCCTCCCTCTCCCACCCCACACACAGCAGATGAATTTTGAGAGGAATTACATTCATGCTGTCAAATATAACAGTTACAATACAACTCAGTGCCACAATAGTTCAGATTAAAAACAATCATAAAAGCATTCAATCTTGAGATTCACAAGACATTTTCAAGGAGCTTATGGTACAAGTTTCGATCTCCATACTTGTCCACTTCCTTTCCTGCGCAATTTCATAAATGGTTGGAGGAAGTAAAAGTACAACTGAGTAGCCTTCTGCTTATTGGTAAATAATTTAGTTTCTCCAAACATTCACCAAGTCAGACGAATACGAAAATTAAAGTAAATTGTAGGAATGCCAACGCAAATACAGTACCATAGCATAAGCGGAGTAATAAGATCTCTCAAATGGATAACCTTCATCAAAATGGTGACTGAACTTGGATGGAACCACATCTCGCATCACGGGAGCAAGGAAGAGATATATACCTCCCACGGAGGCTCACGAGGTGCCGGGGGCACTGCAGGCCCGCGTCCTCGACCTCGACCTGGCCCGCGGCCCGCCCCGCGTCCTCTGCCGCGACCCGCCCCGCGTCCGGCTCGACGCATTGGACGAAGGCGCCAACCTGCGAGGAGAGACCCCGGAGCCGCGGCGAGCCCCCGACGAGACGGCCGGCGTCGGTTTGACGGGGAAGAGGAGGACGACGGCGAGGGATCCTAAGCAGACGAGGCGGCGCAACGTGCGATTCTCACGGTGAAGAGGGCAACGCCGCAACGGCGACAAGGGAGTAGAACGCGACGGCGGCGAGGGTTTTCCAGAATCCAGAGGAGGCGGGCAGGTGGCACTCACGGTGTGAGGGAAAGGTGTCTGGGTTTTGGGTCTCTTCGCCTCTTCGGATCCAATGTCACGAGTGGGCTCGGTGATTTTCCTTGCTCTGCAAGTTTATCGTTCCACCATGTTTAGGGAGTAGTAGTTTAATTACTTAATTAGTACTAAGCTTTGTGATTAATGGGGCTTCCTGCCGTATGCTGCTTAAAATGTAGAGTTATTAACATTAGGAGTACACAAACTTGTTCTTTATGTGCAATTTCATACACAAACTTGCAGAACGTGGTACCATGGTACACAAACTTGCTACTCGGGTGAAGTTTTGGTCCATTACAGTTGTGCTGCTGACACGTGTATGCCACGTAGGCAACTGGCACACTCCCTATACATTGTTACTTTGCTAATAGCCCTCTGAGTTGCGGTGAATTAGTGAGCAGTGTGCCAAGTGGATTAGATCGGAAATCCCGGTGGCGACTGTAAGTTGCGGGCCCATTGACGCCAGCACGAGCGCTGCTGGTCGAGGCTAGTCGGTGCGGCGGAACTTTATGGCCGCACTTGGTTCGTCCGCCGCCGTGTGGTCTGGTAGATGGGCCTGCATGGGCTGTGGGGGGCACCCTGCTTCATCCGCAGCCACGCGAGCAGTAGACGGCGGCGCATGTCGTGTCACTTGCGGGAAAGCGACTGGCTCGGTTCCATGGACGCCTGGTCTTCTTTGATGGCGCCTGACCGGCTATCAAGCGCCGCACCCTCACCGTCCATCACCGCCTCCACGACGCGGTGTAGGCCAAGGTCTGCAAGACCTCAGAGAAACAACTAATCTCCATGTAAGTCACCACCCCCGTTTGCTATGCATCAGTGCCTGCGAATTTGTGCGTCATCTACCACTGTTTAATGGCGCTGATGATTATTCATAGTTTATAGTGGAATTGCGTATGTGCCTATCTGTTGGAGAGAATTCAATGGCTCTGGGCTACAGGAGATACTAATTGACATCCTGCATGACTCAATATAGTTGGAATACCCTTATGACACAATAGCTTATAAATTATCTTTTGTGTATTTCTGTTTGCATTGATCCACATGACAAACTAGCTTACAAATTTAGTTTGTACCCTTGTGAGCATAAGCTATATTTTTGACCAATGTCTTTGCATCGCTGAGGTGATGGATATGCAGGACAAGTATGACGACACCAAGTTGAATAAGAACGATTTGAATGTGATCACACATTTTAGAAGAAGAAAACCAAAAGACGGGGAAAAGAAATATTGGGATGAAAGTTGTGATTAAGAATTTGAAAAAAATATCAAAAATATTGCAGTGCAGAGTGCTCATAGAGAAGAAGTTGGCCTTTGTTCTCTTGATTTATTCAGGGAAAGATCAGAACTGAGCACGGACTAGCAGGCACGTTTGCTTTTTCTGTTTCTCAGTGATATTACTAATTACTAAATACTAGGGTTGTTTTTGCTAGAGAACATGTCCATTTGCATCCAATCTGATGGATTTAGACTAGATGGATCAAAACTTCACCATAGTAGCAAGTTTGTGTATCATGGTACTACGTTTTGCAAGTTTGTGTATGAAATTGCACATAGAAGACATGTTTGTGTACCCTTGGTGTTATTAGCTCTAAAATGTACTCCCTCTGTTCAGAAATATAAGATGTTTTAGTTTTGTGAAGTGAATGTATCTAGACATCTTTTAGTGCATAGGTTCGCTTGAATCTATACACTAAAAGATGTCTAGATACATTAGCTTCATAAAGCTAAAACATCTTATATTTCTAAACGGAGGGAGTACTAGCTTTCCTCTCTTTCTTCTTTATTATAGGTGACCTTTTCTCATCCGACTGTATTTTTATTGAAGTCGTTATTTTATCTTTTTAGCCAACATAAAAATAAAAATTGGACTTGGTTGTATTTTTGGAGGTGGTTTTTCTGAAAAACCGACTAAGGGGTGCAGCTTGGAGTTAGTTCGTTTTCCAGCTAGAACCAACTCCAGGCACCGTCTCTAGTACTAGGATTTCACTAGTGACAAGTGTGTGGTTGTCTCGTGATTTGGTAGGAGAGTGGTGGCGACCTCCATACGTCTTCGGTGTCGTCATCTCTAGTGAGTCATAGTCGTTTGTAGTCCAACCCCAAAGCAAAACCTCGGCTAGATCTGATGCTATCTTCCATTGGACATGCTTGGGCTCTTGTTTTCCCACACCCTTACCTCCACAAAGGCCTCTCAGGCGTGGCACCTAGGGCACCTAACCATATGCCACCTTGACCTAGGTCTGATGTGAGTAGAGGAGGAGGATGTAATGGAGAAAGTGGAAGGAATGCTCAAGGGGCTCAAGGTTGTCGGAAGTTGAGAAGAGGACCATGAAATTGGACGGATATGCTCGGGGAATATGGGACTAGTGGATGTGCAGGTGGTGGGTAAACCTACATATGTGGAGGCACTAACACATGCATATGTGGAGGCGCTAACACATGCATTCAGACCAATCTAGTGCCCGATGAAGGGAATTATATGAAAAATCTTCGAGAGAACAAGTGTATTCATCACTTTACACCAAGCAATGGGGAAGAAGAAGGATGTGTAGAATGGGCCACTAGATTTCGAGAATGATCATCTGGTCATGGTGGAGTTCATTGCAAGTGAAACCCTTGATGAACACGCATTTAATAAGGTATCGATTCGGGTCCATGTCTTTAAGCTACCATTGAACATGATGGATAGAGATAGATGGGAGTATAGGGAACAAAGGTCCAGCCAAAAGGAACTAGGGAACACCAACCTCACGCGCTCTCCAACAAGGCCAAGGTTGGCCAACCATCACTATTACAAAAAAGCTTATTAATGGCGTGCCACACCACCGCTAATGAAATACTAGTGGCGTTACCAAACCCAGCACACCACTAGTATGTGCATTTTTAATTGCTTACAAGTACTCCCAAGCCACCAGTAGTTGATATTTTTTATGGCATCTATTTAATCCAAGTGCCACTAATAGTTGTGCAAGGATTTAAAAATAGTGGAGAAATAAGAAATAAATCATGGGTTAGTATTGTCCATTTGAGGGCAAGAAAAAAATGACCAATTAATGTCCATTTACATACTTCATCCAAGGGTAAATCTATTAGTGGTTTTTTCTACTAGCTCTACTTCTTGTGAAACATATATATTAAAGGAGAATGTTTGACTAAGGGTTCCACTTAGAGTTGCTAACTAGCAATTAGAGGAAATTGGAGGAAAGTCATGAAAAGAGCTCGGGCTCTCAAGAGGCTCTCCTAGTATCGTATAATGAGCTAAAGTTAGCTTTTGAGGCAATTATGAAGAGGAGGGAACATCACTAGGGCAATATTTTGCAAGATATTTGTATTCATGAGATTCATAGCATGTCGTCCCCTTGATGGATTTATTCTTCACTCATCTTGAAATTTCCTCTTTAATGATGCAAGCCACATTTTCTTTGATTTACTCTAAATAGTTAGCCATACAACATCTAGAGGAACAAGATGTACTTTGATCATGGTCACATTGAGAGGAAAGCATATCATGACAAAACTTAATCAAGCAAATTTGAGGAGATATGCATGGAACTTTAACACAAGAACATGTGAAAAACTTATTGCACAAATTGTTTAAGTCCAAGATCTCCACACCATTTGGATTTATATAAGAAGAATCATTGGCGGAAAGAACAATAGTACCATCATCACATATGATTTCTCCACTCACCATATCATTACCAAGAGCCAAACCACTAGTAGGTGAAGCGGATGATGCTAAAGAATAATCTTCACAACCGGATGTGGAATTAAGCAACTTGGAGCTCTTTATGATGTGAAGTGGAAGAGAGCTCCTCGGAGGGAATATCTACCTCAAGAGAAAGGGACTCACCAAATGTTTCTTCAAGATTGTTCCATTTCTTATGAAACGACTTGCACTTCAATCCATCAAGAACATAAAAAATATGGAGCTCAAATACAATAAATTTCATTAGATACTTGAGCTTTGAGATCTCATCATCTAATGAGAGATTTTGAGGATCCATCAGAGGAGAAAAAACAACGTCTAGAAATCACTCCATGTTTGGACACAAGATACAAAGATTACAAAGCATGTGATTTTTCCATAGGAGATAATTTGTGCCATCAAAAATAATTATGTCATTATGCACTAATTCACTAGCCAACATCTTTACACTCGAGGAGGTGAAGACTAAGCAAGAGTGTCCTTGCTCTTATACCAATTAAAAGAATAGAGATGGTAACCTAGAGGGAAGAGTGAATAGGTTTCTACAAATTTTACTTTTCTTTTCACAAGTTTTAGGCAATACGGATAACAAGTGTGAGGCTAACAACTATGGTGAAACAGCTTATATGATGCAATAAGGTACTAGAAGCATTACCTATGTGATGAAACTAAGCAATGTGCCACTTTGTTGGGACTCCAAGTGTAGAGTGTTATAGCAAGAGTAAATTTTCCCCACAAGAGAACTCGGGGTTAATATCAAACTCTCGGGAAACAGTCATAAAAACTATCTTCGTTCTCGTCGGGCAAACTACAAAACAAGCTCTTTGTCTTGCATCCCCAACTCCACTGAGTGGTTATCAAGCACAAGGTGCCAATGTAAGTACAATAAAATAATAATATAAAAATAAATAACAATGCAAATAAAGTAAATATGATGCGGTAAAAATAAACTAAGCTAATATGCAACTAAAACAATATAGTAAATGTGTTTTTTAGTTTTTAATATAATTGTAAGAAAGTAAAAATATTTTTATATTTTCGGATTTTTTTTTTTGAACTGGAGTATTTTCGGATTTAATTAAAGATGAAAAATAAAAGACGCGTGCAAGTGTTGGAAAGGTGTTTCTTAGATTAAAAATGGACCGGGTGCATGGATTCACTTGTCTACTCTCTTATAAAGTTATGGTGGCATTAAATACAAGATAGATGATCGAAACATCGACATGATTTTTATTATGTTGACTTAATAATATTCATATGGACATCATCTAACATAAAAATGATACAATACATCTTACTTGTATTTCACTAGAAAGAAATAAACTTTAAACAATCTAATATTAAAAGTAAACAAAGTATAGCCTTAGGTAAATACCTGAATGGTAGAGACAAGGCAGCAGCCCGAACGGCGCGACCCGCATACTGTCAGCCCCCCGCGCTTGCTCCTGATCCAACGCAGGGAGTGGGCGCAGCCTCGCACGTGAAATAAACTTATGCCGTGTTCAGATCCTTTCAAGTACAGTGCAAATAACGTATTGAGTTTTATAAAAATATAAGTATAAAAATCTAAAAATTACATAAAGGGAAAAAATAGCCTCACCTGAGCTCAACACGTGAGTAATTACAACTCCATCCATGCAGCAAGTACAGCTCCGTCAACGCAGCAAGTACAGCTCCGCCCGTAGCAAGTATAGCTCCGTCCGCATAGCAAGTACAGCTCCACCCTGCAGCAAGTACAACTCCCGCCCGGACAGCAAGCACAATGAAAACCCCATGTTGCAAGTACACCATCAAAAAGTATAAATATAGTAGTTCGGTAAGTACAAATAAAAGTTTCATAAAACCTATCAATATGGGATATAGTGTTGAAGATCTTGATGCGCGGATCTCAAATGTGAAAAGGTTCGTAATTTGGACAAAGTATTCTTAAGATATTTTATTTTTAAAACAAATCTAAAAAATAAAGGGAAAAAACCCATCCTCCCACGCCCTTCTCTCTCGTCCCTCATTCTCACCTTGCTTCCCCTTGCGACATGTGGCAACTAAGAAGACAACTTTTTAGGAATTTTTTGGCACCACAGCGCGCTACTTATGGTGTGCGAAAAGAGTTTCTAGATCTTTGTGAAAATCGGCCTTTTTTTTTAGAGATTTCGTTCTTTCCTTCTTGGTTGGATCTCTCATTGTAGCGCGAGCATTTCGCGTATAGCTAGCTATAGCACCGACTCGCCTGCGGGCTACGGGCGCGACCAGCACGGGCCGCCCTTTATCAACATTTTTTTTCTTTTCTTTGTTTTTTCTTTTCTCTTCCTAGTATCATACCCGTTCATTCCACATTTTTCTTCATCGTTGTTTCTTTTTGTTTCCTTTTTAGTTTTCCTATTTTTCCTCTTTTTGGGTAAGGGATCAATATATAATCATGAACCCTTGAACATTTTTTTAAAATTGACGAACATTTTTTCGAACCAGTACTCTTTTTGACACAGTGAACATTTTTTTTTTAACCGTGAATAGTTTTTTAAAATGCCCTGAACATTTTCTTGAACTTTTTGATCATTTCTTGGACCCTTGAGCACTTTTTTACCCGGTGAATAATTTTTAAAATCGGGACCTTTTTAAAATCATGAACATTTTTTTAATATAAACCATTTTAAGATCATAAACATTTTTCAAAAGTGAACTTTTAAAAATTATAAACTTCTTAAAATCATGAAAAAAAATTTCAAAAAATATAAAAAACAAATCATGAACTTTTTAAAAATCTAAATACATTTAAAATCATAAAAAATAAAGTAAAAGAAAAGGGAAAGATGGCACTACGAACATTTGGAAATGCTCCGCTCCGTCAAATCCAGGGAGCACGTAGAGCTTATACCTCTACTCCGAGGGGAGAATATCCACCTTCCTCCACGAGCGAAGCGTCGGTCCTAGTGATCCTTTGGCGGGCAGCAGCTGCAGATGACCGTACAATTATATCGTGTACTGAAGTGTATTTTCTCCAATATTCTTGACAAAACATGTAAACACAATTCCCTACCGAAGTGCTAATGAATAAGAGCGTAGTTGCATACCATGCACATGTGTACCATCACAGATTCCAGTAAATTAGCTTACATCTATAGTGTTTACCTGTTCAGTACAACACGTCCTTGAGAGAGAAATATATGTACAACATACATCTATTGGATAGAATGGTTTGTAAAAGCCTGACAACACTTCATTCATGTAACATGACCAGGTTTCGACGAACTTGGTTACATTAAAAGGACCTACAACCGGACATACCAACATCTTACTTAACCAGGAACTAAATCAGAAAAATACAATGGACCATGTGACCTTAACTAGCATCTCATAGTTGCCGCAAGTGATTGTCCTTTCAGCATAGCTGTTGCGCCCTGGTGTAAACTCAACAGTGTGGACACCACCTGCAGCAGCAGCAACAGTCAACAGCAGCATCTCATCAACACAGACACTAACTACTCGGCGCGCCGTTTTTAGGACTCCATTCTCACCAGCAGTAAGTAAGCCACTTGATTTGCTGTCATGTAGCACAATATCACAGGGAATACTGCTAGTGCGAGCAAGGACTTTCCCATAGAAATTATCAGGTCCTTCTACGATCCTGATCTCAACAGTGCCCTCCACTGCGTTCCTTACAAATGTGTAGTTTACGTCCAATGTGCTGTGCATGCTGACTAGTGTTTTCGTTTCAGCCTTATGTTTGGGTGCAAATGACAGTCTATAGATACCATCCACAACCATTAGGCCTTTACTCAGCCTTTCATCCTTGACTTTTCTGCCATTCACATCCTTAACCTTCAGATCAATTTCGAACATTACCGAATCACATATCATCAGTCCTCTCTTTGGACCAGTCAAAATTAATGAATCATCCTGCACAAGAAATTTGTGAAGATAAATTCAGGGTGATTGAATGGCAAATGAAATATATTATAAAAGATAACTTTCAGCTGCATTGAGTTTAGTGCTAAATTTATTATTGCTGGTCTTCAAAATAAACATTATATAAAACAGATACCACGACAAAGATGATAGCTCCGTCTATCAGGTTCGGTATTGATTGAAGTATAATCTTTACTAATCATCGATGTTGGTTAGTAGGTCAGCACCATTTTTACACTTTAGCTCCTCTGAAATTAGGAGATCAACCCGCAGTCCATCTGTTAAGTTACAATACTGCACTCAACTTCTGCATTTTAGCCCCCCGATCCTCTCCTTCCTCCCTCCTCTGAGCGGAGGAAACGATGGAGGAGTACGGGTACCAGGCTAGGATGACCACCGTCGTTGCTGCAGACCTCCACGCGCCAGGACACCATGTCCAGGAGCTCCGCCTCGCATTCTTCGTCCTCCTTCTTGAAGGAACCAAGCCAGGGTGCACGGAATCGAGCAAATCGTCTTTGTCTCCTTCCCCTTCAGCCGAGCGCCGCCACTATCGTCACTGCGCCTCCCCGACGAAGCTGAGCATCCTCCCGTGATACCGGTGAGAAGCCGCACCTTCCGCGCAACTCCTATCTGTCTCGGGCCCTCCGTTCCGTCACCCCGCCATGTGCCACCTAGGTCGGACGCTGAAGCCGGCTGTCCTTGTGACAATCTATTCCCGAGCCGACAACCCACAGGTCATGTGCGACGTGAGGCACCTAGCGCGCCCACCGCAACTAAGGAGGCATAGCAGCAGCAACGCGCGAACGCATGCGGCAGCAACCGCAATTCCTACAACTGTAGTGGAGGCGCTCCAAATTTAAACACGACAGATATCATCTGCGGTGGCTGTCCACAACGCAGCGGCGTTGAGACCTTTCGTGGTCGAGACCGCACTTGAGCTACTAACAACAGTCAGGCCTTCTTTGGAACCAGTGCACAGCCGGTAGCGGGAGTACAGCCACAAGCAAAGATGGTTGCGAAGTCCTGACACATGATTATCTGTAGAACGTGCACGCTTGCACGTATGCACAAGCACATAGATGTCCAGCATGCAGCTGCTTTGGATCTGGAAGACTCGAGCAAGGACATATGACTTAGGCAACCCAATGAATGCACGTGTGGGCTTCATTTGCATGGGAGACAGCAAGAATATCAATATCCTAGCCATGTTGCAACACTGCAGCAATGAGCTACATGCTATGGAAGGATGCATGAGAACTGAAGAAGGGAAAAAGAAGACATAAGGAGGGCACACAACAGATAGAGGAGTTTGCCGTTCTCTCCATGTTCAGCAGCCAATAAAATGATCTTGGAAGGTCTCTCTCATCCAAGATGTGGACATCAAGGCCTGCTTCGCTGGATATTGGCTGATAGCAAGAAGGAAATGGGTGTAATGTTATGGTTGTGGTGCAGAAGGGAGCTGGACACATGCATTATTCCGTGAATACACTAGTTGCATCATATCAGAGATAGGTAGGTTAAGAATAAGAATAAATTAATTAGTAAGTATCATTGTTGGATACGGTTGGTCCATTATGTCTAGTTAAATTAGGAACAGTTCAACTGAACAAGGCAGGGAGAATTATGGTTTTGAGTTTGAATTGAGATCCCGACTAGTACATCAAGTTAGTTATCCTATATACTGGACTAGAGTATAAAAAAATACAATCAAACAATGAGAATCCTATTCTTTCAAAAAGTTCGTCTCTCCAATCTATGATCTAAAACCTTCCTCAACCAGCACTCCGCAAGGGCCATCCTACTGGTGGTGTTTAATATTGTGTAGCAATTAATCAGATGACCAATACGAGAAACATAGAATGTGTGCCAGTGAGAATTATGTGTCTACAAGGCAAATGAACTCTATGATATATTTTTGTAGCCACGAACCCATGAGTGAACTATTTATTCCACTAAAACTGTAACCCCAACAAAAGTGGAAGATCCTCATTTAGCAATTGGTGAAAAAGAAATACCATTGAGTGAATGAACTGGCAGTTGTCCTCGTCACGCCGAAATAAGTAGATGCATCGACGATCTAGACTGTCCCTGGCTATGACAGTACCATAGACATTGAGTGGGTAACCATAGTCAGAGGAAGCAATCTTGACCGAGACAACATTAGCCGAGTTGCACAACAAGAATCCCTCTTCGAAGATTTTATCAGTATGGTGCATTGCACCAACAGGTGCTGCCAAAACAGAGAAAACCCCATTTCAAAAAGAGGAAAAGATAGTCTAAAAAAAGAGGAAAACATGAAGAATGGCTTAGGTCTAAATTGGATGGATTCATTGCACACAGAAATAACGGGTACTATTTGCTTTTGAATAAACGATCACAAATCACAACTAAGCTACCTATAACCTCTAAAATCAGTTGTACGAATAAAGCAGGTACAAGATTGAATGGTGCAAGATTTGTTATCAGTATGCATCTTCCTGTTTCTGTTCCCTTTAGTGCATCAGACGTGAGATAAACGAACAATCAGCAAGGATAGCCACGGATGGCTTGCATGGTCAATAAGGGTCGGTGGGGAATTTGACGTACACTCTGTGTCGGGGTCGATTTTGCTGTGACGGAAGCGGGTGTAGACGTATTTCCCCTTCTTGGGGTCGTAGTCGCTGAACCTAGGGTCGAGAGGATTCGCTCCCTTCGCACCCTCCTCCGGCGACTCCTCCTCCTGCTGCTTCTGCTTCTTCTGCAGCCGCCCGTCCGCCTCTCCATCACTCGCGACAACAGTCACCGATGAATCGCCGGCCGCCATGGAAGAAAAGAATTAGGGCTTGACGGGGGAAAGACAGGGGAAGCGGAGCGAAGCGAGCGAGGTGGTCGCCCCTATAATCTGCTAGGTTGTGCCCCTACAACTTGTGGGCCGGTAGACATATATCACCTCCTTCTCCCAGTATCCTGACAATCACGAAAAGAGCCGGCCCACAGCGAGAGTTATAATTTGATTTCTGTTTTTTCGGTTACTTTTCTTTCTTCTTATTTCCTTTCCGTTTTTCTTTTCAGTTTGCTTTTTCGGTTTTATTTTTTTGTTTTTAAAAAAGTAATAATTTGTTCATGAATTTTCAATTTTTTAAAAAAATCATGATTTTTGAAAAAAGTTAGCGCTTTTTAAAAAATTGTTAATTAATTTGATTTCTGGTTCATGGATTTCGAAAAACGGTTCACTTTTTTTTGAAAAATGTTCATGATTTATAATAATTTTTTCATGAATTTCGAAAATTGGTTCATGAGTTTCCAAAAAAAATCATGATTTTTTTTAAAATTGTTCATAATTTTCTTATAATTATTCATGAATTTTGCAAAATGTTCACAATATTTTTAAAATTGTTCATCAATATTGAAGAATGTTCATGAATTTTGAAATTTGTTCATGATTTTTTAAAACTTCATAAATATTCAAAATGTTTTGATTTTGGAAAAAACAAATTTTTAAAAGAAAATCATCATAATTTCATAATATTTAATTTTTTAAAAATGTTTTAGGATTTGAAAGACATAAAGTATAAAATAAATAACAAAAAAGAAAAACAGAAATAACTAAAGTAAAAAAGGAAAAAAGGAAAGATGAAGAAGTACCTAGTGGGTCGTGGCCCAGTTGAAGTATGCATACACGCGGGCTCTGCGGCGCCCCCGTTCGGCACCGCCACAGGCGGCGTAAAGGAGCCCACGGGGAACGAGTGCTCCTCGATAGGGAAATCCAAACTCGCGCTCATTGCGGGAGCAGATATCGCTCCACATGCATGGACCGACGGTTGGGCTCGGCCCATTTAGCTTCTTCTTGATGGCTTTCTTCCTCGCAACGACAAAACGAGCCAACGCCAGCGATGTCGCTTGATACGTCTCAAACGTATCCATAATTTTTATGCTCCATGCTTGTTTTTACACCATTTGCTTAGTGTTTCGTTACACTTCGTGGCATTTTTACGCATTTTTTGGAACTAACCTATTATCAAGATGTCACAGTGCTAGTTTCCTGTTTTCTGCTGTTTTTGTGTTTCAGAAAAGTTACACAGAAAATATTCTCGGAATTAGACGAAACAAAAGCCAAACATCCGGAAATTTACCGAAGCTTCAAGAGAACCGAAGAGGAGACGGAAAGGAGCCACAGGGCGGCCACACCACCAGGGGGCCCCCTGGTCCACTTCTGACGCTGCCCCTTCGCCTATAAAGACCCCCCGACGGGAAAAACCTAAACACCCGATCACTTTTCCAGAAACATATCGCGATCCGCCGCCGTCGTCGACCCGAGATCGAGAGGGTTCAGAAGCTCTTCCCGGCACCCTGCCGGAGAGGGGAATCACCACCGGAGGTCTTCTTCATCGCCATGCTTGCCTCCGGCGCGATAAGTGAGTAGTCTACCTTGGACTATGGGTCCATAGCAGTAGCTAGATGGTTGTCCTCTCCACCATGTGCTTCATGTTTAGATCTCGTGAGCTGCCTTACATGATCGAGATCACCGTTATGTAATTCTACATGTTGTGTTTGTTGGGATCCGATGAATATTGGTGTTATGATTGAGTTGATGTGCTGAATATTATCTTATGTTATCTCTATGTTGTTTATGATCTTGCATGCTCTCCGTTGTTAGTAGCTATCTTAGCCGAGTAGTTGCTAGTGACTCCAAGAGGGGGTATTTTTGCTCGATAGTGGGTTCATGTCTCTATTTAATCTGGAGGAGTGACAGAAACCTTTAAGGTTGTAGATGTGTTGTTGCCACTAGGGAGAAAACAACATTCATATGCTCAAGGGCATATGCTTTGTTTACATTACACACTTTGCTTAATGCAGTTATCTGTTGTTCGCAACTTAATACTTGTGGAGTTCTCGGATTGATTCGCCACAAGTGAATTATTAGTCATAGATGCAGTTGAATGGCGGTCTATGTATCTTGTTGTAATGCCCAGAGTAAATCTCATAGTGATCCTCTCGACATATGCACGTTGTCTTTATTCTATCAATTGCCCAACTGTAATTTGTTTACCTAGCATGTGTTATTTTATCTTATGGAGAGACACCACTAGTGAACTGTGGACCCCAGTCCTATTTCCATTATATTGCTATCACCTGTTTACTTTACTCGCACTGTTTACTTTACTCGCATATTACTATTACTTTCCACTCGATACGCTCATTCCTCTATTTTAAGCAAACCGGTGAGATTGACAACCTCATCGTAAGTTGGGAACAAAGTATTTGGTTGTGTTGTGTGTAGGTTCCGCGTTGCTACTAGTTGAAGACGAGTCAACAAGAATCGTTAACGGCGCCCTTGTTGGAGTGTTACTAGGCTAGTCAGCATCACCTTCTGGAGTTTGACTTTTTCCTAGATTCGATAAACCTTGGTTTCTTTCTGAGGGAAAAACTTGCTGCTGTGCTCATCATACCTTCCTCTTGGGGTTCCCAACTAGACGGTGAAAAACCATCAACACCGCGCCACATCAAGACATTTTTCTGGCGCCGTTGCCGGGGAAAAAGAAGACTTCTGCAAGGGGAGTTTCGCACGCACATCCTTTACTTTGTTTTAAGTTTTGCTTTACTTTATTTTTACTTGCATCATTTTATCAAAAACACAAAAAATTTAGTTTCCTTTATAGTTGTTACTTTATTACTTTTAGTTCATTATGTTGTTCCCTAAGTACGTTTTGGAGGACCTCTCAGTAGGTAGTGGTTCAATTATTGGGAAAAGTAACATTGAGGAGTTCTTTAATCATATTAGTATGCATAAAGATGTTGAGGAAAAGTATTTGGCTGAGCTTGCTCCTAGTTATAAAGTTGCTTCTCACTACAACAAAAACATGCAGTAGAGACATTTTTATAGAGTCACTTTCGCTATGTCTCTTAAAATCTAATCCAGTTTGCTATAGAGGCATGAAGAGAGACACCTTAGAAAATGCCTTAACCATAGAGACTTATACCTAGAGACAGTATCCAAAATGACTCTTAGTCAACATGTAAAGGCATTATAGGAGACATTGTTGAGAATGCCTTAACAATAGAGACATCTCGTTAAATACATTTATTGTAATGTCTCTTAGAACCAACATAAAGGCATTAATAGAGACATCTTTGAGAATGCCTCATCACTAGAGTCACTTCCTAAAGACACTATGCATGTCTCTTACAAAGAGAGACATACTGGAAATGCCTCACATGTATACTGCCAGCACTATATATATATAAGATAATCATGGTACAAATTTGGAAACTCCAAAATGTATCATGATGCAAGTTTGTCTAGGACTACTATATACATAAAAGACAGAAACGTAACGATGTACGGTTAATTTAATTTTGGAATACTGGTGAATAAGTAAAATGTAGAACATCTAGCAGTATTATCTTTTGCATTTGTGTGAAAAACAAGTCTAGCGCTACAAGAGAAGACATACACTAAGGAAAATACTCGTGACAATGGTTCAAAACATCACCCTGGATTGGAATTGTATTTTATAGCCTTTTGTACTGTACGGTAGATTTTTTATTTGATTTACTATTTTTAGAAATGCAAGCTTATGGAGGTACTGTAATTCTTAAAATGTGCACCGAAAATTATTTTTACTTCCCGCTGATGTTTCCCTCCCAAATTTTAATGGCTGCCTCCACACCACAACCCACGATCGTATTATTATTGGGAAAAATCCCAATCGTGTGCCTCTTCGTGAAACCACCCCGCCGCCTGATCCTCCCCACCCCTCCCTCTCCCCAAGCTTATCGTTCTCTGCCGGCCAAGGAAGAGCTTCTGCAGCCGGAGATCGCCACCCCTTTCCACTCGCCTCGGCTTGGCCTCCGGTGGCGCCTAGCGCCTCCACAAGAGCACGACTACGCCTCCGATCAACCACGTAGATCACCCTCCCGTTCATGTCTCCGCCGGCCGCACACTGAGGCAGCTAGCGGTGGCTTCCAGATCCTGGCTACACACAACTCCCCCAAGGCTGGTTGCTCCGCTACGCGCGAGCTCTGACGATGCCCGCGCTTGGTGACCAGGGTGAGCGTCTGCGTAGTCTTTGACCACACACAATCCCCTACGCATTAGCTCTCCCACTATCTACGTGTGCTGGCCGCACGGAGCAATATCAAGATCGTCGGGGACAAAAGGTCTGGTTTATGTTCAGTTCTGATATGTTTGGGTGATTGATGTGTTATTCTATCTGGTTGAACGTCTTCAGAATCAATATATGGAAATGAGTGTTGCTTTTGGTAGATTACCACAGGATGATTGTATTACATCATGCAATGCTTTCAAATTTGGGTTTGTGGGTACTGTTAAATTATGAGGTTTTTCCTTAGAAGACTATATTCACCTAATCACCTTGCCAATTGCTTTTTTTAGAGTGCTTTCCAGGAAACAATTGTCCAAACTTATGTGCCTGAGTTTACTTTCCTACAGAAAGAGATTGAGAAAAGGATCAATCGGTTGATATTTTTGAGAAAGGATGAAACGTCAACTGTACAAAAATTGATGTATCATCTGAATCTGGACGAGACGAACAGCGGATCTAAAGGGTGCATGAGGAAGACGAGGCAATAAACGTGAAGGAAGTGTACGTATTCTTTGACTAGGGTTACTAATTTTTCTACTACTTTATTTGCACAGTACGTAGTACTAGACTTTCATTTTTCGTTGGTATCTTGGCAATTAGAAATTGACAACGACTTAGTTATGTTATGTCAAACTAAGGCTACACCATAGTTTTTGTTTACCACTCAATCTTCGTCTATTTGAGTCATCATTATCTGATTGACTGCATTAGATTTTCATACATTGTACAGCAGATAACTGAACAAAAATATTAGTAGGTTCTATCGACTGCTTTTTTAAAAAATCTGACCATATACACTTGTTTCAGTTAATCAGGTTATTCAAGTCGAAGAAATACAAGGAAGCAGCAGCCACTAAAGTAGACAATCGAGCAAACTACATCAGCATAAAAGAGTGCAAGAGTGAAGATATGGACAAGGCTTATGCAAGGGTTCAGTTTTCAGTTTTTCCTTACATGGACACCTAGTTCACACACTTTGGTGTCTTGATCTGTGTTTTAAAGTTTAATATTCAGACCTTCTTAACAATTATTGAACCGTCAATGTTCTGTATTGACCTTTTTTTATGGATGAGTATTCACATATATTGAATCCTCAATGTGTATCTATATTGTCCTTTTGATGAATGAGTATTCAATCATCTTCTGTTTATGTGCAATAAATATATTTGGCATGTGTGTTATGCTTTTCTTGAAATTTGATATTGTATATGTTTTAGAGAAAACATTACTTTAGTGGTAACATACATTGGAGTCTTTATCTTCGGAGGACACAAGAGAATGACTCTATGATGCCGCACTATGTATCTCTCAAGATAAGACTAAAATGTCATAAGAAGTACCTCTACATTCTTAGATTATTGAAAGGGCAATATGAATATCTTTACATAGTGCCTTGTGTATTTCTAGAGACGGAATAAAATGCCTCACTGAGATGTCTTCATTTTAGGGACATACAAATTGCCGCAAAAAAATGTCTCTATACTACTAGAGACAAGCTAAAATGCGGCAAAAAAGCGCCTCTATACCTATACGTACACATTCTAAATGTATATTTGAAGTGCCTCTATATGTGTAAATACACAACTCCGTGTCTCTACAAAGTGACCTTACGTACTATATAGACAGTTTTTAAAGTGACTCTATGGTCGAAGAGACACTGCACGTAGTGACACTTTTGTGACACTATGGAAAATGCCCCTAAAAATACGTAGAGGCAATTTAAGTGTCTCTACATGAGCAAAAAAGTGCCTCTATGGGTTATTTCTCTTGTAGTGTCTGCTTATTTAATTCACATGTTGGAAGCTAGGTTTGCTAGCCTTAATCCTTTTATGCAATACATGTTTCTTAAGCTTCATGATATTGAGGATGCTGAAAAAAAAGCTTTTATCTCGGAAACTTTGCGCATAGAATTTAGAGATGTTGCCATTGAGGCCATGGAAGTTTTTAAGAAATTTAATAAGCTTGGCTCACCTGTAGAGGTTGTTGGTACACCCCATGAAGATTTTAGAGTGCCAATACCTTGTAAACTTGTAGGAATTCATGATGCTTTGGAAAAGAATTTTAGTTGGATTTGTCCTGAAAATCCTTTTGATGAAAGTAGTGTACCAAAGTGTGATCATAAAGGATCTTCAAAAACTAATTTGGACACAATTCAATTTATTGTTGAAAATACTCCTATAATTGATCTTAATGCCTCCTTTGATATTACTTGATTCACACTTTCTGTGCCTAGCTCAAAGGCGTTAAAGAAAAGCACTCTTAGGAGATAACCCAATGTTTTTTACTTTCAGTTCTTTTTCTTTTATTTGAGTCTTGGAAGTTATTACTACTGTAATGACCTCTCCTTATCATTTTTATTTCGTTTTTGTGCCAAGAGAAGCCTCTAATTTGAGTGAGGTAAGATTTGGGGATGTTGTTGTCCTGAAACAGTTTTTGGTGCTGCACCGTAAAAATTCGTGAAAATTCTCTGTATATCTTTTGGACCTGCGATTTCTTGTGCATATGCCCCAGGTTATATCCAAACTTTCATTAGTTGAACACTTTTTGATTTGAGCAACAAAAAACCCTTTAAAAATTCGACCTTTGTCAGCTGTTCTGTTTTGACAGATTTCTGCCAATATTTGTGTTTGCCGCTTTATCGCTTTCTTTTTTAGTTCTTTTGATCACGGAAATTTTGGGAAAGTTGCTACAGTAGTATATACTTTATATGTGGTGGTTTTGAGTTGAAACTTGAAGCAAAAAGGGTTGATTCAATGTTATGCTTACACTAATATTGCTAATAGATTTGTGTTTAGTTTTGTATGAAGGAAGTTTTCAAGTGTAGGGATCGGAGAATAATGAGATGAGTTGAAGAATGGACAAAAGCTCAAGCTTGGGTATGCCCATGTCACCCCAAGAAATATCCAAGAAGTACAAGCGTCAAAGCTTGGGGATGCCCCCGAGGCACCCCTTCTTCATCGGCAAAAATCAGCTTACCTTTTAACACACTATATTTTTATTGCTTTATGCATTATGCGTTTTTCTTGGAGCGTCAGTTATTTTTAGTTTTTAGTTTTTAGTTTTATTTAGTTTTGTTTGCTGCAATAAATGATTGGAACCCAACAAATTCCTTTTGGAGAAGTTGCCTTGCTTTTCATTTGCTAAGAACACTCAGTTTTTCACTTACCGTTTCAACGAGTGTTCTCTTTTTCTAGAACTACGTTTAGCTTTCGATTTTTGTCTTGATTTGCGTTCAGATCTTGTTATATCTTTTTATCAAGGTGTATTTTTGCCTCTGGTCCATATTAGTTTTCATCAAAAAGAGTTTTTTTCAAAAAAGTATGAATGGTGTTGGAAAAGAGAAAAAGCTTTATGCAAAAAAGTGGTACAAGAAGGAGCTTGTGTAGACTGTGGCCTAGGCTTTTGCATGTCGTGCTTGATGTCTTTTTGATAGTATGCTTAGTGGTTTTGCTGTAGAATGAATTGTCTCAAATGACTGAGATTGCTTAATGAGCCTTTGAAAAAAATCATGCATTTTTTAATTATTTGGAAGCATTATTTTGGTTTTCTCCTTGATGCTTTATTTGGGTTGACTTGGCGTATGCTCACACATGTTAGACTCATACAAAGTCGACATTGCCTCTATGATCATTTAGTTTTTGACTTTTGATGCCATCTTATGCTTATTTTAATGTTGCTTTGTCGCTTTGCATGATTATGGCTGTTATTGCTCTCTTAGTTGGTCGCTCCCAGTCTTTTGCTAGCCTTCATTTTGTACTGAGTATGAGCTCTACTCGTGCATCCAACTCCTAAAAACCAAGTTGTTCCAAAGTGTCCACCATATATACCTATTAGCAATTTGCTATTCCAAAGTACATTTGACTTGCTTTTATCTATCCTTCAAATTAAACTCTTTTTGGTGTTATGCGAAAATTGGTTAGTAAAGCTCTCACGAACCTGATGGCATACTTTACTTTTCTCGTTCTTAAAAATTTGACATTGTTGCTCTCTTATGTTGAGTTGTTATGCTTGCAAGTTGTAAGTTGGAAATTAGCCCAGCCATGCCGTCATGGGGCAAGCTTTCAACATTGCACTTTCTTTCATTTGAGTTGATATCGTGATCTTTTGTTTATGGATACTCGCGATGTGAAATAAGTTGGGAATCTTGCGGGATCATGGAGTTTTTATATATGTTAGGGAAACGTCTGGCCCGCTAATCTAAGCCATGCATCATTCCTGGTGGAAATTTACAGCATGCCCATAGTGGACATTCGACGATGCATCTCACAATAAAAAGCTATACCAATGGTAAATAAAAGAGATGTCGAGGTGTTCACTGTCTGTTTGTCTTGTCATTTTGATGTGGGCTTGTTCCATGTCATCGGGCAGGAGGTACCCCGTTGGCGGTTCTCGATGATACACATATATTTACAATGACAAGAGCTTGCTTGGGACTCTAAGTCGAGTAGCATGAGGTTTCAGTATTCGTACTTCACGGGACACGAGGTTTTCAACTTATGATTTGTCAAGCATATGCACCATAAGTTTATTCGCATTAACTTTAACCATTCAAGATGCCTATGATGGGTGCAATGAGAGCTCAAAGCTAGTAAGTACCATATTTTTTGAAGGTTTATAAAACTTGCAATCACTGCTTCCCTCCGCGAAGGGCCTTTCTTTTACTTTTATGTTGAGTCTCCACCTTCTATCTATATGCACCGTCTAAGAGAGCATAGTTGTCATTCTGAGTATAATGTGCATTGTCCCAAAGTTTTCATTGATTGATTCATGATATTGGTTTCACTTGTTCTCAAATTACTTGTATCTAGTCGCCCTCTTAAACTTGAAGGTGTCCTATGCATTTATGTTTTGCTCTCTCATGAAGGACAAGCTGAAAACCATTTGTATGTTTTTCCATATGATTTGAACACACGTTTGACTTTCATTGTTTCATTTTCATGATCTTTTGTTTGTGTTCTTTTTCATGTTATAACATGGTTGCTAAGTTTCTTCTATCAAGATTATATCTTTCATGCCCATGTTTTAAGTTCTTTTGATCCCAGCGCACAACGCTTACATATATGATCAAGATTGTGTAGGTGCATGTCACCTCAAAAATTGTTTCTTTTGTTATCACTTACCTACTCGAGGACGAGTAGGAGTTAAGTTTGGGGATGCTGATACGTCTCAAACGTATCCAAAATTTTTTATGCTCCATGCTTGTTTTTACACCATTTGCTTAGTGTTTCGTTACACTTCGTGGCATTTTTACGCATTTTCTGGAACTAACCTATTAACAAGATGCCACAGTGCCAGTTCCCTGTTTTCTGATGTTTTTGTGTTTCAAAAAAGTTACACAGGAAATATTCTCGGAATTGGACAAAACAAAAGCCAAACATCCGGAAATTTACCGAAGCTTCCAGAGAACCGAAGAGGAGACGGAAAGGAGCCACAGGGCGGCCACACCACCAGGGGGCGCGGCCTGCCCCTGGCCCACACCCACCTGTGGTGAGGGCCCCCTGGTCCACTTCTGACGCTGCCCCTTCGCCTATAAAGACCCCCCGACGGGAAAAACCTAAACACTCGATCACTTTTCTAGAAACATATCGCGATCCGCCGCCGTCGTCGACCCGAGATCGGGAGGGTCTAGAAGCTCTTCCCGGCACCCTGCCGGAGAGGGGAATCGCCACCAGAGGCCTTCTTCATTGCCATGCTTGCCTCCGGCGCGATGAGTGAGTAGTCTACCTTGGACTATGGGTCCATAGCAGTAGCTAGATGGTTGTCCTCTCCACCATGTGCTTCATGTTTAGATCTCGTGAGCTGCCTTACATGATCGAGATCACCGTTATGTAATTCTACATGTTGTGTTTGTTGGGATCCGATGAATATTGGTGTTATGATGGAGTTGATGTGCTAAATATTATCTTATGTTATCTCTATGTTGTTTATGGTTGTTAGTAGCTATATTGGCCGAGTAGTTGCTAGTGACTCCAAGAGGGGGTATTTATGCTCGATAGTGGGTTCATGCCTCTATTTAATCTGGGGGAGTGACAGAAAACTCTAAGGTTGTAGATGTGCTTTTGCCACTAGGGAGAAAACAACATTCATATGCTCAAGGGCATATGCTTTGTTTACATTACACACTTTGCTTAATGCAGTTATCTGTTGTTCGCAACTTAATACTTGTGGAGTTCTCGGATTGATTCGCCACAAGTGGATTATTAGTCATAGATGCAGTTGGATGGCGGTCTATGTATCTTGTTGTAATGCCCAGAGTAAATCTCATAGTGATCCTCTCGACATATGCACGTTGTCTTTATTCTATCAATTGCCCAACTGTAATTTGTTTACCCAGCATGTGTTATTTTATATTATGGAGAGACACCACTAGTGAACTGTGGACCCCAGTCCTATTTCCATTATATTGCTATCACCTGTTTACTTTACTCACACTGTTTACTTTACTCGCATACTACTATTACTTTCCACTCGATACGCTCATTCCTTTGTTTCAAGCAAACCCGTGAGATTGACAACCTCATCGTAAGTTGGGAACAAAGTATTTGGTTGTGTTGTGTGTAGGTTCCGCGTTGCTACTAGTTGAAGACGAGTCAACAAGAATCGTTAATGCCGCCCTTGTTGGAGTGTTACTAGGCTAGTCAGCATCACCATCTGGAGTTTGACTTTTTACTGGATTCGATAAACCTTGGTTTCTTTCTGAGGGAAAAACTTGCTGTTGTGCTCATCATACCTTCCTCTTGGGGTTCCCAACTAGACGGTGAAAAACCATCAACACCGCGCCGCATCATCACTATGACCGGCAGTGTACGATGGAGAAGAAGGCCGGTGAGTCAGGAGCGAGGCTGCAGTCGAGCCCTAGAACTTAGGGTTGGTGGTGGAAGGGTGCGTGGGTGCTGGCTAGTGTTGACTTAGGGTTGGGGGTGCTGGCTAGCTGATGTCTACGCACGCTTCTATTCTTGTAAACAGTGTTGGGCCTCCAAGTGCAGAGGTTTGTAGAACAGCAACAAGTTTCCCTTAAGTCGATCACCCAAGGTTTATCGAACTCAGGGAGGAAGAGGTCAAAGGTATTCCTCTCAAGCAACCCTGCAATTAAGACACAAGAAGTCTCTTGTGTCCCCAACACACCCAATACACTTGTCAGATGTATAGGTGCACTAGTTCGGCGAATAGATAGTGAAATACAAGTAATATGGATGATTATAAGTAGTAAATGCAATCTGAAATAAATATCGCTGCGAGAAAACATGTAACATAACTGAATGTAAACGGTGTTTCAATACTTAGAAACAAGGCCTAGGGATCATACTTTCACTAGTGGACACTCTGAACAAAGATAACATAATTGAACACATAAATATCTATCTTCACCGTGCTATTCTAAACTATTCTTCGATGGATAACAAACACTAATCATGTGTAGGGCTACGAAGCACTCCTCAAAGTTCGCATTCCCCAAACTAGATTGCCCCACACTATTACCTTGAGCGCACTAGATGGTTCCAACAAACACCAACAATTCATAGAGACACTAGCTAAAGAGACACACATAATGCGCACACTGTCACCTTCACATCATGGTACAAGGTGTCTCTGGAGATTACAATAATAAAGCACTGGAGTAGCATAATATATGAAGAACAACATCTACCAATTCAAATAGATACAAAGCTCATGATCACAAATAGATCACATCATTGGAGAGAGAGGTGAACCACATAGCTACCGATAGAGCCCTTAGCCCGGGGGAGAACTACTCCCTCCTCATCATGGGAGGCAGCAACGTCGATGGAGATGGTGGTGAAGTCCATGGAGCAGGCGGTGGAGTCGATGGAGATGGCTCCGGGGGCACTTCCCCGTCCCGGCAGGGTGCCGGAACAGAGACTTCTGTCCCCCAAAATTGATCCTCGACGACGGCGGCGCTGCGGAACTTTATCTGGGAAAACGCCGATTGATTTAGGGTTTTCGCGTCGGAGGCTTAATATAGGCGGAGGGGCAATGTCAGAGGGCACCAGGGGGTCCCACACCACAGGGTGGCGCGCCCAAGGGCACCCGCGCCACCAGGTGGTGTGGCCACCTCCTAGCCCCCTCCGACTCTTCTTTGGACTCCGTCTCGTGTCGGGGGAAATAGGAACTTCGGGCTTCGTTTCGTCCAATTCCGAGAATATTTCCTGTGTAACTTTTCTGAAACACAAAAATAGCGAAAAACAGGAAACTGGCACTGTGGCATCTCGTTAATAGGTTAGTCCCGAAAAATTCATTAAAATGCCATGAAGTGTAAACAAAACACAAAGCAATTGGTGTAAAACAAGCATGGAGCATCACAAATTATAGATACATTTGAGACGTATCAAGCATCCCCAAGCTTAACTCCTGCTCATCCTCGAGTAGGTAAGTGATAACAAAACAATAATTTTTGAGGTGACATGCACCAACACAAACTTGATCAACTTAAAGTAAAGCATTGCATGCTGAGATTAAAGTACTCTAAACATGAGCATAAAAGATATAATCTTGACAATAGAACTTAGCAACCATGTTATAACATGAAAAGTAACACAAACAAAAGATCATGAGTAATAATGCATTGAAAGTCATTTGTTTGTTTCAAGCATATAGAAAAACATAGCAAAGTGGTATTCAGCTTGTCCCTTATGGAAAAGCAAAACATAAATTCATAGGACACCTTCAAGTTTAAGAGGGTGACTAGATACAAATAATTTGAGAATAAGCAATACTATAATCATGAATCAATCAATAATAAATTTTGGGACCATGCACATTATACTCAGAATGACAACTATGCTCTCTTAGATGGTGCATAAAGGTAGAAGGTGAAGACTCAACATAAAAGTAAAAGATAGGCCCTTCGCAGAGGGAAGCAGTGTTTGCACGTTTTTATAAACCTTCCAAAAATTATGGTACCTACTAGATTTGAGCTCTCATTGCGCCCATCATAGACATCTTGAGTGGTTAAGGTTAATACGAGTACAAATATGAGATATATGCTTTACAAATCATAAGTTGAAAATCTCATGTCCTATGAATACGAGTACTTAAACAGTGCTAGTCGACTTAGGTCCCAAGCAAGTTCTTGTCATTGTAAGCATATCTGTATCATTGAGAACCCCAACGGGGTACCTCCTGCCCGATGACATGGAAACTAGCCCACATCAAAATGACAACATAAACAGACAATGGACACCTCGACATCTCTTTTATTTACCATTGGGTAGAGCTTTTTATTTTGAGATGCGTCGTCGAATGTCCACTATGGTTATGCTGTAAATTTCCACCATGAATGATGCATGGCTTAGATTAGCGGCCCACGCTTTTCTCTAACACATATACAAACTCCATGAAATCCACAAATTTCCAACTCCTTTCACACAGATAAGCATCCATAAACAAAAGATCATAATATCAACTTAAATAGAAATAAGTGCAATGTTGAAAGCGTGCCCCATGATAGCATGGCTGAGCTAACTCCCAACTTACAACTTGCAAGCATATAATCAACATAAGAGAGACACAATGGTCAAGTTTATTAAGTGCAAGAAAATAAATGTGCCGTCAGGTTCGTGAGAGATTTACTAACTAATTTTCACATAACAAAAAGTTTAATTTGGAAGATAGATAAAAGCAAGACGAATGTACTTGGAATAGCAAATTGCTAATAGGTAGATATGGTGGACACATTGAAAAACTTTGGTTTTTGGGAGTTGGATGCACGAGAAGTATTCCCTCTCAGTACAGATGAAGGCTAGCAAAAGACTGGGAGCGACCAACTAAGAGAGCAATAACGGCCATAATCATGGATAGCGACAAAACATTATTAGCCAAAGCATAAATTGGCATCACAAGTCAAAAACAAATGATCATAGAGGCTTGAGGCGACTGCTTTGTATTCAAACATGGTGTGAGCATGTGCCAAGTCAACCCAAATAACGCATCAAAGGAGAATACCACAATAATATGCTCCCATATAATAAAAACAATGCATGATTCTTTCAAAGGAACATTAAGCAATCTCAGTCATTTGAGATAAGTCATGCTATAGCAAAAAATACTAAGCATATAATCAAAATATCATCAAGCATGACATGCAAAAGTCTAAGCCACAGCCTAAACAACCTCCCATTTGTACCACTATAAGCATGAAACGGTTTACTCTTTTCCAACACCAATCAACCTTTTTGAAACAACTCCCAAAGATGAAAAGCAACAAAGACCAGAAGTATAAACACACCTAGCTATAAATAACTAACAAGTTCTGAACAAAAACAAAGGCAAAAAACAAAAGCTAAACGCAGTACTAGAAAAAGAGAACACTCGCAGAACAATAAGAGTGAAAACTAGAGTGTTCTAGGCAATGAAAACAGAGCGTGTCTCTCTCCAAAACAAACAAGGTGTGATCCAACCATTTATTACAGCAAACAAAACAAAACAAAACAAAACTGAAAACAAAAATAAAGACGCTCCAAGAAAAACACATAGCATATGAAGCAATAAAAATATAGTGTCTTGAACGATGACCTGATATTTTTATTGATGAAGAAGGGGGTGCCTTGGGCATCCCCAAGCTTTGATGCTTGTACTTCTTGGATATTTATTGGGGTGACATGGGTATACCCAAGCTTTATCTTTTGTCCATTCTTCATCTCATCTCATCATTCTCCTTTCCCTACACTTGAAAACTTCCTTCATACAAAACTTCACACAATTCTCATTAGCAACATTAGTGTATGCAAGATAGTAGATCCACTTTTGGTTCATTTTCAACTCAAGTACACCACATATTAACACATAAGCTACTGTAGCAACTTCTTCTAAAAGTTTCGTGATCAAAAGAACTCAAAAAGAAAGAGATCAAGAGGCAAATGCAAATAGTGGCAGAAATCTGTCAAAACAGAACAACTGGTAAAGATTAATTTTGTTTGAAAATCTTCTGTTGCTCAAATTGAAAAATGCAAAACTAATGAAAGTTAGATAACAACCTAGGGCATGTGCACAAGAAATCGCAGATCAAAATAAAGTTCTGAGAATTTTCACAAATTTTTACGGTGCAGCACAGAAATCTGTTTTGGGACAACAACTTCCCCAAATCTTACCTTCTTACAATTAGAGGCTATTCTTGGCACGAAAACAAAATAAAAAAAGATAATGAGAGGTCATTACAGTAGTAATAACTTCCAAGACTCAACAAAAAGAAAAGGTACTAAAAGAGAAAACATTGGGTTATCTCCCAAGAGTGCTTTTCTTTAACGCCTTTCAGCTAGGCGCAGTAATTTGAGAAGATGCTCACATAAGCGCTGGAAATAACTTGAAGCAAGAGAGAGCATAAAAAGCAAATATGAAACAAATTTAAATCTAAACCACTTCCTATGAAAAAGAGTCTTGTAAAGAAACAAGTCATGAAAGCACAAAGCAACAAGCATAGGAAGGCAAAACAAGTGCAACTTTAAAAATTTCAACATAAAGAAGGGAAACTTAATATTATTGAGATGCATAAAACCATGTTTCCCTCTCTCATAATAACTTTCAGTAGCATCATGAATAGAATTAACAATATAACTATCACATAAAACATTCTTATCACGAGCCATATGCATAAAAGAATTAATACTCCCCACATAAACATAGTCATTCTCATCACCATAATCATCAAATATAGGAGGCATAATGTAACCATAACTAATTTCCTCCTCAATAGTAGGTGGACTTTAAATATCATACTCATCATTTTAATCATCATAAGTCATGTCTACGCACTTCTATTCTTGTAGACACTTGTTGGGCCTCCAAGTGCAGAGGTTTGTAGAACAGCAGCAAGTTTCCCTTAAGTGGATCACCCAAGGTTTATCGAACTCAGGGAGGAAGAGGTCAAAGCTATCCCTCTCAAGCAACCCTGCAATTACGATACAGAAAGTCTCTTGTGTCCCCAACACACCCAATACACTTGTCAGATGTATAGGTGCACTAGTTCGGCGAAGAGATAGTGAAATACAAGTGGTATAGATGATTATAAGTAGCAAACGTGATGTGAAATAAATATCGCTGCGAGCAAACAAGTAACAAAATAGCAAATAAACGGTGTGCAATGCTTGGAAACAAGGCCTAGGGATCATACTTTCACTAGTGGACACACTCCCAACAATATAACATGAATGAACAAGTAACTTCTCTTTGCTAAGGTACTCTGAATTACTCTCCTATTGAATAACACTAATCATTGTGTAGTGGCTACAGAAGCACCCCTTAAAGTTCATCAAGTACTCGACAAACACCACTCATAGCAATACCCAAATCAGATCACAACTCAAGATAGAAATCATTGCAACTTAAACCAAGTACTAACACGGTGCACACACTGTCAACATTACACCATGAAAGGAGGAATAGATCACTCAAACTATCATAGCAATAATTATTCTCATAATCCACAAGAGATCACAATCATAGCCTAAACCAAGTACCACCATGATGCACGCACTGTCACCGTTACACCAAGGCAGGAGGAATAGATTACTTTAATAATATCACTAGAGTACACAAAATATCTGAATAATAACATGTACTTGTTCAACATGATACAAAGCTCACGATCACATAAAGATCACATCATGGGAGAGAGGTGAACCACATAGCTACCGGTAGAGCCCTCAGCTCCGGGGATGAACTACTCCCTCCTCATCATAGGAGACAGCAAGGTTGATGGAGATGGCGGTGAGGTCGATGGAGACGGCGGAGACGGCGATGGAGACCGATGGAGATGGCTCCGGGGGCACTTCCCCGTCCCGGCAGGGTGCCAGAACAGAGACTTCTGTCCCCCGAAATTCGTCGGCGACGGCGGCGGAGCTGCGGAACTGTTTCTGGAAAATTGCCGACTCCCTTAGGGTTTTCCATCCTGAGGCTTTATATAGGCGAAGGGGCGATGTCAGAGGCCAGCCAGGGGCTCCTCACGCATAGCTCGCGCGGCCAGGGCCTAGGCCGCGCTAGCCCTGCGTGAGGGCGGCCTATCTCGGCCGTCCGGACTCGGAATCAGGTAAATTTTATGTCCAGAACGTTCGTCGTGAAATTCCCTACAACTTTGTATTTGAAGAGTTTTCCGTTTGACGCCGTCTTCGACCCGTAACGTGACCATCTTCGAAAAAAGTTCTGGTATAGATTTCTGGAAAGTCCCAATTTGACTCCAACATGATTTCCACTTGTATTCTTGGTAATTCCTACACATCAAAGTGTAAAACAAGAACATTGTGCACTTTTGCAACTATTAGTAGGTTAGTCCAAATAAATCATAAAAGTGTCACAAAGTGTAGACAAAACATATAGCAATTGGTGTAAAACAAGCATGGAGCATCAAAAATTATAGATACGTTTGCAACGTATCAACATCCCCAAGCTTAACTCCTGCTCGTCCTCGAGTAGGTAAGTGGTAACAAAAGAATAATTTTTGAGGTGACATGCACCTACACAATCTTGATCATATATGTAAGCATTTGTGAGCTGGGATCATAAGAACTTAAAACATGGGCATGAAAGATATAATCTTGACAATAAGAACTTAGCAACCATGTTGTAAACATGCAAATGAACACAAACAAAAGATCATGAAAATGAAACAATGAAAGTCAAACGTGTGTTCAAATCATAAGGAAAAACATACAAATGGTTTTCAGCTTGTCCTTCAAAGAGAGCAAAACATAAATGCATAGGACACCTCAAAGTTTAAGAGGGCGACTAGATACAAATAATTTAAGAACAAGTGAAACCAACAATATGAGTCAATCAATGAACTTTGGGACAATGCATATCACACTAAGAATGACAACTATGCTCTCTTAATGGTGCATAAAGAAAGAAGGTGGTGACTCAACATAAAAGTAAAAGAAAGGCCCTTCGCAGAGGGAAGCAGTGATTGCAAGTTTTATAACCTTCAAAAATTATGGTACTTACCGGCTTTGAGCTCTCATTGCCCCCATCATAAGCATCTTGAATGGTTAAAGTTAATGCGAGAACAGTTATGATGCATATGCTTGACAAATCATAAGTTGAAAACCTCGTGTCCCGTGAATACGAGTACCCAAACCATGCTAATTTACTTAGAGTCCCAAGCAAGGCTCTTGTCATTGTAAGTATATGCATATCATTGAGAACCGCCAATGGGGTACCTCCGTGCCCGATGACATGGAACAAGCCCACACCAAAATGACAGGACAAGCAGACAATGAACACCTCGACATCTCTTTTATTTGCTATATTGTTTAGCTTTTTATTGTGAGATGCGTCGTCGAATGTTCACCATGGGTATGCTGCAAATTTCCACCATGAATTATGCATGGCTTAGATTGGCGGCCCGGCGTTTCCCTAACACATATAAAAACTCCATGATCCTCACAAGATTCCCAATTCATTTCACACAGCGGGCATCCATAAACAAAAGATCACGATATCAACTCAAAAAGAAGTGCAATGTTGAAAGCTTGCCCCATGACAGCATGGCTGGGCTAGAATCCAACTTACAACTTGCAAGCATAACAACTCAGCATAAAAGACCACAATGTCAAATTTTTAAGAACATGAAAAAGTAAAGTGTGCCTTCCGGTTCGTGAGAGCTTTACTGACCGAATTTCGCATAACACTGGTAAGAGTTTAATTTGAAGAGAATATAAAAGCAAGTCAAATTTACTTGGAATAGCAAATTGCTAGTAGGTATGTATGGTGGACACTTTGGAAAACTTTGGCTTTAGGAGTTGGATGCACGAGTAGAGCTCATACTCAGTACAAGGCGAGGGCTAGCAAAAGACTGGGAGCGACCAACTAAGAGAGCAATAATGGCCATAATCATGCAAAGTGACAAAGCGACATTAAAAGAAGCATAAGATGGCATCAAAAGTCAAAAACTAAATGATCATGAAGGCTATTGGCGACTTTGTAAGAGTCTAACATGTGTGAGCATGCGCCAAGTCAACCCAAATAAAGCATCAAGGAGAAAACCAAAATAATGCTTCCATACAATAAAAACAACGCATGATTTTTTTCAAAGGCCCATTAAGCAATCTCAGTTATTTGAGACAAGTCATGCTACAGCAAAACCACTAAGCATACTATCAAAAAGACATCAAGCATGACATGAAAAAGCCCAAGCCGGAGTCTACACAAGCTCCTTCTTGTACCACTTTTTTGCATAAAGCTTTTTCTCTTTTCCAACACCATTTGAACTTTTTATAGACACCTCTTTTGATAAAAACCAATAAAGACCAGAGGCAAAAATACACCTTGATGAAAAGATATAACAAGATCTGAATGCAAATCAAGGCGAAAATCGAAAGCTAAACGCAGTAGCAGAAAAAGAGAACACTCGTTGAACGATAAGAGTGAAAACTAGAGTGTTCTTGGCAAATGAAAAGCGAGTTCATCTCCTCCAAAAGAAACATGATGTGATCTAACCATTTATTGCAGCAAACAAACAAACCTAACCAACTAAGAAAACTAAAACAACTGACGCTCCAAGAAAAACACATAGTGCATGAAGCAATAAAATATAGTGTTTTGAAAGGTGACCTGATTTTTGCCGATGAAGAAGGGGTGCCTCGGGGGCATCCCCAAGCTTTGACGCTTGTACTTCTTGGATATTTCTTGGGGTGATGCATGGGCATCCCCAAGCTTGAGCTTTTGTCCATTCTTCAACTCATCTCATCATTCTCCAATCCCTACACTTGAAAACTTCCTTCATACAAAACTAAACACAATTCTATTAGCAACATTAGTGTAAGCATAAAATATATTCAACCTCTTTTAGCTTCAGGTTTCAACTCAAAACCACCACATATATAGCAAATACTACTGTAGCAACTCCCCAAAAAGTTCCATGATCAAAAGAACTCAAAAGAAAGCGATAAAGTGGCAAACACAAATATTGGCAGAAATCTGTCAAAACTGAACAGCTGACAAAGGTCGAATTTTTGAGGGATTTTCTGTTGCTCAAATCAAAAAGTGTTCAACTAAGAAAAGTTTGGATATAACCTGGGGCATATGCACAAGAAATCGCAGGTCCAAAAGATAAACAGAGAATTTTCACAAATTTTTACGGTGCAGCACCGAAAACAGTTTCAGGACAGCAACATCCTCAAATCTTTACCTCACTCAAATTAGAGGCTTCTCTTGGCACAAAAACGAAATAAAAAGGATAAGGAGCGGTTATTATAGTAGTAATAACTTCCAAGACTCAAATAAAATAAAAAGTACTGAAAATAAAACAATGGGTTATCTCCCAAGAGTGCTTTTCTTTAACGCCTTTGAGCTAGGCGCAGTAATTTGCAAAGATGCTCATGTGGGCACCATATAAGAGCTTGAGGCAAAGGCGCCATATAGGAACTTAAAGCAATAGAGAGCATCAAAAAGCAAATGTGAAAGACATTTATATCTGAACCACTTCCTATGCATAGGAATCTTGTAAGAAAATAAATCAACGAGGCACATAGTAGCAAGCATGGATAGATAAAACAAGTGCCACTTCAAGATTTGCAACATAAAGAGGGGAAACTTAATATTGTTGAGATCCATCAAACCATGTTTCCCTCTCTCATAAGAACTTTCAGTAGCATCATGAATAGAACTAACAATATAACTATCACATAAAACATCCATATCACGAGCTACATGTATAAAAGAATTAATACTCACCACAGGAACAATAGTAGCAGGAGCAGATTCAATAGAATAATTATTCTCATCACCATAATCATCATAAATAGGAGGCATATTGTAATCATAACTAATTTTATCCTCAATAGTAGGTGAACTGAAAATATTATACTCATCATCATAACTATCATAAACTAGAGGTTTAGTATCATCACAAGCTAGAGAACTACTATGTCGCAAAGCATATTCATCAAACATATCATCATAGCAAACTTTCTCCACTAAAGCTGGGGAACTAAAAATATCATGCTTAACAAAACCAGCTTCCCCAAGCTTAGACTTTTCTATAGCATTATCAACAACGGTGTTCAAAGCATTCATACTAACAACACTATTAGCATGCAAATTAAGCTCCAAAGGTTTTTCAATTTTCTCTTCAAACACTTCATATCTAAACTCAGGAAAAAGACTAGCGAACTCTTTGTTTTCCATTAAGCCAAACTAGTGAAAATAAAAACAAGAAACAAAAAGATGTAACTGCAGAATCTAAAGGAAATAACTTCGAGCACTCACACAGGAGGATGCGAGTACCTTTTACCTTACCTCCCCGGCAACGGCGCCAGAAAAGAGCTTGATGTCTACGCACTTCTATTCTTGTAGACACTTGTTGGGCCTCCAAGTGCAGAGGTTTGTAGAACAGCAGCAAGTTTCCCTTAAGTGGATCACCCAAGGTTTATCGAACTCAGGGAGGAAGAGGTCAAAGCTATCCCTCTCAAGCAACCCTGCAATTACGATACAGAAAGTCTCTTGTGTCCCCAACACACCCAATACACTTGTCAGATGTATAGGTGCACTAGTTCGGCGAAGAGATAGTGAAATACAAGTGGTATAGATGATTATAAGTAGCAAACGTGATGTGAAATAAATATCACTGCGAGCAAACAAGTAACAAAACAGCAAATAAACGGTATGCAATGCTTGGAAACAAGGCCTAGGGATCATACTTTCACTAGTGGACACACTCCCAACAATATAACATGAATGAACAAGTAACTTCTCTTTGCTAAGGTACTCTGAATTACTCTCCTATTGAATAACACTAATCATTGTGTAGTGGCTACAGAAGCACCCCTTAAAGTTCATCAAGTACTTTACAAACACCACTCATAGCAATACCCAAATCAGATCACAACTCAAGATAGAAATCATTGCAACTTAAACCAAGTACTAACACGGTGCACACACTGTCAACATTACACCATGAAAGGAGGAATAGATCACTCAAACTATCATAGCAATAATTATTCTCATAATCCACAAGAGATCACAATCATAGCCTAAACCAAGTACCACCATGATGCACGCACTGTCACCGTTACACCAAGGCAGGAGGAATAGATTACTTTAATAATATCACTAGAGTACACAAAATATCTGAATAATAACATGTACTTGTTCAACATGATACAAAGCTCACGATCACATAAAGATCACATCATGGGAGAGAGGTGAACCACATAGCTACCGGTAGAGCCCTCAGCCCCGGGGATGAACTACTCCCTCCTCATCATAGGAGACAGCAAGGTTGATGGAGATGGCGGTGAGGTCGATGGAGACGGCGGAGACGGCGATGGAGACCGATGGAGATGGCTCCGGGGGCACTTCCCCGTCCCGGCAGGGTGCCGGAACAGAGACTTCTGTCCCCCGAAATTCGTCGGCGACGGCGGCGGAGCTGCGGAACTGTTTCTGGAAAATTGCCGACTCCCTTAGGGTTTTCCATCCTGAGGCTTTATATAGGCGAAGGGGCGATGTCAGAGGCCAGCCAGGGGCTCCTCACGCATAGCTCGCGCGGCCAGGGCCTGGGCCGCGCTAGCCCTGCGTGAGGGCGGCCTATCTCGGCCGTCCGGACTCGGAATCAGGTAAATTTTATGTCCAGAACGTTCGCCGTGAAATTCCCTAAAACTTTGTATTTGAAGAGTTTTCCGTTTGACGCCGTCTTCGACCCGTAACGTGACCATCTTCAAAAAAAGTTCTGGTACAGATTTCTGGAAAGTCCCAATTTGACTCCAACAGGATTTCCACTTGTATTCTTGGTAATTCCTACACATCAAAGTGTAAAACAAGAACATTGTGCACTTTTGCAACTATTAGTAGGTTAGTCCAAATAAATCATAAAAGTGTCACAAAGTGTAGACAAAACATATAGCAATTGGTGTAAAACAAGCATGGAGCATCAAAAATTATAGATACGTTTGCAACGTATCAATAAGCAATAGAATAGCTATATTCCAAAGTGTGTTCACTTGTAAACATATCATCATTGGAAGGAACATGGATAGCACTAATAGTACAACAATTATTAACATCATCATTTTTAGAATTGGTACCAAAAAGATTTTCAATATCAAAAGTAGTGTGCTTTTCCCAATCATGATCACTACTATAGGTAACAGGCATAGGAACATCATCGAGTTCAGTCTCATCAAAAACTATAATAGGAGCAACATGCTTAGGGGAAGATACAATTTCCTCTCTCCTTTTACTCCTTCTCTTCTTCTTCTTCTTCTTCTTCTTCTTCCCTTCTTTAAGAGGGAGAGGCTTGAAAGGAAGCTTCTCCACATAACCTAGTTTGTTGACAGAAATGATAGAAGAAACTTTGGAGGATTCCTCATCTTTGTCCGGTCATATTTTGGTAAAGCCTCATCTTTTATAACATTTTGTATGTAGGTATTTGTGTGGCAATTATCAACACAATAAATATGAAAACCATGCAGGATGCTATTCATATCAAAAGCACTCATATCTACCAAAGAAGTTTTTCTCGATAACTCTTCACACCCAAAAAATAAAGTAAGTTCATCATGCTGATTGGGAGCCATCATGTCATCACAATACAAACTTGCAGTACTCATTGGATTAGAAAGGCTATTATCATAGCCTGAGCATTGAAAATTGAAATGACCCACTTTATAGCAAAGTTCACAAATAAAGGGATAGAGGGTACAAACCTTTTCACCAAGCTCATTTAGAGCCTTGTCCCACATTCTAGTTTCTTCACTCCTGTGGTGGATACAATAATATTCTTTGATTTGATTCTTTTCACAAGGTATAAGTGCTCCACAAAAATTGACATGCTTATAAGAAATAGTACTTTCAGAAGTTTGAGCATGTTTATTGCAATCATCAATAACAATTTCACTTTCCATGCAAGTGTCTTTAAAAGGTTCATGATACATGTCCCAATTTTCTTTGGGAACATTAATATGAGAAGCAAAGGCTCTATAGAAATCAACCATAATTTGAGAATCAAGGCCATATTTAGCACTAACTCTTAAAAATCAGCAGTTTCAGCGAAAGACTTAATGCAATCATACTCATCGTTTATACCTGATTCTTTACCTTTGTCACAATCCCAATCTTCGATATTGCTTTGAATTGTTTCAAGCAGATCCCACTTGGCTTCAACCTCCTTGCTTGTGAAAGACCCCTCAAAACAGGCATCTAGATAGTCCTTGTAATATCCTGAAAGCCTTGCATAAAAATTATCGATAACAATATTACAGGGAAGCTCATGAATGAGGCATTTGAGCATTAGTGACTTCAATCTTCCCCACGATTGGGCAATGCTTTCTCCATCATGAGGATGAAAATTATAAATATAATTCCTATCTTTATGAATCTCACTAGAAGAATATAATTTAGAATAAAAGAGAGGTACAATTTCCTCCCAGCCATTAGGTCGGCCATCCTTCAGCGTCTTATACCATTCCACAGCTCTGTGCTGATGCCGAATTGATGAAGTAATAATCGGCTAGTTGGGAACCCCAAGAGGAAGGTATGATGAGTATAGCAGCAAGGTTTTTCCCTCAGTAAGAAACCAAGGTATGTCGGTCAGGAGAAGAGCAGACAATACGACTGAAGGTGATGCTTGATAGCCTAGTGACACTCCAACAAGGGCGCCGTTTCCCAACAAAACGAGTTGGCGAGTCTTCAGCTAGTAGCAACGCGGAACGTGCACACAACACAACCAAATACTTTGTTCCCAACTTGCGATGAGGTTGTCAATCTCACCGGTTTGCTTGAAACAAAGGGTATGAGCGTATCAAGTGGAAAACAGTAGAAGTATGCGAGTAAAGTAAACAGTGCGAGTAAAGTGAACAGGTGATAGCAATATGATGGAAATAGGACCGGGATCCACAGTTCACTAGTGGTGTCTCTCCATAAGATAAATAACGCATGCTGGGTAAACAAATTACAGTTGGGCAATTGATAGAATAAAGATAAACGTGATATGTCAAGAAGATCACTATGCGATTTACTCTGGGCATTACAACAAAATACATAGACCGCCATCCAACTGCATCTATGACTAATAATCCACTTGTGGTGAATCAATCCGAGAACTCCACAAGTATTAAGTTGCGAACAATAGATAATTGCATTAAGCAAAGTGTGTAATGTAACCAAAGCATATGCCCCTGAGCATATGAATGTTGGTTTCCCCCTAGTAGCAACAACACATCTACAACCTTAGAGGTTTGTGTCACTCCCCCACATTAAATAGAGGCATGAACCCACTATCGAGCATAAATACCCCCTCTTGGAGTCACTAGCAACTACTCGGCCAAGATAGCTACTAACAACGAAGAGCATGCAAGATCATAAACAACATAGAGATAACATAAGATAAATTTCAGTATAGCAACTCAATCATAACACCAATATTCATCGGATCCCAACAAACCAAACATGTAGAATTACATAACGGTGATCTCAATCATGTAGGGCAGCTCATGAGATCTAAACATGAAGCACATGATGGAGGAGACAACCATCTAGCTACTGCTATGGACCCATAGTCCAAGGTAGAGTACTCACTCATCGCTCCGGAGGCAAGCATGGCGATGAAGAAGACCTCCGGTGGCGATTCCCCTCTCCGGCAGGGTGCCGGGAAGAGCTTCTGGACCCTCCCGATCTTCGGGTCGATGGCTGCGGCGGATCGCGATGTGTTCTAGAAAATTGATCGGGTACTTAGGTTTTTCACATCGGGGGGTCTTTATAGGCGAAGGGGCATCGTCAGAAGTGGACCGAGGTGGTCTCACACATAGGGGGCGCGGCCCAGGGCCTGGCCGCACCGCCATGGTGTGAGGGCCCCTTGTGGCCCCACTCCGTCTCCTCTTCGGATCTCTGGAAGCTTCTGGAAAAATAAGACTTCAGGAACTTGTTTCGTCCAATTCCGAGAATATTTCCAGTGTATCACTTCTGAAACACAAAAATAGCAGAAAACAAGGAACTGGCACTGTGGCGACTTGTTAATAGGTTAGTTCCGGAAAATGCATAAAAGTGCCACGAAGTGTAACGAAACAGTAGGCAAATGGTGTATAAACAAGCATGGAGCATAAAAAATTATAGATATGTTGAAGACGTATCAAGCATCCCCAAGCTTAACTCCTGCTCATCCTCGAGTAGGTAAGTGATAAAAAGAATAATTTTTGAGGTGACATGCACGTACACAATCTTGATCATATATGTAAGCATTTGTGAGCTGGGATCATGAGAACTTAAAACATGGGCATGAAGATATAATCTTGACAATAAGAAACTTGGCAACCATGTTGTAAACATGCAAATGACACAAACAAAAGATCATGAAAATGAAACAATGAAAGTCAAACGTGTGTTCAAATCATAAGGAAAAACATACAAGTGGTTTTCAGCTTGTCCTTCATGGAGAGCAAAACATAAATGCATAGGACACCTCAAAGTTTAAGAGGGGGACTAGATACAAATAATTTAAGAACAAGTGAAACCAAAAATATGAATCAATCAATGAACTTTGGGACAATGCATATTACACTAAGAATGACAACTTTGCTCTCTTATGGTGCATAAAGAAAGAAGGTGGTGACTCAACATAAAAGTAAAAGAAAGACCCTTCGCAGAGGGAAGCAGTGATTGCAAGTTTTATAGACCTTCAAAAATTATGTTACTTACTGGCTTTGAGCTCTCATTGCCCCCATCATAAGCATCTTGAATGGTTAGAGTTAATGCAAGAACAATTATGATGCATATGCTTGACAAATCATAAGTTGAAAACCTCATGTCCCGTGAATACGAGTACCCAAACCTCATGCTACTTTACTTAGAGTCCCAAGCAAGGCTCTTGTCATTGTAAGTATATATGTATCATCGAGAACCGCCAACGGGGTACCTCCGTGCCCGATGACATGGAACAAGCCCACATCAAAATGACAGGACAAGCAGACAATGAACACCTCGACATCTCTTTTATTTGCCATTTTGTTTAGCTTTTTATTGTGAGATGCGTCGTCGAATGTCCACCATGGGTATGCTGCAAATTTCCACCATGAATTATGCATGGCTTAGATTGGCGGCCCAGGCGTTTCCCTAACACATATACAAACTCCATGATCCCCACAAGATTCCCAATTCATTTCACACCGCGAGCATCCATAAACAAAAGATCACGATATCAACTCAAATAGGAAGTGCAATGTTGAAAGCTTGCCCCATGACAGCATGGTTGGGCTAGAATCCAACTTACAACTTGCAAGCATAACAACTCAACATAAGAGACCACAATGTCAAAAAATTTAGAACAGGAAAAAGTAAAGTGTGCCTTCCGATTTGTGAGAGCTTTACTGACCAATTTTCGCATAACACTGGTAAGAGTTTAATTTGAAGAGAAGATAAAGGCAAGTCAAATTTACTTGGAATAGCAAATTGCTAGTAGGTATGTATGGTGGACACTTTGGTTTTTAGGAGTTGGATGCACGAGTAGAGCTCATACTCAGTACAAGGCGAGGGCTAGCAAAAGACTGGGAGCGACCAACTAAGAGAGCAATAATGGCCATAATCATGCAAAGTGACAAAGCGACATTAAAAGAAGCATAAGATGGCATCAAAAGTCAAAAACTAAATGATCATAGAGGCTATTGGCGACTTTGTAAGAGTCTAACATGTGTGAGCATGCGCCAAGTCAACCCAAATAAAGCATCAAGGAGAAAACCAAAATAATGCTTCCAAATAATTAAAAACAACGCATGATTTTTTCAAAGGCTCATTAAGCAATCTCAGTTATTTGAGACAAGTCATGCTACAGCAAAAACACTAAGCATACTATCAAAAAGACATCAAGCATGACATGAAAAAGCCTAAGCCGCAGTCTACACAAGCTCCTTCTTGTACCACTATTTTGCATAAAGCTTTTTCTCTTTTCCAACACCATTTGAAATTTTTAAAGACACCTCTTTTGATGAAAACCAATAAAGATCAGAGGCAAAAATACACCTTGATGAAAAGATATGACAAGATCTGAACGCAAATCAAGGCGAAAACGAAAACCAAAAGCAGTAGCAGAAAACCAATAAAGATAAACGTGATATGTCAAGAAGATCACTATGCGATTTACTCTGGGCATTACAACAAAATACATAGACCGCCATCCAACTCCCTCCTCATCATGGGAGACATCAACGTCGATGGAGATGGTGGTGAAGTCAATGGAGATGGCGGTGGAGTCGATGGAGTCGATGGAGATGGCTCCGGGGGCACTTCCCCGTCCTAGCAGGGTGCCGGAACAGAGACTTCTGTCCCCTGAAATTGGTCCTCGATGGCGGCGGCGCTGCGGAACTTTATCTGGGAAAACACCGATTGATTTAGGGTTTTCGCGTCGGAGGCTTAATATAGGCGGAGGGGCGATGTCAGAGGGCACCAGGGGTCCCACACCACAGGGTGGCGCGCCTAGGGGCACCCGCGCCACCAGGTGGTGTGGCCACCTCCTGGCCCCCCTCCGACTCTTCTTTGGACTCCGTCTAATGTCGAGGGAAAATAGGAACTTTGGGCTTTGTTTCGTCCAATTCCGAGAATATTTCCCGTGTAACTTTGCTGAAACACAAAAACAACAAAAAACAGGGAACTGGCACTGTGGCATCTCGTTAATAGGTTAGTCCTAGAAAATGCATAAAAATGTCGCGAAGTGTAAACAAAACACAAAGCAATTGGTGTAAAACAAGCATGGAGCATCAAAAATTATAGATACGTTTGAGACGTATCACCAGCGTCGGAGAAGAAGGGAATGTGGGGAAGGTTAGAGGGATTGTCGGCGGCGGTGAAGGACCGGCTGAGGCCACGGTTTGAGGAGGGCATTGTGCCAAGGTGGCGCGATAGCGACACTAGGAATGGATGGTGGGAGCAGGCGGTGGCGGCCGACGGTGGCAACATGGGAGAGGAAGAATGGTGCGGTGGATGTGAGAGAATCAACTGAGGAAAGGAGGTGTGGTGCGGTGGCAGTGGCGGTGAGGAAGAAGATGTGGGGGGATGCAAGGAAGAAGAAGACCTAGGGTAAGAAGAAGACCCACCATGCTATGGGCCGCGGCCCAAGACGCAGACCATGCGTGCGGCACCCTGCTCGCTCCTACAAGAGCGGGGTACATCACCTCCCACTCGACACCGCCTGTTAGCGGTGTGGAAAGGGGGCGCCGTGCACCCCACGCGCATGGACACCTAGCTGGGTCATAGCCCATCGGGCACTTCTTCTCATTTATATCATCTTCCTCATCCCATCATCTTCCACGAAGCGGATGGATCTTATGTCTAGGTTCTTCTGTAAGTGCGGTGACCTAGCACACCACTGATACGTCTCAAACGTATCCGTAATTTTTGATGCTCCATGCTTGTTTTTACACCATTTGCTTAGTGTTTCGTTACCCTTCGTGGATTTTTATGCATTTTCCAGAACTAACCTATTAACGAGATGCCACAGTGCCAGATCCCTGTTTTCTACTGTTTATGTGTTTCAGAAAAGTTACACAGGAAATCTTCTCGGAATTGGACGAAACAAAAGCCAAACATCCAGAAATTCACCGAAGCTTCCAGAGAACCGAAGAGGAGACGGAGTGGGGCTACGAGGGGCCCACACAACAGGGCGGCGCAGCCCAGGGCTAGGCCGCGCCCTTATGTGTGTGGACGCCTTGGTCCACTTCTGACGATGCCCCTTCGCCTATAAAGACCTCCCGACGGGAAAAACCTAAATACCTGATCACTTTTCTAGAAACATATCGCGATCCGCCGCTGTCGTCGACCCGAGATCAGGAGGGTCCAGAAGCTCTTCCTGGCACACTGCCGAAGAGGGGAATCGCCACCGGAGGTCTTCTTCATCGCCATGCTTGCCTCCGGCGCGATGAGTGAGTAGTCTACCTTGGACTATGGGTCCATAGCAGTAGCTAGATGGTTGTCTTCTCCACCATGTGCTTCATGTTTAGATCTCGTGAGCTGCCTTACATGATCGAGATCACCGTTACATAATTCTACTTGTTGTGTTTGTTGGGATCTGATGAATATTGGTGTTATGATTGAGTTGATGTGCTGAATATTATCTTATGTTATCTCTATGTTGTTTATGATCTTGCATGCTCTCCGTTGTTAGTAGCTATCTTGGCCGAGTAGTTGCTAGTGACTCCAAGAGGGGGTATTTATGCTCGATAGTGGGTTCATGCCTCTATTTAATCTAGGGGAGTGACAGAAACCTCTAAGGTTGTAGATGTGTTGTTGCCACTAGGGGGAAAACAACATTCATATGCTCAAGGGCATACGCTTTGTTTACATTACACACTTTGCTTAATGCCGTTATCTCTTGTCCGCAACTTAATACTTGTGGAGTTCTCGGATTGATTCGCCACAAGTGGATTATTAGTCATAGATGCAGTTGGATGGCGGTCTATGTATCTTGTTGTAATGCCCAGAGTAAATCGCATAGTGATCCTCTCGACATATGCATGTTGTCTTTATTCTATCAATTGCCCAACTGTAATTTGTTTACCCAGCATGTGTTATTTTATCTTATGGAGAGACACCACTAGTGAACTGTGGACCCCGGTCCTATTTCCATTATATTGCTATCATCTGTTTACTTTACTCGCACTATTTACTTTACTCGCATACTACTATTGCTTTCCACTCGATACGCTCATTCCTTTGTTTCAAGCAAACCGGTGAGATTGACAACCTCATCGTAAGTTGGGAACAAAGTATTTGGTTGTGTTGTGTGCAGGTTCCGCGTTGCTACTAGTTGAAGACGAGTCAACAAGAATCGTTAACGACGCCCTTGTTGGAGTGTTACTAGGCTAGTCAGCATCACCTTCTGGAGTATTGACTTTTTCCTGGATTCAATAAACCTTGGTTTCTTTCTGAGGGAAAAACTTGCTGCTGTGCTCATCATACCTTCCTCTTGGGGTTCCCAACTGGACGGTGAAAAACCATCAACACCGCGCCGCATCAACCACTGCATGTTGTAGTGCACGATTCGTTGGTATAACACTCACGAAAACACCATTCCATGAATATTATACCCAACAGAGTAGTACAACAAAAACATCACGTGACAAAGTCTGTTCTATTCATAGCATAGATCTATTTACAGAAGATCCTTGATACGTTGCAAACATATCTATAATTTTTGATGCTCCATGCTTGTTTTACACCAATTACTTTATGTTTTGTTTACACTTTGTGGCATTTTTATGCATTTTCTGGAACTAACCTATTAACAAGATGCCACAGTGCCAGTTCCGGTTTTCTGCAATTTTTCTATTCCAGATTATTACTGAAGGAAATATTCTCAGAATTGAACGAAACAAAAGCCAAAGTGCCTATTTTCCTGACACGTTCACTGAGTCCGAAGGAGAGACAAACACGGGCAACAAGCCGACCACACCTGGTGGTGGCGCGACCCCCCTCCTGGCCGCGCCGCCCCATGGTGTGGGCCCCTCGGGCATCCACCGACCTCACCCTTCCGCCTATATATTCACATCCTCGAGAAAACGCTAAAGGCCTGAGCCTCCATCCACAAAAAATTCTATAGCCGCCACCGTCATCGACCCTAGTTCGGGAGGGTTCTAAAGAGCTTCCCGGCACCCTGCCCAGATGAATCTCATAGTGATCTTCATGTCATGTACATGCATTGTTATGCATTCTCTATTTGTCAATTGCCCAGTTGTAATTTGTTCACCCAGCATGTTATTTATCTTTATGGAGAGACACCTCTAGTGAACTGTGGACCCTGGTCCATTCTTTTACATTGATAATACCATCTACTGCAAACACTGTTTTCTTTCTGCAAGTACTATTTATTTCATTCACTGCAAACAAACATCTCTTTCCACACTATATGTCTAATCCTTTGTTTTCAGCAAAACCAGTGAGATTGAAAACCTCACTGTAAGTTGGGGCAAAGTAGTTTGGTTGTGTTGTGTGCAGGTTCCACGTTGTTGACTGAAACCGGTAGTGCACCCTGCCAAAGTCAGCTAGCAACAACCTTTAGAAGTGATTTCTTTCTCCTACTGGTCGATTAAACTTTGGTTTCATACTGAGGGAAAACTTACTGCTGTGCTCATCATACCTTCCTCTTGGGGTTTCCCAATGGGTCAATTGAGACATCATGACTATTTTCTGGTGCTGTTGCCGGGGAGGAAGAGGATTTCTGTAAGGGGAGTCTCTCACTTCCAATCTCTTTACTTTGTTATTGTTTTGCTTAGTTTTTTTTGCTTTATTTTGTTTACTTTCTTATTTAAAAAATACAAAAAAAAGTTCCTACTTCAAGTTGCTTTTATGTCTAGCCCAATTCCTATTACTATGACACCTGAGGAAATGATCTTCACTTTCAAACAAGGGAGTGAGGAGAGTTTTAAAGAAGCTTGGTCTAGAATTTCTGATTCTTATGATAAAACTGAACCTAAAATGACTCTAGGCCTGCTTCTTAGTAGCTTTTACTTTGGTCTTGTTCTTTGTTATAGATATGCTTTGGATGCTATAGTAGGAGGAGATTTCCTTCATTGTGATGGGGATCAAGCTTTTAATGCCATAAAAAAGTTGATTGCAACATATATCTCACCTAGTAAATTTGATTCGTCCTTTGTGAGCATTTGTGCTAGATTAGACACTCTTGAGAGAAATACAACCTGTTTAAAAGAATGTTATAATCTGTTTTTGTGAGCATCATGATTATGTTCCAATAAATTCTGAACCCTCAAGATGGCTCTGATACGTCCAAAACGTATCTAATTTCCCGAACACTTTTGCTATTGTTTCTCCTCTAATTTGTGTGTTTCGAATACAACTAACACGGACTAACGCTGTTTTCAGCAGAATTGCTCTGGTGTCTCGTTTTTGTGCAGAAATCCAACTTTCAGTAAAAATTCGGGAAAAATCATCAAAAATCCTATTTCACCAGAAGACCCACGGAGCCAGAAGACGAGACGGAGTGGAGGCACGAGACCTCCACACACACATGGGGCGCGGCCTAGCCCTGGCCGTGCCCACCTGGTGTGAGGGCGGCTCGGCCATTGCCTCGACCCCTCCTTCTGCCTACATATACCCCTTTACCTGAAAATATCGGGGAGACGGCGTTTTTCCCAGATAGACTTCCGCTGCGCCGCCGCCATCAGAAACCGTGATTCGAAACCAGGAACTCCGTTCTGGCACCCTGCCGGGATGGGGATTTGGAGGAGATCTTCATCACCATCATCACCGACGACGTCCCTCCATCGACCATCCATGACTCCCCCATCCATGTGTGAGTAATTCCCCGCTGTAGGTGAGGGGATGGTAGGGATTGGATGAGATTGTTCATGTAATTTGATATGAGATTGTTAGGGCATAGTGCGTAGTATCTTTATTTAGTGCCTATGACATTGTTGCAACTTGTTGTGCTTAATGCTTGTCACTTTGGGCCCGAGTGCCATGATTTCAGATCTGAACATGTTATTATTTCTATGATGATACTTGTTGTTTATGGTCTTACCTACAAGTTGTATACACATATTGTTGTCTGGAACCCGAGGCCCCAAAGTGACGGAAATTGGGATAACCGGAGGGGATGGCTATGATGTGAGGATCACATGTGTTCACCGAGTGTTAATGCTTTCTCCGGTACTTTATTAAAAGGAGTACCTTAATTACCAGTAGTTTCCCTTGAGGCCCTGCTGCAACAGGCTGGTAGGACAAAAGATGTCGTGCAAGTTTCTCCTTGTGAGCACGTACGACTATTTACGGAACACATGCCTATGATTGTTTGTACTAGGATGCTTTATCATTATTTATCTGCAATGCCCAGGTCTCATTGATTTCATTAATTATCTTATCCATGCAACGCCCGTACATCCATCCCTATGCGTACAGTATTTGTTCCTACTATTTACTATTGCTACTATTACCGCTGTTATTTTACTACTGCTGTTACTGTTTCACTACTATCACCACTATAAAACTGTTGCTACTGATAAACCACTGCGAGCAAGACTGTTTCTAGGTGCAGCTGAATTGACAACTCATCTGTTAAGGCTTATAAATATTCTTTGGCTCCCCTTGTGTCGAATCAATAAATTTGGGTTTTACTTCCCTCAAAGACTGTTGCGATCCCCTATACTTGTGGGTCATCAAGACTATTTTCTGGCGCCGTTGCCGGGGAGCATAGCTTTATTTGTAAGTTCACTTGGTATTCATATTGTTCGCTGCCATCCTTTCATCATGGGTAAACCTCGTGATGGAAAAGTTCCTATATTGCCATCCACTATAAGAAGAGGTACAACTTTCAACACTTCTATTGCTCTTGATTCACCGTCTGTTATGAGTAAGTTGCTTACACCACCACATGCACACGCTACTGCTACTACTTCTGCTGAGTTTGAAAATGCCACTGATAATTTAGATGATGCTTCTACTGTGCTTGATGAGAGTGGTTCACTAGGTTCCTTTTTAGATGCTACTATTGCTAGAGCTAAGTTGGGAAACACCACTGTTACACCTGTTAGTTCACCTGAGTCTAGGGAATGTCCTAGTGATGATTTTGATGATGCTTATATTGAGCTTAATAATGATTTTATTGCTGAAGCATGTGCTACTCGTAATGCTGCTGAGGTTAAAGAACTTCTTGCAAGACATACTATTAGATATAATTTGTCTCCTGATCCTAAGTTTGCTGCTTCTCCCATGAATATTAGAGACAAGGATTATGATTTCTCTTTGGATTTATCTTACATATCTATTGTTGAGAAAACTCCTTTTTGTGGTACTAAAGATGAGAGTGCTATGGAGCACATGAATGAGCTTTCTACTTTGAGTAATTTGTTTTTTGATGATATTAAGCTCCGCACTTACTTTGTTGCTAAGATTTTTCCTTTCTCATTGAAAGATGCAGCTAAAACATGGTTTAATAGCTTGTCTCCTGGATCTCTTAATAGTCCTATTGCTTTGGTTAATGCTTTCTTTCAGAAATATTTTCCTGCTAGTGCTCAACATGCTGCTGTGCAGAAAATCTTTGATTTTGAACAGGGAAAAGGAGAGATATTGCCTGAATCTTGGACAAGGTTTTGTTCTTTAATTAGAGCTTTACCTAAAGAACCATTGCCTAAAAATGAACTCCTTGATATATTTTATAATGGACTAACTGATGAATCTAAGTCATATTTGGATAGTTGTGCTGGTTGTGTTTTCAAGGAAAGAACTCTGGCTGAAGCTGAAGAATTAATGGCTAAAATAAGCCGGAATCATGATGATTGGACTCTAGTTGAGTCAACACCAGCACCATCACCTGCGCCAGTCCCAGAGCCTACACCAAGGAAGAGAGGGATGATTGAATTAAATGGTGAAGTTATGAAGGAAGCTAAGAAATCTCTTAAGGAGAAAGGTATTAAATCCGAAGATGTGAAGAATTTACCTCCTATAGAAGAATTATGTAAGCCAATCCCTCACTCATCTACTATTGAGGTACACTCTCTCCAACGCTTTGATGAAAGAGATATTCCTTATTTTAAACCTCCTGATCAGTGCTTAGATGAATTTGATAATTTTATTGTTAAGCAAGAAAATTTTAATAGAATGGTGCAGAATCATTTGTTGGAAAATTTTAGAGCTATTAACAAGTTGCAGGATATTGTGGAGAGAACCTCCAATGATGTGAAGATACTTGTTAAACATTTTCAAATGGTTCAAACACAAATTGATCAGCTTACCAAGGTGCAAAAAGACTTGCTAGTTAATGCCGCAAGAGAGAAGCAAGCATGTGAAATACGCACAAGAAGTGGTGCTGCTACTCAAGATCCATTATATCCTGAAGGACATCCTAAGAGGGTCGAGCAAGATTCTCAACGTACTTCAAGTGATGATATTCCTTCTAAGAAGAAGAAGCAGAAGAATCATAAAACAACTACAGAATCATCTGATGCAGGTAAAGATCCTAACAGTGTTTCTATTTCTGATGGTGAAACTGAACTAGGAGATGCTTCCGATAAAGAAGAAGTTGAAGAGGAACTAGAAAAGATTGATAAGAATGCAAAGTACACCAAAGAAGACTTCATTGCTAACAAGCATGGTAATGAGAGAGAACCTTGGGTGCAGAAACCAATGCCTTTTCCTGGTAAAAACACAAGTCCAAGGAAGAAGAACACTACAACAGGTTTTGTGAATGGATGAGACCTCTATTTTTGCAAATTCCTTTGACTAATGCTATTAGAATGCCTCCTTATGCAAAGTATATGAAAGATATTGTTACTAACAAAAGGAAGATTCCTAATGAGGAAATTTCCACTTTACTTGCTAATTATTCTTTTGATGGTAAAGTACCAGAGAAGCTTGGAGATCCAGGTATACCAACTATTCCTTGCTCCATTAAAAATAAATATGTTAGAACTGCTTTATGTGATTTGGGAGCCGGAGTTAGTGTCATGCCTTTTTCTCTTTATAAGAGACTTGATCTAGAAAAATTGGTATCAACTGATATATCTTTGCAGATGGCTGATAAGTCTACTGCTATTCCTATTGGTATATGTGAAAATGTTCCTGTTCAAGTTGCTAACAGTTGTTTGATATTAACTGACTTTGTTGTGTTGGAAATGCCTGAAGATGATAATATGTCTATTATTCTTGGGAGACCTTTTCTAAACACTACAGGTGCTGTTATTAATTGCAATCAAGGAAAAGTAACTTTCAATGTCAATGATAAAGAGTACACGGTTTATTTTCCCAAGAAGATTGATAGAAAGAATGCTCTAAATTCTGTCAAGAATGTTGAGACCATCAAAGTTGGTCAAATTATTTGTTTAGAGCGAAAGCCCAAGGAAGAATATAACATTGTTATGATTGGGACTATGCCTATCAAAGTTGAGGTAACATAAGCATTTAGTGAAGTGCAAAGTTTTGCCTCATATAAAGTTAGTTTGGGAATAAGACTTGATCAACCTTGTTAACAAAGTGATTTCATATGAACGAAACTTCGTTTTCACCGCATCCACTCCACCTCACTTATATTTACTTGTTCAATTTTATTCCTTTTGTTTAGTTACATTATTAAGAGTATCTCAGAGCTGCTGCATGCTTGGTTTTGATTTGCTTGAAATCATTTCACCTTCATTTTTCTGAGTTTTTATCGATATGCCAATTTCTGAAAAATCCTCGAAAATAAAGTTTCTCGAAAAATTCCAGAAAATTCTTTATAAATTTTTATGTCAAAAATGGGACAGAGAGACACCTCGGAGACACCAGGAGGGGCTGCCACACCATCTCCCACACAGGGGGCGCGGCCCAGCCTGGGGCGCGCCCACCTGGTGTGAGAGGGCCCCACCTGGCCTCTCACTTATCTCTTCCTCCCCTGCTCTTTCTCTCTCCCGAAAACAACGACACACCCAGTTCATACCCGAGTTCTTGCTGTTCTTCACTTCGATTTTTTGATCTCCTTGCTCAGCCCATTATTTCTGCTGAGATTTGGAGCAATTGTTCTCCGGTATGTGACTCCTCCGCTTGTCCAAGTAGAATTTCTTTTGGTGGAGTATTTCTTGAGTATTTTAGCATTGTAGGTGGCAGGATAAATGAGTATGCATGCTTGTTCTATTGCTTAGAAATGATATTTTGATACATGTTAGCTCTCTATTAACTCACTATAGTAGTTCCCTACATTTGTTTGTCTCAATATCATATTTTATGAGGTTTGTTAAAAATTTCAGAAAAGGGACATGGATAACTTCACCTATGGAGAAGTGTTTGAAAGAGAAGCACCAAGGTCCTCAAGGCCTTCAAGATCCACTGCTCAATATAGGATATCCTACAATGAAGATCTTATGTCACCGAACCTTGAGGGGGACGATGGAGATGCACATCCATCGACCTTCCCTTGTACTAATTTTTTGCGTGATGTAGGGATTCTTAATGATTTCTTGCTTCTTGTTAACAGGGTTGGATTGACTACATACATGATGGATGAGAGTAATCAATATGCCATTCTCACAAAGATTTTTGTTGAAAGTTTTAAATTCACTAATGCTCATTAAAATCCTTCCATTGCATTCAAGATTTATGATAGGCCTATCACCATGTCTTTGGAAAGATTTTGTAATATTCTAGGTATACCCATGTTTGGGACGGCGAGGAAGATGCTACAACAGCCCGCTTATTTAGTGGAACTTTACCGAGGAGTGACCAACGATGATGACTGCACCGCACAGCGTGGCAAGATAAGAAACATTCAACTCCCAGCTATTAGATATTTTACTTACTATCTTGCCACTAGTGTACTTGGTAGAGGAAACACTAGCAATATCTCCAACTATCATTTAGCTTTTCTAGCTACCGCTCTTGATGTTAGTAGGAAGTATAACCTCGGTGCTATTATTGCCCGTCGCCTAGCTGCTAAGGGACCTATTTATGGAGGTATTATTGCTGCGCTCATTGTTGCTGCTCTTGAACTTCCTATTGCTCCTCATGATATATTGTTGACTCCACAGAGGCTCGATCTTGCCGCCATGAAGCTCCATCATTTTGTTACTGCTAACTCACGTGCAGGGAAATTAGTTTACAGGATGTTATTCACTGATGGAGAGGAAAGGGAAGTGCCTTTGCCACAACCCAGTTTGTTCAGTATTGATAACAGGCCATGATCACGCACGAAGGAGGAGTTGGACGAGCGGCTTAGGGTGCTCGGCTTCAACGTACAGCATGGCATTGTGGACCAGGAGGAAGAGGAGGAGCCGGCCTATCACTTCACCACATACCACTCCGGGGCGTCCTCGAGCTCATATCAGGACGATGGTGCTTCTTCGTCGCACTATGGAGGCGCCACCTCGTGGCCGAGTTGGCCGAGTTGGGATTGATCTCCACTTAGGCCAAAAGCCTAAGCTTGGGGGGAGGTACGCCGACGATTCACTCATCTACATATCTTATTTTGTCGGTCCTATGTATATATATGTTTCGCTTTCTTTATTGTTCTTGTTCTTATTTCTACATTCCAAAACACAAAAAGACCAAAAATATTTCCGTTGTTTCTATTTGTTTGCCTTTTTTAGTTTGCTACCTTTGGTTTGCTTTACTTGCTACTTTCGTTTTGATATTTGAAAAAATCCAAAAATATTTTGCTTTGTTTGCTGTTTCCTTCTGTTCTGGTTTCAAAATCGAAAACCCCAAAAATATTTGTTGTTCTTCTTCAGTTTTATAAAGTTTGTTGCAGAGTTCAGTCCCCCGTTACTCCATTGGAGCTTGGTATTCACTTTATATTATTCAAGCCACACAAGTGAAGAGCAATAATGACGACATATGACAATCCGAGATGTGGTAAGAGGCTGGTATGAACTCTATTTGTTTTCATTTTTGTACATATACTCATCTATGTGGACATGCTTAGTCGGTTCATGTAAGGTATATGTTATCTAATGGATTCTTTGTAGTTCTTGCTTTCATATGATTAGTTCCAATTTACTAATAGTTTGTAGCATGTCATGTAGACGCTTGCATGCATTGTTTTATTCATAATATGGTATGTTATTGTGGTATCCTCCTCTGAAAGTTTCATTTGAATCGACTTGGCACATGCTCAAGCATGCATATGACTGAACAAAAAGTCAATTAAACCTCGATGATTTACTTTGCCTCAGAGTTCTTGTATCACTTTTATGCCTATATTAATTTTGTTTTATCGCAAGCATGATTATGACAGTTATTGCTCTCTCGATTGTCGCTTCCCAGTCTCTTGCTAGCCTTCACTTGTACTGAGTATGAGCTCTACTCGTGCATCCAATTACCAAAAACCTAGTCTACCAAAGAGTCCACTATAAATTCCTATGCATGGTATTTGCAAGCCATTCCAAGTAAATTTTCATGTGCTACCTTTCAAAACTTTCAAATACTTCTCATTTTGTGCCACTGTTTTTAGCTCATGGGGACGTAGTGGTCGGAATTGCTATCTTCCATATTAAATTAAGTACCCCTCGACTAGGCAGCTTCATCTGCTCATCATTAATTTTGCATAAGAGCTGGTCAGACCATCTTATATTTACTAATTGGAGGCACCGTAGGAGCCTCCACGTTAATCCTCAAGGTAAGAAAATTTTGTCCATCCAATTAAAACATAATTCATCTAGAGCCGTCAGATAATATTATACTTACGTGACACGGACTCCTCTTATCTCCTTCCGTGCTTAGGCAAAAAAGAAGGAAGGAGAACACATCTACACGCCTCCTACCTCCCTACGAGCGACTCTGTCGTCGCAAGATGGGGGAGAAGCCGGTCGTACTCGGGCACCTCCGCCGTGGCAACAGCTGCCAAAAAATTAACATCTAATCACTTCAACGCGCGCTACATCGCAGCAGTGGAGTTGGATCTCAATTACTGTAATCTCGCTGGTCTCTCTTATACAATGCGTCTCTTTTTCTAATCAGATATCCAGGAGCTTCTCTGTCGTCAACTGTTGCCGCATCATGAGCTGCCTCCACTAATCTTACAAGCGATCAGATGAGAAAAATACGTGCATGGTAGGAACAGCCACAACATCTTGAATAAGACATGGAGCGGGCTCTGATTCCATGCGGACTCACACGAGCCGCATCTTTGGATGATAGTTGAGGTAAATAAATTGTAATTTGTTGTTGGCAATTCGTTTGTCAAATAGGCAATGGAAATTTCTCATGTAAATTGTTATACGCTTCAGTTAGAATTTCTTATATAACAGGTTTTATATCTTATGCCAATAGCCCAAACTTTATTTTTCTGATCTCGGTGGATTCCGTTGGTATCGTTTCATACTTTCAAACAATTATTTGTGAATCTGCTTCACAAATTCTGCAATCTGCATGGACTCTAGCATCAGGTAATTATATATACTAATTTGTTGAGCCTGATTAATTTGTTAAATTTGATCAAGTATTTAGCAAAATCTATCAACTTTTATAATTCTAAATCAATGTTACCAAATCATCCTGAAATATACTTTTATATTATATATAGATGGTATTTGCGGATGTCAATATTTTTTTGTTATATACTTGGTCATATAAGATTTGCCTTTTTCAAAAAATTATACGCAACATATTTTGAGACGGAGGGAGTACTGGATTCCTATTACAGGGTGTTTTTCTGGCAGCTACTAATGTCGTCATGGTTTCCTCTAGAAGTTGATCAGGTGATTATCAGTGCTCAATAAAATTTCCACCTAAGTATATTATGTTCTGTTGTACAAGAGATGCGGTGGATTTTCAGGAGTGATTTATGCAGCAGTCTTGAATTCCATCAGATTTCCCGGAGTATATCAAGCCCATTGATCCGTAGTGATGTGTCGGTTAGAGGGACATCATTATGTGCAAGTAAAAGTAATAAGATGTGATGAGCGAGTTGGATAGATGGAAAGAGTGTATACGGTGCGTAGTATTGCCTGTGCACTAATAAAATACAATGTATGTGTTCATGCAATCACGCTGCTGTTGGTTAGCTATTTATTATGACAACACCCGGCCCGGAGAAGAATTTTAATTTATAAGTACTTAGAAATATCATCTGCTGTTTCGTGAGATTGATTTTCTTTCAGCTCCAGAGGCTGGTGCCAAATTTACATCAGAACAATGGCAATTGAAGGATTGCAAAAATAATAACATTATAGAAGCTGTGCGCATGAGCAAGGGTATTTCGATGCTTCATTGCTTATAGCCTATTTCTATATACTACATCGGTTTTGAAATGCAGTATATTTTAGAAAGCTAAATAAGCTTTTCAAAACATTATATTTTGGAACGGAGGTAATATTATATAGGCACCTAAAAGCAATTTGCTAACTAAATTTCAAAAACATACTATATTTTGAAACAGAGCAAATACTAAATATATTCCTAAATATAATGCATTTTGGTTGTTCCAATTAAACTACCAGAACGTCTTCTATTTACGAGCGGAGAGGGTATATCTTTATGCACTTGGTTTTTCCACGGTGTGACCTACTAATTAGGTGCTCGATCCCTCCGTTCCAAAATATAAGATGTTTTAGCCTATCATTATTATACATGTATCTAGGTATCTTTTAGTGTGTAGGTTAGAAACAAAAGGATTGAACCATATACTAAAAAGTCTCTAGATACAGGTGTGTCAATGATAGACTAAAACATCTTATATTTTAAAACGGTGGGAGTAGTATCAATGACCTCTATATGTATGACCACTCCATCGGTGGTGTCAGCTTCTATGTAAAAATAAATTATGAGTAATGCTAATTGGTTCATATGTTTTAGCCCTAATGTTACATGATACAAGAAATGCCACATTATATCTGGATGTCCAATCTCTCACTCCGTACATTTTCCATTAGGGGTTATTTTTGTTGGTTGAAGACGGATAAAAAGGAACATGTTTTTTATATTTTATGTTTACAAGTGTACTTTATGTGATTTACTGCACCTCCATTGTTAGTACTTTTAACAATTTTATGACGCATGCACAAGTATCTTGATCAAAGATTTATTTGGGTCTTCCACAAGCTATTGATCCAAGCATATATGTCAAATTCTCCATTTTAATCGACATAACATTTAATCAATATCAACCGATCTTTGGGAAGATTTCTCATGACAAAATTTCAATTTTTTATGGTTCTTATTCTTCATGTAATCTTCTATATGTATTGCTTTTGATATTAAGTGTTTCCCTGATAACTAGCCCGTGCGGCTGCACGGGTTAATGACTAGTTATAATCTAATTCTAAAAAGAAAGAAAAAAAGGCACTCCTCCAAGGTATGTGAATGTTGGTGGGCACCCGATGGAATCGGTTAGCCATGGTATGAGAAAGGAAAAAAAGGTGGGGAGGAGTGCCAAAGCTTTATAAAAGAGCACCAATGTGCCAAAATTTCAAAGAACTCGGAACCGCTCTTACTTGTTTATTATGGAAGATAGCAAGTCCCCATTGCCAGTCGTTGACATGAAACAACCACCTCTCAAAATAAATTTTTATCTCTGTTTTACAAATGAAAAGCTCTAGCACATGTTAAATCACTGCTTCCCTCTGCGAAGGGCCTTTCTTTTACTTTTATGTTGAGTCATCATCTTCTAACTTTAAAGCACTTCTTGAGAGCATAGCTCTTATTCTTAGTGTAATGTGATTGTCCCAGAACACGGTTAATTGTGGTATAACTTTGATGCTTGTATCTTTGATATTTCTACTTCTAGTCTTCCCTTGGACTTCAGAGGTGCCTCAGCATTTATGTTTTGCTCCACAAATAAAGGCAAGCTGGATACCACTCTTTCATATCATTTATGCATATTACAATCTTGTAGCTTCTTATGTACATGTTACTTGTTATTAGTGCATTGGCACTCTTTCATAGCTTGCTTGACTATGAGGTGACATTAGTTGCATATTTCTTATTATGAATTGCCTGAGTACTTGATCACATAGTTATTATATATACATCATATGAAGCAAATGTGTTCGTGAAAGTTTCTTTTATCGCTCTCAGTTGTTAACTGAATTGCTTGAGGACAAGCAAATAACTAAGGTTGGGGGGAGTTGATACGTCCAAAACGTATCTACTTTCCCGAACACTTTTGCTATTGTTTCTCCTCTAATTTGTGTGTTTCGAATACAACTAACACGGACTAACGCTGTTTTCAGCAGAATTGCTCTGGTGTCTCGTTTTTGTGCAGAAATCCAACTTTCAGTAAAAATTTGGGAAAAATCATCAAAAATCCTATTTCACCAGAAAACCCACGGAGCCAGAAGACGAGACGGAGTGGAGGCACGAGGCCTCCATACACACAGGGGGCGTGGCCTAGCCCTGGCCGCGCCCACCTGGTGTGAGGGCGGCTCGGCCATCGCCTCGACCCCTCCTTCCGCCTACATATACCCCTTTACCTGAAAATATCGGGGAGACGGTGTTTTTCCCAGATAGACTTCTACTGCGCCGCCGCCATCAGAAACCGCGATTCGGAACCAGGAACTCCGTTCTGGCACCCTGTCGGGACATGGATTTGGAGGAGATCTTCATCACCATCATCACCGACGTCCCTCCATCGACCATCCATGACTCCCCCATCCATGTGTGAGTAATTCCCCCGCTGTAGGTGAGGGGATGGTAGGGATTGGATGAGATTGTTCATGTAATTTGATATGAGATTGTTAGGGCATAGTGCCTAGTATCTTTATTTAGTGCCTATGACATTGTTGCAACTTGTTGTGCTTAATGCTTGTCACTTTGGGCTCGAGTGCCATGATTTCAGATCTGAACATGTTATTATTTCTATGATGATACTTGTTGTTTATGGTCTTACCTACAAGTTGTATACACATATTGTTGTCCGGAACCCGAGGCCCCAAAGTGATAGAAATTGGGATAACCGGAGGGGATGGCTATGATGTGAGGATCACATGTGTTCACCGAGTGTTAATGCTTTGCTTCGGTACTTTATTAAAAGGAGTGCCTTAATTACCAGTAGTTTCCCTTGAGGCCCTGCTGCAACAGGCTGGTAGGACAAAAGATGTCGTGCAAGTTTCTCTTTGTGAGCACGTACGACTATTTACGGAACACATGCCTATGATTGTTTGTACTAGGATGCTTTATCATTATTTATCTGCAATGCCCATGTCTCATTGATTTCATGAATTATCTTATCCATGCAACGCCCATACATCCATCCCTATGCCTACAGTATTTGTTCCTACTGTTTACTATTGCTACTATTACCGCTGTTATTTTACTACTGTTGTTACTGTTTCACTACTATCACCACTATAAAACTGTTGCTACTGATAAACCACTGCGAGCAAGACTGTTTCCAGGTGCAGCTGAATTGACAACTCATCTGTTAAGGCTTATAAATATTCTTTGGCTCCCCTTGTGTCGAATCAATAAATTTGGGTTTTACTTCCCTCGAAGACTGTTGCAATCCCCTATACTTGTGGGTCATCAGGCTCCCTACAGTAAAAGTTACTATAAATGGTGAAACCTTTCATGATCGTTATGATATTATGTCTGAATTTTGTCTTATGCCTAAAAATATTTATGAATCTTTGAGTCTTTGGGGACTTTCTAAGGGTGGAGAAGGAATATCTCTTACCAATAATGCCATTATATTACCTATTGGAGTAGCTGAAGGAGTGTTTACAAAAACCTAGGGAGAATGGTATCCACTGATTATCTTGTTATTGAATGTGTAGGAAAGGGACAAATTACACTTGGAAGAACTCTGCTAAAACTCCTGGGAGCAATAATAGATGTGGGACAAGGCACCATGAATTTCACTTCCCCACCAGGCAATCGTCATGCGTTCCCTAAAGGTAAGAGTAAAGGTAAGAAAGGTAGACGTAAGGCATCTGTTATTCTTGATGCTTTTTCACTTGAAAATAATTGATTCTTGCTTTCTGCGCCTAGCTGAAAGGCGTTAAAGAAAAGCACTCTTAGGAGATAACCCATGTTTTATTTCTGTAATTTTTCTTTTGTTGAGTCTTGGAAGTTGTTACCTTTGTAACAACCTCTCCTTATCCTTTTTATTTCATTTTTGTGCCAAGAATAGCCTCAAATAGAAAGAAGGTAAGATTTGGGGAAGTTGCTGTCCCAAAACAGATTTTTGTGCTTCACTGTAAAAAAACGTGAAAAATCTCAGAATGTCATATTGATCTGCAATTGTTTGTTCGCATGCCCCGGGTTATTATCTCACTTTCGTTAGTTTTGCACTTTTTGATTTGAGCAACAGAAGATTTTCAAAAAAATCGATCTTTACCTGCTGTTCTGTTTTGACAGATTTCTGCCACTATTTGCATTTGCCTCTTAATCTCTTTCTTTTTGAGTTCTTTTGATCGGAAGAGCTTTTAAAAGAAGTTGATGTAGTATCTAATGTTTTAATGGATATTTTACTTGAGTTGAAACTGAACCAAAAGTGGATCTACTATCTTGCATACACTAATGTTGCTAATGAGAATTGTGTGAAGTTTTGTATGAAGGAAGTTTTCAAGTGTAGGGAAAGGAGAATGATGTGCTGAGATGAAGGATGGACAAAAGCTCAAGCTTGCGGATGCCCATGTCACCCCAAGAAATATCCAAGAAGTACAAGTGTCTGATACGTCTCTAACGTATCCATAATTTTTGATGCTCCATGCTTGTTTTTCAACCATTTGCTTAGTGTTTCGTTACACTTCGTGGCATTTTTATGCATTTTCTGGAACTAACCTATTAACGAGATGCCACAGTGCCAGTTCCCTGTTTTCTGCTGTTTTTGTGTTTCAGAAAAGTTACACAGGAAATCTTCTCGGAATTGGACGAAACAAAAGCCAAACATCCAGAAATTCACCGAAGCTTCCAGAGAACCGAAGAGGAGACGGAGTGGGGCCACAAGGGGCCCACACAACAGGGCGGCGCGGCTCAGGGGTAGGTCACGACCCCTATGTGTGTGGATGCCTCGGTCCACTTCTGACGATGCCCCTTCGCCTATAAAGACCCCCCCGACGGGAAATCCCTAAAGACCCGATCACTTTTCCAGAAACATATCGTGATCCGCCGTCGTCTTCGACCCGAGATCGGGAGGGTCCAGAAGCTCTTCCCGGCACCCTGCCGGAGAGGGGAATCACCACCGGAGGTCTTCTTCATCGCCATGCTTGCCTCTGGCGCGATGAGTGAGTAGTCTACCTTGGACTATGGGTCCATAGCAGTAGCTAGATGGTTGTCTTCTCCACCATGTGCTTCATGATTAGATCTCGTGAGCTGCCTTTCATGATCGAGATCACCGTTATGTAATTCTACATGTTGTGTTTGTTGGGATCCGATGAATATTGGTGTTATGATTGAGTTGATGTGCTGAATATTATCTTATGTTATCTCTATGTTGTTTATGATCTTGCATGCTCTCAGTTGTTAGTAGCTATCTTGGCCGAGTAGTTGCTAGTGACTCCAAGAGGGGGTATTTATGCTCGATAGTGGGTTCATGCCTCTATTTAATCTAGGGGAGTGACAGAAACCTCTAAGGTTGTAGATGTGCTATTTCCACTAGGGGAAAACAACATTCATATGCTCAAGGGCATATGCTTTGTTTACATTACACACTTTGCTTAATGCAGTTATCTGTTGTTCGCAACTTAATACTTGTGGAGTTCTTGGATTGATTCGCCATAAGTGGATTATTAGTCATAGATGTAGTTGGATGGGGGTCTATGTATCTTGTTGTAATGCCCAGAGTAAATCTCATAGTGATCCTCTCGACATATGCACGTTGTCTTTATTCTATCAATTGCCCAACTGTAATTTGTTTACCCAGCATGTGTTATTTTATCTTATGGAGAGACACCACTAGTGAACTATGCACCCCGGTCCTATTTCCATTATATTGCTATCACCTGTTTACTTTACTTGCACTGTTTACTTTACTCGCATACTACTATTACTTTCCACTCGATACGCTCATTCCTTTGTTTCAAGCAAACCGGTGAGATTGACAACCTCATCGTAAGTTGGGAACAAAGTATTTGGTTGTGTTGTGTGCAGGTTCCACGTTGCTACTAGTTGAAGACGAGTCAACAAGAATCGTTAACGGCGCCCTTGTTGGAGTGTTACTAGGCTAGTCAGCATCACCTTCTGGAGTATTGACTTTTTCCTGGATTCGATAAACCTTGGTTTCTTTCTGAGGGAAAAACTTGCTGTTGTGCTCATCATACCTTCCTCATGGGGTTCCCAACTGGATGGTGAAAAACCATCAACACCGCGCCGCATCAATGTCAAAGCTTGGGGATTCCCAAGGCACCCCATTCTTCATCAATAAAATATCAGGTCATCTTTCAAGACACTATATTTTTATTGCTTCAGATGCTATGTGTTGTTCTTGGAGCGTCTTTATTTTTGTTTTTAGTTTTGCTTTGCTTTGTTTGCTGTAATAAATGGTTGGATCCTAGCATACTTCTTTTGGATAAGACACACTCCATTTTCATTGCATAGAACACTCTAGCTTTCACTCTTATTGTTCTGTGAGTGTTCTCTTTTGCTAGTACTGTGTTTAGCTTTTGTTTTCACCCTTATTTTGTTCAGTACTTGTTAGTTCTTTTTAGTTAGGTGTGATTAGCTCTGTGGTCTTTGTTGATTATTATCTTTGAGAGTTGTTTCAAATAAATTGATTGGTGTTGGAGAAGAGTAAAATATTTCATGCTTATAGTGGTGCAAAAGGAAGCTTGTTTAGACTGTGGCTTAGACTTTCGCATGTCATGCTAGATATTATTTTGATTATATGCTTAGTAGTTATTGTTGTAGCATGACTTGTCTCAGATGACTGAGAGTGCTTAATGTGCCATTGAAAGAATCATGTGTTGTTTTTATCATACAAAAGCATAATATTGTGGTATTCTCCTTTAATGCTTTATTTGGGTTGACTTGGCGCATGCTTACACCATGTTATGACTATGAAACAGTCACCTCAAGCCTCTATGATCATTTAATTTTTGACTTGTAATATCACTTTATGCTTTGATTAATAATGTTTTGTCGCTATGCATGATTATGGCCGTTATTGCTCTCTTAGTTGGTCGCTCTCAGTCTTTTGCTAGCCTTCACCTGTACTGAGTATGAGCTCTACTCGTGCATCCAACTCCCAAAAACCAAAGTTTGCCAAAAGTGTCCACCATATCTACCTATTAGCATTATTGCTATTCCAAGTATATTCATCATGTTTTTATCTATCTTCCAAATTAAAATTGTTATGAGAAAATTAGTTAGTAAAGCTCTCACGAACTTGATGGCACATTTTACTTTCTTGCACTTAATAAACTTGACCATTGTGACTATCTTATGAAGATTATATGTTTGCAAATTGTGAGTTGAGAGTTAGCACAACCATGCTTCATGGGGCATGTTTTCAACATTGCACTTATTCCTATTTAGTTGATATCATGATATTTTGTTTATGGATGCCTAGCGGTGTGAAATAAGTTGGAAACTTGTAAGCTCATGGAGTTTGTATATGTGCTAGAGAAATGCCTGGGCTGTTAATCTAAGCCATGCATCATTCATGGTGGAAATTTACAGCATAACCATAGTGGGCATTCAACGACGCATCTCATAATAAAAAGCTATACTCACTGGTAAATAAAAGAGATGTCGAGGTGTTCATTGTCTGTTTGTCTTGTCATTTTAATATGGGAAAGCTTCCATATCATCGGGCAGGAGGTACCCCGTTGGCGTTCTTGATGATACATGTATGCTTACAATGACAAGAACTTATTTGGGACCTAAGTTGAGTAGCATGTGGTTTAGGTACTCGTATTCAAGGAACATGAGTGACGAGGGGTTAACTCGACAAATGTCCTAGATGAAGGACTTAGGATCGGGGAGATAGGGCGTCGGATGAACTCGAAGGTAAAATCAGTCAAACAAGGTGGCTATGAAAGTAAACGTGGGTGTAGAACCTGGCTTGCTTTTAATCTGGCCTACACCGTCCCCTCCTGGCCCATATATATAGGTGGCCAGGTCTCGGGGATCGGGTAGGGTCCGATACAGATTACAATATCGACATACGGTAAGAACTCGTATTTCGACTAGTATTACAATTGGGCCTAGCTTAACGGGCCTCAGGGGTACTCAACTAACGGGCTCTATTATCTATACCCTTGTCAGTAGCCCCTGAGATTCTACCAGAATTGCAGATTCGGATTGAATCTCTAATCTTTAAATCTTCGACTTGATCAATTCTCCGACTTCCTCATGTCGTTAAATCTTTCGACTTGGTCTTATCGACTTATACATAATGATACTTTGCAAGGGGTTTTGATAAACAAGCCTGACAACTCCGACGGATCAAGAGGTCAGTTAACTGCCGGAACAGATACTTGCCACCTACTTCAAATTCAATCCCCTTGGATTTGAATTCGGGAAACCGGTCAAACCCATTCTTTTGCCGCATTTAGGACTTACAAAGAATGAATCCCAGTGGTACTCAGGGTACCCAGTGCATCCACCAGGATTTTTCTTCGCGTCGTAGACACGGATACATACCAGCAGAGCGCATCCATGTGCGTATACCGGGCCACACGAGACGGATCCTGGGGTCTTACCTAGACCGCCATCCAACTGCATCTATGACTAATAATCCACTCACGGGGATATCATCCGAACACCCCATGAGTATTAAGTTGCGAACAACAGATAATTGCATTAAGCAAAGTGTGTAATGTAAACAAAGCATATGCCCTCGAGCATATGAATGTTTTTTTCTCCCTAGTAGCAACATCACATCTACAACCTTAGAGGTTTTTGTCACTCCCCCAGGTTAAATAGAGGCATGAACCCACTATCGAGCATAAATACCCCCTCTTGGAGTCACTAGCAACTACTCGGCCAAGATAGCTACTAACAACGGAGAGCATGCAAGATCATAAACAACATAGAGATAACAAAAGATATATTTCAGTATAGCAACTCAATCATAACACCAATATTCATCGGATCCCAACAAACCAAACATGTAGAATTACATAACGGTGATCTCAATCATGTAGGGCAGCTCATGAGATCTAAATATGAAGCACATGGTGGAGGAGACAACCATCTAGCTACTGCTATGGACCCATAGTCCAAGGTAGACTACTCAGTCATCGCTCTGGAGGCAAGCATGGCGATGAAGAAGACCTCCGGTGGCGATTCCCCTCTCCGACAGGGTACCGGGAAGAGCTTCTGGACCCTCCCGATCTTTGGGTCGACGGCGGCGGCGGATCGCGATGTGTTCTGGAAAATTGATCGGGTACTTAGGTTTTTCCATCGGGGGGTCTTTATAGGCGAAGGGGCATCGTCAAAGGTGGCCCGAGGCGACCTCACACATAGGAGGCGCGGCCAGGGCCTAGGCCGCGCCGCCCTGGTGTGTGGGGCCCTCGTGGCCCCCCTCCAACTCCTCTTCGGATCTCTGGAAGCTTCCGGGGAAAATAAGACTTCAGGAACTTGTTTCGTCCAATTCCGAGAATATTTCCTGTGTAGCACTTCTGAAACACAAAAACAGCAGAAAACAGGGAACTGGCACTGTGGCGACTTGTTAATAGGTTAGTTCCGGAAAATGCATAAAAGTGCCACGAAGTGTAACGAAACAGTAGGCAAATGGTGTATAAACAAGCATGGAGCATCAAAAATTATAGATACGTTGGAGACGTATCAAGCATCCCCAAGCTTAACTAGTGCTCGTCCTCGAGTAGGTAAGTGATAACAAAAGAAATAATTTTTGAGGTGACATGCACCTACACAATCTTGATCATATATGTAAGCATTTGTGAGCTGGGATCATAAGAACTTAAAACATGGGCATGAAAGATATAGTCTTGACAATAAAGAACTTAGCAACCATTGTAAGTATATATGTATCATTGAGAACCGCCAATGGGGTACCTCCATGCCCGATGACATGGAACAAGCCCACATCAAAATGACAGGACAAGCAGACAATAAACACCTCGACATCTCTTTTATTTGCCATTTGTTTAGCTTTTTATTTTGAGATGCGTCGTCGAATGTCCACTATGGGTATGCTGCAAATTTCCACCATGAATTATGCATGGCTTAGATTGGCGGCCCATGCGTTTCCCTAACACATATACAAACTCCATGATCCCCGCAAGATTCCCAATTCATTTCACACCGCGGGCAATCATAAACAAAAGATCACAATATCAACTCAAATAAGAAGTGCAATGTTGAAAGCTTGCCCCATTACAGCATGGTTGGGCTAGTATCCAACTTACAACTTGCAAGCATAACAACTCAACATAAGAGACCACAATGTCAAATTTTTAAGAACAAGGAAAAAGTAAAGTGTGCCTTCCGGTTCGTCAGAGCTTTACTGACCAATTTTTGCATAACACTGGTAAGAGTTTAATTTGAAGAGAACATAAAAGCAAGTCAAATTTACTTGGAATAGCAAATTGCTAGTAGGTATGTATGGTGGACACTTTGGAAAAACTTTGGTTTTTAGAAGTTGGATGCACGAGTAGAGCTCATACTCAGTACAAGGCGAGGGCTAGCAAAAGACTGGGAGCGACCAACTAAGAGAGCAATAATGGCCATAATCATGCAAAGCGACATTAAAAGAAGCATAAGATGGCATCAAAAGTCAAAAAATAAATGATCATAGAGGCTATTGGCGACTTTGTAAGAGTCTAACATGTGTGAGCATGCGCCAAGTCAAACCAAATAAAGCATCAAGGAGAAAACCAAAATAATGCTTCCATACAATAAAAACAACGCATGATTTTTTCAAAGGCTCATTAAGCAATATCAGTTATTTGAGACAAGTCATGCTACAGCAAAACCACTAAGCATACTATCAAAAAGACATCAAGCATGACATGAAAAAGCCTAAGCCGCAGTCTACACAAGCTCCTTCTTGTACCACTTTTTTGCATAAAGCTTTTTCTCTTTTCCAACACCATTTGCAATTTTTATAGACACCTCTTTTGATGAAAACCAATAAAGATCAGAGGCAAAAATACACCTTGATGAAAAGATATGACAAGGTCTGAACGCAAATCAAGGCGAAAACGAAAACCAAAAGCAGTAGCAGAAAAAGAAGAACACTCGGTTTCAGATAAGAATGAAAACTAGAGCGTTCTTGGCAAATGAAAAGCAAGGCAACTTCTCCAAAAGAAATTTGTTGGGGTCCAACCATTTATTGCAGCAAACAAAAATAAACTAACTAAGAAAACTAAAACAACTGACTCTCCAAGAAAAACACATAGTGCATGAAGCAATAAAAATATAGTGTTTTGAAAGGTGACCTGATTTTTGCCGATGAAGAAGGGGTGCCTCGGGGGCATCCCCAAGCTTTGACGCTTGTACTTCTTGGATATTTCTTGGGGTGATGCATGGGCATCCCCAAGCTTGAGCTTTTGTCCATTCTTCAACTCATCTCATCATTCTCCAATCCCTACACTTGAAAACTTCCTTCATACAAAACTAAACACAAATCTATTAGCAACATTAGTGTAGCATAACATATAATCAACCTCTTTTTGCTTCAGGTTTCAACACAAAACCACCACATATAAAGTATATACTACTGTAGCAACTTCCCCAAAAGTTCCGTGATCAAAAGAACTTGAAAAGAAAGCGATAAAGCGGCAAAAACGAATAGTGGCAGAAATCTGTCAAAACAGAACAGCTGACAAAGGTCGAATTTTTGAGGGGTTTTGTGTTGCTCAAATCAAAACGTGTTCTACTAACGAAAGTTTGGATATAACCTGGGGCATATGCACAAGAAATTTGAGGTCCAAAAGATATACAGAGAATTTTCACGAATTTTTACGGTGCAGCACCGAAAACAGTTTCAGGACAGCAACATCCCCAAATCTTTACCTCACTCGAATTAGAGGCTTCTCTTGGCACAACAATGAAATAAAAAGGATAAGGAGAGGTAATTACAGTAGTAATGACTTCCAAGACTCAAATAAAAGAAAAAGTACTGGAAATAAAACATTGGGTTATCTCCCAAGAGTGCTTTTCTTTAACGCCTTTGAGCTAGGCGCAGAAAATTGCGAATCAAGTAACATCAAGTGATGAAGCATCAAGCTCATAATTTGCTCTAAGAATAGAGTCAAAAGCAATTTCTTTCTTTTCCTAGGGAAGTGTTCCATACCTTTCTTGAGTGGGAATTGATATTTGATGGTGCCTTCCCTCATATCAATGATGGCACCTACAGTTCGAAGAAAAGGTCTTCCCAAAATAATAGGACATGAAGCATGGCATTCAACGTCCATAATGAGAAAATCAACGGGAACAAGGTTATTGTTAACCACAATAAGAACATCATTAATCCTTCCCAAAGGTTTCTTCTTAGCAACATCAGCAATAGGAACATCATAATAACATTTTTCAAGCGGTGGTAAATCAAGCATGTCATAAATTTTTCTAGGCATGATAGAAATACTAGCACCTAGATCACATAAAGCATGGAAATAAAAACCATTAACATGCATATCAATGATGGGTTCACAACCATCTTCTAACTTCTTGGGAACAGAAGCTTTTTGCTTCAACTTTTCATCCCTAATTTTCATGAGAGCATTGGTGATATGCTTAGTAAAAGCAATATTTAAAGAACTAGCATTGGGAGTCAAAGCAAGATTTTGCAAGAACAAAATAACTTCAGATATATTGCAGCCATCAACATCAAAATCATTAAAAGAAGTAGAGCTATCATCTCCTACACTCCGAAAAATTTCAGCACTCTTTTGAGAAAAAGTTTTGGCAGTTTTAGGCTTTTTAGCACAAGGAGTGGGAGTTTTCTCTACACCAATCAAAGTAAGAGGATTGCTAGCATTAGGAACAACATCATTAGAGGTAGTAATAGTACAAACTTTCATATCCCTAGCAATCTCATCATCTCTTTCCCATCTAGCATGCAATTCTGCTAACAGTCTAAGATTTTCATCAATTCCAACTTGAATAGCATTTGCAGTAGCAAAAACATTGTTCTATTTCACAACATTAGGCAACACTTTTAATTTCAGAAGTTCAACATCATGAGCAAGGCTATCAACTTTAGAAGCAAGAATATCAATTTTGCCTAAGGGTAAGAAGGGGTAGAGAAAATGCCTCGAGCCGAGGAAACTTTTCCTCAACAGACTTGTTAAAAGCAGATTGTTTTACCATGAAGTATTTGAGCATGACTTCAAGTTCAGAGGGCGCAGCCCTAGTGTTGTTGTTGTAGGAATTACCATAAGAATTACCATAACCATTACCATTGGTAGAAGGATACGACCTATAATTGTTACTAGCAAAATTGTTCCTATAAGCATTGTTGTTAAAATTATTGTTTCTAATGAAGTTCACATCAACATGCTCTTCTTGAGCATCCAAAGAGGCTAAAGGAACATTATTAGGATCAACATGAGTCCTATCATTAGCAAGCATAGCCATAATGGTATCAATCTTATCACTCAAGGAAGAGGTTTCCTCAACAGAATTTACCTTCTTACCTTGTGGAGCTCTCTCGGTGTGCCATTCGGAATAATTTACCATCATGTTGTCAAGTAGCTTTGTTGCGGCACCCAAGGTAAGGGACATAAAAGTGCCTCCAGCAGCTGAATCAAGTAGGTTCCTCGAAGAAAAATTCAGTCCTGCATAAAAAGTTTGGACAATCATCCAAGTAGTCAGTCCATGAGTGGGACAATTCTTTATCATAGATTTCATTCTTTCCCAAGCTTGATCAACATGTTCATTATCAAATTGACTAAACTTCATAATATTGCTACGCAGAGATATAATTTTAGCAGGAGGATAATATCTACCAATAAAAGCATCCTTACACTTAGCCCATGAATCAATACTATTCTTAGTCAAAGACAGCAACCAATCTTTAGCTTTTCCTCTCAAAGAAAAAGGAAACAACTTGAGCTTAATAATATCACTTTCTACATCCTTATATTTCTGCATCTCACATAGCTCAACAAAATTGTTGAGATGAGCTGCAGCATCTTCAGTACTAGCACTAGAAAAATGCTCTTTCATGACAAGGTTCAATAAAGCAGGCTTAATCTCATAAAAATTTGCAGTAGGAGCAGGTGGCGCAATAGGAGTGCAGATAAAATCACTATTGTTCGTACTAGTAAAGTCACACAACTTGGTGTTTTTAGCAGTAGCCATTTCAGCAAAACTAAAAGTAGATAGATAAAAACAACTACCAAGGATTCTATTTTTTTTTGGGGTTTTGATATAAAACGATGCAAGTAAAAATAAAGTAAAGCAAAACTTAAAACAAAGTAAAAGATGTGTGTGCGAAAAACTCCCCTTGCAGAGGTCTTCCACTTCTTCCCCGGCAACGGCGCCAGAAAAGAACTTGCTGGTGCCAAGTTGACGTGGGAATATGTAGTTGATGTGGGAGCTTATTCTTCTTTAATCCCCGGCAACGGCGCCAGAAAATAGCTTGATTGCTGGATGAATGACCAGCCCGCTGGGAACCCCAAGAGGAAGGTGTGATGAATATAGCAGCAAGATTTTCCCTCAGTTAGAAACCAAGGTTTAGTCGATCAGGAGAAGAGCGGACAATACGACTGAAGGTGATGCTTGCTAGCTTACGATAGCTTCGGACAATTTATATATGGCGCCTCGTCCAAGCTTTGCTTGCTAGCTGCAACTCAGAACCTGCACAGACACAACCAAATACTTTGTTCCCAACTTGCGATGAGGTTGTCAATCTCACCGGTTTGCTTGAAACAAAGGGTATGAGCGTATCGAGTGGAAAACAGTAGAAGTATGCGAGTAAAGTAAACAGTGCGAGTAAAGTAAACAGGTGATAGCAATATGATGGAAATAGGACCGGGGTCCACAGTTCACTAGTGGTGTCTCTCCATAAGATAAATAACACATGCTGGGTAAACAAATTACAGTTGGGCAATTGATAGAATAAAGATAAACATGATATGTCAAGAAGATCACTATGCGATTTACTCTGGGCATTACAACAAAATACATAGATCGCCATCCAACTGCATCTATGACTAATAATCCACTCACGGGGATATCATCCGAACACCCCATGAGTATTAAGTTGCGAATAACAGATAATTGCATTAAGCAAAGTGTGTAATGTAAACAAAGCATATGCCCTCGAGCATATGAATGTTGTTTTCTCCCTAGTAGCAACAGCACATGTACAACCTTAGAGGTTTATGTCACTCCCCCAGGTTAAATAGAGGCATGAACCCACTATCGAGCATAAATACCCCCTCTTGGAGTCACTAGCAACTACTCGGCCAAGATAGCTACTAACAACGGAGAGCATGCAAGATCATAAACAACATAGAGATAACAAAAGATATATTTCAGTATAGCAACTCAATCATAACACCAGTATTCATCGGATCCCAACAAACCAAACATGTAGAATTACATAATGGTGATCTCAATCATGTAGGGCAGCTCATGAGATCTAAACATGAAGCACATGGTGGAGGAGACAACCATCTAGCTACTGCTATGGACCCATAGTCCAAGGTAGACTACTCACTCATCGCTCCGGAGGCAAGCATGGCGATGAAGAAAACCTCCGGTGGCGATTCCCCTCTCCGACAGGGTGCCGGGAAGAGCTTCTGGACCCTCCCGATCTTCGGGTCGACGGCGGCGGCGGATCGCAATGTGTTCTAGAAAATTGATCGGGTACTTAGGTTTTTTCCGTCGAGGGGTCTTTATCGGCGAAGGGGCATCGTCAGAGGTGGCCCGAGGCGACCTCACACATAGGGGGCATGGCCAGGGCCTGGGCCGCGCCGCCCTGGTGTGTGGGGCCCTCGTGGCCCCCCTCCAACTCCTCTTCAGATCTCTGGAAGCTTCTGGGAAAAATAAGACTTCAGGAACTTGTTTTGTCCAATTCCGAGAATATTTCCTGTGTAGCACTTCTGAAACACAAAAACAGCAGAAAACAGGGAACTGGCACTGTGGCGACTTGTTAATAGGTTAGTTCCGGAAAATGCATAAAAGTGCCACGAAGTGTAACGAAACAGTAGGCAAATGGTGTATAAACAAGCATAGAGCATCAAAAATTATAGATACGTTGGAGACGTATCAAGCATCCCCAAGCTTAACTCGTGCTCGTCCTCGAGTAGGTAAGTGATAACAAAAGAATAATTTTTGAGGTGACATGCACCTACACAATCTTGATCATATATGTAAGCATTTGTGAGCTGGGATCATAAGAACTTAAAACATGGGCATGAAAGATATAATCTTGACAATAAAGACTTAGCAACCATGTTATAAACATGAAAATGAACACAAACAAAAGAGGGCAAAACATAAATGCATAGGACACCTTCAAGTTTAAGAGGGCGACTAGATACAAATAATTTGAGAACAAGTGAAACCAACAATATGAATAAATCAATGAAAACTTTGGGACAATGCACATTATACTAAGAATGACAACTATGCTCTCTTAATGGTGCATAAAGATAGAAGGTGGTGACTCAACATGAAAGTAAAAGAAAGACCCTTCGCAGAGGGAACTAGTGTTTGTAAGTTTTATAGACCTTCAAAAATTATGGTACTTACCGGCTTTGAGCTCTCATTGCCCCCATCATAAGCATCTTGAATGGTTAAAGTTAATGCGAGAACAATTATGATGCATATGCTTGACAAATCATAAGTCGAAAACCTCGTGCCCCGTGAATACGAGTACCCAAACCTCATGCTACTTTACTTAGAGTCCCAAGCAAGGCTCTTGTCATTGTAACTATATATGTATCATCGAGAACCGCCAACGGGGTACCTCCATGCCCGATGACATGGAACAAGCCCACATCAAAATGATAGGACAAGCAGACAATGAACACCTCGACATCTCTTTTATTTGCCATTTGTTTAGCTTTTTATTTTGAGATGCGTCGTCGAATGTCCACTATGGGTATGCTGCAAATTTCCACCATGAATTATGCATGGCTTAGATTGGCAGCCCAGGCGTTTCCCTAACACATATACAAACTCCATGATCCCCGCAAGATTCCCAATTCATTTCACACCGCGGGCATCCATAAACAAAAGATCACGATATCAACTCAAATAAGAAGTGCAATGTTGAAAGCTTGCCCCATGACAGCATGGTTGGGCTAGTATCCAACTTACAACTTGCAAGCATAACAACTCAACATAAGAGATCACAATGTCAAATTTTTAAGAACAAGGAAAAAGTAAAGTGTGCCTTCCGGTTCGTGAGAGCTTTTACTGACGAATTTTTGCATAACACTGGTAAGAGTTTAATTTGAAGAGAAAATAAAAGCAAGTCAAATTTTCTTGGAATAGCAAATTGCTAATAGGTATGTATGGAGGACACAATGGAAAACTTTGGTTTTTAGGAGTTGGATGCACGAGTAGAGCTCATACTCAGTACAAGGCGAGGGCTAGCAAAAGACTGGGAGCGACCAACTAAGAGAGCAATAATGGCCATAATCATGCAAAGCGACAAAGCGACATTAAAAGAAGCCTAAGATGGCATCAAAAGTCAAAAAATAAATGATCATAGAGGCTATTGGCGACTTTGTAAGAGTCTAACATGTGTGAGCATGCACCAAGTCAACCCAAATAAAGCATCAAGGAGAAAACCAAAATAATGCTTCCATACAATAAAAACAACGCATGATTTTTTCAAAGGCTCATTAAGCAATCTCAGTTATTTGAGACAATTCATGCTACAGCAAAACCACTAGGCATACTATCAAAAAGACATCAAGCATGACATGAAAAAGCCTAAGCCGCAGTCTACACAAGCTCCTTCTTGTACCACTTTTTGCATAAAGCTTTTTCTCTTTTCCAACACCATTTGAAATTTTTAAGACACCTCTTTTGATGAAAACCAATAAAGATCAGAGGCAAAAATACACCTTGATGAAAAGATATAAGAAGATCTGAATGCGAATCAAGGTGAAAACGAAAACCAAAAGCAGTAGCAGAAAAAGAAGAACACTCGGTTTTTGATAAGAGTGAAAACTAGAGCGTTCTTGGCAAATGAAAAGCAAGGCAACTTCTCCAAAAGAAATTTGTTGGGGTCCAACCATTTATTGCAGCAAACTAAACTAAACTAACAAAGAAAACTAAAACAACTGACGCTCCAAGAAAAACACATAGTGCATGAAGCAATAAAAATATAGTGTTTTGAAAGGTGACCTGATTTTTGCCGATGAAGAAGGGGTGCCTCGGGGGCATCCCCAAGCTTTGACGCTTGTACTTCTTGGATATTTCTTGGGGTGATGCATGGGCATCCCCAAGCTTGAGCTCTTGTCCATTCTTCAACTCATCTCATCATTCTCCAATCCCTACACTTGAAAACTTCCTTCATACAAAACTAAACACAAATCTATTAGCAACATTAGTGTAAGCATAACATATAATCAACCTCTTTTTGCTTCAGGTTTCAACCCAAAACCACCACATATAAAGCATATACTACTGTAGCAACTTCCCCAAAAGTTCCATGATCAAAAGAACTAAAAAAGAAAGTGATAAAGCGGCAAAAACGAATAGTGACAGAAATCTGTCAAAACAGAACAGCTGACAAAGGTCGAATTTTTAAAGGGTTTTATGTTGCTCAAATCAAAAAGTGTTCAACTAACGAAAGTTTGGATATAACCTTGGGCATATGCACAAGAAATTTTAGGTCCAAAATATATACAGAGAATTTTCACGAATTTTTACGGTGCAGCACCGAAAACAGTTTCAGGACAGCAACATCCCCAAATCTTTACCTCACTCGAATTAGAGGCTTCTCTTGGCACAACAATAAAATAAAAAGGATAAGGAGAGGTCATTACAGTACTAATGACTTCCAAGACTCAAATAAAAGAAAAATTACTGGAAAGAAAACATTGGGTTATCTCCCAAGAGTGCTTTTCTTTAACGCCTTTGAGCTAGGCGCAAAAAATTGCGAATTAAGTAATAATGAAAGAGGCATCAGGATCCACTATAGGAATCTTTTCAACAATGAAGGAAAATGTGTCCAAATGAGTTTTTGAAGATCCTTTATGATCACTTTTCGGTACACTGCTTTCATCAAAAAAGTTTTCAGGACAAATCCAACTAATTTTTTTATCCCAAGCATCGTGAATTCCTATAAGTTTATAAGGTATTGGCACTCTAAAATCTTCATTGGGTGTACCAACAACTGCTACAGGCGAGCCAAGCTTATTAAACTTCTTAAAAACTTTCCTAGCCTCAATTGCAACATCTCTAAATTCTATGCGCAAAGTTTCCAAGATAAAAGCTTTCTTTTCAGGATCTTCAATTTCATGAAGCTTAAGGAACATGTGTTGCATAAAAGGATTAAGGCTAGCAAACCTAGCTTCTAACATGTGAACTAAATAAGCAGAAGCAACTTCAATACTAGGAGCTATCTCAACCAAAGATTTTTTCTCAACTTCTTTATGCATACTAATGTGATTAAAGAACTCCTCAATGTTACTTTTTCCAATAATTGAACCACTACCTACTGAGAGGTCCTCCAAAACATACTTAGGGAACAACATAATGAACTAGAAGTAAAGAAATAACAAATACCAAGGATTCTAATTTTTTTGGGTTTTTGATATAAAACGATGCAAGTAAAAATAAAGTAAAGCAAAACTTAAAACAAAGTAAAGGATGTGTGTGCGAAAAACTCCCCTTGCAGAGGTCTTCCACTTCTTCCCCGATAACGGCGCCAGAAAGCGTGATTGCTTGTTTGTTGGTGAACCCCAAGAGAAGGTTTTGATGAATATAGCAGCAAGTTTTCCCTCAGTTAAGAAACCAAGGTATGTCGATCAGGAGAAGAGCAGACAATACGACTGAAGGTGATGCTTGCAAGCTTCACGATAGCTCAGGACAATTTATAGGGCGCCTCGTCCAAGCTTTGCTTTGCGAGCAGCAACGTGGAACCTTCACACACACAACCAAGTACTTTGTTCCCAACTTGCGATGAGGTTGTCAATCTCACCGGTTTGCTTGAAACAAAGGGTATGAGCGTATTGAGTGGAAAATGATAATAGTATGCGAGTAAAGTAAACAGTGCGAGTAAAGTAAACAGTGCGAGTAAAGTAAACAGTGCGAGTAAAGTAAACAGGTGATAGCAATATGATGGAAATAGGACCGAGGTCCACAGTTCACTAGTGGTGTCTCTCCATAAGATAAATAACACATGCTGGGTAAACAAATTACAGTTGGGCAATTGATAGAATAAAGATAAACGTGATATGTCAAGAAGATCACTATGCGATTTACTCTGGGCATTACAACAAAATACATAGACCGCCATCCAACTGCATCTATGACTAATAATCTACTCACAGGGATATCATCCGAACACCCCATGAGTATTAAGTTACAAACAACAGATAATTGCTTTAAGCAAAGTGTGTAATGTAAACAAAGCATATGCCCTCAAGCATATGAATGTTGTTTTCTCCCTAGTAGCAACAACACATCTACAACCTTAGAGGTTTCTGTCACTCCCCCAGATTAAATAGAGGCATGAACCCACTATCGAGCATAAATACCCCTTCTTGGAGTCACTAGCAACTACTCGGCCAAGATAGCTACTAACAACGGAGAACATGCAAGATCATAAACAACATAAAGATAACATAAGATATATTTCAGTATAGCAACTCAATCATAACACCAATATTCATCGGATCCCAACAAACCAAACATATAGAATTACATAACGGTGATCTCAATCATGTAGGGCAGCTCATGAGATCTAAACATGAAGCACATGGTGGAGGAGACAACCATCTAGCTACTGCTATGGACCCATAGTCCAAGGTAGACTACTCACTCATCGCTCCGGAGTAAAGAATGGCGATGAAGAAAACCTCCGGTGGCGATTCCCCTCTCCGGCAGGGTGTCGGGAGGAGCTTCTGGACCCTCCCGATCTTCGGGTCGACGGCGGCGGCAGATCACGATGTGTTATGGAAAATTGATCGGGTACTTAGGTTTTTTCCATCGGGGGGTCTTTATAGACGAAGGGGCATCGTCAGAGGTGGCCCGAGGCACCCTCACACATAGGGGGCGCAGCCAGGGGCTGGGCCGCGCCGCCCTGGTGTGTGGGGCCCTCGTGGCCCCCCTCCGACTCTTCTTCGGATCTCTGGAAGCTTCCGGGAAAAATAAACTTGTTTTGTCCAATTTCGAGAATATTTCCGGTGTAGCTTTTCTGAAACACAAAAACAGCAGAAAACAGGGAACTGGCACTGTGGCGACTTGTTAATAGGTTAGTTCTGGAAAATGCATAAAAGTGCCACGAAGTGTAACGAAACAGTAGGCAAATGGTGTAAAAACAAGCATGGAGCATCAAAAAATATAGATACGTTGGAGACGTATCAACGCCTCCCAAGAATTGAAGAAATTGGCTTCGTGGGATTTGGCTCCCACGGAAGCTGAGATGGAGGAGATCAAGCCATTCCTGGCCCGCATCCAAGAGCTGAAAAGTGGCGAGGGAGGTGCCCTTTCGGGTACACAACTCATGGCTTTTTTCTTGCAACGTCGGGTTCAACCGCTGCAGCATGGCCTTTCCAAGTTGTGGACTTTTTCTGGCTTGGAGGATTCTTCTCAAGTATCTGAGAAACTTATGGAGAAGAAGGATCTCGACAGGCGTGTGAGAGCTCTTACCACTCTCAGCAAAGATGATGAAATTATGGATTTAGCCGCCAACCATTTTGATTCCGATCATCCTTTACCTGCGGTAATATTTGCTGTTCTTTCTTTGCCTTGTTTTTTTCCTTTTATTCTTCGCCTTATGTCTTTCGGATTGTCTTGTCTTTGCAGGATCATCGACTTCTTGTTTCTCGCCCTCCTGTCCCAGAAGGAGGGGACATTCAGCATGTTCCAGTTTCTGCGGCCTCCGAAGCCCCCGAGGCTGAGAACAGCCATAATGGAGATGAAGGCGATGATTCACCGGAAAGGTCCAGTTTGACGACATTGCCTCCTCCTGCTCTTTCTGAAGACATTGTCGTGGACAGGAAGAGGAAACGTATCGAAGAAATTGCTTCTTCCAGTGCCTCCGCCCCTAAGACTGTGGCTGGGGAATCCTTCGAGCCAGAGGATGGTGGGGAACTCTTCGACTACATAGACTCGTGAGTGCTCACTTGTTTGTTTATCTTTTTGTTGTCGACCTTGATAACTGACTTTATCTATTTCTCTTTTCCTCAGGGACGAGGAGGACCCGAAGAGATTTGCTGTTGAGGCCCCCGCCACTGATACTCTTGTAGTCAACGAGCCGCTGTCATAAGAGGTTGATGCGGCAGCGAAACCTCAAAAAGCAGCAAAGAAGCCTGCCAAGAAGGTAGTCACTGTTCGTAGCTCGAGGCACTTGCAGAAAGCTTTCGATGCCGGTGCTACCCTCGAGGCCCATCAGTCTACAAGCTCCTCCGACGACGTGCGTAAACATACTATTATATTTACTTCACTTTGCGTGTTGATGCTCACATCTTATTTTCTGGACAGAGCCTGATGAAGAGATTCGTCGACTTGGGCAATGAATGCGTCGAGTACCTAAAAGTTGCCAAGGCCTCTGAAGGTAAGTCTTGTTCTTTTTGCTTTTACACTTCTTTATCTTTGCATGCCTGTCTTTGCTTCCTTGCTTGATTGTTTCTTTCCCAGGTGCTCTAAAGGCAGCCCATGCTCGCATTGCGTCGCTAGTAGCTGAACTCGAAGCTTCTAGGACAGCTTTTGATGCCGCCACTGCTGCCAAAGTCAATGCTGAGAAGTCTTCTAAGTCAGCATTGGCTAAGGCGAAGAAAGTAGAGAAGGACCTGGGTATCGCTAAGAAGGAGCATCTCCAGCGGGAACAGGCCATGGCTGAGCGGCTAAACCAGATGTCTTCTGCTGCTGGAGGTACGTACTATACTCTTTGTTATTTTGACAGCTTTCTTGCTCTCTTACGTTTGCTGATGTATTCCTTTTCTGCTGTTTTGCTATTTCTTTGGTTTGGCAGAATATAGTGAAGTGTCTGCGTCAACCTTGCAGCTTGATGAAGATCCTCTCTTGGCCGCGGTCGGCCTGCTTGAAGCGAACTGGATTTCTGTCCAGGAGATCTTTGAGTTGGTTAACCGCGTGCTTACGCGGATTTTTGTCGGGTTATGGCCCAAGAAAAAGGCCAATGTACTAGACTTGAAGGATCTTGCCAAAGCCTTCGACACTGAGGAGGACCCCATACTTACTATGAAGGGTCTCTCCCTGAAGCGAGGTGCCGAGGGGGCCATTGCCTTTGCCTATTCGCATGGTGAGGAGGTGAACTGGGAGAAGGTTAGCTCTTCCCCCGGCCGTCCTCGTTCGGAACTGAAGCCTTTTTTCGAGAAGGCAAAAAAATATGCACCGAGCATTGTGTCGATGATTTCCCCTTCGGCGGCTTCCGCGACTGGTGCGGTGCCGATTTCGACTCCAGCCACAAGTGGTTCTGTTCCTCCTCCTGATGCTGGTGCTGCTTCTGCTACGCCTTCTTCCGCTAAGGATCATGAGGCCGAGGTGGCATAGACCTGGCCTCCCTTGTAATTTAGTTTCTTCTTTATATGGCAAACTTTCTAGTCGCATGTAGCCCAAGAACCTTAGTCAGAGGGCTTATGCTTTTGTAAATACATTCTCCTTTGTGGAATGTCATGCTATTTTTAGCTTCTGAGATGTTCCTCTTTTCTTTTTCTTTACTTTCCAGCCCGTGCGCGCTGGTAAATTATCTGGTCGCGTCCAAGTTCCGTCGTCTGTCGATGCTTTTGACTCAGGAGTTTCGTCGCCTCGTCGTCCTGTTTGCCGATGCGATGAGTATTCCTTGCGAATTGCAGATCTTGAAAGTCGTTTGACTTTGTCTCAACGACAGGCGCAGATGGCTATAGGTAAAGCCAGCAAATCTTGCGGGTTCGTGAAGCAGATATCCATACTTGAGGATAAGGTGTCGAGTCTGACAGCTAGAATTGTACACTTGGAGGAGTGCGACTCTTTTCTCATTGGTATTATCGAGTCTGCTTGCGAGTTGCTACGATGTAAGTTGCCCTGTGAATCTCCTCTTTTTCTTTTTAAACGCAGTGTTGCTATCCCATGATTTTTATTGCTGTAGGTACTTGCTTGGACTTCGTTGGCGAAGCTCGTCGCGTTTCTAAACGGATCACGGCTCTTGAGAGATCGTCCGGTGGAGTCAAAACTTTTTGGTCTGACCCCCGGCGCCGCAATGCTATTGTGCTCCTCCAAGATCGTGCTCAACATATTGGAGAGGCGGTTGATGGTTGTCCAAAAGCTCTGACTACCATGCATTCCGTGATGCTTCCCCGTAACCCTCTTCCTGGAACTTTTCCTCAGCTGCTTGTTGTTTTTCGGTCTACTCAGCGCATTCATCGCTTGATAGAGCTTAACTTGGTGGCTGGTGCCAATTTTGCCCTTGGTTGGACGCGCAAGTGGCACCCAAGGCTCAATTTCGTCTCCATGTCGCTGAGCTTACCTTCGGGGGGTGCTCAACTGCGAGTTCATATGGATGCTACTCTCCAACCGGCCAGGAGGCTCATAGCTAGGTTGCTTCGAGAGGATGCCGCGTTTTTCCGTGAGCATCATTATTTGGATCCTTTGGGCGTAGACGATTCTGATCAGACATTGATGTAAAGTTTGTGTGCTTATAATTCGGGAGTCTGCTGTATTTCTAACTTTTGTGTCAGAATTTTTGTGCTCATAGCATTGCACCTTTGGTGTTTATGTTGGTGCACTTACCGCAACGTTTGAAGACACGTAAACTCAAATAAGAGGAACTTTTGTCTTTTTATTTATTTATGCGTATAATGTAAGATACATGGGATAACCCAAGAGATCCGGCCAGTGGCCTGTGTTCTGGATCTAGAGGGCATTGCCCTGGAATAACTTGTGGCTTTTATAGCCTTATTTTCCTACTCTATTTATTCGCCTTATGTCGGTTGAGTTTTCTCTTCTTCTCCTGTGGACTTCTCTTGCTCTGGTGGCTGTACCCGAGGTTTCTTTACTTCTGGCTCCTTGTGGTTTCCTTCGAGTTGCTGCGTGACTCCTGTAGTCATGCTTTTTGTTTTAGGTTCGCCGTAGCTTGCCATCATGCCGAAGTTTTGGGCCACTTATGGAACTCTTTGTCACATAAATCTGATAACTCGAAGCTTCCCTTTACCATGATAATTCCCCTGGGTCCTGGCATTTTTAGTACCAGGTAAGTATAGTGAGGTACTGCCATGAATCGCAAAAACGCGGGTCTCCCGAGGATCGCATGATATTGTGATGGCCAGTCCATGACTTCAAAGTCGAGTTTTTCCCTTCTGTAGTTTTGTCGATTTCCGAAGCAAACGTTTAGTGCTATTCGACCAAGTGGATAGTTGGCACTTCCTGGGACTATTCCGTGAAAAGAGCAGTCAGTTGGTTTTAGGAACTCAAATGAAATGTGCATTGCCCGTAGGGTTTTTGCGTAAATCAGGTTTATTCCACTTCCTGCGTCCATGAAAATTCTGTCGACATCGTATGTTCCTATTTGAGCTTTGAGTACCAAGGGCACGTTTCCTGGCCGAGGTACTGTTATCGGGTGATCATCTCTGCTGAATTCTATAGGTTGCTCTGACCAATGTAGGTATTCTGTTGTCGCTGGAGGTGAAGTTGTTGCGAGGTTGATTTGTCGAGTTATGCTTTTCTCCTCTTTGTTCGACTTGGGCACTGGTTGTATCATTGTTGTGATGTGCCCTTTAGATGCAACATATCCTTCCTCCCGAGGATCGCATGATATTGTGATGGCCAGTCCATGACTTCGAAGTCGAGTTTTTCCCTTCTGTAGTTTTGTCGATTTCCGAAGCAAACGTTTAGTGCTATTCGACCAAGTGGATAGTTGGCACTTCCTGGGACTATTCCGTGAAAAGAGCAGTCAGTTGGTTTTAGGAACTCCAATGAAATGTGCATTGCCCGTAGGGTTTTTGCGTAAATCAGGTTTATTCCACTTCCTGCGTCCATGAAAATTCTGTCGACATCGTATGTTCCTATTTGAGCTTTGAGTACCAAGGGCGCGTTTCCTGGCCGAGGTACTGTTATCGGGTGATCATCTCTGCTGAATTCTATAGGTTGCTCTGACCAATGTAGGTATTATGTTGTCGCTGGAGGTGAAGTTGTTGCGAGGTTGATTTGTCGAGTTATGCTTTTCTCCTCTTTGTTCGACTTGGGCACTGGTTGTATCATTGTTGTGATGTGCCCTTTAGATGGAACATATCCTTCCTCATCATCACGTTCCTGGTTTGATTGATCTTGAGCTTTGGAGCTCCACTGTTTCCTTGTAGGTTTGCAGGCGTATTGCTTGTGTTTCCCTCGTATCCCTGGCGTTTTGCCTCGGCTTGCTTGTGAAGTGTTGCTTCTTGTAGTTTCAAGAACGTAGTGCAATCTTTCATTGCGTGCCTGGATACTCGTTTCCCATCGACGAACGCAGAATGGATGTGACATGGTCCATTGAGCATGTCTTGTGGTGATGGGTTGTACTCTCTGGATTCCCTTGGCGGAAATTTTTTGTACTCTTCTCTCCCATAGTTGCGGTACCCCGAGCTTTTCCGATCATTGCTTTGATAGGTGTTATCTTTATATCCTGCGGCTACTTGGCTGTGGGAGCCATAATTGTTGTAATTACGGGACCTTATCCTTTGTCCTCCGTATCTGGTTCCTCTGTCATCTTCTGGTGATCGCGTGCGTTTATTGTTGCACGCATCTTCTCCATCTGCGAATCTGTTTGCTACGTCCATTAGATCTGATACTATTTTCGGCTTGATCCTGCCCATCTCTTCGACTAGGTCTCCTCGTCGTAACCCGATTATGAATGCATCTATTGCTCTTTCGTCCGAAACTTCGACTGCTGAATTTTTGATGAGACTCCACCTTTGGATATATGTCCTTAATGTTTCCCCGCATTGCTGTATGCAGGCTTTGACTTCTTCTATAGATGTTGGCCGCTTGTATGTCGACTTGAAGTTGCTTGTAAATTGCTTTGTTAGCTCCTCCCAGCTTCCGATTGTTTCTTTTCCTAACTTGCTTAGCCATGACCTTGCTGCTCCGGTGAGGTGCAATTGCAAACTTTGCATTGCTGTTTCCTTGGTTCCTCCTAATAGTTTTACTGCTTGTAGATAATCTGAAAGCCATGATTGTGTTTCCTGGGATCCATCATATTTTTGCTGGTCATGGGGTAGTTTGAAACCTTTGGGTACTGGCATGATGCGAACCCTACGGGTAAAGCATGGCGCCCCCATCTCCTTTTCATTGTCTTCGTAGTCATATGTTCTGTTGGGGGTTCTGGATTGTCGGGTTCCTTTGTTCTTTGGACTATTGTATCGCCCAGGTGATGGTGTTCTAGATCGGCGACTCCCACTTCTGTGCCGAGGACTGCTGTGACGGCGTGGTGATCTAGGTTTGTGAGCTCCTTTGTTACGATATGCCTCCTCCTCTTTTGCTGATAATTTGTTGCGTACCATCTTCAGTCCATTTAGCGCTGCTCGGTGCATATGCTCCCTCGGGTCTCCTGGATTTGGTCGTGTCGTATGCAGGTACGCTTGAGCTGCCACTAATGCTGCTTCCGGAGTTTTTGGGATGATATTTCTTTGCTCGTCGACCGATAGGAAGGACGAGTCGAGGTTTTTTTAGATGCTTTGCTTTTCTGAGTATTCTAGATTCTCATACCTTGAACCATGTCGACGATGCCTTCTGTTTGTATATGATGCATCAGTACGTGCTCTGCGAGCAGCTTCGCTTGCTGCAATGGCTGAGTCCTTCCTTTTCTGTATTTCGATTCTCTCTTTTGCTAATTCTTTCACCTGTTGCCTTAGGGATAATGGTACCCCAAGAGCATGTTTTGGCTAGAGTTTGTTGGTATTGGCGTGCCATGCTCCACGGCTGTATTAATTGTTCTCCACTCTTCTTCTGATAGTCGAACTTTTACCCTTGTTGCGAGGGAGTCAGCGGTTTCTCCTTCTGCTAAATGATTCGCTCCTCTGTTTATATTTGCTGGATTAAGTACTGGGTTGTTGTTGTCGTCGAGTTCTTCTGAATTATCTTCTGCGATGGCGAGTATCTGATACCGATTATCGAGCTTGCTGTCGTGACTTGAGAAGATCGAATTATCATCTTCAGAAAGTTCTAGTCCCGTTTTCCAGGAGTCTATTGATTGATCTGAGTTGTCATCGTGGTAGATTGTGAGATCTTCGAGTTGCACTTCTAAGTCAAAATTCTCCATTATTTCATCGCCTCCTGTGATTTTTCCTTCTTTTGCTTCTGCTAAACTGACCGGCGAGTTTACCTCGCTAGAAGAGCCTTCTGATGATTCCGACATTGCTACTGTTTCGGGTTCACTAGCCGACGGATCCACTGTCATCGGATCTGAAAGGCGGATCGGACCTAATGATCCAATGCGAAAGTTTATACTTCCGATCGTCAAATCCATATCTTGATCCATGCTCTCGAATACTTGCGTGAAACTTGACTAGTGCGGTTGAAAATCGACGGTCCCGAAGGGTATCTGAATTTTGTCGACTTGCGAGTTGTTGTTGGCTAAAAGCGAAAAAGCCGTCGAGTTCATGATGCCAACGCCCAGAGTCCCCACGGTCGGCGCCAATTGACGAGGGGTTAACTCGACAAATGTCCTAGATGAAGGACTTAGGATCGGGGAGATAGGGCGTCGGATGTACTCGAAGGTAAAATCAGTCAAACAAGGTGGCTATGAAAGTAAATGTGGGTGTAGAACCTGGCTTGCTTTTAATCTGGCCTACACCGTCCCCTTCTGGCCCCTATATATAGGTGGCCAGGTCTCAAGGATCGGGTAGGGTCCGATACAGATTACAATATCGACATACGGTAAGAACTCGTATTTCGACTAGTATTACAATTGGGCCTAGCTTAACGGGCCTCAGGGGTACTCAACTAACGGGCAGGAGGTACCCCGTTGGCGTTCTCGATGATACATGTATGCTTACAATGACAAGAACTTATTTGGGACCTAAGTTGAGTAGCATGCGGTTTAGGTACTCGTATTCAAGGGACATGAGATTTTCAACTTGTGATTTGTCAAGCATATAACTCATATTTTCCATCACATTAACTTTAACCATTCAAGATGCTTATGATAGGGGCAATGAGATCTCAAAGCTAATGAGTATCATAATTTTTGGAAGCTTTATAAAGCTTGTAATCCCTACTTCCCTCTGCGAAGGGCCTTTCTTTTTTACTTTTATGTTGAGTCTTCATCTTCTACCCATATGCACCAATTAAGAGAGCATAGTTGTCATTCAGAGTATAATGTGCATAGTCCCAAAATTTATTATTGATTGATTCATGATTATGGTATTGCTTGTACTCAAATTATTTGCATCTAGTCACCCTTTGAACTTTGAAGGTGTCCTATGCATTTATGTTTTGCTATTCCATGAAGGACAAGCTGAATACCACTTTGCTATGCTTTCTATATGCTCAAAACAAACAAGTAACTTTTAATGCATTATTATTCATGATCTTTTGTTTGTGTTGCTTTTCATGTTGTAACATGGTTGCTAAGTTCTATTGTTAGAATTATATCTTTTATGCCCATGTTTAGAGTACTTTAATCTCAGCTTGCAATGCTTTTACAATAACTTGATCAAGATTGTGTTGGCTGCATGTCACCTCAAAAATTATTTTTGTTATCACTTACCTACTCGAGGACGAGCAAGAGTTAAGCTTGGGGGATGCTGATACGCTGCAAACGTATCTATAATTTTTGATGCTCCATGCTTGTTTTACACCAATTGCTTTATGTTTTGTTTACACTTCGTGGCATTTTTATGCATTTTCTGGAACAAACCTATTAACAAGATGCCATAGTGTCAGTTCCTCTTTTCTGTTGTTTTTCTATTCCAGATTATTACTGAAGGAAATATTCTCAGAATTGGACGAAACAAAAGCGAATGTGCCTATTTTCCTGACACGTTCACGGAGTTCGTGGCATTTTTATGCATTTTCTGGAACAAACCTATTAACAAGATGCCATAGTGTCAGTTCCTGTTTTCTGTTGTTTTTCTATTCTAGATTATTACTGAAGGAAATATTCTCAGAATTGGACGAAACAAAAGCGAATGTGCCTATTTTCCTGACACGTTCACGGAGTCCGAAGGAGAGACGAAGACGCGCAACGAGCCAGCCACACCTAGTGGTGGCGCGTCCCCCTCCTGGCCGTGCCGCCCCATGGTGTGGGCCCCTCGAGCTCCCACCGACCTCGCCCTTCCGCCTATATATTCACATCCTTGGGAAAACCCTAAAGGCCCGAGCCTCCATCCATGAAAAGTTCTGTAGCCGACGCCGTCGTTGACCCTAGTTTGGGAGGGTTCTGAAGCTCTTCCCGGCACCCTTCCGGAGAGGGGAATCATCACCGGAGGCCTTCTTCATCACCATGCCTGCCTCCGGAGTGATGCGTGAGTAGTTCATCTTTGGACTATGGGTCCATAGCAGTAGCTATATGGTTGTATTTTCCTATTTTGTGCCACCATGTTTAGATCTTGGGAGCTGCCTATCATGATCAAGATCATCTTATTGTAATGCTACATGTTGTGTTTGTTGGGATCCGATGAATATTGAGTACTATGTCAAGTTGATTATTGATCTATCATGTCTATGTTATTTGTGATCTTGCATGCTCTCCGTTGCTAGTAGATGCTTTGGCCAAGTAGATGCTTGTGACTCCAAGAGGGAGTATTTATGCTCGATAGTGGGTTCATGCTTCTAGTAATCTGGGAGAGTGACAATAACTTCTAAGATTGTAGATGTGTTGTTGCTACTAGGGAGAAAACAACAATATTTTGTTCAAGGATAATTGTATTGTTTACATTACACACTTTGCTTAATACAATAATCTGTTGCTTGCAACTTAATACCCAAAGGTTGTTCGGATGATATCCTGGAGGTGGATTATTAGTCATTGATGCAGTTGGATTACGGTCTATGTATCATGTTGTCATGCCCAAATGAATCTCATAGTGATCTTCATGTCATGTACATGCATTGTTATGCATTCTCTATTTGTCAATTGCCCAGCTGTAATTTGTTCACCCAGCATGTTATTTATCTTTATGGAGAGACACCTCTAGTGAACTGTGGACCCTGGTCCATTCTTTTACATTGATAATACCATCTATTGCAAACACTGTTTTCTTTCTGCAAGTACTATTTTATTTCATTCACTGCAAACAAACATCTATTTCCACACTATATGTCTAATCCTTTGTTTTCAGCAAAACCAGTGAGATTGACAACCTCACTGTAAGTTGGGGCAAAGTAGTTTGGTTGTGTTGTGTGCGGGTTCCACATTGTTGACTGACACCGGTAGTGCGCCCTGCCAAAGTCAGCTAGCAACAACCTTCAGAAGTGATTTCTTTTTCCTACTGGTCGATTAAACTTTGGTTTCATACTGAGGGAAAACTTAATACTATGCTCATCATACCTTTCTCTTGGGGTTTCCCAACGGGTCCTGTGAGACATCAATCCTCGGACACAATATGGTGCCAGGTAAGTTTCTTATCAAACCAAAATCCAGAAGAAGTGACTTGTCAAGTACTCTATGACAAGACCTATGCCGAGTCCTACTTGTCTTGCGATTGCCTGCTAAAGCAATTCTATGCAAAAGTAAAGTCTATGATGTGGGAATTAGTTCCCTTCTACGCTTCAACTTATATCCACTGTATTCAACTCCGTTGTTGACTAATATCCTCCTATCGATTCCTCCTGATTGTGAAGTATGCCTTCTATCGTTGTCCAGTGATGGTAGATCGTTATATCTTCTCCTAAGGTCTAGCAAGGGTTTAAGAAGATAGATTGATTATAGGCGTACTCAGGAAGTTCTATGGTGGGTGTTTGATGCACTATCTACAATCGTGGATCAAAGAATCCTAGGCTTATGCAAGTTTTCGTAAACGGTTTTTTAGAAAAGGTAAGTTTTAGATTTGAAAAACTATGTCCGTCAGTTGATGCGTGGTAAATGACCAGCCCGTTGGGAACCCCAAGAGGAAGGTGTGATGAGTATAGCAGCTAGTTTTCCCTCAGTTAAGAAACCAAGGTTTAATGTCGATCAGGAGAAGAGCGAACAATACGACTGAAGGTGATGCTTGTTAGTTTGCGACAGCTCCGGACAATTCATATATGGCGCCTCGTCCAAGCTTTGCTTGCTAGCTGCAACGTGGAACCTGCACACAACACAACCAAATACTTTGCTCCCAACTTGCGATGAGGTTGTCAATCTCATCGGTTTGCTTGAAACAAAGGTTATGAGCGTATCGAGTGGAAAATGATAATAGTATGCGAGTAAAGTAAACAGTGCGAGTAGAGTAACAGGTGATAGCAATATGATGGAAATAGGACCGGGATCCACAGTTCACTAGTGGTGTCTCTCCATAAGATAAATAACACATGCTGGGTAAACAAATTACAGTTGGGCAATTGATAGAATAAAGATAAACGTGATATGTCAAGAAGATCACTGAGATTTACTCTGGGCATTACAACAAAATACATAGACTGCCATCCAACTGCATCTATGACTAATAATCCACTTGTGGTGAATCAATCCGAGAACTCCACAAGTATTAAGTTGCAAACAACAGATAATTGCATTAAGCAAAGTGTGTAATGTAAACAAAGCATATGCCCTTGAGCATATGAATGTTGTTTTCCCCCTAGTAGCAACATCACATCTACAACCTTAGAGGTTTCTGTCACTCCCCCAGATTAAATAGAGGCATGAACCCACTATCGAGCATAAATACCCCCTCTTGGAGTCACTAGCAACTACTCGGCCAAGATAGCTACTAACAACGGAGAGCATGCAAGATCATAAACAACATAGAGATAACATAAGATAAATTTCAGTATAGCAACTCAATCGTAACACCAATATACATCGGATCCCAACAAACCAAACATGTAGAATTACATAACGGTGATCTCAATCATGTAGGGCAGCTCATGAGATCTAAATATGAAGCACATGGTGGAGAAGACAACCATCTAGCTACTGCTATGGACCCATAGTCCAAGGTAGACTACTCACTCATCGCTCCGGAGGCAAGCATGGCGATGAAGAAGACCTCCGGTGGCGATTCCCCTCTCTGGCAGGGTGCCGGGAAGAGCTTCTGGACCCTCCCGATCTTCGGGTCGACGGCGGCGGCGGATCGCGATGTGTTCTGGAAAATTGATCGGGTACTTAGGTTTTTCATGTCGGGGGGTCTTTATAGGCAAAGGGGCATCGTCAGAAGTGGACTGAGGTGGTCTCACACATAGGGGGCGCGGCCCAGGGCCTGGCCGCGCCGCCCTGGTGTGAGGGCACCTCATGGCCCCACTCCGTCTCCTCTTCGGATCTCTGGAAGCTTTCGGGAAAAATAAGACTTCAGGAACTTGTTTCGTCCAATTCCGAGAATATTTCCTGTGTATCACTTCTGAAACACAAAAACAGCAGAAAACAGGGAACTGGCACTGTGGCGACTTGTTAATAGGTTAGTTCCGGAAAATGCATAAAAGTGCCATGAAGTGTAACGAAACAGTAGGCAAATGGTGTATAAACAAGCATGGAGCATCAAAAATTATAGATACGTTGGAGACGTATCAAGCATCCCCAAGCTTAACTCCTGCTCGTCCTCGAGTAGGTAAGTGATAACAAAAGAATAATTTTTGAGGTGACATGCACCTACACAATCTTGATCATATATGTAAGCATTTGTGAGCTGGGATCATAAGAACTTAAAACATGGGCATGAAGATATAATCTTGACAATAAAAAACTTAGCAACCATGTTGTAAATATGAAAATGAACACAAACAAAAGATCATGAAAATGAAACAATGAAAGTCAAACGTGTGTTCAAATCATAAGGAAAAACATACAAGTGGTTTTCAGCTTGTCCTTCATGGAGAGCAAAACATAAATGCATAGGACACCTTCAAGTCTAAGAGGGCGACTAGATACAAATAATTTGAGAACAAGTGAAACCAACAATATGAATCAATCAATGAACTTTGGGACAATGCATATTACACTAAGAATGACAACTTTGCTCTCTTATGGTGCATAAAGAAAGAAGGTGGTGACTCAACATAAAAGTAGAAGAAAGACCCTTCGCAGAGGGAAGCAGTGATTGCAAGTTTTATAGACCTTCAAAAATTATGTTACCTACTGGCTTTGAGCTCTCATTGCCCCCTTCATAAGCATCTTGAATGGTTAAAGTTAATGCGAGAACAATTATGATGCATATGCTTGACAAATCATAAGTTGAAAACCTCATGTCCCGTGAATACGAGTACCCAAACCTCATGCTACTTTACTTAGAGTCCCAAGCAAGGCTCTTGTCATTGTAAGTATATATGTATCATCGAGAACCGCCAACGGGGTACCTCCGTGCCCGATGACATGGAACAAGCCCACATCAAAATGACAGGACAAGCAGACAATGAACACCTCGACATCTCTTTTATTTGCCATATTGTTTAGCTTTTTATTGTGAGATGCGTCGTCGAATGTCCACCATGGGTATGCTGCAAATTTCCACCATGAATTATGCATGGCTTAGATTGGCGGCCCAGGCGTTTCCCTAACACATATACAAACTCCATGATCCCCACAAGATTCCCAATTCATTTCACACCGCGGGCATCCATAAACAAAAGATCACGATATCAACTCAAATAAGAAGTGCAATGTTGAAAGCTTGCCCCATGACAGCATGGTTGGGCTAGAATCCAACTTACAACTTGCAAGCATAACAACTCAACATAAGAGACCACAATGTCAAATTTTTAAGAACAAGGAAAAGTAAAGTGTGCCTTCCGGTTCGTGAGAGCTTTACTGACCAATTTTCGCATAACACTGGTAAGAGTTTAATTTGAGGAGAAGATAAAAGCAAGTCAAATTTACTTGGAATAGCAAATTGCTAGTAGGTATGTATGGTGGACACTTTGGAAAACTTTGGCTTTTAGGAGCTGGATGCATGAGTAGAGCTCATACTCAGTACAAGGCGAGGGCTAGCAAAAGACTGGGAGCGACCAACTAAGAGAGCAATAATGGCCATAATCATGCAAAGCGACAAAGCGACATTAAAAGAAGCATAAGATGGCATCAAAAGTCAAAAACTAAATGATCATAGAGGCTATTGGCGACTTTGTAAGAGTCTAACATGTGTGAGCATGCACCAATCAACCCAAATAAAGCATCAAGGAGAAAACCAAAATAATGCTTCCATATAATAAAAACAACGCATGATTTTTTCAAAGGCTCATTAAGCAATCTCAATTATTTGGGACAAGTCATGCTACAGCAAAAACACTAAGCATACTATCAAAAAGACATCAAGCATGACATGAAAAGCCTAAGCCGTGGTCTACACAAGCTCCTTCTTGTACCACTTTTTTGCATAAAGCTTTTTCTCTTTTCCAACACCATTTGAAATTTTTAAAGACACCTCTTTTGATGAAAACCAATAAAGATCAGAGGCAAAAATACACCTTGATGAAAAGATATGACAAGATCTGAACACAAATCAAAGCGAAAACGAAAACCAAAAGCAGTAACGGAAAAAGAAGAACACTCGTTGAAATTGTAAGAATGAAAAACGGAGTGTTCTTGGCAAATGAAAACGAGTACATATCCTCCAAAAGAAATTTGTTGGGGTCCAACCATTTATTGCAGCAAACAAAACTAAACTAACTAAGAAAACTAAAAAAACTGACGCTCCAAGAAAAACTCATAGTGCATGCAGCAATAAAAATATGGGATTTCTATTTTCGTGACCTCGGGTCCTTAGTTGTACTCAGTTTTCCCCAGCTCCTTAGTTTTTCCTCAGTTTTGTCCAAGCCCTTGGCTGAAACGGTCACCAGTGCTGGAACGGCCGGTTGCCCGACGGTTCAACACCTTTGACCGTTAACTGCTGACTAGTGGGGCCACGCAGAGCCCGCAAAGACACGTCAGAGCATCCATCTTTGTTTGACCGTAAGCATCGCCGTATCCCTGACCAAAACGCGGACGAGTGGGGCTTCGGTATATCGAATGACAAGTGGGGCCATGACGCTGATACAAGGGCAATACACGGGTAGGATTAGATTTTTAAACGGAGCTCTACAGCGATGGCACGGAGGAGGTGGCCTGCGGGGTGCCGAGATGAGATCGACGTCCACAAAGAACTGCATGAGGCAAGACCAGACACATTAGATAGATATGAACTAGACGCGTTTAACCATGCAAAGAAGAGAAGAAATGGTCGAGAACATCGACGACGACCTCAACACTTTGACTGACGGTATCAGACACGAACGCGAGCAATATAGAGAAAACTAGTGTCTCTCCTTTCTGGCGTGTATAGATGGGTGCTAGGGGAGTGTGGTGGCGAAGGGAAAGACCTCGCGATGGTCTGTGGCGTCCAGCATAGCGGGGCGGCGTGGCCGTGCCCACAGCGGCGTGCATGTTCGGCATTGGCATCAGCATGTACGTTCGTCATTGGCCTTGACGGTATCTCTGGTGTGTCAGTGATCGAATGTGGGGACGGGATTGAGGGTGCATCCCGACGGTGACCTAGCAGTGGCGGGGAGCATGCATAGCCGTTCTGACCATGCCGATATCGGCATCGGCATCGTTTGGAGGCTGTGGTGCTCGAATCATGGTGGAAATTGCGATTCCCTATTATTTTTACATGCATAATATATAGAAAATAGCTAGATCTCTAAATCGATGCATATGAAGCTACATATATATTCTTGGTCATAATCCCCTTATCTAAAGGGGATGGATGCATGGCTTCACGTCGTCGTCGCTTTCATTGTCAGTATCTTCGTCGTCCGTGTAGTAGTACTTCCTGCATAATGTTACGTCGAACACCTTCACTGTGAGCACATCATCGCCTTCATATTTGAAGTGTAGGATGTAGCCGAAATCCACACCGTGCGCGATGGCGAAATTCTCCCAGCCCTTGTCGAGGTACATCCGGCCTTGTCCGTCAAATAGGACCTCCACGGTCCAGAGACGAGGACCGCAGTCAGCTGCTCGCGGATACACCTTTGCGGGCTCCTGGCCGTCAAGATAGTCCGCAAACTTTTGTGGGAGTGCCTGCAAAGAGATCGAGCGCCGATCGTTTGAAATTAAAGGCATTTTGGAACATGCACATAATTAATCACATGCATCATATATGTGGGAACGCGTACGTACCTTCTTGGCCAAAGGGTCTTCATAGATGACGATTAAGAACTCCTCTATGATCAATGGCAATGTTGACGGTGGTGGTGGCAATGATGATGATCCACCACCCAGGCCGCCCCTTCCCCTTCCGGTCGGCGTCCGAGACGTGGAAGCCATGGCAATGGATCAAGTGTATGTGAACGAAGAAGAGAGAGGCAGAAATGAAGAAGGGAGAGGCAGAACCTATTGACATGAGGGATGGCCGTTGTGGGGGTTTATAAGGGCGAGATGATCGTTGTGGGGTTTACATAATAAATTAAGGAGGAGATGACCATTGTGGGTGTTTATATCTCAACAAAAAAGTAATGCCTAAAAGAAATGGAAATTCGTGATAGTTTATTATTTTACCGTGAAAAGTAATGCCTAAAGGAAATTCGTGATAGTTTATCATTTCACCGTGAAAAGTAATGCCTAAAGGAAATTCGTGAAAAGTAATGCCTAAATGGAAATTCGTGATAGTTTATTATTTTACCATGAAAAGTAATGCCTAAAGGAAATTCGTGATAGTTTATCATTTCACCGTGAAAAGTAATGCCTAAAGGAAATTCGTGATAGTTTATTATTTTACCGTGAAAAGTAATGCCTAAATGGAAATTCGTGATAGTTTATCATTTTACCGTGAAAAGTAATGCCTACAAGAAGTGGAAATTCGTGATTACCAAACTTGTTGAATCCGGTGGCCAACTCGTTATTTAGCATACATAGAGGGGTAGTAGTTTGCCACCGACAGATAGAGAGAGGGTGGCACGATCCTTCCCATTAGATCATAGGATCGACGGTAGGTGGGCACGATCCGTGTGACAACAGCTCGACCAATCAGGCCAAGTTTGGGCTTCTGTGAGAAGGGAGAGGGTAAAACTGAGTAGTATCAAGGATACAAGGGCAAGTAAATAGTAAACAGGCTAAGGAATTCAAATAAGAGATTTAGAAAAAGAAAAACACATGTTTTGTACAATGAAACCCAGGTTGGCCTACCTCAAAGTATTAGCAATTCAAATATACATGAGTGTAAAAATTATGGCCTCATTCAGACAAACTATGTTTTGGGTATAGATGTTTTGAGAAGGGGTTTGAGTGGAAAGCCATGAACCTTCATAGCTACTAGTGATTTCAGAAGTGGCCATTTGTGTGAAAACTTGATTTATATATGATTGTCTGCGTGGCAGGTCGTGTAACAAGACTCCATGAGTAGGAGGCACAATGATTTTATTTTTTTGAATTTTTTTGCGCATGAAATGACTCAATTAGATAGCTTAATCCCATTTGTTGACTCCCTGTTGACTAGCCACTTGAGGGTAAAACTGAGTATATTGCACTAGCCAGTATTAGTACTCGAGGGGAAAACTGAGTACAGATATTTTTCCAGTGTAAGACTCGAGGGTAGAACTGAGTACACGTAACGGTGTTGACGTGCAGTCCCACGGACGCGTGTCACGGTGAGCAGCGGTTAGCCGCGCGGTGCGCGTGTTGAGACCAAACGTCAACTGCTGAGACGAACCGTCACTTTGCCAATATAGAGCCCCTCTCTCCCTCCCTCTGCACACAGTCATTATAACTCACGCACGCAACCACGCCTCTCACGTCCCATCACCTTCTGCAAAAAACCCCAGCCGCCCTACGCGCGCTCCCCTGCCGGCGATGGAGAAGAAGAATGCGCCGGCGGCCGTCGCCCCCGAGCCCGTCGCCTCCGAGCCCATCGCATCCGAGCCCGTCGCATCCAAGGCCGTCGCAGCCGAGCCCGTCGCCTCCGAGGGCGGCGCATCCAGGCGCGGCGCCTCCGTGAAATGGGCCTCTCTCAGGGCTGACGGACCACTTCACAAGATCGGCGCCTGCTTACTGGCGAACGAGGAGTACGTGGACACCTACTCTGCTTTGAGGCAAGTTTGTACTAATTGGCGATCAGATTTACCTGAGCCCGACATGCACCTGCACGAATGGATCATGGTAGAGCACGCCCTGCCACGCGCCGCTGAGTTCTCCTTCCTCCACCTCCGCACATCCTGCTACGTCACCATCGATCTAACGGAAGTTCATGCAAGGTTCAAATTCCTCCATATCTATAGAGTTAATCCTTTTATTTTCTATCGTAAACATCTTAGTGCTGAATGTTATCTTCATCAATATATTTTAGATACTACTTCGTCAGCTTTTGCCGTGGCGTCATCGTGCTTGCCCAGAAGAACCAGCCGCACAAGATACGGCTTCTGAACCCACTCACAAAGACATCGAACACTATATTTGAGGCGCAGATGCCATCTTTTATTCTGGAGTCAGTCCCTGTAATGAAGTCCCCGACTATGCTCTTCGTTTCCACATATTACCCGGCGGAAATTGCTTGGGTCGATGAGAGCACTCCAACTAAGGGTATAGATGAAGATTGGGGAGAAGGAAGATTTACGATCGAGCACCATTCTATGCGTTGCATTACCACGTTCAATGGTGAATTCTATGCACTAGCTCTACCTTGTCATTACCACAATTTGGAGTTCGGAACATTAGTGTGCACCAACAATGTCCAGTTAGAGCAGGGCGCGAGCAATGTCAACATGGAGACACTTTTTTCATTTCCAGAACTTGGAAATGACAAGTTCTACCTTGTGAAGTCGGATCGTGATCTGCTGCTTGTGTTGTTGGGCGGTCGTTTGGATGAAGGTCAAACATTGGTGTACCGTGTGGACACTGAGAGCCACTCTCTCCATGCCGTCAATAACATTGGCAGTCGTGCCTTCTTCGTCCATCATGTCCGGTGTATCTCCATCGACACCAGAGTGCACCCGACACTTCGACCTGGCTGCATCTACTACGCGGATTTGGGTTATATCAGAGAGTACTTTGATGATATGAACGCCTGGGATGAGTGGCCACGACGTGTGGATAGATTAGGAAGGTACGGTCTGAAAGATGAACAAAGGCCATACCGTTTGGAGGATGTATTGGCTGCACACTGCAGACGGAAGGAGTTCAATGAATATTTCTTTCAGACCAGAATAGGGAGCGACGAAGATATATATGATGAATGAAGAACAGATTCATTCATCCTGGGGTATCCTAATCTTCATGTTGGGCATACATTGCGTCTTGTATTATTTTCAGCTTAGTTTGTCGTGAACATTAACATCGTTATTGGCTGCTTTTGGCTGCTGTATGTAGTTTATGTATTATACTTAGTTTTCTAGATTTATTATGCTGCTGTGAATTTATCCTATACTAGCTTCTAGATTTGCTACTAGATTTGTTACCATATTGGGCAAAAAACGAGGGCCAAAAGGCAACAATCATTGAAGAAAGACAGAAATAGAAGCTTCTCTAGATTTGATACTAATTTGGTGAAAAGAGAGAGAACTGTTACAGAGAGAGAGGGGAAAAAGGCGCTCTGAAAAGGCAATGCCAATTTGGCCCGAGAGAGACAGAACCGAGCTCTCACGTACAACCAAACGCGGTCTCGTCCTGTCCCACGCGGTCCCTTTCTACCAGCCCCACGCGACGCGGCCCCACACGACGCGGCCCCACACGTCAGCACGGAAACGGTCAACTAAACGGGAATCCTCCCGTCCGACCTCCTTCTGAGGGTTTCAGACAACGGCTTCGGGAAAACTGAGGAAAAACTAACGAGCTGGGGAAAACTGAGTACAACTAACGACCTGAGGGCACGAAAATAGAAATCCCTAAAAATATAGTGTCTTGAAAGGTGACCTAATTTTTGCCGATGAAGAAGGGGTGCCTCGGGGGCATCCCCAAGCTTTGACGCTTGTACTTCTTGGATATTTCTTGGGGTTCTGGGCATCCCCAAGCTTGAGCTTTTGTCCATTCTTCAACTCATCTCATCATTCTCCAATCCCTACACTTGAAAACTTCCTTCATACAAAACTAAACACAATTCTATTAGCAACATTAGTGTAGGATAATATATAATCAACCTCTTTTTGCTTCAGGTTTCAACCCAAAACCACCACATATTAAGTGTATACTACTGTAGCAACTTCCCCAAAAGTTCTATGATCAAAAGAACTCCAAAAGAAAGCGATAAAGCGGCAAAAATGAATAGTGGCAGAAATCTGTCAAAACAGAACAGCTGACAAAGGTCGAATTTTTCAGGGGTTTTCTGTTGCTCAAATCAAAAAGTGTTCAACTAACGAAAGTTTGGATATAACCTGGGGCATATGCACAAGAAATCGCAGGTCCAAAAGATATACAGAGAATTTATACGAATTTTTACGGTGCAGCACCGAAAACAGTTTCAGGACAGCAACATCCCCAAATCTTTACCTCACTCGAATTAGAGGCTTCTCTTGGCACAACAACAAAATAAAAGGATAAGGAGTGGTCATTACAGTAGTAATGACTTCCAATACTCAAATAAAAGAAGAAGTACTGGAAATAAAACATTGGGTTATCTCCCAAGAGTGCTTTTCTTTAACGCCTTTGAGCTAGGCGCAGAAAATTGCGAATCAAGTAATAATGAAAGGGACATCAGGATCCACTATAGGAACACAGAGGTGAATACTATCCAATTGAGGTTTTGAGTATCCCTTGTAGTCACGCTTTGGTACACTATTTTCATCAAAAAGATTTTCAGGACAAATCCAACTAAAATTAGCTACCAAGGCATTATGAATTCCTACAAGTTTACAAGGAATTGGCATTCTACAATCTTCATTGGGTGTACCAACAACCGCTACAGGTGAGCCAAGCTTATTAAACTTCTTAAAAACTTTCCTAGCCTCAATTGCAACATCTTTAAATTCCATGCGCAAAGTTTCCAAGATAAAAGCTTTCTTTTCAGGATCTTCAATTTCATGAAGCTTAAGGAACATGTATTGCATAAAAGGATTAAGACTAGCAAACCTAGTTTCCAACATGTGAATTAAATAGGCAGAAGCAACTTCAATACTAGGAGCTAGCTCAACCAAAGATTTTTCCTCAACTTCCTTATGCATACTAATGTGATTAAAGAACTCCTCAATGTTACTTTTTCCAATAATTGAACCACTACCTACTGAGAGGTCCTCCAGAACGTACTTAGGGAATAGCATGATGAACTAAAAGTAAAGAAATAACAGCTACCAAGGATTCTATTTTTTTTGGGTTTTTGATATAAAAAAACGATGCAAGTAAAAATAAAGTAAAGCAAAACAATAAAACAAAGTAAAGGATGTGTGTGCGAAAAACTCCCCTTGCAGAGGTCTTCCACTCTTCCCCGGCAACGGCGCCAGAAAAATAGCTTGATGCGTGGTAAATGACCAGCCCGTTGGGAACCCCAAGAGGAAGGTGTGATGAGTATAGCAGCTAGTTTTCCCTCAGTTAAGAAACCAAGGTTTAATGTCGATCAGGAGAAGAGCGAACAATACGACTGAAGGTGATGCTTGCTAGTTTGCGACAGCTCCGGACAATTTATATATGGCGCCTCGTCCAAGCTTTGCTTGCTAGCTGCAACGCGGAACCTGCACAGAACACAACCAAATACTTTGCTCCCAACTTGCAATGAGGTTGTCAATCTCACCGGTTTGCTTGAAACAAAGGTTATGAGCGTATCAAGTGGAAAATGATAATAGTATGCGAGTAAAGTAAACAGTGCGAGTAAAGTAACAGGTGATAGCAATATGATGGAAATAGGACCGGGATCCACAGTTCACTAGTGGTGTCTCTCCATAAGATAAATAACACATGCTGGGCAAACAAATTATAGTTGGGCAATTGATAGAATAAAGATAAGGGATTTCTATTTTCGTGCCCTCGGGTCCTTAGTTGTGCTCAGTTTTCCCAAGCCGCTTAGTTTTTCCTCAGTTTTGCCCAAGCCCTTGTCTGAAACTCTCACAAGGAGCTCGGACGGGAGGAATCCCGTTAAGTTGACCGTTGGTTGGTGCTGGCAAGTGGGGCCGCTGTTGGTGCCCCGCAGTGGACACGCCTCCACTTATCCCGATCATCGTGGGACCCGCAACTTGTCCACGTTAGCGCGCCGGACCCACAGCTTACCTAGGTGCCCGTTGCAAAATGGGAGCCCGAGCCAGCCCCGCGCCCGCGCCCGTGCCCGTTTCATTGCTTCCCCCTTCTTTCCCCGCGCCCCATTGTTCTTCTTCTCCGCCAGCGGCAGCCCTTCTCCGGCAGGCGGGTGATGTCTAGTTTCTCTTTGACCTCCCGTTCTTCATGGCCGCAGTATGGACTCGTGCCTTTGACAAGATGCCCTGACTGCCCACGCCAAGAGCCTCTGAAGCGGTCGATCTGTAAGATGAACGACAACGGCAACCGTGGACGTGAGTTCCTTGCATGCGAGAGCTTGCCATATAGAGCGGGGGATAAGGTTAGATCTCGCTCCAATTGCTCTGTTTTCTCTCGATTTTCTTATTATTCCCTCAAATTTGGGATTTAGGGTTCACGTTGTTGTTTTCAGATCCTGAAGAAATGCAGGTATTTCGAGTGGATCGATGTGTACGTTCAGAGGCCTAAATTGCAGGAATCAATTGGCGGTATTGGGGAGCGCAATTTGGGAGGGGGGGTACTTGCTGTAGAGAATGCGGCGGAGAGAGGGGCCGTCCCGATTATGCCTAATGCTCCCAATGCAGAACTGGTGGAAGTGAAGGGAGAACTGATTCTTATCATTGCTCGTCAAGCGCTAGAAGTTGTTACAAGGGATCCCTTGTTACAAATCCATTATTCAGTTACATGTACTTGTAGTTGTTTTCAAAGTTAGTGTGTGCATTCACCGAAATTACCAAAAAAAATTAGTGTTAGGGAATATAGGAATGCTAAAGATAGTTGATAATTGTTAGAGGGGTGACAAATAATGCATTCACCGAAATCCCACAAATATGTATGTCTCATGTTTATACCAAAATTATACCACTTTTGGGACGTTTCAAATAACCAAAACTATATCCCAAACTATATTCCCTAAAAGAAAAGGAATGCTAAAGAAAGTTGATAATTGTTAGAGGGGTGATAAATAATCCATTCACCGAAATCCCACAAATATGCCAAATATGTATGTCTCATGTTTCTACCAAAATTATACCATTTTTGGGCCGTTTCAAATTGCCAAAACTATATTCCCTAAAAGAAAAGGAATGCTAAAGATAGTTGATAATTGATAGAGGGGTGATAAATAATTCATTCACCGAAATGCCCCAAATATGCCAAACATGTATGTCTCATGTTTCTACCAAAATTATACCACTTTTGGGCCGTTTCAAATTACGAAAATTATATTCCCTAAAAGAAAAGGAATGCTAAAGATAGTTGATAATTGTTAGAGGGGTGATAAATATGTATGTCTCATGTTTCTACCAAAATTATACCACTTTTGGGCCGTTTCAAATTACCAAAACTAAATTCCCTAAAAGAAAAGGAATGCTAAAGATAGTTGATAATTGTTAAAGGGGTGATAAATATGTATGTCTCTTGTTTACCACTTTTTAGTTTAACATTTTTAAATCGTGGAAAATAATGCATAAATAGAGGGAATATAGTTACGTGGCAAAATAATCCATAAATGCACACGGATCGACTCCACCAACCGTTTATCCACCGACAGACAGAGAGAGAGGAGTGGCCACGAAGAGAGAGAGAGAGGGGTGGCCACGAAGAGACGGATAGGGGTATACTGCCCGTTAGATCAGTGGATCAACGGTTGGTGGAGTCGATCCGTGTGACAACTGTTCAACCAATCATGATAAGTTTGGGTTTCTGTGAGCATTTGTGACAGTACTTGAGGGCAAAACTGAGTAGTACTAAGAAACCAAGGGCACGTAAATAGTAAATAGACTAAGGGATTCAAACAAAATAATTACAAAATGAAAAATGCGTGTTTTGTACAATATAATTCATATTGGGCTACATCAAATTATTTGCAATTCAAATATACATGAGTGTGACAATTATGGCCTCATTTAGACAAACTATGTTTTGGGGAAGATGTTTTGCAAAGGGGTTTGAGTGGAAAACCATGCATCTTCATAGCTACAAGTGATTATGAGAAGTGGCAATTTGTGGTAAAACATGATTTATCTATGTTTGTTAAGGTGGCAGGTTGCGTAGGAAGACTCCATGAGTAGGTGCCACTATGTTTTTATTTTTTTTGGATTTTTTTGCGCATGAAATGACTCAATTAGCTATGTTAATCTCATTTGTTGACTCTCTGTTGACCAGCTACTTGAGGGTAGAACTGAGTATATTGCACTTGCCAGTCTAAGTACTCGAGGGGAAAACTGAGTACATATAAAATTTTTGTATAAGGCCCGAGGGTAGAACTGAGTACACCAAACGTCGAAGGGTTAGCCTCGTGTCGCGGTGCACGCTGCAGCCGTGCATAGCGGACGCGTGTTGTGGTACACCAAACGCCACCTTCGTCTTTATAGAGCCCCTCTTTCTCTCTCTCGACGCTTGCCCACTCTCTCATTCTCACTGCAACCGCCTCTCCTGTCCCATCATCTTCTCCACTTCGCGTCGAAAAAACCCCTAAGAAAAAACCCCGGCGATGGAGAAGCATGAGATGCCCATCGCCGACGTAGCCGCCGGCGCATCGGCCGCTGGCGCATCGGCCGCCGGCGCATCGGCCGCTGCCCCCGTCCAGGCCCCCGTCGCTGCTTCCGACGTAGGCGCCGGCGCATCAGCCGCCGGCGCAATGGCCGCCGCGCCCGTCCAGGCACCCGTCCAGGCACCCGTCCAGGCACCCGTCGAGGCCCCCGTCGATTGGGACCTGTACGAAGACCCGTACGAACCAGTGCCGTACGTCGCGCCGGCGAACCCCTACGACACCAGCATCGTCGACGACTACCCGGAGGTAACCTTTTGTTCCCTTGTTCTTATGCCATTTCAATCCTTTTGTGTTAGATCTAGCGTTATTAGGGTTCGTCTGTTCCTAGTTCAATCCTTTTATGATAGATCTAGCGTTATTAGGGTTAGTCTGTTCCTAGTTCAATCCTTTTATGATAGATCTAGCGTTATTATGATAGATCTAGCGTTATTAGTGTTTGTGATTTGCTTTTGTTTAAGATTTGGTTAACTTATGTGAGTAATCAATCCCATCCGGTTAATTTGTGCCGATGATGATGAATATTTGGGCACAAATTGATTCAGGGTTTGGTCTGTGAACAATTGGTGTGTACAAATTTGTTATGCATGATCTTTGGTTCACTGACCCAAATCCTGGATATAAGTGTGTCCAATGTAACTAAGGCTTCTTTTTTTCGTGCCCATATTATCATGCATGATCTTTTGTTCACTCTCTGTTCCATCATCGCTGCAATTGACTCCGTGTTTTTCGATCTTTGGTGCTACGTGACAGGTGCAGAGCAGCGACATCGACAGCGACGACGAGTCCTTCCACACCAAGACTCGTCACGTCCTCAGGAGGCTACAGTCCGGCCATTACGATCGCCACTTTGCTCGAGGCGTTTACAGGTGCCCCTTCTGCAACAGGAGGCTCCGCGCCACCGACTTCAACTGCTTGGTGAACCATGCCAAATCCCTTGGCAGTGCCCCTGGCGGCGCTAGAGTTGGAACGACCGTGAACGTGCATGCGTTCATGACCAAACACAAAGCACTTGGGATTCACCTGCGCAGCCTCCAAGCTTAATCCCATGTAAAATGTAGCTTATGTTGGATCTAGGGATCGGTAGTACTGTTGGATCTGTCCTGAATTTATATATATATGCTATGTTGGCTGCTGTATGCAGCTTATCCTATATTTTCTTGATTTATTATGCTGCTGTGAATTTATCCTCTACTAGCTTCTAGATTTGCTACTAGATTTGTTAACATATTGGGCAAAAAACGAGGGCCAAAAGGCAACAATCATTAAAGAAAGACATAAATAGAAGCTTCTCTAGATTTGATACTAATTTGGTGAAAAGAGAGAGAACTGTTACAGAGAGAGAGAGGGGAAAAAGGCGCTCTGAAAAATGCCAATTTGGGCCGAGAGAGACAAAACCGAGCTCTTACGTACAACCAAACGCGGTCTCGTCCTGTCCCACGCAGTCCCGTTCTACCAGCCCCACGCGACGCGGCCCCACACGACGCGGCCCCACACGTCAGCACGGAACGGTCAACTAAACGGCAACCCTCCCGTCCGACCATCTGCGAGGGGTTTCAAACTAGAGCGAGGGGAAAACTGAGGAAAAGTTAAGCGGCTGGGGAAAACTGAGTACAACTAATGACCCAGGGGCACGAAAATAGAAATCCCTAAAGATAAACGTGATATGTCAAGAAGATCACTATGAGATTTACTCTGGGCATTACAACAAAATACATAGACCGCCATCCAACTGCATCTATGACTAATAATCCACTTGTGGTGAATCAATCCGAGAACTCCACAAATATTAAGTTGCGAACAACAGATAATTGCATTAAGCAAAGTGTGTAATGTAAACAAAGCATATGCCCTTGAGCATATGAATGTTGTTTTTCCCCTAGTAGCAACAGCACATCTACAACCTTAGATGTTTCTGTCACTCCCCCAGATTAAATAGAGGCATGAACCCACTATCGAGCATAAATACCCCCTCTTGGAGTCACTAGCAACTACTCGGCCAAGATAGCTACTAACAACGGAGAGCATGCAAGATCATAAACAACATAGAGATAACATAAGATAAATTTCAGTATAGCAACTCAATCATAACACCAATATTCATCGTATCCCAACAAACCAAACATGTAGAATTACATAACGGTGATCTCAATCATGTAGGGCAGCTCATGAGATCTAAACATGAAGCACATGGTGGAGAAAACAACCATCTAGCTACTGCTATGGACCCATAGTCCAAGGTAGACTACTCACTCATCGCTCCGGAGGCAAGCATGGCGATGAAGAAGACCTCCGGTGGCGATTCCCCTCTCCGGCAGGGTGCCGGGAAGAGCTTCTGGACCTTCCCGATCTTCGGGTCGACGGCGGCGGCGGATCGCGATGTGTTCTGGAAAATTGATCGGGTACTTAGGTTTTTCACGTCGGGGGGTCTTTATAGGCGAAGGGGCATCGTCAGAAGTGGACTGAGGTGGTCTCACACATAGGGGGCGCGGCCCAGGGCCTGGCCGCGCCGCCCTGGTGTGAGGGCACCTCGTGGCCCCACTCCGTCTCCTCTTCGGATCTCTGGAAGCTTCCGGGAAAAATAAGACTTCGGGAACTTGTTTCGTCCAATTCCGAGAATATTTCCTATGTATCACTTCTGAAACACAAAAACAGCAGAAAATAGGGAACTGGCACTGTGGCGACTTGTTAATAGGTTAGTTCCGGAAAATGCATAAAAGTGCCACGAAGTGTAACGAAACAGTAGGCAAATGGTGTATAAACAAGCATGGAGCATCAAAAATTATAGATACGTTGGAGACGTATCATCAGTCTTCACGGGTTGTTAGAACTTGTATCTGGTTCCTTTCCACGCTGCAATCATAGTTCCTTCCCGGAACATGGAGTATCATGACACATTTATTAAACTCTGCAGAGGTGCGCTACTTTTCCCACAAATATCTTTAGCCTTGTTGCACAACCGGGGTTGCATGCTTGCAGTTTCCGTTCAAACTTCTTTTGTCTGAGGCCCAGTCTAAAGACTAGCCAATCACTAGATTCCTTTACTCCATAATCGACCCTTTTGCACTGAACCGGTTTACAACCGCAATCATATGCCCTCCCTGCTGAGACACTAGAGTCATCATCCTGCCGCACAAGATGGGGACATTACGGGCGCCCACCCACTATAGTTCCTCGTGGAAACACAACCCGACCTAGTCGTTTGAAGATATATGGAATAAAGAAGGTTCTAGGTGACTTATCCATCCCATTCTAGAATCTGTGGTCAGCGCAGTCTATACGGCGCTTAGAATCACTGACTCCTTTGTTATTAATCCTATGTACTTTCCCGGTACAATAGAATCTCCACCAAAATGATTTTCATCATGCATCACAACCGTGATTCCATTGTCCACCCCAATGCAGTTCATTTTATAATCTTATTAAAAATAGTATTTTGCTTTTGTATGCAGGTGATATTAATTTGAAAAGTATTTGATATAAAATAATCAATGACATGCAAGTGAACTTTCCTCCTGATTACAAAGTTATGCAATCAGCGTTCTTCTAATCGTCATAAGCTCCAAATCCAAGAACAACATCATTGGTTCCGGTAAGGACTAATGTTTTAAAAAATGTGTCAATATGCTATTTATGCATAAAATATGATATGCAAACATTCTACCCTTTGTAATAACCCCCGTTGGTTTCGTTTACGAAATTGGTAAAGATTTAGGGTTTGTGATTTATTATAGGTTTGGTTTTGTTCAATTTTACTTCACTAATAAATAATGGTCAAGCATAAGAGTTCTCAATTATAACATATACACAACAAAGCATGGCATGGTTATATTGGTTTGGTGAGTATCATTTTTATCCTACTCTCTTAAATTGTTTTAGGAACAATTATGTTTAACTAACAATCACTATTAAAATGAGTAGTTAAGGTTTTCTATTTTCAATCATTTCCTTGAATGGAAATGATTCCTAGGGTTGAGTTATTCTTTGAACTACTATTTATGAACTAATCATGGGATCTAGGGTTTATGTATACTAAGAATTCTATTTGAACACTATTATTAGAAAGTAATAGTTTATAATCACTCTCTAAATGTTCTCAATTTCTTTTAAAGTATTTTCTTAATTACTTCTACTTATATTTTCTTTTATCAAAGGTTGATGATCACCATTTCTTTTATTCAAAGGCATGGTAAATCCACTCATATTCTCAACTACAATCAATGTGTTTGGTAGCATAAGGTTAAGGTATAAAGGTTAAATACGAATTTGGATGTGAGTTTCAAGTTTATTTCTTTTCTAAATTTCTTCTTCCTAGATACTATTTGGAAGGAATCATTAGAATTTATATTTGAGTTAAACTTTTATCTTCAAGAATAAAATTGTGTTTTATTTCATTCTTGAAGTTCAAATTTTGAATTGATTGGAATTTAGGGTTTTTGGAATTTAACATTTCTTTGGAATTATCAAAGTAAGAAATGTTATGAATAAGGGTTTTAATGAGTTTTGAATTTTTTGAATTTATTGGAATAAAATCTTGATTGAGAATATATGGATCTTATTTTTCTGAATATTTTGATATCTTATTTGTATTTTTTAATATTAAATTATTATTATTATTATTATTTATTTTCCATAGAAATTATGCAAATTGGGAATATCACTTATTTTTATGTTTATCTATGTTCATAAGGGTTTAGAACTTAAATTTTACTTAGTCTAAGTATTTTAGGTCTTAATCCTAATTAGGTGAAGAACTTCACTATCAGGGTGAATGATGTGGGTTATCAAGGCATGATATTTTCAGTTGCAAAACATTTTAGGTTATTTGATTCAAGTTCTTGGATGTATTTAATGTAATGTAAATCGATTTTGTTTCATCGGATTCCACATATCTTCTAACTTAGAGATGGATTTACAATCCATGTTTATTACGCATTTTAGTCCTTATGATTTTTTTATTCTTGATTATCATAGGATCATTTAGATGTGTAGAATATAGTCCAGATTAAATAGACTTATTGATGGATTGATTTCTAGTGATTTTTATGTGTTTGTATGATATAAAGATAGATTCATATATTTATTTAATTGTTATGATTTACATTCTTGGGTGTGTTCTTGAAGTTCTTCGTGTTCTTAGGTGTTCTAAGTCTATTCTTACGAGTTTGTGGTGTTCTTGAGGTGTTCTTGATGATAAACAAGATCATCAAGTGGAATAGGATACTTTCTAGATTAAATTAATATATTATCTGGAAATAGTTTTAGGTGCTAGGATTGGGTGTAGATGATAGAAAGATGCATTTTTAGAAGAATTGTGTTGTTGTCCAAATTTGCTGGCTTTCGCTCTTCCTTTTCTTCCTTTGGTTGATGTTGTGATTCAGTCAAGGGATGAATTGGAAGATCTTAGGGTTGTGGTCTTAACTAATACGTCACTGTCCGTTGTGTTAGTTGTGCTAGGACTTTGAGTTTACCGATGCTATTCTCCAATGTTGGAGAATACATAGCACGGACTTAGGGTTCTGGGGAATAGCTACCACTCCCTATCACTACTTTCTATCCTAAGGTCTCAGTACTTTCTATTCTAGGGTTTGAGCTATAACCTTTGTAGATTCCTAAGTGGGCTTGATGAAGATCTGGTGCAGTTCTTCTCCTCCTGTTCTTGCTCCGTTCTTCCTCGTAGATCTCTACTCCACACTACTAAGTGTGTTTGGAGGTTCCTCTCCCTTAGCCTCTGGCTTAAGGGTGATTCTTGAGCTCTTTCTCTCAACCTCTGGTCTGAGAGTGATACTTGTGAACTTATGAGGAGGTGTGAGGTTTGAGGTGAGCTCCAGGGTCCTATTTATAGTGTTTTGGGAGCAATGTGGGAGTGACACCTATGTGCTTTAAGAGTTGTGCAACTGTCCTTGTAGTTTGTCTCTATGTGTGGATACTTAGGAGGTAAGGTTCCTATGTGGCTTTACTGATCCATTTATTTTAATCATGACAAGTGACATTTGTCACTAAATGGGCTTTGGGGTGAATTGTACTCATGGGCTGATTTGCATGCTCAAGTTAAAACTTAAATTGTAATTGTGGATATATCATTTAAAACTTCCATATTAATTAAGTGAAAACTTAATTATCACTATGGATGATCAATGATTTCACATATGTTTGGAATTTTCTAAATATTGGAATGCCATTGCATTGAATAAATGCTAGGCTCACTTTCCTATTAGAGAATAATTTTAAAAGGAAGAGTCTATGTGGAGAGGTGAAATGGCATTTGAATTCAAAGTAGATAATTAGAATTCCTTTAATATTTCTCAACACACACTTCAGTTCTCCATTATTTATTTTAGGAATGTTGGGAAGATTTGTCTATTCATGTCCCCAACATGAAATACCCAGGGTTTGGATTTTAGGGTTCCTATTTTGAGAATAATCTCAAAAAGTATTTTCCTATTTGGAAGTACTTTATAATATCTTGTTTATCTCAAACTTGAGTAAAGACATTACAAAGAATTTCAATTGGTTTGGATGAATTGATTTATGTGGACTTCTTTCCCATGAATAGCTCATGGAAGTATTTTATGATTTGATCACACATGAAAATGTTGATCCTTAATCATTTCCACACTTGATAATAGTTGGTTGGAAATACTTGTCAATGCACAGTAGTTTGGGAACCTTTAAATGGAAATCTTGTTCCGATCCAAAGTAATTTGGAATACACTTATTTTCAACAGGTTCTGAATACACTAGAAAGGGTGCAAAGATAAATATAGATTGGTTCAATCTGATGAGGGGTACTTTATAAGATTCTGAATACTCTCATTTGAGTTAAAGATCCTTATAAAGAATTTGGATAAGATTAGTAGTAGATTTACTACTGATAGATTGAGATGAGGTAAGATTATTGGAATAGTGAAATTAATCACTTTGGATTATGAGTGTGTTTTACCTAAGACGAGTATGGATAAAACTTGCAATCTTAGGATGAGGTTTCTGTTCCTCAGAGCTGAAGATTGTCTCATCATAACACTAAGTGATATGTGAGCTCAAGGATTAGAGATTCATTTATCTCCATAAATGTACTCATAGAATTGATCACAAGTGTGTGAGGCATATTTCATCTCAACACAATTATGGAGTATAGGGCTTGGAATACTTGTATCAATGTACAAGAGGATAAGGTAGATATGTACTCACTCCATAAAAATAGAGTAGGTTTCTTTACTACCTTAGGATAGGTGTTTTATTCCATATATACTTGGAATAGGATCAATGTTTGATTAGCTAGGTAGACTGGGGATGATTCATGTTGAAATCCACTAAATAGGCTTCTTACTCAATACTCACTCTGGGTTTTGTCTTTCTGTTGGATGTACTTCCATTAAGTGGGTTGACACTAGGCTTAGGAATACTTCTAATTATTTAACTATTCTCTAACTCATCACTTAATGAGTTATCAACAAGGATTACTCCTACTAAGTCATAGTAGAAGACTTTGGTTGGCTATACTAAAGTGGTATGAGATTAGGATATAGTGGTTTGTGGATTCCTAAGAATGAATGGTTGAGCTTTATACACAACACCTAGGTATTATGATTCTCTAAAGTTTCTATAGTTTATTGGAAAAGGTTTTAGGTTGGTTCTTATATTTGGTTGGACAAGTGCATGGTCTAGGAGTGTATCAATATATGGAAGTGTTTTATCAAAGAGGCCTTGGTTTGGACTCTCTATGGTTTAGGTATGCTTCTTCTAGAGAAGAATACCGAGCTAAGGTTACTCATGGTATGGGCTGGCTTTGGAATAGGTTCACTCCTAACAAGATATATTTCTTGGATCTCTCAAGAATGATCAAGGATGTGTAAGAATTCACTTACAAGATAATGGATTGGTGATAGGATTGATTTACAAGTCAGAGACTTGTGATAGGTTTGGAATAGATGATGTTTAAGATAGGATAGAATAAGGTAAGATGAGAAATAATTTCTTTCTTGCTTCTTATTTCTTGTCTCTTATTAATTTGTTTGTCTTAGGTTCAATTTTATTATGAATCTTAATTCTACCTTCCTAACATAGAAGTTTACCAAAGGTCAAAAGAACACTTTACTTGATGAGTTAGTCCTAAATCATCAACTCGAGTGAGACTTCAATCACTTTGACAAGTTCTATAAAAAAGTTTTAAATTTTCCCGGATTTTTCATGCATGAATGCAATGCACACATTGATATTCTACTAATTTATGGTCTCTAATCCTGTGATATTACAGTAAGCTTCTAAGTGTGGCTTCCCAGTCTTCATTAGCTCCGTCTTGCTCCCAATTACCAGGAACTCGGCAGCTATATCTTTGACCATGCATCAACTGCTGAATGTTGCCACCTGACTCCCTCAGCCAGCTTCCGGCCACATCAACAGTGGTGGCTGTCTGGCCAAGTCCTCCAAAGCCCCCACTCACTCTTTTTATATTTTGTTTTCCTTCTGGGGGGCTCAGAGCAAGCGTGTAGGCCATCTTTAGGTATAACACCTGCATCTCAGACCAGGGAACACTGTTAAAGCCAACATATCATTACGCATTTCCATAATGACCATAAAGCAGACGTGTGAAGAATGTCATGCACTTCATAAGGAAAACATATTGGGGATACCAGCAAATCTAGTTAATGGAGCCAGATTTTTCCACAATTCCTTTGCCACACAACCACAAAATAAAATGTGCACAAGACTCATTTTCAGCACAAAAGACACATGTATTATCATCGAGATGTTGTCTTTTGCTCAAGTTGTATCTTGTTAACAGTTTATTACTAGCCAGTAGCTCAAGGAAAATATGTAACCATAGTCGGAGGAAGCAATCTTCGAAGATTTTATCAGTATAATGCATTGCACCAACAGGTGCTGCCAAAACAGAGAGAAACCCATTTCAAAAAGAGGAATACACCAAGAATGGCCTAGGTCTAAATTGGATGGATTCATTGCACACAGAAATACCTGGTACTATTTTTTTGTGAATAAATTGATTACAGATCATAACTAAGCTATCTATAACCTTCAAAATTAGCCGTACTAGTAGAGCAGGTATAAGACTGAATGGTGCAAGATTAATTATCAGTATGCAGCTTCCTGTTTCGGTTCCCTTCAGTGCATCAGACGTGAGATACACGAACAATCAGCAAGGATAGCCACGGATGGCTTGCATGGTCAAGAAGGGCCGGTGGGGAATTGGACGTACACTCTGTGTCGGGGTCGATTTTGCTGTGACGGAAGCGGGTGTAGACGTATTTCCCCTTCTTGGGGTCGTAGTCGCCGAACCTAGGGTCGAGAGGATTCGCTCCTTTCGCGTCCTCCGCCGCCGGCTCCTGCTGCTTCTGCTTCTTCTGGAGCTGCCTGTCCGCCCCTTCATCTCTCGCGATAACAGCCACGGATGAATCGCCGGCCGCCATGGAAGAAACGAATTAGGGCGCTCCGTCGTAATGCAGTGCTGTGTAGGAATGTCCAGAATGAGTGCCCACGAGGCCCATAACTGAACAGAATCAGATCGAGTGCCCACGAGGCCCACAACTGAACACAATCAATTGGTTTGTCCGGCGAAAGTAATTGTTTTTATAAAACTACTACTGCTCCGCATGTGACACGTCGCGGAGTGTGGTGAGAGAAATATTTAGAAAGTGGTTTCCTGCTTGCCACTAGTCGCACAAGAAAAAGCAAAGTGAAATGAGAGATAACAGAGAAGACACGGAAATAATATACGTTTCAGTTTTCTCATCTATTTTTTAAAACCGAATCTTAAAATTAAAATATTTTGATAAACAGTTTTTATTTTTGAGATCTTCACGTTGAGATTTTGAAAACTAGATCTCATGTTTATATTTATACTTTATGTTTTTTGATACTCCTCTGATCTATATTATTCTTCTCTAATACGAATATATCTATCATTAAAATATATTTACATTAATAAAAAGTATTATGGATCGAAGGGAGTATTTATATCTACACACTCGTTAAACTTGCTTCATAAAAGTAAAACGTACCTGTACTTCGAGCGAGCGGGAGCCGTAACGCTGGAGCTTCACGCGGCATACGCGCGCTGTACTCAAGCGACCGGTCGCGCTTTTTTTTAATGGGGGCAAAAGCTCTGCCCCAATCTATTAATTAAGAAGAAGAGAATTGTCCAGTTAATTAACGAAAAAACTGGAAGAAAACCGATACAACAACACCACAAACGAGCAACACCGAAAGCACCAACCAACAAGCTCTCAGAAACTACAACAGCAAACTGACGACCCTAAGAGCACGACGCCACAAAGAAGATCAACTAAAAGAACCCGCCAACGCAAATGGGGTCCATCAATCAATCAGCCGCGGAAACTTCCATGAGAAAACCATCTTCTTTCTCTTGCTTCTGAGAGACTTCTCTACCTTTCTGATTGTGTGCTCTGAAGCCTTTCCCGCCAAGACGTAAGCAATCTCCATGCCATATTCAAGAATAGCGGCCTCCAAACTGACGAGTAAGGCAGACAACTCTTTTACAAAGAGAATATCAGAGTTAAGTGCCAACACATCTGCCATATCTGGTCGCGCTTTGGCGTCGCTGTACTTTCGTGAAGCCGCCGGCTTCATACGCGTGTATCGCGTCCGCGCGTTATGCGCAACGACCTGGGCGGCGCAGGACGTGTGCGGGCCAGTCTCGCTCGCACGTATGGCTACGTGTCAATCGTTTGTGAACTAGCACATCGCCCATGCTTCGCTACGGAATCATATTTATAATACTCTGAAATTAATATGAAAGTTTATCAAAATACTATCGGAACTTCTTATGTGTGCACATACCCTTTTATTATTTCTAAAATTTATCGTCATCTTTTTCATTAACGGAAGTTCTTACGAGTGCACATACAATATTAAAAATGCCCGAGAATAAATTTGTTACAATTGTAATATGAATATGAATGAAGCCATCGTTTCAGAATTCTTTGGGTAGTTTCATTTAGAATACATAGTGTATTAAAGATGCATGAGAACGAATTTCTTACTGTTGTAATGTGATTTAGAATGAAGCCATCGTTTTCAGAATTCATTAGCATCTTTTTCATGCAGATTTAGTAGATGCTAAACCTTTTCTGCTATCTCTAACTCCGTTTGCCCAGACATTAGTTCAGCCATCAACACCTCACGTCTAGACAGCATTAAAAGAATCCTTTATGATGGATTTGTATTCTTTTGCTATCGCTAGCACATGAAATTAGCTAGCTGATCAACTGAAAATTGAGCTTCTATTCACCTCCTACTGCCACACAAAACGAGCACAAATCTTATCATGGTGGAGCATAGGCGAGACCTCAACAGGAGGCAGCCTTTATTTAGAAAAAAATGCAAAATACTGGAGCGGACGAAACGAACGAATCATTAGCTCGTGAATTAAATCCCTTCCTGCCAACCCCTAATAAAAATCAAGGGATAAGATTTGCCTTCTCTTATGTGCGGTATAGACAAAAGTTTCTCCACAAACTCACAGCTGTTGTGAGTACTGGGCCGACATAGCTGCGCTGACCATGGGATGTAGCAACCGCCGCCATACGGATCAGCAGGCCGCATCGTGCGTGCGCTGGCCGTTGGCCGGTGCAGATGCTGCTCACGAGGCCATCCGATGTAGTGGAGCGTGGTCCAGTCGCGCCACGGCCGCGAGGTAACCGTCCTCCAGGCTCCGGTAAGGATGGGGGATGACACATCACCGGAGGAGCCTCGGACGCGTCGGCAGCAGGAAGGTCTGACAGAGGGCTGGAGTTTGGAACTTTTGGGATACCCTCAAGAGTCAAACTCGTGTCGGGGGCTCGGGGCAGGATGTAGCAGGCATAGTCAGCAACCCCGTAGGATAAAATTTCTTTTCAATCAACTTTTTTCTAGCGGTACTCTCTCCCAATGAGAAAGAACTGTCGATGAATTAGTATAAATTTTGTACTAAGTTAGCATAAAATCATTGACACTTATTTTTGATCAAAGGAAGTACCTTTTGTCTGACGCCTGGCGGCATACGACTCAGTGGGCGTGGAATTTATGTCTTTCCAGGCTGATTTATTACTCGGGTGACTTTGCACGAGTCGCATACCACTCCGGTGGCACTTCCCAGTCCAAATAAGGTTTAAGTTCGATTTTTTTTGTTTATTTTATTTCACTTAATATTTGTGGGATGCGAGGGAGTGGTTGGCTGGTTTGATCCCTACTCTCAAACACTATGATCAGGTGATAATTCTTGTCACCCTTTTGGCCCGCTTGGGAGATTGTTTAAAACTACGTCACCAGTTCGGAATTACGAAGCACGTTGTATTTTTCATCATTGGCATACTTCTTCGTAACCACACAATGATCAGTTTATGCTTTACAATAACCAAACTTGATCATTAATGACTCAAACTTCGTGTACCACTGACGAGGATCTTGCTTCAAGCTATAGAAGCTCTTCTTCAATCTGCACACTTGATGCTCCTTGCCTACAACCATGAATCATTTCTCTACTCCATGTATATCTCCTCCTCTAGGTCACCTTGTAAGCATGATGTCTTCACATTAGGTTGTTTAATTTTCAAGTCCATAGTAGCAGCAACGCCAAGCACAACTCGGATCAAAGACCTCCTGACCACCAAAGATAATATCTCATCAAAGTTAATACCCTTTTCTTACTGAAACCTTTCACAACCAATCTGGTCATGTATCTTGGATGTGCAATTTTTCAGTCTTTACTTTTTACACCTATCTGTTCTTGAGTGCTTTCTTGCCCTTTGTCAAAGACATCAACTCAAAGGTGTCATTCTCATACAGTGATTTTATCTTGTCTTGTATGGCTTCTGACCATTCATTATTGTGCTCATTAGATAATGCCTCCTCATAGCATGAGGGCTTACATGCATCAATCATCAACACATATTCATGTGGTGGATATTTGGTGGAAGGTATTGGATTGCTTCCACTTCTTCTCAAATGCTGCACAGGTGGTGAATCAGATGGATTATCACCATCATCATCACTTGATGGCTTCTCATGTCCCTCACTTCTACTGCTCAGTTGCATCATAGCTATCTTTAGCATCTTCATCTCCCACATCACGAGAGGAGGGTTAATTGGATCCAAGTCAACCTGAACTGTGGCCTTTGGCTTCTCCGGTTTCTCGATATCCTGTATTGTTTATCTTCAATGAAAACCACATCTCAGCTTCCCATGGTCTTCTTCTTGATTAGATCCCACCATATGAATTCAATTTATCACTTGGACTACTGAGATAGATGCACCGCTTTGTCTTGCTATAAAGCTTGGATCTCTGATGCATGTAAAATGCATCCATGAACTTTATAGTTTATTAGGTCATTTTTTTTTATAGATTTGATAGTTTATTGTGGACTTGGACACGTTTTTCATTGATTTCGGAGATTTTTCAAATGATCATATTTATTTTGGTTTTAACTCTGCATATTACTGTTTTTCCGTATTTTTTAGTTTCAGAGACCTTCCGGACGTCAAATGGACCCAATCTTTTTGCCACATCATTTTTCTATCTTGCAGTGTCAAGGACGATCTTGCAGTGTCAAGGACGATCTTGCAGTGGAGGAATAGGGCGAGGGTCAGAGCAAGGGACGACGAAGGGCAGAGTGCAGCGGCGGCCATCGAGGAAGATGGATTTGTGCTCAGTTGTATCGACGCTTGACGATAAGGACGACTGGGAGACGACGCTATCCAGACTAGAGACCACATGTACAAGCAGTAGTTTAGTATTAAAATGAAAAACATGTAACAAGTGAGTTCCATATTAAGACCCAACTAGATCATAAACATTGTGGTTGTTTTGATTTGCTATAGCTGATGCGATGGGGCCCAACTTATGACCTCTAGATAAAATAAGCATTGGAGACACCCTAGGTGCAGCGTGCTCCGGCTCATGAATCCCTCCATCACCTTATGGTCTGCCTCGAATGGCACCCTCGGATCGTTGTCTGTCATCTCTGGCTGAATTTTGGTCAGGTTTTAGACTTCTTGGTAGAAAATGTCGATTGTGTCAAAATAGAATTATTGAAATGAAATATTAGTGAAGAATCAAACAAATTCTGTTTGAACTTAAGCGAATGCACAAATTTAGTCCACTTTTCCAGGATAGTGAATAATTCTTGAGCTTGTTTGAACTATAACTGAAAAGCACCAAGTTTTACGATTGTTTCCATCTAGATCCAGCAAAGCATTGTTCCGTTCTTGAACTTCTTACCACAGATACAAAAAAAGATCCAGTTACTGTATAGCGACCATTTCAGCTGATTGTCAGAAATAGCAAATGATGCAGAAAGAGATTACACATGGACGATTGGCAGATTAAGCATCATGCGGAAACTGAGTGGTTCTCCGGATCAGCAGCGGATCAGCTCATCGTCGAACCCCTGGACTGCTCCTAGCGTGTGTCGCTGCTTCCTCAACTGCGCTGCCGACACTGGCTCTGCTGCATACCAGGACTCGCACTCGCTCATCTGACTGGCCGGCGGCCGGTGAGCAGGCGGTACCCCGGGGCAGCTCGAACCTCCAGGAGCCAAGACGACAGGCTACGCTGGGCGGCGATAGGAACCTGGCCTGCAGCCTGCTCGCATGCACCGCCTGGTGGGAGCCAAGGGGCGAGAAGAGTTTTTTTTATTTCTATACGAGAGCGAGGGAAATCGCCAGGGACAGGTGGCACCCGGTTGTAAATCGTCTCAAGTTGAGGGGTATTTCGGAACGATGTAGCAAACCATCCACCGGTTCCAATTGGGCAGTGCTGAGCCTCCCCCGCTTGCCACGTGTCAGATACATATTTCTCTTTTTTTTCCCCTCGTTCCCCGCAAAGAGAAATAGCGCACATGGCTTGGCTTGGAAGAACAGGGATGAGCCCGCCTGCAATTTCTACCATCGATACCCACCGCCCCCGTCGCTCAGTTCCAGCGGCAAACCTCGCCGGCGTCCCGCCGCTGACCGCTTGTAGCACCGCTGCCGACCGCTTCACTACTAGGGAAACCCTTATCTGTGGAGCATCATTTTGGGCTTCAGTGGCGCACCCCTGGTGCGCCACGCATATCAAGCCACTGATATTTATTATCAGTGGCGCACGGCTGCATGCGCCACGGTTATGTGCCATATCCGTGGCGCACCTAAATATGGTGCGCCACGCATAATATCTGTGGCGCACCAAATTTAGGTGCGCCACGGATAGGGTGCGCCACTGGCATTAAAAATGGTGCTCCACTGATATGTTTTCTATTTGTATTTTTTTTGAGAATATAGCAGAAATACATAGTATACAACACAAAAATATACAGTATACAGCAGAAATGCAAAGATATACACATCAGTAACACAGGAATTCACCAAAATACATCAATATGAAGTCAAGTGTCGGAAGACATCAATATAAAGTCAAGTGTCAAAATACATCAATATCATGTCAAGTGTCGAATCATTACACAAGTTAAGTACAACTTTGATCATTACATAACATATATGGAGTTACATATCACCTAGACTACTATATGAACGAATAGATCACACCGGCGACGATGATGAGCAAGATCGAGACCATGATCAAGAACTTCATCCGATTCTTCTTCCACACGTGTCTCCTCCACTTGGAGACCGCGAGCTCTCTTGTCTTGTACCCTTTGTAGCAGTTGCCGCTGAAGTTGGTCACCTGTGCCTGGCAGTCCTCCCACTCCTCGTAGACTCCTGGAATCCGACCACTGTACACCACGTACCACTTCGCCATCTCTCTATAGACATGTAGTATATATGTTATGCAACGAAAGGAATGACAAAGTGCAAAAACATGCTTGCATGATCACAAATACTATGGCAAGGATTCATAAGCCTAGAATAAAACATAGCATGGATGACGATCGATCATATATAAGCAAGTCCAACATCGATCGTCAAGGCATTACGAGCCTCGGCAAGTTAAGGTTTACACACACATGTCCAACAATAGTTCGGAAACAACACTAGGATAGTAAAGTTTACGATACATCGACCCAACACCGCTAGCTAGCCACAGACATCATGTAGTCCTCGCCGGGAACGGGCGCACGCCCTCTCTCATCATGAACGTCCTTGTGTCGCGCTGTCTGTCGAGGCATCCTTCGATCTCACGATTAGTCAACGCTACGCAACAATGCATGACCCCGCCGGTTGAGTCGACGTCTTCATGAAGCACTTGCGCGATCTTAGTCTGGATGCGCCAGAAATCTTCCATAAGGTCCGCATCATCGATCGCCGCAAACTTTTTGGCCCATGGTCAAAGATTAGCTGGTAGCGCCCTGATCCGCGAATCCCGGACGATCCCCTTCAGGTGATGGAGGGCGTAGAAGGCCTCCTTCACACTGCCAGGCGGCTGCTTGACGCATGGAAACTTTGTCTGGTGCATGAAGATATGCTTGCCATTCTTGACTCTCTCGCCACCCTTGGTGAATTTGCCCCTCTTGTCGGCGTAGAATTGTAGAGCTTCATCGAGCACACTCTTGATTCGGCCATAGTTCTTCATCGGCTTTGTTTCACTCGATGAGTCAAAGTACGTTGCTTGCGACCACCTTGGGCAAATGGATATGAGTGAGCAGTATATGCCTCTGCGCAACACAATTGAAAAATAAATTGTTGTAAGAGGACCAACCAGAGAATCTAAGAAAGAAGTTTTCACGGTGGTGTTCACTTACTCGGGAAAGCAAGGCAGAAGAATGGAGTCGATGGTCGGGTTCTCCACAAAGATATTCCCAAGGTACTCCTTCACCGTTGCCCGGTCCGCCTCGTTCACCAAGGCAATGTCACGCATGAAGTAGGGGTCTACTATCACGATGCCCTTGGTCTTCTCCCTCTTCACCTTCAACTCCATATGAAGCGTGTATAGACGGACCAAGTTATAGTCCAGGCGGTTGGAGTGCAGCAGATTATAGATGTCCTCGTACCGCACGAAGAAGATTTCAGCGGGTGATGTATCAACGAAGCCATGGCCCTCCGGCACCTTGATTGTGTAGACCGGGTACCCAGGATTCTTTTCTTGGAGAAGGCGCTCCTCGAGATACTGGATGCTGTCGTGCAAATTCACGATCGCTCCACCCGCGTTGGCGAGCATCTCCTTTGTCAGCATCGGCCGACCCGCTATGTGTCTGGGGAAATCACTGGGCTCTTCTCGCACACCGTCCTCAGCCCGGAGTATCTTCCTCGGAGACGGCTGGCTCGAAGCCTTCTTGCTCCGGCTATGCTTCCGGCCCTTCTTCTTCTCCTCGACAGGAGCTGTGGATTGCAACTTATCCGGCACGGGACCAGCGGATTTCAGCTGCTCATCGACCGCCTTGTGGAGTGTGGTGGGGCTGATAACATTGGCCGGATTGGGTTGTGTGGCTGCAGCTTCCGGAGGCGTCTCCTGAGAACCGTCGCCGAACCGCAGACGCTGCGTGCATGACAGGGGACGACCGGCTTGTTGACCACGGGAGGCTGGATCTCCAAGAGGAGGCATGTAGATTTCTTCGTTGGCCCCGATGTCGAGGAAGCTGTCAATTTCATCACGGGGATCATCGCCGCGGTTAGGTGCAGCGTCCACGTGCTCGGGTGGAGGCGACGGCGTGTGCGCGGCTAGCTGCTGATGCCTCTTGGTGGCGGGGATGAACACCGGTGACCGTGTCTTTTTAGCGGGGGCAGCCGCGGGGCGCTGATCATCCTTTGCAAGGCGAATCTGTGACTTCGGCCATAGCAAGGGCCAGCCGACGCAACCTGCGAGAGAGTAATGCTCATCGGCTCCATGAGGTTGCATGGGAGGATCAACGCCTTCGCAACCCTTCAAAGGACGCACCAGGGCGACCCTGAACATGCCAGCAGGGATGGGCAAGTTGTGCATCAGGGGGTTCTTCGGCTGGCATATGGTACCCTTGCCTACATCCTTCAGCACGCCATTCACATAGTGCAGCAAGGTGCAACTAGTGTCCTGCGGGAGAACATGTTGGGCATCATTATCATATGGTACTCATCAAAAAAGACAGCAGAGTATGAAGTCGAGCCTACGATTAGTTACCTTGGTAAGGGCGTCGAGGTCGGCTAAGGTGGACACGTGAGGCTGCGTGGGCTGCGGTGGAGGCGGCGGCTGCACGTTGGTGTTGGGCGACGGCTGCACGTTGGTGTTGGGCTGTGGTGGAGGCGGCGGCCGCGTGTTGGTGTTGGGCTGCGGCGGAGGCGGCGGCCGCGTGTTGGTGTTGGGCACCGGCGCCGGCTGCGCGTTGTTGGTGTTGGGCACCGGCGCCGGCTGCGCGTTGTTGGTGTCGGCGGCCAACGGGCTCAGCCCCGCGAACGGGTCTGCCGATGGGTAGGAGGGCGGGGTCACCATGTTCGGCGACACGTGTTGCGCCGAGTTGCTGCCGGACAAGCTGGGTACCGGTATCGGCCCAACTCCACCAGCGGCATTCCACGCCGCTCGACCCTCCCACAGTTGAGGAGGAATGACCTGGCGCAACCTTGCTTCGAACTTCTCCTCCATCTGCGCCGGCAGCGCGGCCACTTGCGCCTTGAGATCTGCAATCTCCCGCCTCTGCGCCTCCTCCACCTTGCTTCTTCTCTCCTTTCTAGCCTTTGATTCCTCTTTGAAGTGGACGCCGACTTTCGTGGTCAGCCCAAAGCCGAAAACACGCCCAGCGGACGTCATCTTCTTGTGCTTGGGCCTCTTCTTCATAATATTCGTCGCCCTGTTGAAAGGAGTGTCCCAAGGCTCCGATTGCCCTTGGGTGGAGCAAGCTGCCTCGGCGGCTATTTCAGCTTCCTGCAAAAGGATTCATGAACCCAATTAGAATCATCGGTTCATTATTGATTGCAAATCGACTTGAGATCCACGGTAAGTTGCTTACCACGAGTTTCTCAAACTCTTGCACAGCCTTCGCTGAGGTTTTGAATTCCTTTGTCTTGGGGCACAGGTAGTAGCGGGCCTGCACAAAGTTTCGGACCTGCGGGTCCGTGAATTTGTCAAACATGTTGGGCTTGCCAAGACGAATAAGCTCGGCATCCTCCTTGTCCCACACTTCCTGGATTCCTCTGTAACTGCCACTCCCAAGACGGTGGTGAGTGGTGACCTAAGTTCTGTTCATACATCTTCTTCCCCAACGCCGACAGAGCTTTGAAGGTATCGGTCTCCAACTCCTCCTTGAAAAGAAGATAGTCGTCGTGATCTAGAAGTGGCTCATGCTTCTTGATCTCTTCCCAGCTTTCATCCTTGTCAATCCGCTTCTTCACCCGGGTTCTCCAGCTAGCCAAGGCCGTGCTCATCTTCGTAAGGGCCAGCTGGTTCACCTTGTTGTCTTTGAGGTTTAGGTTCTTGTACTCCACCGGGAAATCGTATCGCTCGTGAAGCTTCTGTAGTAGGAGCTGCACAAGATGCACATTGCCAGGATCTCGGAGGTTCCTCGTGTTGATCGTCACGGTCTCCCGGACGATGCAACCGATCTGCGTCCCGTATCCTGCGGCAAGGGCTTTAGGCTCCACGGGTACGCCGCTTTCATTCACGGCGGTGAAATCCTCGCGTTTTGTGCCAAGCGTCGGTGGGTTCCGATCCTTCCTGATGGCCTTCTTCTTCTTAGCAGCCGAGGCAGATCCACCATCGGTGGTGTCATCCTCGGCGCCATCGGTGCGCTCGCTGCCAGCATCGGTGGTGGCATCGGAGTCTCTGTCTTCTTCTCCACCCTCGGAGTCTCCGTCTCCACCCTCAGAGTCTTTGTCTCCACCCTGATCATCTCTACCTCCGTCTCCGTCCATGACGTCTATTTCCTTCTCCTCGGCCGCCCTCTGGGATTGCATCCAAAATGGCAAGTTGGCCGCCCGGGCTTGTTCTTCGACACTCATTTGGTTAGAAGGGCCAGCGCCGTCGTTGACATGTCCGGTCGACATGTTTGCACTAAACAAAAGGAGAAAAATGTTTGGTACAACAAAAAATCGATCGGAAAATTCGACAGCACCTCCCCTATTAATGGCTACCTAGGAGTGCCTATTTCTCACCGAAACAGAAATCAATCAACATTTCGGGAGTAATAGGCACTCATTTTCAAAAACATGTAAACAATTCACACAAAAAAGCACAAAATGTGCCTTTCCAACACACAGTTGTCGACAACATGTCGACAACATGCTCACAGATTCATCATCAAAGATTCATCATCACAGTAAATGAAAGAGCATTTGCCCCCATGTGTGGTTTTGGTAATTAATGACAATCCCTATGGACTAATGTTTGCATCGAGTTATATTTGTAGGAATTGTCCGTAGACAACGCTTGAGCCATATGTTGGTTTCAAGGTTGTAAGAAGATGCAAATAAAGAAGTTTATGTGATGATCAAGGGAGTTGAGCCTATATAGAGTGTGTCTTGAGGAATAAGTTGGGGTGAGCACTCATGTGCATTCTCAAGACATCATCATTATGAAGGAAGAAGTTTAAGTGCAATGTTGATCAAGTCGAAGCGCAAGTTCAAGTGTCTCTCCCTTTGTGAAGCATTGGGGAGCAATCCGCAAGACTTCACCGAGCAAGCGCAATCAAGAAAGGTAGTCCAACTTGAGAAGATCAAGATCGTCTCCGTCTAGCTCAAGTGGAATGCGCAATGCAAAGGTTTGATCTTGATAGGTTTTCTTTCTTCCCGGTCTCATAGTGTTTGGGAGACCGGGTTTTAGGATCGATAGTCGTACTATCAAGAGGGGCTCTCGAGTGAGTAACTTATTCGTATTGTTCGGAGAGAGCTCAAACCTTTGCATACTTGGCATTATCTTTCTTGGTTCTTATTTGGCTTTTATCCATGTGAGGTTCTAGAGCTTGTGGTTATTTCCATGACAAGCTCTAGCTCATCAAAAACGGATTTCGTATGGAACTCTAATTGCGTTTTTAGTGTTTGGAGGTTTTACCGGTTCATCTTTATAGCTAAGTCAAACCTTTTATCATTTGGTTTCATCCTCCTTTGTTGGACTATGATGTTTCTATGGATGATGGTGTAGAGCTCATCGTGGTGATTCCAACGAGCCCAAGATCATCGAAAACGGAGTCCGGATGCAAAAGTTATCGTTGTTTTCGTGTTGCTCGCTTTTCTTGGGCGGAATATCCGGCCCAGTTTTGGAAATATCCGGCCGAAATATCCGGCCTCAAATCTGAGTGACGCGCGCCTTGCCTTTTTCTGGTCCTTAGCCGTTTTTAGGGGTGGCCAGAATATCCGGCCCAGTTTTGGAAATATCCGGCCGAAATATCCGGCCCCAAATCTGAACGACGCGCGCGAAGTCCATAGCAGTTTTTCGAGGGGGGCGGAATATCCGGTCCAAACTTGGACCGGAATATCCGGCCCCTGCAGTACTGCAACGGCTACAATCCCGGGAGGGGTATAAATACCCCTCCCCTTCTTCAAGCTTGGGTTAGCTCGTTTTTCCCTTCTCTCTCCCTCCATTGTTGACCTTGGAAAGCTTGCCCATCTCTCAATTCCTCCCATGATTCTTGCATATCTTTGAGGGAAAAGAGAGAGGAGATCTAGATCTATATTTCCACCAATCACTTCCTCCTCTTTGTGAGGGGAACCCATTGGATCTAGATCTTGGAGTTCTTTGTGGATTTCTTCCTTTGTTCTTCCTCTCATATCCCTCCATAGCATTTGTTGCTTTGGTAGGATTTGGGAGAGAAGGATTTGAGCACTTCGTGTGTTCTTGCCATTGCATTTGGTGCATCGGTTTGAGTTCTCCTCGGAGATTCGGTAGTGAAAGTTCGTTGAGCTTTTTACTCTTGGGTTCTTGGAACCCTAGACGGCTTAGTGGCTTAGTGGTTACTTGGGGACCTCCAATTGAGTTGTGGAGATCTTCCCAAGCTTTGTGGTGCCTCCGTGGCAATTACTTGGGGACCTCCAATTAAGTTGTGGAGATCTTCCCAAGCTTTGTGGTGCCTCTGTGGCAATTACTTGGGGACCTCCAATTAAGTTGTGGAGATCTTCCCAAGCTTTGTGGTGCCTCAGTGGCGATTCTTGGGAGCCTCCAATTGAGTTGTGGAGATTGCCCCAAGCTTGTACGGGTTCGGTGACCGCCCTCAAGTGTCCCATAGTGGTCGGGTATTCCATCTTGGTGGGAGGGCTCGAGGAGATTACGGTGAGCCTCCGTGGCGTTTGGGGAGCCTTGTGCCTCCACACCGCTCCAACGGAGATTAGCACTCGCAAGGGTGTGAACTTTGGGATACATCATTGTCTCCGCGTCCCTCGGTTATTTCTATACCCGAGCTCCTTTACTTATGCAATTTACTTTGTGATAGCCTTCGTGCTTGAAGTTATATATATCTTGCTATCTCATAGTTGCTTATCTTGTCTAGCATAAGTTGTTGGTGCACATAGGTGAACCTAGTTTGTTTAGGTTTTGTATGCTTGGTAAATTAAACGTTAGTTTTATTCCGCATTTGTCAAGCCACTCGTAAAAGTTTTAAATCGCCTATTCACCCCCCCCTCTAGGCGACATCCTTGTACTTTCATTTGGTATCAGAGCAAGGTCTCTCATTTTAGGGCTTCACCGCCTTGAGAGCAAAGATGTCGGCTAGGGGATTAGTGCACAATGACACCTTTATATTTGATGGCACTAATTATGATATATGGAAAGTTTGCATGCTTAATCTTTTTCGTGATATGGACCCAAATATAGAGAGAATTCTAGATATGGGTTTCTCTCCTCCTAAGGATTCCCAAAGTCTATCTTTAGAGGAGAAGAGAAACTCTTATCTTAATTCTCGAGCTACTAATGTGCTTGTTGATTTTGTGAGCAATGCAGTTATTCTTGCAATCATGCCTTTCTGTAGCGCTCATGAGTTTTGGACAAAGATTCAAGACAAATATGACATGTCCAACAAGATTGAGGATGATTGTATTCCCTCCACTTCCGGTCATGATGAACTCTCTTCCACTTCACCAAAGTGTAGCAAGACACAAGGTAACTCTATGGTGAATGGTGATGGAAATTGCAATGTTGATAGTAAGCTTACTTGTGATGATCATTCATCTCTATCTCATTGCCATGCTTCATCTTTGGACTTAAACACTTCTAGCACCATAAATGCTTTACATGCTTGTGTTGATAGTCCTTGCATATCATGTGTATGCTCCTTGAACACATCTCATAATGATATACTTCGTCTTGTTGCCATGATATAAATGCCTCTAGTTCCTCTAGTTGTTGTGTGTCTAACAATGTAGAGGAAACCGGAAATTCTATTGGCCAAGACATGATCTCGCTTGGTGCTTCAAGTATTTATTCATCATCATCAATTGCTTCCCACATTTGCCTTATGGCTAGGGCTTCAAAGGTAACTCCTTCTTTGGAACCCAATATATCTAGTGATGATGAGAATGAGGATAAAGAAGAAGAATATGATGATCTTGCTTCTTTATTTGAGAAGAGTGAAATGTTTTTTCATGCTATTCGTAAGAATAAAATTGCTTGCTCTTACTTCTATAAGATTTTGGCCATTGCCACCGAGAGCAATAAAATTATTGAGGAGCATGAGAATACCATTTTTAAAATGCAAGGTCATGCCCGTGATTATGCGGATGAGATTGCGGATCTAAAAGAAGCTCTAGAAGAAGAACAAACCACCAAGGAATCTCTTGAGGAGATCTTTACTTTAGAATTATCTAAAATAAAGAAATCCTATGATAGAACTCTTGTGGTGGCAAATGATTTTGAAACTAAATATGAAGAGCTTGTAGTTACTTATGCTAAACTCCTTGAGAATGTTGTGCTTCTTAAAAATGACTCTAGGGTCATTTCGTGTGAGCCCATCATTCTCACTGAGTCGCATGAGCAACTTAAAGCTTCAAATTCAAATGAGCTTACTAAATTGTCTTCTCCGCTTTCCATTAGTGATGATGCTTGTGCTACTAACTCTACTTCTTGTGAAGCATCCATCTTGAAGGAGAATGTTGAGCTAAGGGCTCAACTTGATTTGCTAACTAGCAAATATGGGAAATTGGAAGAAAATCATGGAAAGCTCTCTAGCTCCCATGAGGATCTTCTAGCTTCCCATGATAGGCTAAAATTAGCTCATGAGGCTATTATGTCAAAGGTAACATCTAGTGAGCCTCATGTGGACATTTGCACTACTTCTCAAAATGCCATATTGCCTTGTGCTAGTCCTAGTAATTCATCCACTCATAACATTGCTACATCTTGTGATGAATTACTTTCCTTTCCTTGTTGCTCTAACAATGAAGCTTCTACTTCCTCTAGTACTTGTGTTGTTACTAACCATGTAGAGGAAATCGAAGAGCTCAAGGCCCAAGTCTCTTCTTTGAAGAAAGACTTGGTAAAGAGTCATGAAGGGAAATCCAAACTCGACAATATGTTGAGTGTGCAAAAATCCCCCAATGACAAGAGTGGACTTGGGTTTATCTCCAACAACAACAAGAAGTCCACGGTTAACAAGAAGAAGAAGGGCCAAGGACAAGTCAAAGATCCGGCCAAGATTGTTTGCTTCAAGTGCAAAATTGAAGGGCACCATGTTAGATCTTGCCCTTTGAAGAAGAAGGCATTAGTTGAGAAGCAACAAGGGAAGCGGCCTCAAGTTCAAGGGCACGCTCAACCTCGAGTTGAAGAAATGCCACTTCCCAAGAAGAATCAAGCTAATGCTCCCATTGCGGAGAAATCAAGTGAGAAGAAGGTGAAGAAAAGGACTTGCTACATATGCCGTGAGAAGGGTCACCTTTCTTCTTCATGCACTATGGGTAACTCATCCAACCCTATCATAATTGATGATGCTTATTCCCTTTGCAAGGATAAGGTTGGCAATGTGTTTGCCAAATTTGTTGGTACTCCATGTGGTGTCAAGAAAAGAACCATTTGGGTGGCCAAGCCTATTGTGACTAACCTCTTAGGACCCAACTTAGTTGGGGACCATCACACCAAAACTTGATCAATGGGTGTTTGTTGGAGGGCATTGGAGACTTGGCTATATCATGAAGAATTAAGGGATCTTCATCAATATATTGTCTCAAGTCAAGTCAATTGGATTATCTTGTTTATATCATATATCCAATGTTCCTCCTTGCGGTAACATGTACTCAACTTATCTACATTGAAAGTTACTCTCCCCTTTTGCATGTGTTGGTTGTGTTCCATTACATGTGTTGGTATATGTTGTGCTACCTACTTGTTTTATTTTGATTAATCAAGTATGTACTTGTGGGTTTGCATACCATGTATGTGTGTTTGTGTTTGAGCCTTATTGCATCTTCGTTTATATTATTTGGCTTTTTTATAGACTAATGGACTATCCATTTTGGGGGAGTGATATGCTTTGGCACTTCACAATCCTAAATATGTGTGCACATGAGGAATACCACTTAGTGTTTATATTTTAAATTATCTAGTCTCTATGTGGTATGTCATGCTCATGAGAAATTCAAATTCTATAATGTCCATTAATCATCTCATGTTGGATTTTATTTGCCTCTTGTGAAAATAAATGCTTTATCACATTATGGGGGAGAAATATGCTTTGTGCATACTACAAACCAATAAAATGTGTATATTTGAGGTTGTGTCACATAGTGTTGATATTGCAAATTATCTTTTTCTATGTGACATGTTTGCTCAAACAAGTTTCAATTTGCCAAATTGTTTTATTGCTCTTGTTTTGGATCTTGTTTGTGAGATACATTCTTGGTAGGGTTTTCCTAAAATGTGGAATTCTATATCAAAGTTGGAAAACCATTTGCTTCAAGTTATCCTAATCATTGCTTTGCGTGATTGTTTAACTATTTGAGTCTATCAAGAATATCTTCTTTAGCATGGTGTTTAATTCTTATCCTTTTCATATGCTTCTTGTTGTGAAGATGATCTTGGATTTATGTGTAAAATACCACCGGGAAATTAATAACTCCAAATACCTCTTGTCCTTGGACAATTGGTACTCTATCATGTGGTATATATATATTGATCATCTTTTTATTGGCTATTGCTTTTAATTACCTTATCTCTTGCCAAGGAATGTATTTGTTTTAAATTCCCATTGTCTTTCTTAACTCTTGTGATTCCATTTGATTTTGTTGAACTTGTTTTGTGTTATTCTTAATGTAGGTTGAGATGATGATCCCATTTGTGTGCATTTTGTATTTAAATGCAAAATCATAAATAATGCACTAATCTTGGGGGAGCTCTCCTATATTTTCTATAACATACTCTTGCGGCTTATTTCAATCGGTATTGGTTTTTGTTGGAAGACAAATCTTTTTGTTTTTGGTACTTAGTGTGCCATCATAAAAGAGTGGAGAGTTTGGTTTGTTTGTTGGAACCTTGCTCTCTTTGGGAGAATGGTTATCTCTTCTCTTGTTTTTGCTCTATATTCTTAAAATGAGATAAGTCATTGGGCATGTGTGTTTTAGTGATCCTTTATGCTCATTGGCGTGTGCTTTGTTCACTTGGTGGACTTTGGAGTCATTTTTTTGTTGAGTTGATTCTTTGATAAAATTTTGGACAACCTTTAGTTCTTCACACCTTTGTGTGACTTCTTGGTCTTCTTGGTGTTTTGTCCAAATTGTATCTCTTTTGGATCTTGAAAGTCTTGTGCATGCATATTTACTAAATGTATACTTTATGGCATGCTTTGCTTTCTTTGATCCAATATATAGGGTAAACTCCAATAAATCCTAAATCGGCTAAGATGTGCATGAAATTCAAGTTCATATCTATATGCACATATTTATGTGGAGCTTGTCCTATATATTGTAGTGTCTAACTACTTCGGACCCAATGAGTTTGGGGACCATATTGTACTTGAATTTGTTTTAGGTACATGGGAGATATATTGGTGCTTGTCTCAATAATAAGCATGAAGCGGTGACTAGTTGATAATTTGTGGCAAGCTAGGATTATTGACGAACTCCTATCTACTACATCCTTCTAATGGTATCTCGGTAACAAGTATCTTATTCATGCATACTTTTCTAGCATCTAACCTTGTGTGGGTCATTTCATGGCATGAAAATCTTTATTTGCAAAGATCTTAATAAAACCTCTCTATTGAAAATGTGAGTAATTTGAGATGAGTGCATATTTTGGGGAATATATATAATCATGCTCATGATTCACCCTTCCCAAATATGTCTATCTAGCAATTTTATTGCATATCAATTCCTCAAGTTCCTCACATGTGCAATATTGATGAAAGTGCAAATTTAGTTCTTTCTTTTGGTATACTTATTCGTGATACTTGTTGCTTTTCTTAAAACATCCCAACTATCTTCTTTCCCTTGTTAGTATTTGTGATGTCTTTGACATGTTTGTGGTTGAAGTTCTTCAATATGCAATAAGATAAACTGAGCCTTTGGCCATACTTTAAAAGTAAAAATCTCATTGATATATTGCATGAACTTGTTTGGATATCATGTTCTATTCTTTGTATCTATTTTATGTGTACATGTTTCTTTGTGATAATTATCTTTGTGATGTTGTCTACTTAGAAACTTATACACATGAGAGATGATATCTCCTTATTTGATATCTTTTTTTAAACCTTGTGTGTTGGGATGGAATGCTAAGCAATATCATCCATTGAGGACTATGTGGATGCTCTATGTACATCTTTATACTAGTCTTATAATATGCTTTGTCATTCCTATCACACATTCCTTTGGTTGAACCGTTTAATATGTTGGTTCCTTATTTGTTGCTCAACCATTTCCTTGATGCAAGTGTTAAGCTTGATTTCTTTTCTATGGTCTCTTGCTAATGGTTCCTTTTACATGGTATTGAGGGAGTGAGGATTCCATGTTGTGCAAATTGTATTCAAATGCAAACATTCTATCTTGTGCATGTACCTTGGGGAGCTTCCTCATTTCATTTTAAAGCACCATTTTGTGGTTATCATAGTATTTGATGTCACTTGGTATCATTATGTTTTGAATAATATCGAGGGAGTGATGATTCCATGTTTCTGCACCTTATACTTTAATTCAAATGGAATATGTTGTGCACAAACCTTGGGGAGCTTCTTCATATTATTTAGAGCATTGTTTTGGTCTTCTCATAATATCTTTATTTGATTCACTATTTGGATCTTTTGATTGCTATCTTCATTTGTTGGAAGTTTAACCATCATGTCATCCTTTTTTTGTTTGCAATCTTTGATCCTTAATATAGTTTGATTTCCTCCAAATTTTTGTCCTTGAATTTGTGCATGTGTTTTCACCTTTTTTTGGTGCCATGCACACCTTGAGGAGGAACTCTCATTATATTGGCCTTCTAAGCCTTTCCGCCCATTTTGGCAATGGATGCCAATGGGGGAGAAGTTTCGAGGGTTTGAAGGGAATTGGGTTTCATGCTTTTGTTTTGTTGGGTTTCATGCTTTTGTTTTGTTCTTAAGCATTTGCCTTGCATGCTTTGCATGGTTGAGTATATATAGTGGAAACTCCACCAACAACATTGGTTGGCAATATATGCAATGAAATTCAAGTTCATTCACACGTGCATAGATTGTGGGGGAGTTTGCTCTATATATGATGGTTCTACTAACATCACATACTTTTGTAGTATTTGATGTTAGTGTAACCATCTTAGTCCTTTAAATTCATTATATAAACCCTCTCAAAGAGATTGTCATCAATTACCAAAATGGGGGAGATTGAAAGAGCATTTGCCCCCATGTGTGGTTTTGGTAATTAATGACAATCCCTATGGACTAATGTTTGCATCGAGTTATATTTGTAGGACTTGTCCGTAGACAACGCTTGAGCCATATGTTGGTTTCAAGGTTGTAAGAAGATGCAAATAAAGAAGTTTATGTGATGATCAAGGGAGTTGAGCCTATATAGAGTGTGTCTTGAGGAATAAGTTGGGGTGAGCACTCATATGCATTCTCAAGACATCATCATTATGAAGGAAGAAGTTTAAGTGCAATGTTGATCAAGTCGAAGCGCAAGTTCAAGTGTCTCTCCCTTTGTGAAGCATTGGGGAGCAATCCGCAAGACTTCACCGAGCAAGCGCAATCAAGAAAGGTAGTCCAACTTGAGAAGATCAAGATCGTCTCCGTCTAGCTCAAGTGGAATGCGCAAGGCAAAGGTTTGATCTTGATAGGTTTTCTTTCTTCCCGGTCTCATAGTGTTTGGGAGACCGGGTTTTAGGATCGATAGTCGTACTATCAAGAGGGGCTCTCGAGTGAGTAACTTATTCGTATTGTTCGGAGAGAGCTCAAACCTTTGCATACTTGGCATTATCTTTCTTGGTTCTTATTTGGCTTTTATCCATGTGAGGTTCTAGAGCTTGTGGTTATTTCCATGACAAGCTCTAGCTCATCAAAAACGGATTTCGTATGGAACTCTAATTGCGTTTTTAGTGTTTGGAGGTTTTACCGGTTCATCTTTATAGCTAAGTCAAACCTTTTATCATTTGGTTTCATCCTCCTTTGTTGTACTATGATGTTTCTATGGATGATGGTGTAGAGCTCATCGTGGTGATTCCAACGAGCCCAAGATCATCGAAAACGGAGTCCGGATGCAAAAGTTATCGTTGTTTTCGTGTTGCTCGCTTTTCTTGGGCGGAATATCCGGCCCAGTTTTGGAAATATCCGGCCGAAATATCCGGCCTCAAATCTGAGTGACGCGCGCCTTGCCTTTTTCTGGTCCTTAGCCGTTTTTAGGGGTGGCCAGAATATCCGGCCCAGTTTTGGAAATATCCGGCCGAAATATCCGGCCCCAAATCTGAACGACGCGCGCGAAGTCCTTAGCAGTTTTTCGAGGGGGGCGGAATATCCGGTCCAAACTTGGACCGGAATATCCGGCCCCTGCAGTACTGCAACGGCTACAATCCCGGGAGGGGTATAAATACCCCTCCCCTTCTTCAAGCTTGGGTTAGCTCGTTTTTCCCTTCTCTCTCCCTCCATTGTTGACCTTGGAAAGCTTGCCCATCTCTCAATTCCTCCCATGATTCTTGCATATCTTTGAGGGAAAAGAGAGAGGAGATCTAGATCTATATTTCCACCAATCACTTCCTCCTCTTTGTGAGGGGAACCCATTGGATCTAGATCTTGGAGTTCTTTGTGGATTTCTTCCTTTGTTCTTCCTCTCATATCCCTCCATAGCATTTGTTGCTTTGGTAGGATTTGGGAGAGAAGGATTTGAGCACTTCGTGTGTTCTTGCCATTGCATTTGGTGCATCGGTTTGAGTTCTCCTCGGAGATTCGGTAGTGAAAGTTCGTTGAGCTTTTTACTCTTGGGTTCTTGGAACCCTAGACGGCTTAGTGGCTTAGTGGTTACTTGGGGACCTCCAATTGAGTTGTGGAGATCTTCCCAAGCTTTGTGGTGCCTCCGTGGCAATTACTTGGGGACCTCCAATTAAGTTGTGGAGATCTTCCCAAGCTTTGTGGTGCCTCCGTGGCAATTACTTGGGGACCTCCAATTAAGTTGTGGAGATCTTCCCAAGCTTTGTGGTGCCTCCGTGGCGATTCTTGGGACCCTCCAATTGAGTTGTGGAGATTGCCCCAAGCTTGTACGGGTTCGGTGACCGCCCTCAAGTGTCCCATAGTGGTCGGGTCTTCCATCTTGGTGGGAGGGCTGGAGGAGATTACGGTGAGCCTCCGTGGCGTTTGGGGAGCCTTGTGCCTCCACACCGCTCCAACGGAGATTAGCACTCGCAAGGGTGTGAACTTCGGGATACATCATTGTCTCCGCGTCCCTCGGTTATTTCTATACCCGAGCTCCTTTACTTATGCAATTTACTTTGTGATAGCCTTCGTGCTTGAAGTTATATATATCTTGCTATCTCATAGTTGCTTATCTTGTCTAGCATAAGTTGTTGGTGCACATAGGTGAACCTAGTTTGTTTAGGTTTTGTATGCTTGGCAAATTAAACGTTAGTTTTATTCCGCATTTGTCAAGCCACCCGTAAAAGTTTTAAATCGCCTATTCACCCCCCCTCTAGGCGACATCCTTGTACTTTCAGTAAACATCATCACAGATTCATCATCACAGTAGCTCACAGTAATAACAGTAAGTAGCTCACAGTAGTATCTTAGCTCCAGGCACCAGTAATAACAGTAAGTAGAAAACAGTAGTGTCTTAGCTCTGGAGTTTCACAGAAACATGCACAAGTGAGTAGCTCACAGTAATAACAGTAAGTAGCTCACAGTAGTATCTTAGCTCCAGGCACCAGTAATAACAGTAAGTAGAAAATAATGAGTAGGAAATGAGTAACATGATATATAGAAGGCAATCAGGGTAGGAGTGTTTCTTCCTTGTATGTTGGGTATCTATCTGTTTACTGTAAAGAGAAACTCTTTTTAGCCTTGTTATGTTGTAGGCAGTGCAGCTAGATAAATGCATTCTCATTTCAAAAGGAACAGCGAAACAAAATAGTTGGCTTTAATAATTAAGTAGTTGGGAGACATATCTATCGTTTGTTGTATGTTTCCGTAAGCAAGTTTTAACCAGGAAATGAGAGGATGACAAATGAGTTTGTTGGAAATGCTGTAGATGGATGTCGAACTTATATGTGCATTATTTTGTAAGTCTGATCATATATATGCATAATAGTTTTGTTCATCTGGAGCTGAAATGATATATATCTATATTGCATCCAAACTGTTTTCAAACAGTTATATGCGCATGAGGTGTTAAAAGACAGTAAGTACATTGTCATATCTCCATGCCCTATTGGCTTACATTTCAAACAGGTCATTTCCAAAGAATTACAGAGCTACATTTCAAACAGGTCATTTCCAAAGAATTTCCAAAGAATTAGTTGAGTTGAAACTTAAAACTGTCAGTAAAATACTTTTCACCAAATGAAATAAATAGGAACAAGACATTACTTTTATTTCGTGAGAAACAACTACAGAATTAATAATGCTGATTTTACATAAGCATGCACACAAGTTCATAGTGCAACCTAGAAATCTACAACAAAGAACTGGCATATACTATCATCTAATCTATACACCACCAACATATGAATCCCTGTGCTAACTTTAAACTCATACATACATGCAGCCAAGCACTTACAATGTCTGCCACTGCCATAATTAGTAACCTCTATACAATAGTTCTCATATGCACATTTGCAACAACAAAAATAGCTACATGAATCAGAAGAAAACAAATGAGGTGGTCTGAGGCCTGAAGCAGTCCAAAGCCCATGAATCTCAAAACCAATCAAAATAAATCAACAAGTGAAATAAATGAGAAATAAGTAAATACCTACAGAATTAATAATTCTGATTCTGCATAAGCATGCACACAAGTTCATAGTGCAACCTAGAAATCTACAACAAAGAACTGACATATATCATCTAATCTATACACCAGCAACATATGAATCCCTGTGCTAACTTTAACCTCATAGATACATGCAGCCATGCACTTACAATGTCTGCCACTGCCATAATTAGTAACCTCTATAAAATAGTTCTCCTATGCACATTTGCAACAGCAAGAATAGCTACATCATGGAAAGACGGGAACTGGTAAAGTACATTACATAGAAACATGTCATATGGTTAAAAACTGTAACTGCAAGGCCATGAAATACTTAGGAGAGTGGCAAACAAAATTTCTGATGATCAACTGCTGATCAAAATAGTTGGTGGAGCAAACTAACAAGATTCTTAATATATTTTGGAAGCTGTAAAATGTGCTGATTGCCCCAAAGACCTAGCTACTATGAGTCAATAATCTACACATGACAGTCGTATAGAGAGATGTTTGGAAGAAACGAATGATTGGCAAGTAAAGTAAATACTATATAAACATCTTGTTTGCTTAGCAAGCTGCCATGTCATAATCATTCCACTCCAGCAAAACAAGATCCAGTAGCAGGAAAAGGCGGCCATTAACAGACCATCATCATGGACTCGAAATCCTTGGTAACTAAAACTAGAAACTAGGTCGGAGTGAGAGGAGACATCAAGGGCGTGAGCAGGGCAGTAATGCAAGGAGTATGTGGTCAGAGAAGCAACGTCTGTGCAGAGTTGATGAAATTTGCAACAAATCGTGTGAAACTGGGCTAGAGCAGGGAACAGATTGATGAAGAGAAAATGACCTTTTTTTTGGCGGTGCGTCGTGTTGGTCGAGATGGGACTCCTCGTCGGGCTCCTGGGCACGTCTAGGTCGGGGTTGAAGGCGATCGAGGTCGGGGAAGACGATGAGCTCGGGGAAGACGGCGAGCTCCTCCTCCTCCGCAGACGACGGCGGCGGCTCCTCCACAGACGCCGGCGGCGGCTCCTCCACAGACGACGGCGATGGCTCGGGGCAGAGCGGAGGCGAGCGCGGCGGGGCAGAGCGGAGGTGATCGAGCGCGGCGGCTAGGGTTCGGGCGGGGAAGAGATCGAAGTGGGGAGAGAAGAAAGGGGCCGAAGCGTTTTTACCCTAAGTGTTGGATATGCGTGGCGCACCCCTCAGAGGTGCGCTACGGATAACTTATGCGTGGCGCACCATATAGGGGTGCGCCACTCATGTCTTCGTATGTTCAAAAAGCACCGAAGTGCAGTCTAGACAACAACCTCCACCTAGCCTAGTAGTTGTGTTCCGCGCGCTGGCTGTTTGGGGAGGTGCCAGGTTCGAACCCTGGACCTCCCACCTTTTTTTTCTTTTTATAAAAACTGCATTTCAGAAAGTTTAAAATTACTATATTGCAATAAATAACATTTGCTTATTCTAAAAATAATAATTTTTAAATAGTACCAGTCCGACATCTATATATCATATCATTGTTACAAAAAATCATATGAATCATATATCATATATATGATCATTGTTACAAAAAACCAAAAATCATTTATATGATTGTTCCTCCAAAAAATGACACATGTTGTCCGATGTCGATTCCGAACGAGCTACCGTCGTCGACTCGTCACGATCTTCTTGCCCTTCTTCGTCGCGGTTGAATAATTGAGCCCAGAAACATGGGGATTTCTTCTTGTGTACGAGCATCCTTTAGCGGGTAGGGTGGTCTTCCTTCTCCCAGCGGCATCACTAGGCCTGTCGAAGTACTTGTGGAATTCCTCTTCTATCTTGGGATCGCCGTACTTGTCGAAGTCTTGCTCGGTGGATGCTCCCTCCATTCCGATGATGCTCCTTTTTCCCCTCCTAACGACAACGCGGCTAGGCCTTACCGGGTCGGTAATGAAGAAGCATTGATCAACCTGGCTCGCCAGTACCCATGGCTCATTTTTCGCCTGGACGTTCGTGCTGGATTTGGCTTCGGGTATGACCATGGTGGTGAAGTACCGGCCTTCTTTTTCGATGTTCTTGGCCCATCTGACCCGAAACATCGGCATCTTCTCTCCACAGTAGTTGAGTTCCCAGATCTCCTCGATCCTCCCGAAGAACCTTTCATTGACAGTGGATTCCTCGTCCGCGTAGGACAGCATCGTGACCCCCCGAGTTCTGGTGTTCGCTGCTATGGTCATTTTTCTCAGTGTAGAATATGTAACCATTGATGTCGTACGCCTGATAGGTCCTCACATTCATTGCGGGGCCTTATGACAAGACGAATAAGAGTTTTTCCTCTTCCGTGGAAGGCATGTTACCATGATGAAGCTGGAGTAGCTTTTCCTTGAACCAACGCGTAAAGCTGGAGTTGTGCTCTCTAGTTACGTCTCCCTTCATCCTCCGTCTGCCCGTGTCACTAAACTTCTTCTCAATGAAGCTTTTGTGCTCTAACACCCAAGGTTCGACCAATTCAAGGTGTTGTAGCGCGACTCGGTGTGCCCTGTCAAAGTCTGGTTGTCGGGCTTGGAAGACGACGTGCATGGGGACGAAGCCATCGCGGTGACCAAACCCATGGATCCTGCCGAGGTGCCTCCTGATAGGCAGACCAATAGGGACGTCCTCGTCCTCATTTTGTAGATAATTCTGGCAGAACGATATGCACTCGTAGGACAGGAAGCCCTTGGCTATGCTTCCATATCTAAAATGGAGAAATAGTTAAAGAAAATGGGGGTGGAGAGAAGAGGAACTAGAGCTAGATCTATGGGAGTGAGGGCTTGGAGTGGGAGGTAGGGGGAGATGACACCTTTATGGTGGTAGGTACGACATATCCGTGGCGCACCTCAAAATGGTGCTCCACGGATATATATACCCGTGGCGCACCTCAAAATGGTGCTCCACAGATATGTCTGCCACCTTTTCCAGAGGGTGGGCCCACACATATCCGTGGCGCATGTATATGTGGTGCGCCACGGGTATGCACATTATGCGTGGCGCACCCCAAATGCATGCGCCACGGATATGGGGGCCTGACACCCCAGGCCCTGGTGCTCCGTGGGGCCCACTTATCCATGACGCATCCCTTCCAGGGTGCGCCACAGGTAAGATGATATCGGTGGAGCACCTATATTTGGTGCGCCACGGATACTTATCCGTGGAGCACCGAAACTTAGTGCTCCACAGATAATGGGCCAATGGATAAGGGTTTTCCTAGTAGTGCTTGTAGCACCGCCGCCGACCCTTGGTAGCATCGCCGCCGGCCGAACGTAGCACCGCCACCGGCCGAACGTAGCACCGCCGCTGGCCAAACATAGCACCGCCGCCGACCCTTGGTAGCATCGCCGATGGCCGAAGGTAGCACCACCGCCGCCCGAACGTAGCATCGCCGCCGGCGCTCGTTGGCCTCCTTGTAGCATCGCCTTCCGCCTTGTAGCAACCACCGTCACCGGCAGTTGCGGTCGTCGACACCTACTGTAGCAGCCGCCATCGATGACTGTAGCAATATGAGCCACCGCCGTCTGTAGCGCCGCCGCCGTCTGTAGCAGCCTGTGGCGCAGCTTGAAGCAATCCGAGTCGGCGCTTGTAGCAGCCGTCCACATCGCTTGTAGCTCCACCGGAGGAGCGCGGTATGGCCCGCGGCGTGCGGAGCTTGGCCTGATGCTTCTTGCAGCTGTGCCGCCTGCCCCGCCCCCGCCACTTTCACCATCACCAGGGTCCAAAAGCTCGCGAAAGCACCAGGGCCAGAGGATGAGGTCGCAGCACCGGCGCCGGCGGCCGGCCTCAACACCTCCCGCCGCTCGCAGCAACTTGGGCGCGGCCGTGCTCATGGAGATGAAGGCTGGGAGCCGGTGAGCTTCCGGAGGTGGGTTCGTAAGCGGTGGTGGCGGCGGAGTAGGCGAGTAGGAGCAGCTGACGGGGGAGAAGCGCGGCCTCGCACACGGGTCAGGTACGGGAGAGCTGGCTGTTTCCGTCTGAGAAATCCATGGGGAAGAAGAGGAAAAAGCAAGGTGGAGGACGAGGCGGATGAGATGAGGCAAAGGCAATGCGGTGCGGGGGATAAGGTGGGTCCTAGCCTGTGGACACGCGGCGCGCAGGGAAGCAGGAGGACGCGAGCGTGTCTATCCCCCAGAGGTACGTTAGCATTTTCCATTAAAATAGGAGTAGTACAGAAAATTGGAGTAATAATTTGTTCTGCGCAAAACCTCCCCCAATTACAATTTCCTCCGACAACTCCACCCTAGCTCGACTGAGACTCGGATCTCGTCCAGATATAAATATAAGCGAGAGTGGATTTGGGTCCGTCGAATCCCTAATTTCAGTCCCCTAATCTCCAATTCCGCCGCCGCCGCCGCCGACGACGATGGAAGAGAGCCCTCGCCCTGCTCTGCAGAGGCCGGCCGGTGTCGACCACATGTTCACCGACGGGGCTTGGGCCAGGATGAGCGAGGAAACACAGCGTAAGATCATCGCGATATGGGAGCCGAAGGAAGAAAAGCCCACCCGAAAGAACCGCCGTAACCGCGGTAAACCCATCGCCGGCGCCGGCAGTACGAACTCCCCCTCTGACCCCTCCGTTCTCCCAGACGGTATATCCTCTAATAACTCATATACATAGACATGCGCGCGCGTTTTTTTTTTCTCAGTAAGTATTTCTCACTCATCGCCATGGATTTGTTCCCGGCTGTTGCAGATCTCAGCGCTTCCGAATTACCGTTGTCCAGGGACATACTAAAATCGAAAGATTATATGTGGATCGGAGGCCATAGCATACGCGAACCCTCAACAGGTAAGTAAGATTTACACATAAATCTTATGATCAGAATTCCTACTGTCTTCTGATCGGATATATATAATTAACCCGCTTCATTTGTTTTTGTTCCCAAGCTAGATCTACTGTGTCCGATGAGATATACTACATGTGAATCCAAGAACAACAGATGCTCACATACCCCTATCCCCATGCTCCAGTTCCTCGATATTATGGTCGAATTCTTTATGGAAAATTCCCAATGGGCTGAGTTTATGGGTGACAATGCGATACACTCAAAGTTTGATGTCTATGGCATGGTTGCTGCGAGGGATACTCTGGACTTCTCGCGCAACTTGATCTTTCATTGCTCTAGAGAGAATGCTCAAGCTATCGATACGGTAATAACTCCTTTGGATCCTCGGCTCTGAAGCTTTGTCCATGTGTAATGTTCACATAATAACTCCTTTGGATCCATGTTCCCTCCGTCTGGGTGTATAGGGCCTACGCGGATCCCTAGATCATCAATTTAATCAACGTAATACAATTTATATATTACAAAACATATATCATTAGAAACTTTAGATCTTATACTTTCTAATGGTATAATTTTTGCCCTGTATAATTTATATTATATTTATCAAATTGACGACCCAGGGACACGCGCAGGATATATACACCTGGACAGAGGTAGTAAATGTTTACATAAACCACAAATTATTAGCATAAACTTCTATCATAGTTTTGTCTGGATAGATCAAATTACTCCCTTAATCCGAGGTAAGTGACTCAACTTTTTATAGATACAGATGTATCAACACATTGAAACGTGTCTAGATACATCTATATCTAGACAAAACAGAATCACTTATTTTGGAACACAGGAATACACATTATATTTAGAATCATTTAGCTGTGTTTTCTAAATTATTTGTGTGACTACTATTTCTTCTCCACTACAATTTAGAAAGGTGGCTATTTACGTCTAAGGAGCCCAGCAAGAGGAATACTTGCAAGGAGCTGCATGATTGAGATCGATCTATGGGCCAGGGCAAAGCAAGGCGGCAAAGACTTGAAGATCATTGCTGGTGGTCTGCAAGCCCTTTCGAAGTTTGACCCGTGGAAACTTTACCATGTTGTTGGTCTAAATGGCCAAATCATATTCGAGTCATATGTTGTTCCTAAAGGCGTGGAGGCAACCATCGAGCTGGATTTCGTTGAAGTGCCGGCAGGTGGCTTTTGTGTGAGAGGCATGCGTGGCAGCACCGTCCTCTCGCAGATTTCCTACTCCTTCATCGACAACGAACGCCGCCGCGATGCAGTCAACTTTATATCTACGACAGGGAAGCACAGGCAGAGATTCGTGGTGGCTGTTGATCTAGGGGATACACTGCGTATAGACTTCATGGAGAAGAGGCGGGGAGACGACAACCTCTTGTTCTTGGCGTCCAAGCATGGAGACGAGCAACAGCTGTATCGGTTTAACAATGGTGCGATGGTCTCTGTGAAAGTCGTCTGGTCAACCATATTATACGATGCAGACTGGGAAAATGAGTAGGTTTGAAGCCAGCACCTTTGTATATTTCAGAGTACCCGGTTTGAGTTATCTTGTTAGAAGAGGAGAGAGGATGGGTTTCCATATATACCCACCTCTCGTCGGCCTTCTTGTCGTGAATGAGCAGGTTCGACAAGACATCGGGGAGGGCTAGGTGAGAGAAATCGGCGATACTGTGCTGGGTGGGAGAAATCAGCGGCGGAGGAGAAAGGGGCGGCGGTAGGGAGAACTAGAACTACGGGAGGGAGAGATGAAAGAAACGGCGAGAAAAAAGACTTTATTTGTGTGAATGACACGGTTGGCCACTTGCAGCCCCGCCTTTCGTTGCGTCCACCCCCCCACCCCCCCCCCCCCCCCCCCCCCCCCCCCCCCCCCCCGCGCGCAACGTCCCCTATGTACCGGGGATGGCCTCAGACCGAACATCGTATTGGACCGCGTTGGACCGAAAAGTGGTTTGGGGCGCTCGACTGGAACGGTCAAGCGTCTGACGCGCTCCAAATCTCTTTGGGGGATGGTTTGCGGAACGCGAATGGAGATGCTCTTATGACATCAAATTTGTGTGTTAGAGAATTAACTTAATCGAAGTTGAACATAGCTGATATTAAAAAACTAATGCTGCGTTTGGATGTATGCATTCAACCTAGGTATTGGGTATTCGGGCATTCAGGAGCCGAATATCTGAAACTTGAGCGTTTGGATGTACTAGGTATTCAGGCTAGACATTCGGGCTCGATATCGAGGCGGCCCGAATCAACTAGCAAGACCTCCTCCCGAAAGACGAGCGTCTCTCCTCGACATCGCGTGGTATTCGGCCCGAAGCGTTTTTCCTCTCGCTCCCGACCTCCGCTCTCGCTCTCGAACCCGCCGCCGCCCGCCTCCCTCCTTCTCCGCTTTCAGCTAGGCCGGACACCGCCGCCTCCCTCCTTCTCCGCCTCCGGCCAGGCTGGGCACCGCCGCCTACCTTCCCGACCCCGCCGCCTCCCTTCCCGACCCCGCCGCCTCCATCCTCCTCTTTGGACCTCAGATCGAGCGAGGGCGGGCGAGCTCCACCACCGAGCAGGACCGAGGTGAGCTTCCCATCCCGCGCCTCCAGCTGCCAAGGCTCGCCGGTGTCCGCCCTCTCTCTCCCCTGTCTCCCCACATAACAAGTATTCAAGTCAATTTGTTTGTTATTTGTTATAAGCAGAGGTCATCCTGTGGCGTAGTTTGTGGATAGATAGACAGTGCTTAACTTAAATTGAAGTTGGGCGTATAATTGCCACAGATAAGAGGTCCGACAGTGCTTAATTCAAAGGGAATGCAGTTTGCAGTACGATGGTTAGTTTACAGGTGACTGCTTGTCGTAACTTTCGGTTTCTGCTGCTCCTGTGTTGTATAATATTGTGCAAGCAATATTGTGCAATGTGTTGTAATCCAAGAACATATATGTCATATGGTCATTCAAATATATATTCAAAAGTTACAAGAAATCATTTTCAAACATGTATCATAATCACACTCTCATACAAATGCAATACACCACTTTGACCATCCAAACAAGATTTGGCATCCAAGTAGGATATCAATTCTAGCTACCAAATATCTAAACATCCAAACAGAAATATTGACATTGATCTCAATGCAAATGTCCCATGGTTTTGATATCTCACCGAATGCAATGCCTAGCCTCCCAATACATACATCCAAACGGAGCATAAGTGAATTGTGATAGATCTAAATCAGAAATTTTAAACCTGTCTATGGATCCATTGCGTGGATTGGTCGTGCCTCTGTGCCTCAAAACCGCTTGCATGGCATTTCCAAATCACACCGAAGATTTCGTGTCGTGTTTAGGGCCACGCTAGCCCTCGGTCGACTGTAGATTTTAGTACTGCTTTTTGTTTAGAATAGATTTTAGTACTGCTGATGTGAACTATTGGGAGAAAGGCATCTTGCTCTGGTATTCAGGTTGTACTGTGTTAGTGCTGCCGTTTGTACTGAGTTCATGCTTTTAGTACTGCTGTCAGTCAAATTGTGTTGTATGCGCGGTATTTAACCGAACGAGCCAAAAAGGTGAAAGGGATGAGTGGGGATTAGGGTGATGACTGGGGATTAGATCCCACAACCGAACAAGGCCTGATGGTGTAATAATTTTGGACAGCGCAGTCACCTAATCCATCTTTCGATCCCACCACAGGCACAAGCCCGGAGCACGCATAACCCCCTCTGAACGTTAGTCAGAGAACCATCATAGCGTCTTCGGCTGCATGGATTGGTCTAGGGCAGCGTTTGGTTACTACATTCAGACTGAATCTCTGGTACTGTACCTTTTAACTGCCGTCATGATTATTCCATGCGCACCGCAGCAGCTTCAGCCTTCAGGGTAAGACGACCTGCAGAGACGACGACGATCGCTAGGTTGTGCCGGAGCAGGACAACACGGATCACATGATCGTAGTAAAGCTAGGTAGTCCGGGTCGCAAAATCTATAGAGATGGCGATAACGCATTGGTCGTTTGAGAGAGGTAGAAGAAAGGAGAGAAACCACCTTCTGCTTGGCGCCTGGTCGGGACGGTCGAGTCCATGAGGTAAGGCGCGCGGACGGATCGATGCAAAGGCGATGGCCGGCCGGCCGGCCGGCATGGTCCCGATCGTGCTGGCGATTGGTCCCGTTTTCTCCACGATCGTTTCTCTCTGTTTGCTTGACGGAGGCTCGATCGGGGCGGCCATCCTGATCCCCAGTAGAGTAGGTTGATTACATCCCTTTCGTACCACCTCGTACCTCGGATTATGCGTGCATCTCAGATGATGATGATCGGAACCAATTGTACGTTCTTATACACTATGAATACAATTCATCTACACGAAACAAACATGACAACACTGCAATGTCAGAATGTCGCACACTCGCCCCCCATGTTGCCCTCTGAAACTTTGATCAATAATAGACAGAGTCCAAGCAAATGCGATAGCATAGAAAACAGGGATAACTGTGTATTCATCTTGTTTTGGTTGTCCTTTGCTCTAATCTATTTCCCGTGGACTTGCCTGCCCTCCCCGTTTGCATGCGCTTGGTGCCCCATGAGCATGACACGTTGGGGCATGCAGTGGAAAACGCCAACGGGCGGACAACGTCAGGCGCACGTACGTACATCTGCCAAAAAGCCACGCATCATCATGGAGCATGGATGATCAAAAGCTAAATGACAACTCACACATTTTTTGATGCGATTATCGATGAATATATATGTGGGTACCAAGTATGCAATTCAACTGCTACCATAGACTCTTATTTTACTATATATTCAGCTTAAGGTAAACGCACGCCAGAATATACTAACGTGAAACCGGTTCAAACTTGTTTGAAACTTTTTAACGTGTATCTTGTTTGAAATGGAGATGCATGGGCAGATGTTATAGGCGACTAGTGGCTGGGTGCAAAAATCCAAGTAGTTCGCGGAATCTGATGTGGCGTGAATGACCGCGTCCAGGAATCGAACGCGAGTAGGTCCACGCAGCACCAGGAATCTGCCTGGCCAAGGCATATGCACCCGTGTGGCCTTGTCCCTTCCATTTTTTTTTTTGAGAATCAAAGCTGCATTTATATTAAACACCCGCACCCTCCGATACTAACAGGTTCACAATGTACATAGGTGGAACACCCAACCAAACATTACAAGCTTTATTTATGCAGCCTTCCTTTGCTAGGATATGAGCAACGCCATTGCCGGAACGACGTGTGTGTCTTACTGAGTGATCAGAAAAACTCTGAAGCAGCTCTTTAACTTCTTCGATGAGAGGCCCAAATGGAGACCTGTCCTTCTCGCTGCGCTGAAGTTTCGCCACGACGTTGTCGTGGTTTCGTCAACAGATCTGCCATAGGGATAGGTGTATGGCGGTTTGTGGAAGGGGGTGAACACGGCGGAGCGATCGAGGACGGTGGTAGCACGAGTTTACCCAGCTTCAGATCCCGCAATGGTGGCGAGATCCTACGTGCTGCTATAATTCAGTATATGGCAACAGGTGCTCGATCTGAACACTGTCTCAGATGGCCTGCGCGTCGTCCCTGACCAGTACTCCCAGATGGCCTGTTCTATTGAGACCTTGCTCGATCTGAACACTGTCTCGGTCGAGGAACTGATCGGGCGTCTGCGCTCCTCGGAAGGACGCGGCGGCGGGACGGCGAAACAGAGCGCTGGCGGCGTACTGCTCCTCACGGAGGAGGAGTGGGAGGTGCGTCGCAAGCAGCGCGAGCAGGGCAAGGCTCTGGCGGCAACGACAATGGCAACGGCCGCAAGAAGGGCAAGCCCAAGCCGAAGAACGGGTCATATATCTATTGGAGCACCAGTTTGCTGCATCACGAACTATGCTAATAATCTGATAATTTAGTGTGTGGTACTCAAAAGTTTTAACTACTACTTGCAAAAATGTAACTCCACATACTACTGTTGCGCTACGATACTATCTCCAACACCTATTGTGCAGCAGGATTAGTTTGGCCTACCATCTACAACCAATTAACTCTTCGAAAACAAGCACTGAGCAAATATCTATCTCCAACAGCATGCAGGCAGCCGGATTAATAACTAGAATGCCCCAAAAAAATTCTTCGATTCATGAAGTGTACCTTGTTTTGTTGCAAAAAGCAACTCTATTAAGAAGATTCGTGAAAGAGATGTGTTCTTCCATGGAATCAGTGTGGCTCGCGAGGTTGCTGGGAAACTAATTTACCTGATCCAGATCCATGCGGCTGTGAGGTGATAGTATGTTTCTGCAAGAACACACAGATGCAATTTGCTCAGAAATTATTGAAGTGGATTCGTGAAAGATTACAGAGATTCACAATAAGTATTCGGGGAAGATTACAGAGATTCACAAAAAAATTAGATTGCAATCACTAGGCAAAAGTTTAGGATAAAATACCTTCCCTGTACCTCCTGCGATGCGAGCCGACACGAACGAAGGAGACGATGAACAGAAGCAGTCTCAGATCTAGGTCAAAACAGCCCTCGGGGCACCTCCTCCGCCACCAACCGAACCTGACAGCTGCGGGTCCCATTTATGTATCATACGGTATTGTGAATCGGTACAAGATCAGCCACATGCCCCGCCCAACCAATACCATCAAAGAATTCGATATACAATAGTGGTGGACCCACACTTTCGTCGCATCTTGATGCATGCTTCGACGGCGGATTGGACACCGCTAGGGCGCGGCACCTCCAGAAACGCCGCACCCTGTTGTGACAAGGAAGATGGCGCATACTGTTGCCTCGATTGGCCGTTGACGTGATGTGTTGAGGCCACTGCATGCAGTGGTAGTACGTCTTTTGCCTTTACGTACAAACTCGATCCGCTGGTGATCTGTATGCATGCCACAACATATTGAGTTTTCTTTGTATCATTCATCGCTGATCACGGACGACTGAATTTTGATTTGTCATTTTTGCTGAGTCCAAATACAATATATTTAATATTATGCTCTAAAAATTTACACATCACGGAGTACAATATTGTTTTTATCGGATCACTACGGGAACTCCACAAGGTGCTGACGGCAACATTCTGTGCCGACGGCTTTTTATCGGGGCCATCGGCATAGGCAACGAAGTAGGCAGCCCACCAACAAGGTCGTCGGCACAGTTTAACCATCGGCGTAGGACAGACTGGACCGATGGCTACCGTCGGCATAAATAGGTTCGTCGGCATAGCTTTATTCTAGCCGTCGGCATAGATATGACCGTCGGCATAGCCTTCATCTGGCCGTCGGCATAGGTAGGCTAAGCTATATATGCCGACGGCAATGCCGGCGGCATAGCTCTTTTCAGCACAGCTCTTTTTTTGAATTAATGCTTTTATTTTCTATGATTTTGTTATATATGATTATTTTCTTGTATTAAAATATTAATAGAGACATCGTAGCTACGACTAACAAACACGAGCATCGCCTCCCATTTTTCTTCTCTCACGCCTCGTGGTGATGCACGGATGCCTCGATCGTTCGTCTCCACCACCACCGGCTATATATATGCCTGCACTTATCTGATAACGATAATGCATTTTCTGGCCAGCGTGCACGCCATGCTAGCTAGCTAAGCTAGTACGTACCTCACCCGTTTAATTATTGCAAGTCAGTGTTGGAGACCAGGCGTTCGTCCCCACTACGCAATGGTTATTTTTAGCCAAAGCGTGGTACTTACGTATAAACGTAGCATAGACAAACTAGTACCAACGGAAAATATCTGCTGGACCATAGAAGATCGATCAAGGTAGGATATATAGGTTGATCTAGGAAGTTTTTTGCCGTCGGCATAGATCTTTTCGACATATTAGAGTATGTTTCCTCGTGTTGGAGACCAAGCGTTTGTCCCCAATACGCAATGATTAAGGATGTTGCCACCTCTTAGCCTGTCTCTACTTTTATCCAGGTCAAGTCCATTACAAAATCTCATCTAGAAATAAAATGCTCAAATGAAACTCAACACGAGACAATATATTGCTTAGTGTAGCCAATTCTAATTAAGATTATGTGGTGACTCAATATTCACAGTAGTAAAATGCAGTACACTATTAAAATGATGGTATGGATGTTATATTTAGTTTCCTCTAATTTTTCTGATCAATTTAGACATATTATTTATCAAATTCTGATTTACAGATTTGTAAATATGAATTATTCAATATTAAATGAAAAAAAGAAATTAAAATTTATTTTACTTTTATTTGAATTCACGATTATCATTAGTTATTCAATTTTTTTACTAAAATAATTGTTTGAAATTCAAATTATAAAGGCATGTGACATCATGGCCCAAGGGTTAATATGATTGGTATGATATCAATAAAGTATAACTTGTTTCTTGGAAGCTCATTAGGACAGAACAAAGAAGTTAAGCGTGCTAGGACTAGAGTAGTTTGAGTATGGGTGACCGATCAGAAAGTTTCACTAGGAGTGACTGATTTGACCTAAAATTAAGTGTGCTTAGAGATAAAAATGTTCTAGTGTGATTACTGGTCAAATAATTCAAATATTTTAAAATTTTCAAAAAAAAATTACGCTGACGGCTAAGCCGTCGGCCTAGCCGTCTATGCCGACGACATTTCTATGGCGACGGTAATCTAGTATGTACCGGCACTCGCCTAGGCCGACGGCGAGGTGCCGACGGCCACCGTCGGCACAACCTATGTCGACGGCCGGCAGCCGTAGACACCTTGACTGCGTGCTGTAGTGGATGTCCCCGAAGGGATATGGAGTACAATATTGTGAACCTCCTGGCATTTTCTGTTTTTTTTTGGAATGTCTAAATTCAATATTTTAGATATTCAAAATTCGCCCTCAATGAAGCGTGAGCTCCAAATGACCGCTCTCCTACTACACAATAATACTATATCCTTGTCTCACGTCGTAGTAAGAATCGCTCACTGTTCTGTTCTGTAGTACTCTTTTGGTGTGCACATATGCATCTATGGGCTGGATCGATCTACACTGTTGGTGTGACAAGGAAGATGGAGCGTACTGTTGCCTCGATCGTCTGATGACGTGATGTGTTGAGGCCAGTGCATGGAGTAGTACGTCTTTTTTCCTTTACGGCTTTACGTACAAACTCGATCCACTGGTGATCTGCATGCCAAGGATCCGTCAAATTATTCAGCATCAGCGGTACCTACTACACTCCTATGCATGCCATGCGCATAGCAACCGCGAGAATTGTAGATGTAGTACCGCGTACGTGCATGTTATGTCTACTCAGCTCACGTCAAATTATGTATGCAGCACTATTGTTGGCGATCTGTCACGATCTTATGTCTACTCAGCTCACGAGCTTCATGCATGTATGCAGCACTATTTCTGCCGATCCAAGATAGCTAGCCACTAGAAAGGAAGCAGCTCGTACGTGTAATGACGAACAAGTTCAATTTTGCGACGGGAACGCAAGCATGTACATACTCCTTTCGTAATTCTTACCAAATTAAAACCCCATGACAAAAAATGTGGAACGGAGGAAATACGTCGACAGTGCAAGCCTTGTACAGTACAATTGGTGCATGCCCGTTGGCACGAGATTATCCTTCGTCTCTTACAATAATATCACGGACAGCTACGAATAAACATACGAATCTCCGATGGAATTCGTTTACCACCTGGCGTACGCGCGGGGAAAAAGGCCGTGCATCTGATCAGAGATGCCGAGCCACTACCTTCGCAGGCTGTTCAGGATAAAGAGGTTGAAAGTAGGACTCGGATACATGTCTGCAGATCGATCCGTTAGCAGAGAGAGGCGGGTCCACCAAGAGGAGCGTAATTCTAGGGCGATCGGAGGGCGATCGCGGTGAGGCTAGGGTTTCTTCTCGAGGGTGGCGGCGATCGGCGGCGCAGGGGTCCTCGACTGCGAGGATTGATCCGGGCGACGGTTCTGTGTCGGGGATCCGTGTTCCTTGTGCTCGTGGAGTGCAGGAGCGGGAGTTCTGATGGCATCTCCGAACCGAACTAGGGTTGGGGTGAGGGTTCTTCTAGAACTCCATCTCGAACGCCGGTAAGATCGGGAGCGGAGAATCTGGCAGCGAGTTTATCAGCGAGGATGGGAGATTTGTTGCTGACGGAGAAGGAGGCCGCTGGGCTGGTCGTCAAGAGGAGCGGCGCGATCCCTGTCCCGCGGCCGAAGTGGGCGGTGGTGGGCAAGGTTTGCTCGCCGAGGAGGCTGGTGATCGGAGCGTTGGAACGCTCGATGGAGAGGGCTTGGGGGCTGCATCGCCAGGCTCAATTCAGAGAGATCGGTGACAACCGATTTGTGGTGAGATTCTCGTCGGAGGGGGACTGGAAGCATGTGATGAAGAACGGGCCATGGCAGTTCGATGTCCATGCAGTGTTGTTGAAGGAATATGACGGGTCGATTCGTCCCTCCGATATGGTGTTTGACACGATGGAGATCTGGGTTAGAGTGTTGGATCTGCTGATGGACATGATGAATAGTGTCTATGGAGAGATGATTGGAAGCTGGGTGGGGCGTTACATCTCGGTGGATGTTGATGATGATGGAATGGTTTGGGGAAAGGAGTTGCGGATTAGGGTTGCTGTGCGGGTTGATCAACCTCTTCCTCGAGGCATCCCGCTAAAAGATTCAGATTCAGAGACAGATAGTCAGTGGTTTGACATCAAGTATGAGCGCATCCCACATTTTTGTTTTGATTGTGGCTGTTTGGTGCATGGCGAGGATGGCTGTCAAGCTGAAAGAGTGGAAGTGAAGCAATGGGGAGAATGGTTGAGGGCTTCGCTGAGAAAGCTTCAAAAAGCACCCTCGTCAGCGCATTCGTCGATGTCATCTAGCAGTTTTGGCAGTAAGTTTGAGGGGTCGGTTTCAAGGCCTACGGGGGGAGTGAGCATCCGTGATCTGCCGCCAAGGAGGAAGTTGTCATATGGCTTCGAGAACTCTGGGTCATCTCGCACTGGCGGGCATGATGCAGGGGAATTTGGCGATGTGACCAGTCCTCCAAAAGACCACAGGGTCAAGGTGCATGACCGACTAGGAGGCAAGGCTCCCATGGCCCCGGAGCCAAAAAAGAACAAGGGGGGCAGATTTGTTCATAAGCCAAGGAACCCATCTGACAATCAAATGGGGGATAATTTGCAAGTGCCACTGGGTGCTTTGACAAAGAAGAGGAACACATGACAGGTGTGGCTACCAGTGCCTGTACGAGTAGTGGGGGAAGATAGTTAGGAATCAGCGGAGAAGAGACGGAGGATAGCTTCTGTTTTTGATAGGCTCGATGATCCATCGGCGGACCCTGCGAGGCAGGGCCGCCGGGAGCAATGAATATTCTCAGCCTTAACTGTCGCGGACTGGGGTTGGACGCGGCGGTAGGCGAACTCCGAGACCTGTGTAGGTCGTACAACCCAGAGGTGGTGTTTCTTTGTGAAACAAAGAAAAGAGCGAAGGAGATGGATAAATTGAAGTGGAGTTTGGGCTTCTCTAATGGGGTGGCAGTGGACTGTTGTGGGAGGAGTGGAGGTTTGGCGTTGTGGTGGAGAAATGGGGTGGAAGTGTCGGTTCGACCTTGGTGCCAGTACTTTATCGATGCAAAGATAATGGCGCAAGGTAAGACATGGCGTTTTACGGGGGTTTATGGGGAGCCTTGCAGTGATTTGAGGGCAAAAACCTGGGAAGCACTTCGATTCTTAAAATCTCAAGACGACTTACCGTGGCCGTGTGTTGGTGACTTCAATGAAGTGCTAGCTCAACATGAACACCAGGGAGGGAATTTGCGGAGTCAGACACAGATGACGGCCTTCAGAGATTGTCTTGCACACTGTGAGCTCACGGATTTGGGCTTCAAAGGATATGAATTTACTTGGAATAACAAACGGGAGGGGCCTGAGAATGTCCAGTGTAGACTGGATCGGGGGACGGCGACTGCGTCGTTCCTCAACATGTATCCATTAACCCGAGTGGAGCATGTGATAACGGAGGAATCAGACCATATGGCGTTGCTGATTACACTGGAATCAGACCATATGGCGTTGCTGATTACACTTTCTGATGGTCAAGCGGTTTGTAATTCCTCACGGGCGCGTGGATTCATGTACGAGGAGATGTGGCAGAGGCATGAGACATATGAGGACATGGTGCAATCTGCTTGGGAGAACAAGACCTCAAATGGAACGGGGATCACAAGCCTCTGGAGACAGCTCCGAGAGGTGTCAGCTGATATGAAACGATGGAGTTTCGAAGTTTTCGGCTCAGTCAAGGCCGAGATCAAAAGGCTGAGATCTCAGCTGGAGACTGCTAGAGAGAAAGCGCGGCTTACTGGCACGTCACCAGAGGTGCGAGAGCTTGAGCAGCGGCAGCGGTTGCATGAAGTTTTTGAACGAGAGGAAATCATGTACAAGCAACGATCCCGGCAAGAGTGGCTGAAGTCTGGCGATAAAAATACAAAATATTTTCAGAATCGATGCTCGCACAGAAGGAGGAAGAATACGGTGCTAGGGTTGCGAAGAGAGGATGGATCGCTATGCAAATCAAACGAGGGCATGATTGATATGGCACAGGCCTTTTATCAAGAACTGTATACTTCAGAGGGAACATCAAATGTGGAACAAATTCTAAATTTGATGAACACCTCGGTAACAGAAGGAATGAACCGGGCGCTAGAAATGGAGATCTCGGACAAGGAAATCTCGGAGGCTTTGTTCCAGATGGGACCGACAAAAGCTCCTGGGCCGGACGGTCTGCCTGCCCTCTTTTACCAGAGGCACTGGCCTCTGTTAAAGACTCATGTGTGTTCTGCGGTGAGAGATTTTTTGGCGGGAAAAGAGTGTCCGGAAGATTTTAATGATACGGTTCTGGTTCTGATTCCGAAAGTTAATGCGCCAGAATTACTGACTCGGTTCTGGCCGATAAGTCTGTGCAATGTACTATACAAGCTGGCATCCAAGGTGGTGGCCAATAGATTGAAGAAAATTCTACCAATCTTAATCTCGGAGGAGCAGAGTGCGTTTGTTCTAGGCAGATTAATCACGGACAACGTTTTTATTGCTTATGAGTGTGTGCATGCAATCCGAACGAGGAAGAGAAAGAACCCGTTGTGTGCAGTAAAGCTTGATATGATGAAGGCATATGATCGGGTGGAGTGGGTTTTTTTGGAGAAGGTATTGTTGCGGCTGGGGTTTGTAGCAGGGTGGGTGGCGATGGTGATGAGGTGTGTTCGGACTGTCTGTTTTTCGGTTAAGCTTAATGGAGGTATTTCAGAATCGTTCCTACCTTCGAGGGGTTTGCGTCAAGGTGATCCTTTGTCACCGTATCTATTCCTTTTTTGCGTTGAGGGTTTCTCAGCGTTACTTCGCCAAGCTCAATTGGAGAAGGAAATCTCAGGAGTCAGTTTCGGAAGGCAGGGCCCGACAATCACTCATCTGCTTTTTGCAGATGATAGCTGAAAGTTCATACTTTGTATCCCTCATGTTTTATGTGTTAGACAACAACATTAGGAATTTTAAGTGTGTGTTAAGTGGTGCAGATTTTATAGTTCCAGGCCGGATTATCCGGCTAGGGTCTTTTGCTCCGACGAGAGGTCAAAAAATGGCTAAGTCTTTTGCTCGGCGTCAACCAGATATGGGGCCAGATATTCCGGCCAGGGAGCCGGATAATCCGCCCCCCCCCCCCCCCCCCGGCGAGAGCTCAAAAACTGCTAAGGACTTTGGTCGGCGTCATGCAGTAATGGGGCCGGATATTCTGGCCAGGGGCCGGATAATCCGCCCCCCTTTCGACGACCTCAGAATTTGGTTAAGGACCTGAGTCGGCGTCATCCAGTAAAGGGCCCGGATATTCCGGCCAGGGGGGGCGGATAATCCGGCCAGCCGGATAATCCGGCCATACTTTGGCCGGATAATCCGCCCCTCCAACTCAGCAACGGCTACATTTTGGGAGGGGCTATAAATACCCCTCCCCTTCTTCAACCTCAAGCTGCTCGTCTTGCACAAGAAGAACACCCCATTTGGAGCCACCAAATCCACAAGATCTCCTCCCTCAACCCACCAAAGCTCGTGATCTTTGGAGAATCGAAGGAGAAGGCCTTGATCTACATCCTCATCGAAGCGATTTGATTTCCCCTCTCATTTGCTTGAGGGCCCCTTGTGTCTTGGGTTCCCTTGTGTCCCTTGACCTTGATTTGTGTGATTGATATCTTGATACTTGTTGATTGATTGCTTTGTGGTGCTTGGGAGCCTCCAATTCAGTTGTGGAGTTATGCCCCAAGTTTTGTAAAGGCCGATTCCGCCTTGAGGAATCCCTTAGTGGAAAGTGAGCTAGGCCTTTGTGGCGGAAACTTGCACCGGAGAATAGGGTGAGCCTTTGTGGCGTTGGTTAGGCCTTTGTGGCAACCACACCCCTTCAACGTAGACGTACTTCCCCTAAAAAGGAAGGAACTACGGGAATTACATCCGTGTCTCTGTGTGCTCCACTCTCGGTTACCTCTATCCTTTATTGCCTTTACTACTTGTATCTTGCTTAGCTTGCTAGTTGTCATATAGGTAAATTCACCTTAGTTGCATATCTAGAGAATTTACCTTTTGTGTCAAGCCTAAATTGAAAAAGAATTAAAATTTGAGTATCACCTATTCACCTCCCCCCTCTAGGTGCCCATACGATCCGTTCAATTGGTATCAGAGCCTCGGCTCTTAATTCGGGCTTGACCGCCTAAGAGTATGGATCCACCACCTAGTGAGGGCTCGGGTCAAGTTTCCATGGGTGAGTTCAAATCTTTGGAATCATCCACGACTTCCATGACGTCTCAAATAAGCGAGTTGCGTGAAATGATAGCGCAACTCATGCAAGCTAAAACTGCTAATGCTCCTCCACCTCCGGAAAAACCCGCTACTCCACAAGTGGAGAATGTGGCGGTAGATGTGGAGGGTGCCGACAAAAATACCGATGCTAAGTTTTCCACCAAGGGCAACGGGAAAGGTGAATTCCCACATTGGTATTCACCCGACCCGCCGGTTCCTCATCCTCATATTAACAATAGAGGAGATCCACCTAAGCTTGATGCATTAAACTTTGGTCAATGGCAATATCAAATGATCTCTCATATGCGCAGTTCTTGCATCGAGCTTTGGAGGATCATTGAGGAAGGATTCAAAGCTGTGGATCCCAGCAACATGACAAGAAGAGAGACGGTCGATAGTCAACTCAATGCTACCGCTCTTCACATGATTCAAGTCGCCGTTGGGTCCAAGGACTTGCCTCACATCCAACACTTCTCCACCGCCAAAGAAGCTTGGCAAGGACTCTCCGACGTCTTTGTTGGCAAAGAGAGCATGAAGAAAACAAGATATGTGGCCTTATCAAATCAAGCGGAGGGGTTCTTCATGATGGATGGTGAGCACCATCGAGAGATGTATAGAAGACTCAAGGCTATCGCTACCACCTTCAAGAATCTCAGTGCTCACCATATTGATGATGAGTGGATCAAGATGAAGTACATTCTTGCTCTTACTCCATATGAGCCCGCGGATGTGAAGAGTGTTCAAGGCAAGCACAACTTCAATGAGATGACCTCCAATCAAGTGATGCAAGAGATTCAAGCCTACAAGGTTGCCGCACAAAATGCGGAAGATGCTCGTGCTCGTGCCATAGGAATGCAAAGAAGCTCCAATCTTGCATTAAAAGCTAGTGTGGTTGAGAAAGAGGTTCCTCTTCAAGCAAGCATTGAAGCAAGGCTAGAGATGTGTCCCGAGGACATAAGACATGAGTACAATGAGCACATGGCCTTCTATGGAAAAACCTTTTGGGTTGATCCACACAAGGCTAAAGAAGACAATCAAAGAAGAAGCAAGTCAAGTGGCTATCAAAGGAATGACAACAATGGTCAAAGGGTGAGGACATGCTACAATTGCAATGATAGATTCCACTTTGTTGCTGAGTGCCCCTATGAGAAGAGAGAAGACCATGGTGGAAAGCTCATCCTCAAAAGCAAGACCAAGTCACCATCAAAGAAGCCATTTGTGAAGAAGGGTGGACCAAAGAAGAAACAACCAAAGTTTGTGTTCTTGACTCAAGAAGAGTACTCCGCAAGTGAGAGTGATGAAGAAGAAACCACAACTAGTGAGATGGCCGCAATGGCAACCACCTCCACTTCCCCCACATCACTCTTTGAACCCCCAATGAGGACTCTCTCGTCAAGAACGTCAAGTGCCTTATGGCCAAGTCTTCCGAGGTATCACCCACACCTTTCTCCTCCTCTAAGACAAATGATGCTCCCTTGAATGATCTTGCTAGTCTTAGAGTAAAGGAAGAAATTGTTGCTTTTGATGATTATGTGTCTAGTGTAGATGGCGTTCACAAGCTACACTTTGAACGTCTATTGAGCCAATATGGTAAAACTCTTGAAAAACTAGATGAACAAATGAGGCTTGAAAAGGAATATGCTCAAGATATTGCCTCACTAACCGAGTCTCTTGAAGAAGAGCAAGAGGAACGAGCAACTCTCGAAGAGAAGCTCGATTCCATTGAGGAATCTAATAATGAAGTTGTTTCCAAACTCATTAAAGAGCGAGACCATGCTCGTGCTAAAGTAAAAATGCTTAAAAAGAAAAAGGTTGAATTTGGTGTTGGTCATGATATACTTGTTAAGGATTTAGAAGATCTTGACAAGGCTCACAAGGCCTTGAAAAGTGAACACTCTATTCTTACCAAGTCACGTGAACAACTTCAAATTCAATTGACTAAGAATAATGTGCCTAGTTCTTCTACTTCTACTTGTGATCATGCAAATGTTATTGAAGAAAATGCTAGGTTGAAAGATGAGCTTGCCAAGTCCTCCATTCCCATAGGTGTGAAAAACTTGAATGACCGTTTGAGTAAGCAAAAGGCATTTGGTGATAAAACGGGGATTGGCTTTGTCTCAAAGAAGAAGAAGAAGAATAACAAGAAAAAGAAGGCCAAGCCCGCACAAGAAAAGAAGGATCCTATTGTGGGTGGCAAAGCCACTCATGATGATCATGCGGGAATTGCTAACCCTCACTATGTCTTATTTCGTGATTATTATGGTGATGTTTATGCAAAATATGTTGGTCCAAATGATGGTTATGTTGCTTGGTCTATTTGGGTTCCAAAAACCCTTGTTACTAACAAAAGAGGACCCATTGAGAAATGGGGACCTAAAACCAAGCAATGATCTCTTGTAGGACTATGCTTCCGGTGGTTCAAAATGGGTGCTTGATAGTGGATGCACAAGTCATATGACCGGAAGCAATAATATTATGACGGAGATGAAGCCTAACGTCAACAATATAACCGTCACTTATGGAGATATATCACAATCCGAGGTATTGGGTCTTGGCAAGGTGGTGGTCGCACCGGATATTTCCCTTGTGGACTTCATGCTTGTTGAGACCCTTGGTTACAATTTACTTTCAGTTCGTGCACTTGGAAAGATGGGCTTTGCCGTCTTCATTGATAATGATATTGTGGTACTCTTGTGGAGCAAGTCTCTAAAGGTCGCTTTCGTTGGGCACGTTGAAAACAACTTGTATGTGGTGGACTTCTCGGGGAAAACCACTACAAGTGCAATGTGTTTATTCGGAAAGACCGATGTGGGTTGGCTTTGGCATCGCCGACTAGCCCATGTCAATATGAGAACTTTGCAAAGTCTTCACAAGGGTGGCCACATACTCGGACTAAAAGAGAATGTTTCTTTTGCCAAAGATCGTGTTTGCAGGGCTTGCGTTCTAGGAAAAATGCATGACTCTCCCCATCCAAGCAAGACTATCATTTCTTCCAAGAGGATCTTGGAGCTCCTTCATGTGGATCTCTTTGGTCCTCCCTCTCATGCAAGTCTTGGTGGGAAGAAATATTGTTTGGTGATTGTTGATGACTATTCAAGATACACTTGGGTCTATTTCTTCAAGCACAAGAGTGAGACTCAACAAACCGTCATCGACTTTGCCAAAGAAGTTGAACGTCGACATGGGCAAACTATTTTGGCAATAAGAAGTGACAATGGCACCGAGTTCAAGAACTACACCTTAAATGGATTTCTTAGTGATGAGGGGACTCGTCATCAATATTCCGCTGCATACACCCCTCAACAAAATGGTGTAGCCGAGAGGAAGAACCGGACTCTTATGGATATGGATAGGTCCATGTTGGCGGAGTTTAAGTCTCCATACAACTTTTGGGCCGAAGCTATCTCTACGGCGTGCCACTCTTCGAACCGGCTCTTCCTCCACAAAGGCTTAAACAAGACTCCATATGAGATACTCACCGGAAGCAAGCCCAACATCTCCTACTACCGGGTTTTCGGGTGTAAAGTGTTTCTTTCAAAGAAAAGGAGTTCATTTAGGTAAATTTGATCTGAAAGCAATAGAAGGTATTTTTGTTGGTTATGGTGCCGAATCCCACACTTATAGAGTCTTCAACAAGTCCACCGGACGTGTTGAAGAATCTTGTAGTGTGGTATTTGAAGAAAATGATAGCTCCCAAGGGGGGCGAGATGTTGTTGCTTGTGATGTAGATGTTGAAATACGTCTGAAAGGATCGTATGAGCGACTAGAGGGGGGGGTGAATAGGAGCTACCCAATTTTTTAATTCTTTTCAAGTTAAGGCTAGACAAGAAGGTAAATTCTCTAGATGTGATACTAAGTGAATTTACCTAGAGTGACAAGCAAGCTAGCAATAACAATATAAGTAAAGGTACGAGTAAAGGATAGAGGTCACCGCAATGGAGACACGAAGACACGAGGATGTATTCCCGTAGTTCCTTCCTTGTTACGGGAAGTACGTCTACGTTGGAGAGGTGTGGTGCCACAAAGGCCACCAACGCCACAAAGGCTCACCCTATTCTCCGGTGAACAAGCCACAAAGGCGAGTCCACGCTCCACAAAGCGATGCCCTTGAAGGCGGCACGACACCTTTACACAAAGTATTGGGGCAAGCTCCACAACTCAATTGGAGGCTCCCAATAGGCCCACCAAGCTCTTACACACAAAGTCAAGCTTGGGGGGCGGCTTCTTCCGGCTAGAAATCCGATGAATCACACAAGTAACAAGCCCCTCAACAAAGAGAGGGGGAAAATCAAATCGCCTTGGTGGAAGTGTAGATCTAGGTCTTCTCCCTCAAATCCCAAAAGGGCTTTGAGTTCTATTGGCTAGGGAGAGAGATCTTGAGCTTTGAAGCTTTGGAGCAATGGTGGAGAGAGAGTGGAAGCCGCAGTCCTGTCTTGAGGTGCAAGAAGACTATTTATAGTCCAAGCCAAGGACTAGCTGTTGCTGCCTTTTTAGGCCGGAGTCTCCGGGGTCCAGAGCCCGGAGTCTCCGGGGTAAGTCGACAAGGCCGGAGTCTCCGGGCCAGAGACAAGCTTCTGAAAAGCTTCCGCCCAGAGTCTCCGCCCCCATATCTGGGACGAGCGACACTCGGCGAAAAACGACCCCGGAGGCTTAGGCCGGAGTCTCCGGACCCTGACCAAAGATTCCGGCGTGTGAACACCGGAGTCTCCGGGGTAGCAGATCCGGAGTCTCCGGCGCAGAAACGCCAGAAACAAGTGTTCTTCTGATTTCCACCTATAATGCAGATTAGACTGAGACAGCAGGTTAGATACCTAAGTATTGACAACAAACACCCAAAAATACATTTTGCTAGAAGAGGCTCTTTCAATCTCCCCCTTTTTGGTGTTTGATGACAATACTAAGGTTCAAGAAAAAGATCAATAATATGGGGAGAGCTCCCCCTAGATGTGTGCAACCTTCAACAAAAACTTGATTCAAATGCACACATACTAGACACAAGGCTCCCCTTAAAATAACGAACTATGATCATGTGTGTAAACTACATAGATAGCAATATGACGTAATAAAGCATGACTATTACAATAAAGCACACCACAAGTCTCACACCATATTAAGATAGGTACCACAACGAAATTCAAATTTTCAAAGAACTAAGTACTTTAGAAGAGAGCACAAGCATAGGCAAATGAAAGCTCAACAACAGAAATGCTTGTGCCCGACCCTTGCAAATCCCCGATAATCATACTAATAGAACTCTTCTCCCCCTTTGGCATCGAGACACCAAAAAGGGGAAACGAGCGATGCTACACGTCCCAACAAGTCACTCGTCGTCGTCGTCCTCGGCGTTGCCTTCATAGGAAGGATCTTCATCATCACCCATAGGACCCTTGCCACGACTGGAGGAGGACGGATAGTTGGGCTTGGACACTTCATCGAAATCTCCCCATTGGAGTGAGCTGCCCATCTCTTTGTTCCAAGCACCATAGCTGAGAGTATCATCTGAGTCTGAAGGAGGATGCTCTGGAGGAGGAAGCTTGCGGATAGCACGAAGGTGTTCAACCATCAAACCTTGGTTGTGAGTGATATGCTTGTTCTGAATGTAGATGTTGTGCTGCTCTTTGCGAATATCCACTCCCATGCAAAGCATGGTCCTCTTGAACCAAGATAGTTTCTTGATCTCCTTGTTGACTTCTTCTTTGTTGCGAGAGGGAAAAGGCTGGTTGCTAGCATTCTTGCTCCTCCTCTTTGGAGGAGAAGGAGGAGCCGTCCGAGTGACTTCAATCTCTTCCTCACCCTCTTCTCCTTCCTCATCAACATCATCCTCATCTTCTTCCATGTCTTCATCTTCCTCATCTTCACTGGCGGAGGCAAAGGGTTCATTGGTCACACCCGGTGCCGGTTTCTTTTGAGGCTTCACAGTTTTATGCTCAACCATCTTGGAGATGTCAAGACAAAGAGAGTAGTTGGGAGACTTCCTCTTGATAAGCTTCATCGCATACGGAGCATAAACCGGGGCTTTCTTGGAAATAATGCACTCATACATTTCCCGGTGAATGAAGTCCATGACATCAATGGGTTGAACTTGAGCTTCTTCTCCTTTGCAAAAGACCTCATGAGAGTAGGCAAGTAGGTTGACCAAGCCACCACGAAGAGCATCCAAATTACCCGCACTTGGAGCAATGTTCTCACGGAACAAACGGAGGAGAATATTGTATCTAGTCCTCAAGCCATAGGCCTCCCCAACAACAATCTTCTTGCCTTCTTTAGCAGCAGCTTTTGTGAGCTTACCATAGAGGGGAGCAAGCGCCTTCTTGTTGTAGGCAACTCCGGAGAGGTGCATCCTTGCACCACTTGGCGCATGGTTCCCACTGAATGGGTAACCAAGCTCTTCTGCAAACTCAATGAAGTTGGATTTGATAACTTGATCACCGGTCATCCATGTCATGGGAAGCTCTTCTCCATCTCCAAACACAAGTGTTGCAAAGAATTGGTGTACAAGGAGAATGTTGTAATCTTGCTTAAGTTGCATGAGCGGGTGAAGACCAAGCTTCTCAGTGATCCAAAGAGCTTCATTGAAGTAATCACTCTTGTGAAGATGCTCAAAATCAATTACCTTTTGAGGGCAAACCTTGTGGGTTAGGTTGGCATAGAGCTCGGTGCAAATGAGTTCTTGCTCCCTTCGATGAAAACAGTGGTCATTGGTGTTCCTTGGCAACTCATACATCTCCCTCTTCCTCATATCAGCAAACTCGGGAAGTGACATGCCCCTGAGTGTTGGCAAGTTGTCAAACTTAGCCTTTTTGGCCCTTTCTTCCTTAGCCAGCTGAGCTAGACGAGCTTTCTCTCTCAGAGCATCCCTAGCAATCACAGCAGCACTCTGTCTTTCCACGTAGCAATCCTTTGCCGGGTCATAGTCAAATGTGTGCTTCCTCGGGATACGCTTGCGACGACCACCTGTGTTGCTACCTGTGAAGGAAATGGCACGAAGTAGCAAGGGAAAGGTCAAAAACATGCTCAGAGAATAGGAGAATATCATCTTGTGGAGTCAAATTGTGAAGAAGCCAATCTACACCGGAGTCTCCGGTGTCTGACACCGGAGTCTCCGGCCTCTAGAGGGCGGAGACTTCAAAGTCTCCGGGGTTTGGACCCCGGAGACTCCGGGCAACACGAGGTCAGACAAGGGAGGCTAGGGTTTGCTCGAAATCTTGCACAAAAATGATTCAACAGGATGCTAGATACACACATTGCCGGAAGTGAGTGATTCCAATGGACAAACAACAAGTATTTCATCCAATCCTTTAAATCTAGAGGAATCTAGATGGGAGGAGGAGGAGAATACCGGATGGTTCCATGGAGAAGCAAGCAAGCCGGAGGGAGAAGCTTCCGGAGGCTTGGAGAGGAGGGAGGCCGGCGGCAATGGCGGATCCGGGGCCGGGAAGGCGCCCGGCGGTGACCTGGTGGAGGCGGCGGCGTCCTGGGGAGAGAAGGAGTGGGAGGTGAATGAGGGTAACCGGCTGGTTGCCCTCACCCCGATCCTTTTTACCCAGGGAGAAACCGCTAGGGCCGGAGTCTCCGGGGCTGGTAACCTGGAGTCTCCGGCCTCCAGACACCGGAGTCTCCGGGGTGTAAAACCCGGAGTCTCCGGCCTGCCTCGACCAGATCACACAGCTATGAATTTGAGGATGTTTCTTCGAAAGATGAAGTGTTTTTAGTTGAAAGGGATAGGCTTGGGTCAGATAAAGGTCACTGAGTGGTACTTAGTGTTCAAGTTTGCAAAAATGCAAATAAAACTCAAATAAGGCCAAACATGAACACATTCCCATTGAAAGGCATATAAAAAGCAAATAAGGTGCAAATGGGAATAAGCCTCCACATAGGAGGTCGGTGGCCGAAGCCACCATGTTTGAGTATAAAGGTATGGCACCGCGAAGATATATCTTGGGCCCAAAACCCAAACTCATCAATTAAGGTCAAAATTGTCACAAATGACAAGATAGAACCATATGCTTACTATCGGCATAATGGGGGGAGGGATAGTCCAATTAATTAGGACCGCACTCCCCCTATTTCCATGCCCACATCTAGAACAACACACAAGTTAAAGTATGGGAGTAAATGCACCTAGCTCAAGCCACATTGCTTGAATCAATGATATTTAGTTCATGCCTCAATTCCCGGAATCTTGCTTCATCAAGAGGCTTCGTGAATATATCGGCAAGTTCCTCATTAGTGCCAACATAAGATAGATCAATATCTCCACGGTTGACATGATCCCGAATGAAATGATGACGAATCTCAATATGCTTCGTCTTGTTGTGTTGCACCGGGTTGTGAGCGATCTTGATTGCACTTTCATTATCACATAGAAGAGGCACTTTGTCAAAAATGACACCGTAATCCTTCAAAGTTTGCCTCATCCATAAGAGTTGTGCACAACAACTAGCTGCGGCTACATATTCGGCTTCGGTGGTAGAGAGAGATACACAATTCTGTTTCTTAGATGACCAACACACCAAAGACCTACCAAGAAATTGGCAAGCCCCGGAGGTTGATTTCCGTTCCACTTTGTCTCCCGCCCAATCCGAATCCGAGTAACCTACAAGATCAAAACTTGCTCCCTTTGGATACCAAAGACCAAAGTTAGGGGTATCCACTAAATATCGAAAGATTCTCTTGACCGCCACTAAGTGGCTTTCCTTTGGTGCGGCTTGAAAACGTGCACATACTCCCACGCTTAACATAATGTCCGGTCTAGATGCGCAAAGGTAAAGCAAGGAACCAATCATAGATCTATAGAGTTTTTGATCCACTTCTTTACCATTAGGATCGAGATCAAGATTAACCTTTGTTGGCATGGGAGTCTTAGCACCTTTGACTCCTATCATCTCGAACCTCTTGAGCATGTCTTGGGTATATTTGGCTTGGTTCACAAAAGTCCCTCCCTTCAATTGTTTGACTTCAAATCCAAGGAAGAACTCCAACTCCCCCATCATAGACATCTCAAACTTGTCGGTCATGAGCTTGGCAAACTCATTATTGAAAGCTTTGTTAGTAGAACCAAATATAATATCATCAACATATAATTGGCAAATGAAAAGCTCCCCATTGACCTTCTTAGTAAAAAGAGTGGGATCAATCACCCCAATTTCAAAACCACGATCAACCAATAACTCTTTAAGGTGCTCATACCATGCACGTGGGGCTTGTTTGAGGCCATAGAGCGCCTTATCAAGTTTGTAAACATGGTTAGGAAACTTAGGGTTTTCAAAGCCCGGGGGTTGCTTCACAAAGACCAATTCATTTAAGGGACCATTAAGAAATGCACTTTTGACATCCATTTGTTGAAGTTTAAAGTTATGATGAGATGCATATGCAAGTAAGATGCGAATGGATTCAAGACGGGCAACGGGAGCGAAAGTTTCACCAAAGTCAATACCCTCAACTTGGGAGAAACCTTGAGCCACCAATCTTGCCTTGTTACGAATGACAATGCCATTTGCATCTTGCTTGTTCTTGAAGATCCACTTGGTCCCAATGACATTACGGCAATCTTTAGGCCTTTCTACTAGAGTCCAAACATTATTGCGCTTGAAGTTGTTGAGTTCCTCATGCATGGCATCAAGCCAATCCGGATCCTCAAGCGCTTCATAAACTTTCTTGGGTTCTACACAAGAGACAAAAGCATGATGAGAGCAAAAGTTAGAAAGTTGCCTCCTAGTGGAGACACCTTTACGAACACTCCCAACCACATTTTCCAAGGATATGCTTCTTCGTCGAAGAATGGACTCAAGCTTCTTCTCACGGCGAGTGTGAGCCTCAAGAGGAGATTCTTGAGAGACTACTTGATCATCCTCATGATCACTGTTCTGGTCCTCGCCATGACCATTAAGTGGATTGCCTTGATCATCAAGTGGCCCATAGCCACGGAATTCCGAAGGATCTTCATCAAAGGCTTGATCACCCCCGGAGACTCCGGTATCCATACCCGGAGACTCCGGTATAGGCCGGAGAGTCCGGACCACAGGGGCCGGAGACTCCGGGCAAGATTGCTCGGTGGGATGATCTTGAGGTTGAGGGTGTGCAGCTTGTCTTTGGTCAATGTCCTGTGTGTGTTCAGCAGGTGAAGGCTCCACATGTGTAGAGCATTGTCCTTCTCCTTCGGCCAAAAGGTGTCCCTTAATGGGCCGGAAGAATCCGACACCCATTCTTCTTATGGCTTGGGGAGGAATTTCGTCACCTACATCACGAACACAACTTTGTCCTACAAAAGAACCATTATCCTCATCGAACCTCACATTACAAGTCTCTATAACATGCCCGGTGGACTTGCTTTAGATCCTATAGGAATGTGAGTCCGTGGAGTAACCAACAAAGATACCCTCTAAAGCTTTAGAATCAAATTTTGACAAACGAACACCTTTCCTGAGATAGAAACACTTACAACCAAATACCCGGAAGTACTTGATGTTGGGCTTTTGCCCGGTAAGAATTTCATATGGAGTCTTGTTCAAGTTCTTGCGGAGATAAAGCCGGTTGGTGGCATGGCATGCGGTATTGATAGCTTCGGCCCAAAAGTTGTATGGAGACTTGAACTCCGCCAACATCGTTCTTGCCGCATCCATAAGAGTCCGGTTCTTCCTCTCGGCAACTCCATTTTGTTGCGGGGTATATGCAGCGGAATATTGATGTTTGATACCCGCATCACTAAGAAACTCATTTAGGGAGTAGTTCTTGAACTCGGTGCCATTGTCACTTCTTATAGTCAATATGGTGGTATTGAATTGACGCTCAACTTCGGTGGCAAAGTCTTTGACGGTTTGTTGGGTCTCACTCTTGAACTCAAAGAAATAAACCCAAGTGTATCTTGAATAGTCATCGACAATTACCAAGCAATATTTCTTGCCACCAAGACTTGCATAAGTGGGAGGTCCAAAGAGATCCATATGAAGGAGCTCCAAGCACCTCTTGGAAGAGATAATAGTCTTGCTTGGATGACTTGTTTCATGCATCTTTCCTTCAATACATGCCCTACAAACACGATCTTTGGCAAAAGAAACATCCTTTAGTCCGAGTATGTGGCCGCCGGTGTAGAGATTTTGCAAAGCTCTCATATTGACATGGGCTAACCGGCGATGCCAAAGCCATCCCACGTCGACCTTAGCAATTAGGCATATCGCGGCCGTAGTGGGTTTCTCCGAAAAGTCCACCACATACAAGCCATTTTCGACATACCCAACAAAGGCAACCTTGAGAGACTTACTCCACATGACGACCACAATATCAACATCAAAATATGTGGCATAGCCCATAGTAGCAAGTTGATCAACGGAAAGTAGATTATAACCAATGGTTTCGACAAGCATGACATTCACTAGGAGTGATCACCACCTTACCGAAACCAAGTACCTGAGAGGATGAATTATCACCATATGAGACCGTGACATTTGAGGTATTGGGCTTTAGATCTTCCACAATATTTTTGCTTCCGGTCATGTGGCTTGTGGCACCACTATCAATAATCCATTTTACTCCTCCGGAAGCAATGTCCTACAAGAGATTAATTTTTGGTTTTAGGTCCCCATCTTTGAATGGGTCCTCTTTTGTTAGTCACAAGAATCTTAGGTACCCAAATAGCATATTCAATGAAACCATTATAGGGACCAACATATTTAGCATAGACATCACCATAATAGTCCCTAAGAAGAACATAATGAGGGTTATATTTTCCTGCAAAATTATTATGAGAAGGGCCGGAGACTCCGGTCTTTGGGGGCGGAGACTCCGGGGTAGACGAACTAACCGGAGACTCCGGAGCCCTTGACCCGGAGACTCCGGTCTCCTCGATTTTCTTCTTTCCATTCAACTCCTCCCACTCCTCCTCGGTGTAACAAATATCAAAGGGGACATGAGGAGTAGGAGCAACAGCAGGCTTTGTCTTCTTCTTGTTCTTCTTGTTCTTCTTCTTCTTTGAGGACTCGGCCACCAAACAGAGATCCCCTTTCTTTGAGGACTCGGCAACAAAACCGAGGCCCTCCTTTCCCTTGTACAATATTTGATTGTTCAAGAGATCATTGAGATTCTTCTCTCCTTGAATGCAAGTGGCAAGGCCCTTAGCAAGATCGGCCTTCAACCTATTGTTCTCCTCAATGATATCACTATGATCACAAATAGAGTTAGAAGAACAAGGAACTTCAATAACTTGCATTGGGGGGACTTTAGATTGTTCAATAGTTAGTTGAATTTGAAGTTGTTCACGAATCTTGGTGAGATGAGAGAATTTGCCCTCCAAAGCCTTGTGAGCTTCTTCAAGCTTCTCAAACTTCTCACGAAGATTATTATGACCAACGTCAAATTCAACTTTCTCCTTTTTAAGCAACTTGACCATAGCGAGAGCATGGTCACGTTCTTTAGTGAGTTTTGACAAGATTAGATTATGAGACTCTTCTAGTCCCAACAATTTCTCCTCTAAAGAGACTCTCAAGTTTTGCTCTTCTTCGAGCTCAATTGATAGAGAGCCAATATCATCGGCGGCTAATCTTTCCAACCCCTCCTTCTCCTTGATGGTGTCATGGGCATCACCAAGTTCACACATTAGTGTCTCAACATATATCTTGGTTGGCCCCTTCATGTTAGCAAGAAAATCATCACAAGAAACTAGTTCTTTCTTAATCTTAAGACTACTCACATCATCCAAAGAGGTAGTATTGGAATGTGATGATGAAGGAGTAGGTGATGAGGTTACCTCCGAGGCCTTAGCCATAAGACACTTGTGAGTGGTGATGATGGCGTTCTCATTTAGTGAGTTGAAGAGGGATGTAGGTGGTGTGGAGACAATGGCAATGGCGGCCACTTCTCCATTCTCTTCATCAACGGAGTCATCATCATCGGACTCGGAGTCATACTCCTCATGAACCACCAATACCCTTTCTCCTTTCTTCTTGTTGTCCTTGTTCCCATGTTTCTTGTATGGGTAGAACTTTGATGACCGGCGCTTGGGGACGAGCCGGCCCTCATTGTCCTCCTTGTTCTCATAAGGACATTCGGCGATGAAGTGCTTGATTCCTCCACAATTGTAGCAATGCCTCACTTTAGAGTCACCACTTTTTCTTGGAAAGGATTTGAACTTGGATCCCTTCGTCTTGTGCTTGTTGGCATCCCAAAAGGCATTTGCATTGAGAGCCAAGTGTTCATGGAGTGCAAACTTGAGATCTTCCGGAGACCAACACTCTTCTTCATATATTTCTTCTTCTCCTTCTCCTTGCTTGGACACCACCTTGGCCTTGAGTGCAAGATTGTGAACTCCTTGTCCGGCAAGAACACGGGCTCTTGTTTCTTCCGCGTTCTTCTTCAAGATAGACAAGGCGGTGAACTCGCAAAGAACTTCATTTGAGGTCATACTCCCAAAATCCGGTCTTGAACGGATTATCTCGGATCGCATGGGTTCTCTTGGGTTGATGGAGGTGATGAACATACGCTTGATATAGTCATCACCATTGTCTTTGCACCCAAACCCGGTCAAGGCCGTTGCAAGAGCCAAGATCCTTTGGTACATCTCATCGGGAGTCTCATTATCACGCATAATGAAATCCCTTTCTTCACTTTTGAGCTCATCAAACTTGGAGGACCGAATACTTTCATTCCCAATGAAGAGCATAGTGAGATAGTCCCATACTTCCTTGGTGGTGTTCAAGTTGTTGATGTGTACCGCATGAGTATCCGGTACGGCTTGTTGAAGGAGATGCTTGGCGGTGGCATTGAGTTGCTCATCAACTTCTTCCCTTCCGGTCAAATTGAGAGGATCATGAGGAGCAAAACCATTTTGTATGACCCTCCACAAATGAGTAGAAGAGCTAGAAATATGAGATTTCATTAGTCCTTGCCATTTAATAAAATTGCGAGAATCAAGCTTGGGAGGAGATCCCATGTTATTGATGTGTGGCATAGGATAATGAACCGGCAAAGGTGAGTAAGTGTTAGGGGGTGGAATGTTAGCACCCATTGCCGGACCATCATTTTCCTTAGGAAGGTCACCTTTATTCTCGGCAGAGGTGGAGCCATTGTTAGGTGGCTTCACCTTAGCCAAGGAGAGTTCCACACTAGGAGTGGTGTTTGGGTCGGTGGGCCCGGAAGGTTTTCTTCCAAAATATTCCTCAAACATAGCCTTCATCTCCAATCTCATAGTGGTTTGCATTGTGTCCAAGGACGCCAAATGCTCCTCACGAGAGATTGAAGAGGAAGAGATAGATGGAGGAGTATCTTCGGGAGGAGGTTCTTTACTCTTATCCCCATCCATGGTCGCTCAAACTCTTAGGCGGTTAAGCCCGAATAAGAGACCATGCTCTGATACCAATTGAAAGGATCGTATGAGCGACTAGAGGGGGGGGTGAATAGGAGCTACCCAATTTTTTAATTCTTTTCAAGTTAAGGCTAGACAAGAAGGTAAATTCTCTAGATGTGATACTAAGTGAATTTACCTAGAGTGACAAGCAAGCTATCAATAACAATATAAGTAAAGGTACGAGTAAAGGATAGAGGTCACCGCAATGGAGACACGAAGACACGAGGATGTATTCCCGTAGTTCCTTCCTTGTTACGGGAAGTACGTCTACGTTGGAGAGGTGTGGTGCCACAAAGGCCACCAACGCCACAAAGGCTCACCCTATTCTCCGGTGAACAAGCCACAAAGGCGAGTCCACGCTCCACTAAGCGATGCCCTTGAAGGCGGCACGACACCTTTACACAAAGTATTGGGGCAAGCTCCACAACTCAATTGGAGGCTCCCAATAGGCCCACCAAGCTCTTACACACAAAGTCAAGCTTGGGGGGCGGCTTCTTCCGGCTAGAAATCCGATGAATCACACAAGTAACAAGCCCCTCAACAAAGAGAGGGGGAAAATCAAATCGCCTTGGTGGAAGTGTAGATCTAGGTCTTCTCCCTCAAATCCCAAAAGGGCTTTGAGTTCTATTGGCTAGGGAGAGAGATCTTGAGCTTTGAAGCTTTGGAGCAATGGTGGAGAGAGAGTGGAAGCCGCAGTCCTGTCTTGAGGTGCAAGAAGACTATTTATAGTCCAAGCCAAGGACTAGCCGTTGCTGCCTTTTTAGGCCGGAGTCTCCGGGGTCCAGAGCCCGGAGTCTCCGGGGTAAGTCGACAAGGCCGGAGTCTCCGGGCCAGAGACAAGCTTCTGAAAAGCTTCCGCCCAGAGTCTCCGCCCCCATATCTGGGACGAGCGACACTCGGCGAAAAACGACCCCGGAGGCTTAGGCCGGAGTCTCCGGACCCTGACCAAAGATTCCGGCGTGTGAACACCGGAGTCTCCGGGGTAGCAGATCCGGAGTCTCCGGCGCAGAAACGCCAGAAACAAGTGTTCTTCTGATTTCCACCTATAATGCAGATTAGACTGAGACAGCAGGTTAGATACCTAAGTATTGACAACAAACACCCAAAAATACATTTTGCTAGAAGATGCTCTTTCAACCTCAAGATGCCATAAGAAGAATGGGCGTGGGATTTTTCTGCCCCATTGAGGGACACCTTGTGGCGGACCGAGAAGGCCTATGCTCTACTCAAGTGGAGGCCTCATCTTCACAAGCTCAACAAGCCTCTCCCAAAGAAGCAACTAATGCACCAACCGAAGAACAAGACAAGGACCTTCATGAAGGAGAAGGGGCAACCGCCCCTAATTCTACACAAGACCAAGATCAACCTACTCATGAAGAGAGTGATGATGTGCATAATGATGATCAAGGTCAAGTTGATGGTCAAGACGGGGACCAAAATGATCAAGATGATCAAGTGATTCCTCCAACGTCAAATGAGGAGATCGAAGCCCATCGCAAGAGAAGAGTTGAAAGGGACTTGGAACTTAAAGGTCATACTCTTGAGAGGGTTATTGGAGATTTAAGGAGCAAAGTGTTAACCCGGCGTCAATTGGCACAATTTAGCAATCATCATGCTTATATCTCCATGGTTGAACCCAAGAAAGTATTTGAAGCCCTTGAAGATCCGGATTGGTTGGATGCTATGCATGAAGAACTCAACAACTTCAAGCGCAATAATGTTTGGGTGTTAGTGGAGAAGCCAAAGGAGTGCCGGAATGTGATTGGCACAAAGTGGATATTCAAGAACAAGCAAGATGAGCATGGGATTGTTGTGAGGAACAAGGCAAGATTGGTGGCTCAAGGTTTCTCCCAAGTTGAAGGAATTGACTTTGGAGAGACTTATGCTCCCGTGGCTCGCCTTGAGTCCATTCGTATCCTTCTTGCATATGCCACTCATCATAATTTTAAGTTGCAACAAATGGATGTTAAAAGTGCTTTTCTAAATGGTCCATTGAAAGAGGAAGTGTATGTTAAGCAACCCTCGGGGTTTGAGGATCTCAACTTCCCGAACCATGTCTACAAACTCCATAGGGCACTCTATGGCCTTAAACAAGCCCCACGTGCGTGGTACGAGCACCTTAGGGAGTTGTTGTTAGACCGTGGGTTTGAAGTTGGGCAAATCGACCCCACTCTTTTTACTAAGAGGGTCAATGGGGAGCTTTTCGTGTGCCAACTATATGTTGATGATATTATTTTTGGCTCTACTAACAAAGCTTTTAATGATGAATTCTCAAAGCTTATGACCGATAGGTTCGAGATGTCTATGATGGGCGAAATGAAGTTCTTTCTTGGTTTTGAAATCAAGCAATTGAAAGAAGGGACTTTCATTAATCAAGCCAAATATGTCCAAGACATGCTCAAGAGGTTCAAGATGAAGGAACTAAATGGGGCTGCCACACCAATGGCCACTAAATGTCATCTTGATCTAGATCCCAATGGTAAAAACGTGGATCAAAAGGTATACCGTTCTATGATCGGTTCGTTGCTTTACCTTTGTGCATCTAGACCCGATATTGTGTTGAGTGTAGGTGTATGTGCAAGGTATCAAGCCGCTCCTAAAGAAAGCCACCTTATGGCGGTTAAGAGGATCTTTCGATATTTGGTTCATACCCCAACTTATGGGCTTTGGTATCCCAAAGGCTCGGATTTCTCTCTTTGTGGCTTCATGGATTCGGATTGGGACGGTGACAAGGATGATAGGAAATCAACCTCCGGAGCTTGCCAATTTCTTGGTAGGTCTTTGGTGTGTTGGTATTCTAAGAAGCAAAATTGTATATCTCTCTCCACCGCTGAAGCCGAATACATTGCCGCCGCAAGTGGATGCACTCAATTGTTATGGATGAGGCAAACTTTAAAGGAATACGGTGTCAATTGTGACAAAGTGCCTCTTTTATGTGACAATGAGAGTGCTATCAAGATCGCCTATAATCCGCTGCAACATTCAAGAACCAAGCATATTGAGATCCGGAATCATTTCATTAGAGATCATGTTGCCCGTGGTGATATTGAGCTTGCATATGTTAGCACCAAGGATCAACTTGCCGATATATTCACGAAGCCTCTTGATGAAGCAAGATTTGGATATTTGAGGAATGAGCTAAATATCATTGATTCATGGAGTGTGGCTTGAGCATCTTGCAAATACACCTATATTTCAATGCTTGTTTGGTTTAGGTGTGGGCATGGAGATAGGGGGAGTGTGGTCCTAATCAATTGGGCTATCCCTCCCCCCATAATGCCAATAGTAATCATATCATTCTCTTAATATCATTTTTGTGATATATGAGTTTCAATGATGAGTAGTGGTTATGAACCCAAGATACATCTTCGTGGTCCAATGCCATAACACTCAAACATGGTGGCTTCGGCCACCGACCTCTTCTTTTCGAAGAGTTGATTCCTTGCATATCTTATTTGAAGTCTTGGTGTTCTTTCTTGGTGTTGTTTCTTATTTTGATATGGGAAGGCACTTGCATTGGTTTTTTCATTGATTTGCTCTTGCAATGCCAAGTGCCGAGAACCACTCCATGTTTGCTCTCTCACCTAAGCCATCCTATCTCAAGACATCTAATCTATGCACACGAGTTCAATTTTTTTTATCAAAACAACATCTATTTTTGAAAATTTCGAGCTATTCAGTTTTCTGGCTCACAGGCCGGAATATCCGCCCCCCCCCTTGGCGGAATATCCGGGGGGCCGGATTATCCGCCCCCCAGGCCGGATAATCCGGCCGAAGTGACGGCCAGGTATAAAAGGGGGCGGGTCGGGCTGCCTCCAGGCAGTTCCAACCCTAACCCCCCTGGTCTTCCCTGCCGCCGCCGCCTCTCCGCCGCCGCCGCCGGAGCTCCAGCCATCCCCTTGGCCGGATTTCGCCGGAGGTTGCTCTCCTCCATCTTGGGAGGGCTTTCACCAAGCCGTTTTTGCAATGGATGCGGGTATTTTCCTAACCCTATGGTTGTTTTTTACCTATGCATATTCTTGGTGTTTGGCCCTCTCTTTGTTCAATTCCTGTCATCATGAATCTTGTAGTATGTTGTTTTCTCCCGATCTATCAATTTGTGTGGTGCAGCATGTGTAGAATTTTTTTTGAGGGGGCCGGATTATCCGCCCCCCTGGCCGGATAATCTGGCCTGGCACTTCTAGTTTTTTTTAACTTGCTGCTATCAAGTTGATTCATCGGGTGAAGATTGTGCCTTAATACTACATGATTCTTGATTCCTTTTCAGTAACTCGTGTGCATATGCTTACCCTCATGCTATCCATCCCTCTCTACTTCACAGGTGATTTGAGTTTGCCGAAGCGCAAGCGCCGGTTGATTCAGAATGAGGAAGGAGTCCTAGTTGATGAGGTTGCAATCCGTCAGCAACAGAGGGAGGCTGCTAGGAAAGCTGAGAAAGCAAAGGCTGCCAAGGCTCAAGCCCGTCGTCGCAAAGGCAAGGCGACACAAGCACCACGTCCCAACTACAAGTCCATGCCAGAGGCCGAGTACATTCTTGTGCGGCGGAACAATTGGTACGCCACACCTAGAGATGAAGACATTGAGGACCGTGGTTTTTGGAATGAAGAGCAGTGGGGCATTTTCCGTGATGTCTATGACCTCTCAAGTATCCATGTCGACCAATGCATCCTATTGACTTTGATCATCTTCGCAGCAAGACCTATTTTGATGAGGTAGTTTCTGTGATTGAGAAGATGGGATTGATGGGATTGGCTACCATTCAGTGCAACTATAACCCCGGCCTCATCAAGCAGTTCTATGCTACTCTTGTGATCTTGCCCAATGCTCAGAAGTCTATGAAGTGGATGACCGGAGAGCATGAGTGTACATCAGACTTCTCCACATTTGCCTCTCTCTTGGGGTATGCGTATAATGGAGACACTCCAGTGGGTCGCCGTGTTCACAATCCGAGGACAAAGCCTGACAAGGACAAGCTCTATGACCTCTATGACTCCACAGGTGTTGTGGGCTTTATCAATGGCCTACATCCTCTTTATGATCAGCTTGTCCACATTTTTAGAGAGAACATTGCTCCTAGTGGTGGTAACAATGATGCCATTCGGACCTCGCTTGTTGACCTTCTCTCTCTTGCTCATGAGTGTGCCACTTCGACTGACCCGGATGAGGATTTCACTCTTGATGTGATGGATTTCATCTTTTATGAGATTAAGGATGCTATCGTTCAGAGGAACACCGTGCCCTATGCTCCCTATATCATGCTCCTAATCAAGCATGCCCTTGGAGATTATGATATCCATGATGACTGTGTGGATCACCTAGTCAAGAAGATGTATATCAAGAAGAAGAAGACTACTACTCCATCAGCTGCATATCCTAGCACCTTCATGGCTGATGCGAGGTCGATTGCTTCTACTCGTGATCACAGGGCTGCTGCATCTACTATGTCCAGGGAAGTGAGGAAGCTCAGCTGGTTTGAGAGGAACGTTCTGTGCATGAAGGTTGAGATCCACCGTGAGAACTACCAGGCCTATGTTGAGAGGAAGAACATTCAGGACACTCAGCAGCTGATCCTTCACCGTCTCAGTGGTGCTCAGACCACCGATCCCACTCCTACTGCTCCTACGTCCTATGAAGCTTGGAACACCGATCACTACAACTGGGTAGATATGCAGAAGCATCTCTTTGGGGCTCCAGATGCTCCCACAGGAGATACTCATGCAGAGGCTGAGGAGGACATGGAGGATGAAGATGCTGTAGGCGATGAAGATGCTGGAGGAGATGATGATGATGGCAGAGATGACTATGCTGAGGACTCCGACGACATCGGTGATTGGGAGGATTGATTCCTCGGGGCGTGTAGCATCGCTCTTCTCCCTTTTTGGTGTCTTGATGCCAAAGGGGGAGAAGTAGTTCTATTAGGAGTCTCACGGGATTTGCATGGGTGGGAACACAAGCTTGCGCGTTTATCAATCCTTTGGCGCTTGTGTTTCTTCTTATTTTACTTGTCTTAAGTTTGGAACTTCGTGTGGTTTATTTGCTACTATGGTGTGTTTGAGACTATGTTATATGTTTTATATGTGCCGTGTGGAACATTATGTTTGTTCACTTATGTTTGTGAGCTCATGGTATATGTGTGAGATCGCTATGGAATTATTGTCCGGTTTCTCGTCATTATCATATTCGGAATTCCATATTGATTGAGTTATCCATGAAAAGGTATGCCTCCTACAAACTCATTTGTGTAGATGCACACATTTAGGGGGAGCTTTATTTCTTGCTCAAATATTTGTTGTTTGAAATATTCGATCTCTATTGCAAATCCTAGTGTTGTCATCTAACACCAAAAAGGGGGAGATTGAAAGTGCATACTTTGTATCCCTCATGTTTTGTGTGTTAGATAACAACATTAGGAATTTAAGTGTGTGTTAAGTGGTGCAGATTTTACAGTTCCAGGCCGGATTATCCGGCTAGGGGCCGGATAATCCGCCCCTCTGGCGAGAGGTCAAAAAACGGCTAAGTCTTTTGCTCGGCGTCAACCAGATATGGGGCCGGATATTCCGGCCAGGAGGGCGGATAATCCGCCCCCCCCCCCCGGCGAGAGCTCAAAAACTGCTAAGGACTTTGGTCGGCGTCATGCAGTAATGGGGCCGGATATTCCGGCCAGGGGCTGGATAATCCGCCCCCCTTTCGACGACCTCAGAATTTGGCTAAGGACCTGAGTCAGCGTCATCCAGTAAAGGGGCCAAATATTCCGGCCAGGGGGGGGGGGATAATCCGCCCCTCCAACTCAGCAACGGCTACATTTTGGGAGGGGCTATAAATACCCCCCTTCTTCAACCTCAAGCTACTCGTCCTGCACAAGAAGAACACCCAATTTGGAGCCACCAAATCCACAAGATCTCCTCCCTCAACCCACCAAAGCTCTTGATCTTTGGAGAATCGAAGGAGAAGGCCTTGATCTACATCCTCACCGAAGCGATTTGATTTCCCCTCTCATTTGCTTGAGGGCCCCTTGTGTCCTGGGTTCCCTTGTGTCCCTTGACCTTGATTTGTGTGATTGATATCTTGATACTTGTTGATTGATTGCTTTGTGGTGCTTGGGAGCCTCCAATTCAGTTGTGGAGTTGTGCCCCAAGTTTTGTAAAGGCCGATTCCGCCTTGAGGAATCCCTTAGTGGAAAGTGAGCTAGGCCTTTGTGGCGGAAGCTTGCACCGGAGAATAGGGTGAGCCTTTGTGGCGTTGGTTAGGCCTTTGTGGCAACCACACCCCTCCAACGTAGACGTACTTCCCCTAAAAAGGAAGGAACTACGGGAATTACATCCGTGTCTCCGTGTGCTCCACTCTCGGTTACCTCTATCCTTTATTGTCTTTACTACTTGTATCTTGCTTAGCTTGCTAGTTGTCATATAGGTAAATTCACCTTAGTTGCATATCTAGAGAATTTACCTTTTGTGTCAAGCCTAAATTGAAAAAGAATTAAAATTTGAGTAGCACCTATTCACCCCCCCCTCTAGGTGCCCATACGATTCGTTCAATAGCATTGTTTTTCTTGAAGCAAGTCCGGGGAATATGGCGGCTCTGAAGAGGGTGCTGCAGCAGTATGAGGTGAGCTCGGGTCAGAGAGTTAATCTGAACAAATTGTCTATCTACTTTGGCAAGGGCTGTGGTGAGGCTGCATGAGTGGGGCTAAAGGAGGAAATAGGGATTCAATGTGAGGCGCTGTCGGAACGATATCTGGGTCTGCCAACGGTGGTGGGCCGTTCTAAGAATGGTGCTTTTAAGCATCTCACGGACCGCTCGAAAGGGAAAGTGTCTGGCTGGAAGGGGCAAGGGCTTTCTAAGGCAGGGAAAGAGATCCTTGTTAAGTCTGTACTGCAGGTGGTCTCAACTTATTCCATGGGCTGCTTCCATTTGACCAAAGGCCAATGTGGCGAGCTTGCGGCAGTGGCGTCCAGGTTTTGGTGGGGAGACATTGAAAACCAGAAAAAGGTACATTGAGTAAGTTGGAAACGAATGTGCAGTTCAAAGAAAAGTGGGGGGATGGGTTTTCGTGACTATGTGGACTTCAATCAGGCGTTGTTAGCCTAACAGGCTTGGCGGATGATCACGAATCCTGAGTCTTTGTGTGCTCGGGTGTTGAAGGCACGATATGCTGTTAATGGAGATCTTTTGTCGGCAAAGTGCCCGAAGAAAGCCTCTTACACCTGGCGGAGCGTGTTGCATGGTCGAGATCTTCTAAAGGAGAGTTTAGTGTGGAGGGTAGGATACGGAAAAAAGATCAAGGTGTGGGAGCACAATTGGATACCAAGGTCTTATCACATGAGACCGATGGGTATCAAACCTAGCAAAGAAGTGAGCTTGGTTAGTGAGCTTCTGTTGCCGGACGGAGCTGGCTAGAATGTTGACAAGCTAAACGACTGTTTTTTTGAGGCGGATGTGAGTGACATTCTGAAAATTCCCGTGGGTAGGGCTGGATCAGTAGACTACATGGCGTGGAATTACACCAAGAATGGAGTTTTCAGTGTTCGCTCGGCATACCACCTCAAACAGCAGATTCAGAGAGGAGCAACAGGAGGAGCTGGTTCGTCCAGGAATGCTATTGAACACCAGGGCTGGTTGTCAATTTGGGAAGCCGATGTGCCAAACAAAATCAAGGTTCACTGTTGGCGCCTGGCCAAGAATGGTTTGGCTGTGGGGGAGGAGCTCAAGAGAAGACGGATAAAGGAAGGGGTACGCTGCATCGCTTGTAATCGTGATGAAATGTTGTTGCACCATTTCTGGCACTGCTCGCACTCCGTCTCAGTCTGGGATATCGTGCGCTCCAAGACAAGCTGGGGTCTGCTGTCACCCCCAGGCGACATGCGATCACATAACGAACTTCAAAATTGGCTTCTGGATTGGTTCGCTGCTCTACCAGTGGAGGAGTTGGCCACTGCTATGACGACTATTTATCATTTGTGGTTGAGCAGGAACAACGCCCGGGAGGAGGTGATGATTGAGAATCCGATGAAGATCACTGATAGAGTCGTTCATCTGTTGGAGGAGTGGCGTTCATTGAAATCTGTAGGAACAGGCCACCAACCTAGGAAGAAGGAGCACTGGCTACCGCCCGAGGAAGGTTGGCTCAAGGTGAATGCAGACGGCGCTTTATCGGCGGCTGAGGGTCATGGTGGAGGCGGGGCGATAGTGCAAAACAGGCAGGGAGGTTTTGTGGCGGCTGCTAGTTGTTTCTTCCCGCATGTTGTTGATCCAGAGCGCGCCGAGCTGCGGTCTTGTCGCCGGGCTGTTCAACTAGCTAAGGAGGTGACGGTAAGTAAGCTGGCATTGGAAACAGACTATGCTGGAGCGGTGGCGAAACTGAATGCATAGGAGATGGATAGGTCGGTCCATGGTCCTCTGGTTGAAGAAATCAAGGCACTACTTGGTGACTTTGAAGATTTTTCGATCAGTCATGTGCGTAGGTCGAGCAATGCGGTAGCTCATGTGTTAGCAAGGGAGGGCTGCTTGAATAAGTGTAATTCAGTTTGGTTTGATGCTGAACCAGACTTTGTATCAGACTTATTGGCACAGGATGCCGGGGTTTAATAAATAGCAGCCCACGTTTATCTCAAAAAAAAAGGATAAAGAGGTTGAAGGGACTACAGAGGCAAAATGGTCCAGCAGGTCTGCAGGTGATTTGATGTCGACAAGAAATGCGAAGCATACTATAACAACTAGTCATTAACCCGTGCATCGCACGGGGCTACATAGTTTATCTCAAACTTCAATGCCTTTAGTTATACAATTAGTTGTTACCATTGTGGAAATTTTATTAGCACATCCGCAACGCAACTGAACACTTACTGATGAACCTTAGTGAATTTATTCCATCTTCAATTCAACTCTTAGTTTGTCGGATATTTCCCGTATATTCAATTGCCATTCATGTCTCTTTTACTTCACGGGAGCTTATGCATGTGCAACTACATCTTCTAGTTAAATGCATGGTTTTACTTTGTTTCCATCCTCTATGAGTTCTTTCCTTTGCATGGGAATTTCTACATGTATAAACCATTGATCTCATAAAAGAGCAACCAATAGTATGTTCACAAAATATACATGAATAAGAAGTCTTGCGTGAATAATTACATAGAAATCTGAATTGCACATGGCATACACACAATAAGGTAATATGATTACGGTTGAAGAAAATATCTTCACATTAAGTTGGAAAAAAGGTCATGCTCATATAGTTGCCAGAGTAGAAAACAAATAGAGAAGTCTCCAGCAAGCTCCCCGCCTCAATTCGGAATGACCATACCTTTGTTTATTGATATACAGTAGAAAACAACAGAAGCAAAGTTGTATTAGTATATCGGAGACACGATCCGGTAACAGCACAAAAAGGATATCATCGTGCCTTTTTCAGCCTGGTTTGCGAGTGGAGCTGAAAACATAAATTTTTAGTAGCTGTAGGAAAAATGTGATAGTTTTGACATGGAACCACCAATTTTGCTGTAACAAATAATTGCACACCAGATGGACTTCATGTGAGGCAAAGTTTAGGCGGAGACATTGATGTTTTAGAGTTCTTTGGTGAACTCTCCGACGATATGGTTCACCAAGTTAAAGAGTAGATGCAGCATGATTTTTTTTTGAGCTACCTCTTGCAGTTTGCCAAGTCCCATGGCACGAATATATGAAGTCATATATTTATGTGCTTATCTAATATTGCCATTATTCAATTTGAGAATGCGTATATAAGAAATCATGTCCATGCTACACCAGGTTATCACTTAGCACCTAATCATAGAACAGGTCTATTTTTGTTTCTTATTTCTCTCATCAGATTGATAAATGCTGAACAAATACTTCTTTGTTTCTTTGGGGATACGGTCGCAGAAAGATATTTGTTGCCTTCCCTTATGCACAACAGATTTCCTCATTGATTTGTAAAAGAAAAATTGGTATATATAGAACATACCTATAAAAGTGTAGACTTGTGTTGTACATGCAAGACCAGAAGCAGTGTGATCAACAATTAGGCCATTATATATGCATGATGTCAGTAGCCAAATTAACTCATATGAGCACTAAATATTAATATTTTAAGTTCTATTTGTGATTGGGATAAATAATTAAGTTACTCCATGTAAACCTCATTATTCATTTGTACATGATAGTAGGCATCAGTTTATTAATTTGACAATAATAGATTTAACAACATTATGTGGAAATCTAGATGACTCACTGTTGTCGCTTATGAAAGATAAGACAGTGTCACAACTTAAAATTCCGCATTATATTTCTTATAAGCGAAGCTTTAAACGCTAAATACCGGACCTGCAAAAGAAAATATCATAAATATTTTTAGAAACGGAGCCAGAGAATGTAGAAAATTGTAGATTAATTGATGAGTTATAGTTGCAGGGAAATTTCATACGAAGTCTTTTTTGCATCCATATGTACATGGAAACGATTACATACTATTGGCACTAATTCGAGTAATCTTGGAAGATAATCTGGGCTAAATGTCGGATGGTTAAATTACCCAAAACTTTGTCATATGTCGTCGCTTAGTGCTGAGAGGGTGGATATATATACCAAAAAGAAAATCAAGAGATTTAGCCTGCATGAAGAAATAACACTGAACATGCAAATCCTCTCCATGAGAAACATGGACTAATTTCATTGGCTAACACTCCATGTATTAACGAACTGCAAAATAGAGCAGGAAAATTAACCACACACCTCAAATCATATTGACCACCAGCTCCAGTAGGAGACTATATGTAGAGAGCTGATATTGCAGAGTAAAATATTAGCCACCATGATAGTATTAAAGCAATCGTTACAATGCAGACATGCATGCAGATTGCAGAGAAGAGTGTAATCAATTCATCACTGGAGGTAGTACCCTGCATGCAATTCGATCGCCGTCAGCAGAGCACATGGCCGGTAAATTTAGATCAGCTAGGCTACTTTCAGATCAAATCAGTGCATGGGCGTAATCCTTGCACCTCCCGACGTTGAGGATGTTGCCAAGTAATGTCGCTATCGCCGCACGCGAAGGCCGATGAGCAGTACCGTGAGCACGTCAAGGCAGGAGGAGATGGCTTGCCGCCTTGCTCGCGGCAGGCGGCGACGATTAGATAAGATGTGTGTTTTAATTATGGAAGAGATGGGAAGACCAGAGTTCTTATTCTTGACGGAGATTGGAGGAGTCCAAAGACAGAACTACAGAAGTCTTTCTCACGCGCGTGGAGGACGTGAATCCGGAATCATTTGACGACTATGATTTGATGATATGATAATCGGATGGACAAAACCTCTTTGACCTTTAGGATTAATGTGGAGCCTCCTATGGTGCCTCCAATTAGTAAATATAATATAAGATTAGGGCACGTACACGTACAGTCCTTCTGAATTCAAAGTTCAACGGCCGTTGAGGTAATTCTACGGAGGCAGCGTGTCTCCAATTAAGCCACGGTGAGCTGAAACCTTCTCCACATGCGTACGTTATACTGTTCAGAAACCTGTTTGAAGTGGTGCGCTCATTGACTAGACTGTTGGAATAAACCTAGCTGATCATAGGGTTTTTAGAACTGTCAGTTTCTTCAGTTCCGTCAGTAGCGTGTCTGTCTAGGTTTAGTTAGCGACAGAGACTTAGCTGTTTTTCTGTTGGCTCGCAACGCGGTCTGTGCGTGCGTGTCCAGGTTTGTAGGATCGCCGTGGACTCGTTCCGAGACATGGGATGGCACGACTCAGTAGGGAACGTGGCCGATCTCCTCGGCATGATTTGTTTTCCTCGCTGAATAAAAGGATAGACAACCAAAAAAGCGGTTCAGTTGAACGCCGCACAAATCCTGTGTTCATCGTCTTTCAGAGTTCTTCCTGTGTTGAGAATCCACTATCGCGTGTGTGAGAGGAGTGTGAGATCGAGAGAGTAGGCTAACATGTGGTATCAGAGCCTCGTTGTTTCATGCCAAAAGGTGGGATGCCGAAGAACGCCGGTGACCCGTCCAAGAAGCCCGATGAGCCGTCGGCTGAGGACTCTGGGAAGGGCGGACTCGGATCGCCAGCGGCATCGAGGGAACGCGCGCTTGCCGTCCCGCGCTCCGGGCGCGATGTTGGCGGCGGATCGAGCTCGGCGTGTCCGGTCCTCACGCGGATGAACTACAACTCCTGGTCTCTCCTCATGCGCGTGATCCTGCAGGTTCGGCACCTGTGGGATGTGATCGAGACCGGGGCAGGAGACTACGACGACGATCGTTCAGCTATGGAGGCGATTCTCCGGGCGGTGCCACCGGAGATGATCCCAATGCTCGCCATCAAGAAGACGGTGAAGGAGGCGTGGGACGCGATCGCAATGATCCGCGTCGGCGCCGAGCGCGTGCGCGAGTCCAAGGCCCAGAACCTGCGCAAGGAGTGGGAGGCGATCCGCTTCAAACCAGGTGAGACCGTCGATGATTTCGGCATGTGTCTGCAGGAGCTGGTTCACCAGCTGGATGTCCTCGGCGATCCAGTGGATGACAAGAAGGTCATCCGCAAGTACCTGCGCGTCGTCCCCAAGAAGTACAAACAGATGGCCCGGTCCATCGAAAGTCTCCTCGACCTGAACACTATGTCGATTGAGGAGCTGACCGGGCGTCTCAAGGTGTGCGAGGAGGACGAGGATGAGGACGACGAGGACGGCGAGAGCGGCGGCAAGTTACTGCTCATGGAGGAGCAGTGGCACGCTCGCATGAACGATGACGGCTCGTCCGGCAGCGGCGGGAAACCGTCAGGCAAGAAGGGAAAGGGCCGTGGGCGCGATGGCTCTCACAACAAGGGCCAGGCCGGCAAGAACTCCGGTAGTGGTGCGGCACGCGATGACGAGTGCCGCTACTGTGGCAAGCTGGGCCACTAGGCCCGTGACTGTCGCAAGAAGAAGCGTGAGGAGGCGCATCTCGTCAAGGAAGCGGACGGCGACGACGAGCAGCCCGCCATGCTCATGGCGCAGCTGAGCTCCATCAGCGAGGGACTAGAACGCACGGGCGCCAGTGTGTTCCTCAATGAGGAGCGCGCAAGGGTGAGGCTTGGCGAGGAGGCCGAGCCCGTCGACGCGCCCTGGTATCTCGATACAGGGGCGTCGAACCATATGACTGGGAACCAGGGGGTCTTCGCGGACCTCGAGACCAGCATCCATGGCACCGTGCGCTTTGGTGACAATTCTCTCGTCGAGATCAAGGGGCGCGGCACTGTCCTGATCAAGATTCGTGGTGGCGAGCACCGTGCACTGACGGATGTGTACTACATCCCAAAACTGAAGACCAGCATCATCAGTTTGGGACAACTCGACGAGAACGGCTGCCCTTTGGAAATCCGCAACGGCTTCATGTCGCTCTGGGATCGCCGCAACCGTCTCCTCGCCAAGATACCTCGCTCGCCGAACAGGCTGTACAAGGTAGTGCTACGGATCGCGCAACCCGTCTGTCTGTCTGCGCGACAGGACGACGCGGCGTGGCGTTGGCATGAGCGCATGGGGCACCAGAACTTCACGGCGCTGCAGAAGATGGCTCATACTGGCATGGTGCGCGGGATGCCATCGCTGGGCCATGCAGATCAGCTCTGTGAGGCTTGCTTGGCCGGCAAGCAACGACAGTCGCCGTTTCCCCAAGCAGCCAAGTACCGCGCCGTGCAGACCCTGGAGCTTGTCCACGCAGATCTGTGTGGACCCATCTCGCCACCTACGCCAGGAGGGAACAAGTTCTTCCTCCTCATGGTGGACGATCACAGCCGTTTCATGTGGCTGCGACTGCTGGCGTCGAAGAGCGAAGCAGCGGCCGGCATCAAGCTCATCAAAACGGCAGCTGAGGTGGAGTCAGGCCACTCTCTCCGCACGTTTTACACGGATCGCGGGGGAGAGTTCACCTCCGGCGCTCTTGGAAATTACTTCGCCGAGCACGGAGTCCAGCGGCACCTGACGGCGCCCTACTCGCCGCAGCAAAACGGCGTGGTCGAACGGCGCAACCAAACTGTCGTTGGCATGGCGCGGAGCATGCTCAAGGCAAGGAACATCCCAAACCGTTTCTGGGGCGAGGTGGTGTCTACGGCCATCTATGTGCTGAACAGGTCGTACACCAGGGCGGTCGATGGCAAGACGCCGTTTGAGGCCTGGTACGGGCGCCGTCCTGACGTCGAGCACCTCCGCACCTTTGGGTGCATTGCTCACGCCAAGGTCACACATCCAGGCCTGCAGAAGCTTGCAGATAGAAGCATCAAGGCTATGTTCTTCGGGTACGAGCAAGGCTCGAAGGCGTACAGACTCTACGATCCCGTGGCGAACCGTATGATAGTGTCTCGGGATGTGGTCTTCGAGGAAGCTGCGAGCTGGCCATGGGACGATGAGCATGGTGACGACCAGGCTGACCCGCTTGTCGTCGAGTACCTGGTGCATGGGGGAGCACCAGCACGGCGCGTGGAGGAAGCTCCAGCACGCCAAGACGCACTAGAGACACCTGCAGCTGCATCGACTGAAGGCTCTCATGCAGGCTCTGTGCACACCGCGCCGTGGACTGGGGAGAACTCCACCCCAAAGGGCACTCCGACGGCCGATCCTGCGGCCACTGCTGTGTGCTCCACGCCATCAGTGGACGTCGGCGAGGAGTACTGATGTCTATGCACGCGTCTATTCTTGTAGACAGTGCTGGGCCTCCAAGTGCAGAGGTTTGTAGAACAACAGCAAGTTTCCCTTAAGTGGATCACCCAAGGTTTATCGAACTCAGGGAGGAAGAGGTCAAAGCTATCCCTCTCAAACAACCCTGCAATTACGATACAGAAAGTCTCTTGTGTCCCCAACACACCCAATACACTTGTCAGATGTATAGGTGCACTAGTTCGGCGAAGAGATAGTGAAATACAAGTGGTATAGATGATTATAAGTAGTAAATGCAATCTGGAATAAAAATTGCAGCAAGCAAACAAGTAACAAAACAGCAAGTAAACGGTGTGCAAAGCTTGGAAACAAGGCCTAGGGATCATACTTTCACTAGTGGACACACTCCCAACAAATATAACATAATTGAACAAATAAATAACTTCTCTTCACTATGGTACTCTGAATTACTCTCCTATTGAATAACACTAATCATTACGTAGGGCTACGAAGCACTCCTCAAAGTTCATCAAGTACTTGACAAACACCACTCATAGAGATATCCAAATCAAATCACAACTCAAGATAGATATTATTGCAACTTAGACCAAGTACTAACATGGTGCACACACTGTCAACATTACACCATGAAAGGAGGAATAGATCACTTCAATACTATCATAGTGATAATTATTCTCATAATCCATAAGAGATCACAATCGTAGCCTAGACCAAGTACCACCATGATGCACGCACTGTCACCGTTACACCATGGCAGGAGGAATATATTACTTTAATAACACACTAGAGTACACATAATGAAGAAGAGTAACATCTACTTATTCAACATGATACAAAGCTCACGATCACATAAAGATCACATCATGGGAGAGAGAGGTGAACCACATAGCTACCGGTAGAGCCCTCAGCCCCGGGGATGAACTACTCCCTCCTCATCATAGGAGACAGCAAGGTTGATGGAGATGGCGGTGAGGTCGATGGAGACGGCGGAGACGACGATGGAGACCGATGGAGATGGCTCCGGGGGCACTTCCCCGTCCCGGCAGGGTGCCGGAATAGAGACTTATGTCCCCCTAAATTTGTCGACGGTGGCGGCGGAGCTACGGAACTGTTCTGGAAATTTCGCCGACTCCCCTAGGGTTTTCCGTCCCGAGGCTTCATATAGGCGAAGGGGCGTCGTCAGAGGGCAGCCAGGGGCTCCTCACACCAGGATGGCGCGGCCAGGGCCTGGGCCGCGCCACCTATGTGTGAGGGCGGCCTCTGCCCCCCCCTCCGTCTCTCTTTCGGTCTTCGGGAAGCTTCCGAGAAAAATAAGACTTCTGGAACTTGTTTCGTCCAATTCCGAGAATATTTTCTGTGTAGCTTTTCTGAAACACAAAACATCAGAAAACAGGGAACTGGCACTGTGGCATCTTGTCAATAGGTTAGTTCCGGAAATCGCATAAAAGTGCCACGAAGTGTAACGAAACACAAGGCAAATGGTGTAAAAACAAGCATGGAGCATCAAAAATTATAGATACGTTTGAGACGTATCAGCATCCCCAAGCTTAACTCCTGCTCGTCCTCGAGTAGGTAAGTGATAACAAAAGAAATAATTTTTGAGGTGACATGCACCATCACAATCTTGATAATATAGGTAAGCATTTGTGAGCTAGGATCAAAATAACTTAAAACATGGGCATGAAAGACATAATCTTGATAGAAGAAACTTAGCAACTATGTTATAACATGAAAAAGAACACAAACAAAAGATCATGAATAATGAAACAATGAAAGTCAAACGGGTGTTCAAATCATAAGGAAAAACATACAAATGATTTTCAGCTTGTCCTTCATGGAGAGCAAAACATAAATGCATAGAACACCTTCAAGTTTAAGAGGGCGACTAGATACAAATAATTTGAGAACAAGTGAAACCAACAATATGAATCAATCAATGAAAACTTTGGGACAATGCACATTATACTCAGAATGATAACTATGCTCTCTTGATGGTGCATAAAGGTAGAAGGTGGTGACTCAACATAAAAGTAAAAGAAAGGCCCTTCGCGGAGGGAAGAAGTGATTTAACATGTGCTAGAGCTTTTCATTTGTAAAACAGAGAGATAAAAAAATTGGTTTTGAGAGGTGGTTGTCTTTGTCAACGACTGGCAATGGGGTTCTTACTATCTTCCATACAAAAATGAAGCAAGTTTTTGAGAGAGAGATTGGCACTTTTGTGCTCTTTTATAAAGCTTGGCACTCCTCCCCACCTTTTTTCCTTTCACAAACCATGGCTAACCGATTCCATCGGGTGCCCACCAACATACCATGGAGGAGTGCCTTTTTTCTTTCTTTTTTTTCTTTTTTTTTCTTTTTGGAATAAGACAATATGGAAGATAGCAAATCCGACCACTACGTCCCCATGAGCTGAAAACAGTGTCACAAAATGAGAAGTATTTTGAAGGTTTTTTGAAAGGTAGCACATGAAAATTTACTTGGAATGGCTTACAAATACCATGCATAGGAATTTATAGTGGACACTTTGGCAAACCTTGGTTTTTGGGAGTTGGATGCACGAGTAGAGCTCTTACTCAGTACAAGGCGAGGGCTAGCAAAAGACTGGGAGCGACAAACTAAGAGAGCAATAACGGCCATAATCATGCAAAGCGACAAAGCAACATTAAAAGAAGCATAAGATGGCATCAAAAGTCAAAAACTAAATGATCATAGAGGCTATAGGCAACTTATTTTGTAGTCAACATGGTGTAAGCATGTGCCAAGTCAACCCAAATAAAGCATCAAAGGAGAAAACCAAATTAATGCTTCCAAATAATATAAACAACGCATGATTTTTTCAAAGGCTCATTAAGCAATCTCAGTTATTTGAGACAAGTCATGCTACAGCAAAAATCACTAAGCATACTATCAAAAAGACATCAAGCACGACATGCAAAAGCCTAGGCCGCAGTCTACACAAGCTCCTTCTTGTACCACTTTTTTGCATGAAACTTTTTCTCTTTTCCAACACCATTAAAACCTTTTTGAGGAAACTCTTTTGAGGAAAACCAACATATACCAGAGGTCCAAATACACCTTGATGCAAAGATAAAACAAGATCTGAACAAAAATCAAGGCGAAAAATGCAAGCTAAACGTAGTAGCAGAAAAAGAGAACACTCATTGAACGATAAGAGTGAAAACTAGAGTGTTCTTGGCAAATGAAAAGCGAGTTCATCTCCTCCAAAAGAAACATGATGTGATCTAACCATTTATTGCAGCAAACTAAACTAAGCTAACTAAGAAAACAAAAACAACTGACGCTCCAAGAAAAACACATAGTGCATGAAGCAATAAAAATATAGTGTTTTAAAAGGTGACCTGATTTTTGCCGATGAAGAAGGGGTGCCTCGGGGGCATCCCCAAGCTTTGACGCTTGTACTTCTTGGATATTTCTTGGGGTGATGCATGGGCATCGCCAAGCTTGAGCTTTTGTCCATTCTTCAACTCATCTCATCACTCTCCGATCCCTATACTTGAAAACTTCCTTCATACAAAACTAAACACAAATCTATTAGCAACATTAGTGTAAGCATAACATAGAATCAACCCTTTTTGCTTCAGGTTTCAACCTAAAACCACCACATATTAAGTGTATACTACTGTAGCAACTTCCCCAAAAGTTCCGTGATCAAAAGAACTAAAAAAGAAAGCGATAAAGCGGCAAAAATGAATAGTGGCAGAAATCTGTCAAAACAGAACAGCTGACAAAGGTCGAATTTTTGAGGGGTTTTCTGTTGCTCAAATAAAAAAGTGTTAAACTAATGAAAGTTTTGATATAACCTGGGGCATATGCACAAGAAATCGCAGGTCCAAAAGATATACAGAGAATTTATACGAATTTTTACGGTGCAGCACCGAAAACAGTTTCAGGACAGCAACATCCCCAAATCTTTACCTCACTCGAATTAGAGGCTTCTCTTGGCACAACAACGAAATAAAAATGATAAGGAGCGGTTATTATAGTAGTAATAACTTCCAAGACTCAAATAAAAGAAAAAGTACTGAAAATAAACAATGGGTTATCTCCCAAGAGTGCTTTTCTTTAACGCCTTTGAGCTAGGCACAGTAATTTGCAAAGATGCTCATGTGGGCGCCATATAAGAGCTTGAGGCAAAGGTGCTATATAAGAACTTAAAGCAATAGAGAGCATCAAAAAGCATATATGAAACACATTTAAATCTAAACCACTTCCTATGCATAGGAATCTTGTAAGAAAATAAATCAACGAGGCACATAGTAGCAAGCATGGATAGATAAAACAAGTGCCACTTCAAGATTTGCAACATAAAGAGGGGAAACTTAATATTGTTGAGATCCATCAAACCATGTTTCCCTCTCTCATAATAACTTTCAGTAGCATCATGAATAGAACTAACAATATAACTATCACATAAAACATCCTTATCATGAGCAACATGCATAAAAGAATTAATACTCACCACATGAACAATAGTAGTAGGAGAAAATTCAATAGAATAATTATTCTCATCACCATAATCATCATAAATATGAGGCATATTGTAATCATAACTAATTTTCTCCTCAAAAGTAGGTGAACTGAAAATATTATACTCATCATCATAGCCATCATAAACTAGAGGTTTAGTATCATCACAAGCTAGAGAACAACTATTTCGCAAAGCATATTCTTCAAACATATCATCATAAGAAGGAACATCACATATGGGAGATAAAGTATTATCAAAACAAATTTTCTCAACTAAAGCTGGGGAACTAAAAATATCATGCTTAACAAAACCAGCTTCCCCAAGCTTAGACTTTTCTAAAACAGTGTTCAAAGCATTCATACTAACAAAACTATTAGCATGCGAATTAAGCTCCAAAGGTTTTTCAATTTTCTCTTCAAACACTTCATATCTAAACTCAGGAAAAAGACTACAGAACTCTTTGTTTTCCATTAAGCCTAACTAGTGAAAATAAAAACAAGAAACAAAAAGATGTAATTGCAGAATCTAAAGGAAATAACTCCGAGCACTCACACAGGAGGATGCGAGTACCTTTTACCTTACCTCCTCGACAACGGCGCCAGAAAAGAGCTTGATGTCTACGCACGCATCTATTCTTGTAGACAGTGTTGGGCCTCCAAGTGCAGAGGTTTGTAGAACAGCAGCAAGTTTCCCTTAAGTGGATCACCCAAGGTTTATCGAACTCAGGGAGGAAGAGGTCAAAGCTATCCCTCTCAAACAACCCTGCAATTACGATACAGAAAGTCTCTTGTGTCCCCAACACACCCAATACACTTGTCAGATGTATAGGTGCACTAGTTCGGCGAAGAGATAGTGAAATACAAGTGGTATAGATGATTATAAGTAGTAAATGCAATCTGGAATAAAAATGGCAGCAAGCAAATAAGTAACAAAACAGCAAGTAAACAGTGTGCAAAGATTGGAAACAAGGCCTAGGGATCATACTTTCACTAGTGGACACACTCCCAACAAATATAACATAATTGAACAAATAAATAACTTCTCTTCACTATGGTACTCTGAATTACTCTCCTATTGAATAACACTAATCATTGCGTAGGGTTACGAAGCACTCCTCAAAGTTCATCAAGTACTTGACAAACACCACTCATAGAGATATCCAAATCAAATCACAACTCAAGATAGATATTATTGCAACTTAGACCAAGTACTAACACGGTGCACACACTGTCAATATTACACTATGAAAGGAGGAATAGATCACTTCAATACTATCATAGTGATAATTATTCTCATAATCCATAAGAGATCACAATCGTAGCCTAGACCAAGTACCACCATGATGCACGCACTGTCACCATTACACCATGATCAGCTAGCGACAGAGACTTAGCTGTTTTTCTGTTGGCTCGCAACGCGGTCTGTGCGTGCGTGTCCAGGTTTGTAGGATCGCCGTGGGCTCGTTCCGAGACGTGGGATGGCACGACTCAGTAGGAAACGTGGCCGATCTCCTCGGCATGATTTGTTTTCCTCGCTGAATAAAAGGATAGACAACCAGAAAAGCGGTTCAGTTGAACGCCGCACAAATCCTGTGTTCATCGTCTTTCAGAGTTCTTCCTGTGTGTTGAGAATCCACTATCGCGTGTGTGAGAGGAGTGTGAGATCGAGAGAGTAGGCTAACATAGACTAGCTGCTGGGACTGTTAAAAATCAAGTGCAGGGCTGTTTTGTGGGACGAAACTAATACAGTACTCAAATAAAAACAATTCACGATGAAGGCTTAACAAGACACCAAGCTCTGAAATTTTTCCACCCTGAAACTTCATGCATGCAGTGTTATTTTCTTACTCGTAAACCTCTTTGGCTAGACACTAACATAGAGTAGCCACGATGGCACCAGAAATGGTACTAGAACTGTATGGAGACATGGAGCTATAACCAGCAATCAGGCCTGTCCAGCAATGGATCAAGGTGACCCATACATATGTGCATTTTATGATACTGTCAGTAGTATCTCAAAGATGATAAAAGGAGACATGTGAGTAAATTGACGATGAGGACATGTAACTGCTTACAGAAGTAGGACCAGCAGTTAGCTTCGTCAGGGAAGAAGAAGGAGGGAGGTGGATGGGGCGGTGAGGAAGAAGAAGAAGGACCTTGGAAACATACCCTCCGCCAGGAAAAATAATGAGGCCATCAATTTCAAATGTCCCAAGCAGGAAAGATCATTCCTTTACTACAGCTATTGCTGCCTTCTGGCACTATGATATGCAGGTCTGATTCCTTTGGATCGAGAGCCCGCCGATGTAGATGAGGTCTGAACTCTGAACGAAGCATTCATGGCGATCGGTCTGGAATGTGTGTATCTGAGCAAGCATGGCCTCTGTTGTCAGACCATCCTTTGCTGCTCCTCGATCGAGCGGTGCTCTCCAGGAAAAATGCGTCCTATGCTACAAGTATATAAAGCCCGAAACATTTCGTTCGAAAATGTAGCCTGAAGCATTTCGTTATGTACTAAATGTAGCCCGGACCATTTAGAACCAGTTAGCTTCGTCAGGGAATGTAATGTTGGCGGTATACGGAATTATGGCTGAATTTGAACTTGGTATTTTCCGTTGAGTTTCAATGGAAAAGGGGCCAGCTCACTTGAAAAAAAAGGAATTACAGCTGAAGTGGCGCAGTATATAGAAGATTGCTGTGTAAAATACAATCGATGCACGGGAACAGGAAGCTAGTATTGCCTGATGCAATTCCCTTTCAGAGGAGCATGTCTGATACATTGAATGTCGTATGGATCGAATTGCCTAGGCAGTTACTCTAAACCTCACTGTTTGCCTGCTGTAAGCTACTAGTTTGCAGCCTTGGAAGACATCAGGGAACGGGGCCGCTGGAGGGGTCCCCCACACCCCCCTTCGGGAGGGGGGCTCCTGCCCTCCGCCCGTTAGCGGGGGGGAGCATAGCTCCGCCTGAAACGCGACCCGGGTGGGCCGGCCCATTTGATCACTTGATCGTTAAATTTGTTCACTCAGATTTGGTTCGCTTCGTTTTTTTTTGAAAATATCTAGACGTGAAAAAAATGTTTAAATTCAAAATTTATACAGATTTAATAAATGTTTAAATTTGAAAAGTATTCAAATTCGAGAATTGTTCAAACTTTTAAAAAATTCAATGTTAAAAAATGTTCTAAAAATTATTCTTTATAAAGTTCAAAATTGTTCAATTTTGAAAAATTGTTCAAATACGAAAATTGTTCAAATTCGAAAATTTTTCATACTCGAAAAAAATTTCAAACTCAAAAATTGTTCAAAGTTCAAAATTGTTCAATTTCGAAAAATTGTTCAAATACGAAAATTGTTCAATTTTTAAAATTGTTCAAATTCGAAAATTGTTCAATTTCGAAAAATTGTTCATACTCGAAAATTGTTCAAACTCAAAAATGTTCAAACTCAAAAATTATTCAAATTCGAAAATTATTCTTATTTTGAATTTATGCAAATTCAAAATTGTTTAAAAAACGAAAAACCAAAAAAACCAGCCGAACAGTGAACCAGGGAAAAAAAACGTCAGAAAAAATACAAAAATTATAGAACCCTGCGCTAAACGGGCCACGGCCCATATCCCTCCGCCCGCGGGCGGAGCCTGCTAAGGCGCGCCCGCGGGCGGAGCATAGGATTTGCCCTTCGGGAGCGCCTATAGGGCGCTCTGTGTGTTGTTCCGCGGGTCGACGCCCGCAGGCGTTCCCGGGTGGGCCGGCCCAATAAGGCCGAGCCTTTTCCTTTTTGCCTACTTTTTTCTGTAAATCTGTTCATATTCGAAAATCTGTTCAAATTCAAAAAATGTTCAATTCAAAAATCTGCGTTTGAATAAAATCGAGTTTGAACAAATTCGAATCTCAACAAAATCGAGTTTGAACAAATTCAAATCTGAACAAAAATTGAGTTTGAACAAATTTGAATCTAAACAAATTTGAGTTTGAACAAATTTGAATCTGAACAAATTTGAGTTTGAACATTTTTTCCAAATTTGAATATGAAATTCGAAAGTGAACAAATTTTCAATCTGAACAGTTTTTCAAAAATGGAATTTTCGAATCTGAGTATTTTTTATTTCAAAAATTACAGAAAAAGGTAACAGAAGAAAAAGAAAAAAGCACGCCATATTGGGCCGGCCCACCAGGTAGCGCCTGTAGGCGTCGGTGCGAAATTCGTCACCACGGGCGGAGACTAGGGATCGCCCCCCCCCCCCCCCCCCCCCCCCCCCTTCGCCGTGCTCTGCTACTGAAATCCCTTCTGATTCAATGGGCTAGCCAGGTAAACTGAGGCATGTGCATAGCATGGTTTAGCCGGGCCCAACATGCCACTGGAGTGCATGCGATTCAATGGGCTAGCCAGGCCGTAACTTGTACACTGTAATCCCTTCTGATTACCCGATCCATGGCAATTTTGAATCTCGAAGAGGCAATGTCTGAATTCTGAAACCGGTGCGCCGTGAGCATGGAGGAGCACGGCCGGACGGCGACCTCTTCCCGGGCGCGTCGCGTGCGCGCACGGTGCGGCTGCCGGCCTCAAGGAGAGCAGAGCGTAAGCCCAGGTTCTCCTCTCCGCCGATCGAAACAGCGCCGCTCCACTCGCCCACTGAGCTGACGAGACAATGCGTGCAGGCAGAGGCAGTGCGCGCGCGCGGCACAAGGACGCGTTGGCGCGCCCACGGCAGGCAGGTTTCGTACGAACGAGGCGTGCCGCGCGTCAACTGACTGAAATCCTGTACGGCACGGGAGCGATCGCGGAGCCGGCCAGTATGCGGTATGCCCCATGGGGATAGACAAGTGCAAACTGCAAACGTGCCAGCTGCTGTTGCTGTTCGCCAGCGCTACTCGAGCCCGGGACTGAACGAAACGTCAAAACATGGATAAATTGAGTTGCATTTTCGGCTTCCCACTTATTTGACACATTGGGCCCATGTAAGGCTAAGGGCCCACGTCCTAGTAATTTTTTTCCAGATATGCCACGGAGATGAAACCCAAAATAACTAGATGAAACCCCGCGCGTTGTTGCTGCGAGAAAATAAGCTAATAGATAAGTGGCTACATGCTACACAAAGTACACATGTGCTGACCCTTTGATCACCTCCATTGGATATTCGAACAAATCGCTACCTTGTGAATTTTCCTCTCCCTCTCTAATCTCGATTGTGTGGAATGGGTATGGTTTTCATCTGTGGTGACCATAGTTTAGTATGGGTCCAAAATATGATGTAGCGACAAACTGAATGGGGCATACCAATGTTTCACCAAGTACTCAGCTCTATTCAAATAAAAGTAGCTGGAGGCGTGTTAAAATCCTCATCAATTGATATAATTATGCGTTTCTCTTTTCTGTACAGTTAGGCAAATGTAATGCTGCAAAAACATGTTAGCTTGCGAATTTCATTTTAAGATCTGATGAAAAGTCAAAAGTGTTTTGACTTTATCTTTAATAGTAGAGAAATATTGAACATGTACATATCTCCAAAAATGTTTAAGCTCACAGAAGTGGCCACCCGTATATTTTTCTTTAAATATTACTTTTGCTTAGTTCCAAACTAAACCAAGTTGCAGTGAAGTTCACGATCATAACTTTTCTGAAATTCAATGGAAAACACCGTCTCCTCTTCCTCATTGAAATCTGCCAATGCTTCAAACCTAACACACTTAAGCAAATAAAGAATAAATTCACATTATGAAGAGCTATGAAATGTTGAAATCACCACAGTATTGTCAGTTGGAAATTGCAATGACTGACATGAACGAACCACCATGGCCCATCGCTGATCAGTTATGATAAAATAATTCGACAGATTACAATCTTAAAATATGCAAATTCTATCTTTCATAGTGCAGACTTTCCAAGGTCTTTGCTTGCATCAGGCAAGTAACAGGACAGATCATCATGAATAAATAAGGAAAGAGGAAGGCAAGTGGTTGAGCAGAATAAGGGAGGAACTATAGAACACAGGTTGGGTCGTGAGTTGCATCTCTCGCCCCTGAACTGAAGCAACGTGAAGGTCCTGCAAAATAATAAACTATGAAAAACATTGTAAATCATAAAGAAAGATAAATCTAGACAACATGAAAAGTGAATCATGGAAGATAAAGAGAACAAAAGAATTAAGATCCATGGGGGTAAGCAGGAAGACGAATTCTGTGGCTCTATGAATTGAATTGAAGCTTTTGCTGATCTATTCCAGGCTTGAATCTTGAAACCACGAGAAAGACTCTCTAGGGAAGGGAATTGGACATAATAAAGGAAGCTATGGTAGAATAATCATCTATAGTTAGCAATTACAAAACTAATCAGCGGGCAAACTATAGGACACTAATATGCTAGCATAATCATATCTGAACAGAAGCAAAGAAGCAGTGGTCAAACTAATTATCACAAGAAAAACTGGGAAATGGGACTTGGATTTCGGGCGGCGGCGAGTGCTGCAGATGAGTGCCAATCGACGGGAACTTCAAATCGTCCAACCAAGTGCTCTACTATGGGAGAAATCGAACATGTACATATCTCCAAAAATGTTTAAGCTCACAGAAGTGGCCACCCGTATATTTTTCTTTAAATATTACTTTTGCTTAGTTGCAAACTAAATCAAGTTGCAGTGAAGTTCACGATCATAACTTTTCTGAAATTCAATGGAAAACACCGTCTCCTCTTCCTCATTGAACTCTGCCAATGCTTCAAACCTAACACACTTAAGCAAATAAAGAATAAATTCACATTATGAAGAGCTATGAAATGTTGAAATCACCACAGTATTGTCAGTTGGAAATTGCAATGACTGACATGAACGAACCACCATGGCCCATCGCTGATCAGTTATGATAAAATAATTCGACAGATTACAATCTTAAAATATGCAAATTCTATCTTTCATAGTGCAGACTTTCCAAGGTCTTTGTTTGCATCAGGCAAGTAACATGACAGGTCATCATGAATAAATAAGGAAAGAGGAAGGCAAGTGGTTGAGCAGAATAAGGGAGGAACTATAGAACACAGGTTGGGTCGTGAGTTGCATCTCTCGCCCCTGAACTGAAGCAATGTGAAGGTCCTGCAAAATAATAAACTATGAAAAACATTGTAAATCATAAAGAAAGATAAATCTGGACAGCATGAAAAGTGAATCATGGAAGATAAAGAGAACAAAAGAATTAAGATCCATCGGGGTAAGCAGGAAGACGAATTCTGTGGCTCTATGAATTGAATTGAAGCTTTTGCTGATCTATTCTAGGCTTGAATCTTGAAACCACGAGAAAGACTCTCCAGGGAAGGGAATTGGACATAATAAAGGAAGCTATGGTAGAATAATCATCAATAGTTAGCAATTGCAAAACTAATCAGCGGGCAAACTGTAGGACACTAATATGCTAGCATAATCATATCTGAACAGAAGCAAAGAAGCAGTGGTAAAACTAATTATCACAAGAAAAACTGGGAAATGGGACTTGGATTTCGGGCGGCGGCGAGTGCTGCAGATGAGTGCCAATCGACGGGAACTTCAAATCGTCCAACCAAGTGCTCTACTATGAGAGAAATCCTTGTTGTATCCCCCAAGCAAAATCCATTAAATCTCGAGCAGGGGGAAGGCTTCATGTGTCGTGAGATGGAATCTCAAGCAGACTTCAAAACGGAACAGAGTCGCTACGCTGCTTAAATTGGAGAGGAACTCTGCTTCGGTTAGTCGTGCAGGTCTTCATTAGTGCACACCAGAGGAATATGATGTGTTAGTGGAGAAGTTAAAGAGCAAGAGGGGAACAAATAATAGGAGGAGTAAATGGGGATTGTGAGAAGAAAATTGTTGCGCTGCTGGGTCGAGGTGGTACGAATGGGACGTCTACGGAGACACGATGCAGTATAGCATGGGGGAAAAGAGATGACGTGGACGCAAGAGATCGCAGGAAAATCATGTAGTGGGGATCTCTTGTTTAGATATAAAAGATTTTGTTGGGGCTTAACCCTCTTAGCGACACACCATACCGGAACCTGGGTGCGCCAAAGTTGCTAGAACAAAGTGGTGCAAGCTCAAAGGGAAGGTAGCTCAGGCGTTCAAGGAGAGGGTCATTAAGGAGGGCCCTTGGGAGGAAGAGGGTGATGCGGACAATATGTGAATCTAGATGGCGACTTGTATTCACAAGGTGGCCTCGGAGGATTAAAGATACATGGTGGTGGACTGATGAGGTACAGAAGGATATTAAGGAGAAGAAGGAATGTTTCCATCGCCTATAATTGGATAGGACTGCAGACAACATAGAGAAGTATAAGATGGCAAAGAAGGCCACAAAGCGAGCTATGAGTCAATCACATGGTCAGGGTTTGAGGGCCTCTACAAACATTTAGACATGAAAGAAGGCGAAAGGAATATCTATTACATGGCCAAGATTCAAGAGATAAAGACGAGGAATGTTGACCAAGTAAAATGCATCAAGGACGGAGCAGATGAACTCCTGGTGAAGGATGTGGATATTAAGCATAGATGGCGGGAGTACTTTGACAAGCTGTTCAATAGGGAGACTGGGAGCTCTACCATTGAACTCGACGACTCCTTTGATGAACCAGCGGACGTTTTATGCGGTGAATCCAGGAGTCTGAGGTCAAGGAGGCTTACAAAAGGATAAAGGGAGAAAAGGCAATGGGCCCTAATTGTATCCCAATTAAGGTGTGGAGAGGCCTCAGAGACATAGCGATAATATGGCTAACTAAGCTTCTCAACCTCATTTTTCGGGCAAACAAGATGTCATAAGAGTGGAGGCAAAGTATATTAGTACCAATATTCAAGAATAAGGAGGATGTTTTGTACAAATTATCATGGAATTAAGCCGATGAGCCATACAATGAAGCTATGGGAGAGAGTTATTGAGCACCGTTTAAGAAGCGTGACCAAAAATTAGTTTGGTTTCATGTCTCGAAAGTTGACCATGGAAGCCATTTTATTAATATGATAACTTATAGAGATATAAGGAGCAAAAAAAACCTGCATATAATATTCATTTACGCATGGCGCACCATATAGGTGCTGCGTGATAATAAATTACTAGCGGCGTGGTGGCTTGATTATTGTTGTTGTTAGGTACGCCGTGGAGTAGATACATAAGTATTGAAGGATAGATGAAGCTACTTGCCCAAAGAAAAAGGATAGATGGACACCTCCTCGATGGGAGCCATGGTAAAAGTGACCATATTGTATTTAGCCGCATCCAGTGCTAACTGTATTTATTAAGAATCAGGAGACTATCTCAAATTTTTCAAATAAAAATTCTCTTTTACTTTACTGATGACTGAAAATAATACTCCCTCTACGGAGTACGTCGAATGAAGTGTGTAAGCTAGGACAAATTTTTCCCACATCGACGCAAAGAGTAGCAGTAGCGGCGGTCTTCCACCACGACGACACACTAGTGGAAACTTGGGCATTAGCACCGGTTCGTAACTCCATTTTGCACCGGTTTTGCAACCGGTGCAACGCATCCGGGACTAATGCCCTAACCCTTTAGCACCGGTTGCGTTACGAACCAGTGCTAAAGGGTCTCCACGTGGCCGTGTAGACCAGCTCCGGCCGATGGACCTTTAGCACCGGTTTGTAATATGAACCGGTGCTAGAGGATGGCGACGTGGCAGCCCCTGCCGTGTTTGGCTAAAACCCTAATCCCTAGCCTTTTGAAATACGGTTTTTTCGGGTATTTGAAAAATGTTGATGCACATATAAAAGAAACCATCATATATATTACACAATATCGTCATACATATAGAACATTGTACACGTTCATGAATATATACAATATAATTTCAGCTACGATTTTCCAAAATCGTAATGCCGATGGTATTCACCGGTTGGTGCTATGACATCATCAAGTAAGAATCCCGCCAGTTCCTCTTGAATTGCTCGTATACGCTCGGTTGCTAGAAGACGATCCCGCTTCAGTTCGATCTAATGTAAAGAAGGGGATCAATATATATGAATGAAGAAACTCAACATAAATGATGGTAATAAAATAAAATTGTGAATATTGTTTACGTACATCTAGTTGTTCTAGTCTTCTCTTCTCACGACAAGTCTCTCGCATGAACTCGCAGACATAGAATCCACATAAATTATTCCCGTCTTCTTGCTTCAATCACTTTAAGAGAATAGAGTTCAATCAAAATAATAATCAAGGATGATAATGGTATTGAAACTAGAACCAAAGAGATGCGCGGACCTAGCTAGTAGTACTTACCGGTACTTGTTTAAATTCAAGCTCATTTCTCCAGGGACCCGGTGCCTTAGCCGTGAACCGTTTCCAAGCACTGCCCCGCAAAGAAAATGAATAAAGAAGTTAGTAATTACTTGATATCGGGAAATGAACGAAAGTAGCTGATATAGTGCCATGCATAATGATTGAAATTACCGCTGGAGTGTATCAATCATGTCCCCGAATGTCTTAAGGGATTTTTTTTTCGAGTCCATGACTAGTACTCGTCCTCTATCAAGTTCAATAACTAGCAGAATAAAATGATAGCTGCGCACACACATAACACACACTTAACATCGAGTAACCAAAATATATAGTAATGTGTATAAGACAGTTAACACACTCACTTGAAATTGTAAGGAAATAGTATTTTCGTCATGGTTTCTTGTTTCCTTAACGCCCGTACCAAGTTATCCTCCGTGTCCTTGATATGGTTATGGAGAGTTACCTCGTTCACGGTATATGGGTCAATGAACCCAATATCATAGATTTGTCCTCTTTTGCATTCGAGTTTCTTCAATCTGCATAATATAGTGAGTAAAATTATGCATGCAATAAACGAGATGAGATAAAGACTTATAGTTACAAGGAAAAATAATACTTACAAACAATAGGCACTGATCATCGATTTGTCGAGGGCATCATGATTGTATAACTGAAATAATTCAGCAAATTCGATGTTTATGTCGTCGGTTCCACGAAAGTAATGCTCATCATTAATTCCTATTACGATCCAATTCTGCCCACGCTGCGAGGCTTCCAAGTACCACTTATGCAATTTTCGCATTCTTGTTGGTAGATTCGGAATCTCCTCGGGTCTGATGAGAGGGCTCCCATACCGGTATTTGTATGCTACTACTTCAGCCGTGGGGAAATCACACCTGCTTAAGTATTGAGCAACAGACATACCTGCAGCTTCGGCCTCCTCTTTGTACAGTGCTATGATCTCTGGATCATACTGGACATCGGGAAACACTTGGAGCGGGGGGCAAGAGTTCATCTGTTCTCCGAGCTGAGGAACTGATTTACCTTTCGACCGCTTTGCTGCATCTGACTTGAGAATAGTGCGGTCATAATCTGATGCAAGCCTTGGCTCGGGTTGCTGAAGGTTCTTCAACATTTTTAACACTTTTGGATCTAGAGGAGGCTGCTCGGCGGACTGCTCGGTCTTCTTTCTCTTCAAATTTTCAAAGAAGTTCTTTGATTTCTCTTGTACCTTCGCCGCGTTTTCCTCCGGAGTATAGTCGTAAGGTCTCTTTGGAGGAACCTTAGGTACTCTTGGAAGGGGCTCCTGTCGACGGATCGGTGATCGTTTACTCTTGGGAGCGGCGATGGTACGCTTCTGCTTTTGGCTCTGAGCCTCAGTGGGTGGAGGTGGCGGAGACGGCTCACTAGCTGGCGAAGGCTGGTATGCTGGAGAAGGCTGACGTGGAGATGGCGGAGAAGGCTGACGCAGAGATGGCGGAGAAGGCTGATGTGGCGGTGGAGAAGGGTGACGTGCTGGAGACCTTGGCGTCCAATTTGGAAGCACGATTAATTCCTTTAGCCATAGAACGGTGGTCTTCTTGGCTTCTCCCAGCTCGTACAAATCCCCTTCACCCACAGGGTGGTCAAGCTTCAGCTGCTCAAATCCGCCCATAACTTCATCCACCCCGGCAACAGCATAGCCAGGTGGAATCGGACGGCAATGATAAGTTGAATCAGGTCCAATGGGTAAGGCATAGCCGACCGCCACCTTCATGGTTATGTTCACGACCTTCACATGTAGCTTGCAAGATGTCGACTCCGTGATATCATCCACTGGGTAGCGGATCGCCGGTTCATCATCATCCGCTGGGAGGTCCGTGGAAGCCACGCTGCTTTTCCGCTGAGATGGTGGGCCGGTAGCATCATATCCGGCTTCTATCTGTGGCTGAGATGCGGCGGTTCCTTGCTGACTTATCCGATTTAACAAGTCTGATTGCCGCTTCAGCTCTTGTTCTATCTGAGACATGCGGTCTGCTTCCCTTTCCTTTCTTCTCTGACGGCTTCTATCGGGAAATTTCTTCATTTCCACGGGAAACCCGAGTTTCCACGGTTTGGAGCCCGGAGTGGTTCGTGTTCGTCCTGGGTGTTCATCATTCCCAAGGGCGCGCGTGAGCTCGTCCTTCTCTCTTTCGGGATGGAACCTTCCCTCTTCAACATCCTTTGATGCGCTTCTAAGGGCATCAATGGGAAGAGGGTCTTCGTCATGTTTTTTTATATATACACACTTCCCTTCCGAGTCCAACTTCCCTCCATGCCCGTAAAACCAATCCCTTGACCGATCATTCCATTTCAATGTCTCCGGAATGATCCCTTTGGCAATTAGATCGTCCTCCATCTTCTTCCACTTAGGCTTGCCAGTCTTGTAGCCTCCTTGCCCCATAGTATGGTGATACTTCTTTTTAGCAGCATTTTTCTTATTTATTTCTGACCTTCGCTTAGCTGCCTCTGAAGTCTTATACTCCACGAATGCGTCCCAGTGATCTTTTATCTTCTCATATTGTCCAGTGAACACCGGAGTCTTTTGTTGGTCGACAAAATCCTTGTACAATCTTTTCTTCCTGGTGTTGAATTGTATTGCCATCCTCGAAAGAGTCCACTTCTTGACTTTCCGCTCTATGATATTCAGATGACGATCATCGTCATCTGAATCCTCCTCATTTGAATCCTCCTCATTTGGATCCACCTCAGTTCGATCCACCTGTGGCGCCTCTGGTAGGGTAAAATTAACCATGAGCTTCTTCCAAAGAATATTCTTCAATCTGTTGCGGACATATTTAACTGGTTCCGTCTTTGTCTTCTTCCATTCTCGAATGGTGATCGGAATGTTGTCCCTAACAAGAACTCTGCATTGTCTTATAAATTTACTTGCGTGAGCCGCGGGAGCAATCGGTTCGCCATCTTCACCGATTTCTTCTATTCGGTACCTTTCATGTTCTTCCAACCTTCTGGCCGGACCTCTTCTATTTGCAGAAGAGTGGCTCGATCCAGAGGGCTAAAAGAAGAAGGAGCGTTAATATATGTATATACACAAATCAAATAATCCAACTATACAACAAATGCTTAATTTATTATTAATACACATCTACCTCGCCGGCGCCTTCTCCCTCATCTTCGGCACCTTCTCCCTCTCCGGCACCTTCTCCTTCACCGGTGCCTCCATCCACTCCGGCACCTTCTCCCTCTCTGGCACCTTCTACTTCACCGGTGCCATCCTCTCCAGCACCTTCTCCCTCATCGAAGCCATCTCTACGATTTTGTTCGTCTCCCTCACCGGAGTTGTTTAGAAACAACGAGGTGACATCGTCATCATTATTATCGCGGATGATGTCCTCGATAATATTTTCCTCGAAGTCGTCTCTTCCGAGATCCATAGTTTCTGCAAAGAATTATTACAAATTATTATAATAATACGGAGACAAAAAAAAAAGGGGGCGTTGGCCGAGCGCCGGCGCGGTGGGGGAAGATTAGGTCTTCCCTCCCCACCACGCCGGCGCCCGGCCAACGCCCCCATTTTATAACCTAAAATAACTAAAGTAATAAAAGACCTAAAAAAATTAAAGACCTAAAAAAATGTTCACGAGTTTGATGCATGTAAAATGTCCTCGATCAAGTTTCATGGCAAATCAATATTTGTAGTGTTGTGAGTAAAAAAGAAAAAAAAAATCTCGTGCAAACCCTAAATAACTAAATAATTAATTAAATACCCTATAATGAACTAACTAATGTTAGAATTAATCCTATAATGAACTAACTAATGTTAGAATTAATTAAATATCCTAAATAACTAAATAATTAATTAACTAAAAAAACATAACTAAAAAAAACATAACTAAAAAAAACCTAACTACATAACTAAATAACTAAATAACTAAAAAAATAGCTAACTAAATAACTAAATAACTAAAAAAGATAACTAAATAACTAAATAACTAAAAAACTAAAAAAAAATAACAAAAACCTAAAATAACTAAAATAATTAAAGTAAAAAAAACCTAGAATAACTAAAAAAACGTGCTCCAACCTTGCAGGAACGGGCGTGGGCGCGTCGGTGGCGCGGTCGCGGCGCGGCGCGGGCGAGCGGGCGCGGGCGCGTCGGTGGCGGGCGCGTCGGTGGCGAGCGGCGCGGGCGAGCGGGCGCGGGCGCGTCGGTGGCGGGCGCGGCGCGGCGCGGGCAAGCGGGCGCAGCGTCGGCGGCGACGAGTGGGTGCGGCGTCGTCGGCGGCGAGCGGGCGCGGGACGCAAAAATCCGGCAGCCTAACGGCGTCCAGAGAGCTCCTTGCGCGGGACTTAGGCGTTTTGCGATGCGGGCAGAGGAAGAAGGAGTTATAAAGGCAGGCACCTTTAGCACCGATTCGTGGCTTGAACCGGTGCTAAAGAGCCTTTAGCACCGGTTGAAGCCACCAACCGGTGCTAAAGGTCAGACCTTTAGCACCGGTTGATGGCTTCAACCGGTGCTAAAGGCTGCTTTCTGGGAACTGCACCGCCACCCCCCTTTAGCACCGGTTTGAGCCACGAACCGGTGCTAAAGGGTGTTTTAAAATTTTCAGTTGTTCCCGCCAAATTCGATATTAGTTATATTTGATTTTCTATTTTCTTTTTGATTAGTTATATTTGATTTTCTATTTTCTTTTGATTAGTTATATTTGATTTTCTATTTTCTTTTGATTAGTTATATTTGATTTTCTATTTTCTTTTGAGTAGTTATATTTGATTTTCTATTTTCTTTTGATTAGTTATATTTGATTTTCTATTTTCTTTTGATTAGTTATATTTGATTTTCTATTTTCTTTTGAGTAGTTATATTTGATTTTCTATTTTCTTTTGATTAGTTATATTTGATTTTCTATTTTCTTTTGATTAGTTATATTTGATTTTCTATTTTCTTTTGAGTAGTTATATTTGATTTTTTTTTTGATTAGTTTTTTTTTGATTTTCTATTTTCTTTTGAGTAGTTATATTTGATTTTCTATTTTCTTTTGATTAGTTATATTTGATTTTCTATTTTCTTTTGATTAGTTATATTTGATTTTCTATTTTCTTTTGAGTAGTTATATTTGATTTTCTTTTTTCTTTTGATTAGTTATATTTGATTTTCTATTTTCTTTTGAGTAGTTATATTTGATTTTCTATTTTCTTTTGATTAGTTATATTTGATTTTCTATTTTCTTTTGATTAGTTATATTTGATTTTCTATTTCTTTTGATTAGTTATATTTGATTTTCTATTTTCTTTTGATTAGTTATATTTGATTTTCTATTTTCTTTTGATTAGTTATATTTGATTTTCTATTTTCTTTTGAGTAGTTATATTTGATTTTCTATTTTCTTTTGATTAGTTATATTTGATTTTCTATTTTCTTTTGATTAGTTATATTTGATTTTCTTTTTTCTTTTGAGTAGTTATATTTGATTTTCTATTTTCTTTTGATTAGTTATATTTGATTTTCTATTTTCTTTTGATTAGTTATATTTGATTTTCTATTTTCTTTTGAGTAGTTATATTTGATTTTCTATTTTCTTTTGATTAGTTATATTTGATTTTCTATTTTCTTTTGATTAGTTATATTTGATTTTCTATTTTCTTTTGATTAGTTATATTTGATTTTCTATTTTCTTTTGAGTAGTTATATTTGATTTTCTATTTTCTTTTGATACATATCTCAACTGAAAATTAAGATACATGGCCAGATTAAGTCACAACTGAAAATTAAGATACATGGCCAGATTAAGTCACAATCGGCCGAGCTTGTTTTCGAATGTTGGATGATTCAGTCATAGTCGTGCCTAGCCCTATAAACGTCGCCACTGTAGTCGTCGTAGTCATCGGTGTCATCGTCGCTGGCATCGGGGTCGCGGTAGTCGAACCTCGACTGGTGAGCACGCGTGGGCTGAGAGTGAGGGTAGCGCAGGCGGGGGCCACGGTAGGCCATGACGCTCTGGAGAGTCCGGCCGCGCCACCATAGCCGACGGCCGGCCTCGTTGAAGTTCGAACGAGGCGAGCCGTCCTCCTCGTGCCTGGCAAGCGCACTCTCACGCCGATTGATGAAGAAGGCGTCCCAAGTCGGGCTGTAGTCGGGATGCCACTGAGGATTCCTCCGCTGCTCTGGCGTGAGCTCGAAGTAGTAGTGGTTCATGATGGCCATCTGGCGCGCCACACCTACAGGGACAGGAGGGACCGGTACGCCTCCGACGCTCAGCATCCAGCCGGTGGGGACGCGGTAGCCCGGCGGGTGGGTACAACCGGGACTAAAGGTGGTTTTTGTGTCATCTAACAAAACTGTCGGTGGGATAAGGACGTGTGGGTAACCTTTAGTCCCGGTTGGTGGGTGCAACCGAGACTAAAGATATCGGCAGGATAAGGACGCATGGGTGGATGCACTGCTCGATGAGATAAGGACGCGTGGGTGGACGCACGATGCCCCTGTCGGAGGAACAAGACAAAGTAGAAGCGGTGCCGTGCCTATAAAAGGAGCATCGATACCTAGAAGGTAGGGAGAGTGAAAGACTCCATCTCCTCTAAGAATGTTGGGTAAATTATTGGGAAATCTCCCGTGGCGGAGCTTCTCAAAGATATCGTTGGTGCTCACGCCCTACGATATCTTTGGAAGCTCCGTCTCGGAAAATTTTCCCTCATACAATAACATCATTACACAAAAAATAAATGGGAAAGTGATTTCCATATTGAGATACACAAGTTATGATCCCTATCTAGTCTTCTGAGTTTTCTTCTTGTGTTTCCCTTTCTTCTGATTTTTCGTCTTGGAGGCCATGAACCTCCCTTCGCATATCTCCCTTGATTAGGATCGCTTCGGTCGTAACCATGGAGTATGTTCACCATTTAACGCGATGATTGGGTCAATATTCACTCTGAAGGGCGGAATTTCATCAAACTTATTATAATCTTCTGACATGTCTGTCTTATCCTCAACTCCCACGATGTTTCTTTTCCCTGAAAGAACTATGTGACGCTTTGGCTCGTCGTATGATGTATTCATTGTCTTATCTTTTCTTTTTTTTGGTTTGGAGGACATGTCTTTCACATAGAAAACTTGAGCCACATCATTGGCTAGGACGAATGGTTCATCTCTGTAACCAAGATTGTTGAGATCCACTGTTGTCATTCCATACAGCTGGTCAACCTTTACCCCTACTCCATCTAGCTTGACCCATTTGCACCGAAACAAAGGGACTTTAAAAGAAGGTCCATAGTCAAGTTCCCATATCTCCTCTATGTAACCATAATAGGTGTCCTTTTGCTCGTTGTTGTTTGTTGCATCAATGCGGACACCACTGTTTTGGTTGGTGCTCTTTTTATCTTGGGCGATCGTGTAGAATGTGTTCCCATTGATCTCGTACCCTTGGAAAGTCAATATAGTCGAAGATGGTGACCCGGCCAACAAGTATAGCTGATCTCCAACAATGTTGTCATTTATGAGATGTGTCCGGAACCAACCGCCGAAAGTCGCCATATGTTTATGTGTAATCCAGGAGTCAGACTGAGCCGGGTGTTGGGAGCGTACAATATTCTTGTGTTCAATGATATACGGGGCCACCAAGGCGGAACTTTGTAGAACTGCATAGTGTGCTTGAGTGAAAGAAATCCCGTCCATACAATACATTGATTTCTTTCCTAGCGTGCCTTTTCCACGTAGTCTCCCTTCATGCCGCGATTCAGGAACACCAATCGACTTAATGTCAGGGATAAAGTCAACACAGAACTCAATGACCTCCTCTGTTCCGTAGCCCTTGGAGATGCTTCCTTCTGGCCTAGCACGGTTATGAACATATTTCTTTAAGACTCCCATGAATCTCTAGAAGGGGAACATGTTGTGTAGAAATACAGGACCGAGAATGGCAATCTCTTCGACAAGGTGAACCAGGAGATGCGTCATAATATTAAAGAAGGATGGCGGGAACACCAACTCAAAACTAACAAGGCATTGGGCCACATCCTTCTGTAACCTTGGTAGCATATCTGGATTGATTACCTTCTGAGATATTGCATTGAGGAATGCACATAGCTTAGCAATGGGTACGCGAACATTTTCCGGTAGAAACCCCCTTAATGCAACTGGAAGCAACTGCGTCATAATCACGTGACAGTCATGAGACTTCAGGTTTTGGAATTTTTTCTCTATCATATTTATTATTCCCTTTATATTTGACGAGAAGCCAGACGGCACTTTAATACTTGAAAGGACATCAAAAAAGATTTCCTTCTCTGCTTTTATAAGAGCGTAGCTGGCAGGACTTAAGTGACGCCCTTTATCCGTCTTGCTCTGTGGATGCATGTTGTTTGGGTCTTTCATACGTTGTTGATCCTCCTGTGCTTCTGGTGTATCTTTTGTTTTTCCATACACGCCCAGAAAGCCTAGCAGGTTCACGCAAACATTCTTCGTAACGTGCATCACGTCGATTGAAGAGCGAACCTCTAGGTGTTTCCAATACTCAAGCTCCCAAAATATAGATTTCTTCTTCCACATGGGTGCGTGTCCGGTAGCGACGTCATTTGGAACAGATTGACCACCAGGACCCTTTCCAAAGATTACTTCTAGGTCCCTGACCATATCAAATAAATCATCACCAGTACGGAGATCAGGCTTTTGCCGGTGATCTGCCACACCTCTAAAATGCTTGCCTTTCTTTCTTACGGAATGCGTGGTCGTAAGAAATCGACGATGCCCCAAGTACACAATCTTCTTGCATTTTTCCAAATATATAGCGTCAGTCTTATCTAAACAGTGCGTGCATGCATTGTATCCCTTGTTTGTTTGTCCTGAAAGGTTACTAAGAGCAGGCCAATCATTGATGGTTACGAAAAGCAATGCTCGTAGGTCAAACGGCTCCTGTTTGTGCTCATCCCATGCACGTACACCTGGTTTGGTCCATAACTGTAAGAGTTCATCAACTAATGGTCTTAGATACACATCAATGTCATTGCCGGGTTGCTTCGGACCTTGGATGAGCACTGGCATCATAATGAACTTCCGCTTCATGCACAACCAAGGAGGAAGGTTATAGATACATAGAGTTACATGCCAGGTGCTATGACTGTAGCTCTGCTCCCCAAAAGGATTCATGCCATCTGTACTCAGACCAAACCTTAAGTTCCTTGCGTCGCCTGCAAAGTCCGGGTAGTCTCTCTCAATTTTTCTCCACTGCGACCCATCAGCGGGGTGTCTCAACATCGCGTCTTTCTTACGGTCTTCTTTGTGCCATCGTAACAACCTGGCATGCTCTTTGTTTCTAAACAGTCGTTTCAACCGTGGTATTATAGGAGCATACCACATGACCTTGGCAGGAACCCTCTTTCTGGGGGGCTCGCCATCAACATCACCAGGGTCATCTCGTCTGATCTTATATCGCAGTGCAGTGCATACCGGGCATGCTTCCAAATTCTCGTACTCCTCACCGCGGTAGAGGATGCAGTCATTAATGCATGCATGAATCTTCTGAACCTCTAATCCTAGAGGGCAGAGAACCTTATTTGCTTCGTACGTACTATCAGGCAATTCATTATCCTTTGGAAGCTTCTTCTTCATTATTTTCAGTAATTTCTCAAATCCCTTATCAGATAAACCAGTCTCTGCCTTCCATTGCAGCAACTCCAGTGTGGTACCGAGCTTTGTGTTCCCATCTTCACTGTCTGGGTACAACTTCTTTTTGTGATCCTCTAACATACCTTTTAACTTCCGCTTCTCATTCACACTTTCTGCTTCTCTGTGTGCATCTACGATGGCCCGACGAAGATCATCATCAGGCTCATCTGATGCCTCTACATCTTCAGCTTCTCCTGTCCCTTCAGCTTCAGCTTCCCCCGTTGCAGTATCACCATATTCAGGGTACATATCATCATCCTCTTCTTCTTCATTGTCTTCCATTATAACCCCTCTTTCTCCGTGCTTGGTCCAACAATTATAGCTAGGCATGAAACCTTTCCGAAGCAGGTGGGCGTGAATGATTTTCCAGGAAGAGTACTCCTTCTTGTTCCCACAGTGAACACATGGACAACACATAAAACCATTCTGAATATTTGCCCGAGCCACATCGCCAAAATTACGAAGACCTTCAATGAACTCGGAAGTGCGTCGGTCACCATACATCCATTGTCGTTCGTTCATCTGCGTCATATAATTAGGTTTACTAATACTATTACCGAACATCATAAATAGTAAAATGATGAAACATGCATTTGTATCAATGACAAATGAAAGGATAGAATTGCTAACCTCGATCGAGGAGGAAAGAACAAGGACAAGACCTAAGTATCGCTCGGGCACCTCATATCATATTTATTTTGTGTGAGCTTAAGTAGCTTCATGCTCTTAGGCATTTCATCAAACACCTCTTGTGCATAAGGAAAAAAAATCAAACTAGCACACCCCCTCACACCTTCCACAGGAAAAAACAGAGGAGAGGGCCGGTGGGTGGCTGTATTTATAGGCAGGACCTCTAGCACCGGTCCATGCCCAAAACCGGTGCAATAGGGTAGCCTTTAGCACCGGTTCGTGCCACGAACCGGTGCTAAAGGTCTGGCGCCTGCCACACGGCAGACGCGATACCTTTAGCACCGGTTCGTGCCACGAACCGGTGCTAATGGTTCCTAACGAACCGGTGCTAGAGCTCCACGGGCTCCATTTAGCTTTCTGGCAGCTCGAACCGGTGCTAAAGCACCCCTTTAGTCTGGGTTCGTAAGCCAACCGGTACTAATGCCATTTGCAGCTCCAAACGAATGCCCTATTTTCTACTAGTGACACATCACGAGTGACGACAGCCTATCTGGCCGACTTCCGCGGAAGCAAGACGACGGAAACCGGTGCAGGGCGGGCGCCGAGCACGATGCGGTGGCCGTCGCCTGCTCTGCTCTCGCGCGGGTCGTAGCAGACGAGCAGCTCGCTAGCGCCTGCCGGCGGGTCTGCCCCTGCTCACTGCACGCTGCCTGTCCGGCGCGTGGACGGACTAGCTACGCTGCTCCTGAGTTTGTCAGCTGGGCACGAAGCAGAGGCCAAGCATATGCAGCTTCGTCGTCCTGGTCCATGGACCACGGCAGCCGATCGGCACGGCGAGAGCGACGTGCCCGGCCCATTAGCGCAGTTAAGACGCCTCGGGCGGCGCTCCGTCCGGTTTGCTCGTCGGAAGCTAGCTGCCAACGTCGCGGAGCTCTAGCGCACGCCGGACAGAATGTGATTGGCATTTAATTCACACTGACGCTGCACGGTGCTGGACGCATGGCTCGCCGGAACGGGAGCGGCAGATGGGTCGATTCGTCTGGTAGGCCGGCCGCGCGACCTCTGTGTTCATGCACATGCCGCATGCCCGTGCTCGGCTTGCTGTTCCGTCTCCTGCAGACACGGCCACATGCCGCGCGCGCGCGGAGCTTAGCCATTAGAGGGAGGTTACATGCTGGCCCTCCTCCGGCAGACGGCAGTAACGCACCGCCGTGTACGCGCCGCTGCGCAGCGCCCGCGCCACGCCGCGCAGCTCAACGCCAGCGCTTTTGCCGCGGCAGCGTGCGTGGTGGTGCATGCTCTGGGGCCATGCTTTCAGAAGCGCACCGCTGCGTCCCGAGCCTCGGCCGGCCGCACGCAGTCGCTGCCCGGCTGCATGGCATGCAGTCGATACCATACGTCGGAATCCCAAAACTCTGGAAAACATCTACACACCGTTCGCGCACGGCTTCGGGCAGACACCACATTCTGCAACGGCTCGTGCAGCTTCCTCAATCCTGCAAACAATGGCCGGCTTCCGTTTTTTGCCCCCCTGCTCCCGCAGTAACTCCTCTCTGTCACGACTCACATGAGTACTTGTTAGTATTTGTACGTGGTACATTTTTTTCTTCTAAAACGAGCTGAAATTTTTGCCCCACACGATACGATTTATTTAAGGAGTTCACAATCATGTAAAACGTTTACTACAAAAACCTACTATCCCGCCATTCATTCACCTAGACGCTTCGCTCCCGCAATCACCCATATGTGGGATTTTTTTCTTAATCTTATCAAGGGTTACAAACCAGGGTGTGTGCTTGTTCTGAAAAATCGGGGCGTTAGAGCATCTTCACTCGCCCCCCGAAAGGCCCCCCAAATGTTATTTGGGGGCGCTGGTGCGGAAAATCTCGCCTAGTCGTGTCTCCCATGTGTTTTTTTCCATCCGGCGCGATGCATGTTTCCATCCGGTGCACCCGATCCAAACTCTGTCCAGGGGGGACCGGGGGCGCCGGCTGGGCATGTGGCTCGCCGCGTGGCACACTGTCAGTGGCACGACCGACGCTTCGTCGTCTCCACTCGTCTTGTCTCCCGCGCCTAGTAATGGCGCTGCAAACGACAATAGCTTTGCAGCGGCGCAGCGAGCCGCCGCGTCGGAGCACGCGTCGGCGGGAAATAAATGCCATGCCGCGCGCTTTCCGTTGCTTCCCGCCCCTTCTCCTTCGTTTTCCCGCCCCGCTTCCGGCTATAAATAGCTCGTCGCCTCGCCGGTAGGTTCACATCCTCCAACCACCGGTAGAAAATGCCTCGCCGCCGCTTGACAACCTACGCCATGCTCCCTCGAGGTGGTTCCGGCGCGCCACCACCGCCCCCACCTCCACCGCCGCTGCTGCCACCACCATCGGGCGCATCGGGAGCCGATGTCGCCGGCGGGGACTCTGACAAAGACCACCCCTTTTATCTTATTTTATATTTTGCCGTATTATGTAAAAACCATCTAAATTTTAATGAAATCTATGTAGTTTGCCAAATTTTGTTGATTTTAAAATTTGGGATGGGGGCACGGCTGAGAAACCGCCGCCCACCATACCAAAATCGGCGCCCCCCCCCCCAAACGGCCTAAAAAACGCTTGCGCCGGTCGCCGTTTGGGGGGCGAGTGGAGATGCTCTTACACTTACACCAGATTACCTCAACGTGAGCAAGGTGAGAGAAAGGGAGAGTATTGAGCCCTCCACCAATGAAGACCACCATACTTTGATTGTGAGACTCTTCCATTTCCGAGGTTGAAGAGTATAACCCCCCCCCCCCCCCCAAACACTCCTTTCTGAGCTCCATTGCCTATGTTGAACCGCGGAATATCGACCATTTAACGTAAGCTTCCACGTGATGTCATCCTCCACACTATCATAAAGTTGTACATTGTATAGAAGAACCCATATGTAACTCCACAAAATTGTGTAGGATGCTCCATATAGAAGTTTGGATCCCAGCTCACTTTCCCATTACAAGCACCTTCATGCATAGCTTGGTTAGTCGACAACTTCTTTATTTTGGATATAGAAAAGATTTTAGGCGCAATATCTTTCGATTTTCTCCCATCAAGCCAAGGTACATGCCAAAATGGAGTCTTGGATCCATTGCCAAGAGTGATGGAAGTGGTGGTGTATAAAATATCCATATTCTCATCAGTGCAAGGATTTTAGGAGCCCACAAAAAAATCGGGGATCTAACCATTTGAACCAAGGCCAATGCAAGCGAAGAGCCGCCCGCAAATTTGTCCATGTGGATATCCCTGAGCCGGCCAAGATTTTTGGAATGACACACGATTTCCCAATTGACTTTGCATTCAGAGCTGGTGGTTTGTGTGCTTAGCCTCCCAAAGGAAAGCATGCCCTAACTTATTGATGAAATTTATAGTTTCCAGCGGGACACAAAGATGTGTCAAGTAAAAGAGTACTTGCGAAGCGATGACCGATTTAATGATCGAAGTCCGACTGGTCGTGGTGGGATACCTGACATTCCAAGTGAGAAGCTTGCCGGCGCATTTGTTTTCGAGATATTGGAAGTCCGCTCTTCCGTGGATCCAAACCGATAGAGGGAGCCCATGGTACCTGAAAAGTGATCGAGAGGTTAACTAGAGGGGGGGGTGAATAGGTTAACTACAAATTTTACTTCTTTTTCAAATTAAACGGGGATTGCTCAAATATAAGTTATCTAGATTATGCAACTAGATGAACAACCCTATATGATGAGCAAACTATCACTAGCACAAGATATACAATATATAAAAGCTAGTAAATAAATGCGTGAAGGTAAGTTTAGGAATACCCAACAAAGTGACGCGGAGGATTTATCCCGAAGTTCACTTCCCAATGGAAGCTATGTCTCCGTTGGAGCGGTGCGGTGTTCACTAGAGTGAAACACCGAATAGCCGTGATATGGCACACCGTAATCTCCTTCGTGTCCTTCCACCGATGTGGAGAGGCACGAATCACTATGTTGCCCTTGAGGTCGACAACTAGAACCTTCACAAGGATGAGGCACACTCCACAACTTGGAGGGTCCTCACCAAATGCACCGAGCCACCAAAACTCGATGCCCCAAGGCCGGGGCACACACCACAACTTAATTGGTGGCTCCCGACGAGTTCTCCAAGGTCACAAATCGCTTAGAAAGAACCCACAAGCTCTTGAGCTCCAATGAGCACAAGAGTAACAAGCCCCTCTCACAAATCAAGGGGGAAACCAAAACTAATTGGATGGAAACGTAGATCTAGGTCTTCTCCTTCAATCCTCCAAAGATCAAACCGATTGAGTGGGAGGAAGAGGAGATCGATGCAATTTAGTGGCTCAGCTGGAAGCTTGGATCTTGTCTATGTCGAGCATCTCAAGGTGGAAGAAGAGAGGGGGGATTTATACCCCCTCAAAAACTAGCCGTTTGCAGTTTTCTGGGGGGCGGATAATCCGCCCTAAGTGGGGGGGCGGATAATCCGGTTTTGGGGATTTTGCCCCCCTGAAATATCCGGGGCAAATATCCGACAAAATATCCGCCCCCAATACAGAGAGCCGCGCCTTGTGGGAGCAAATCGTCGCTTGGAAAAATCCTGGGGGGCGGAATATCCGCCCCCTGCCAGGGGCCGGATAATCCGGTTTGACTGACAGATTTTTCTGCAGTCTCTTCACAGATTTGCTTCCTTCTTCCTTTGATCTTTGTGATGAATACAAATAATGTTTAACCTGAAATACTTCATCACAGTATTAAATAAATCATAAGTATTGATATCTAACACACAGAACAAGAGATACAAAGAATGTCCTTTCAATCTCCCCCTTTTTGGTGTTAGATGACAATACTTAGATTTGCATAGAAAACAAGATCAAAATATAATTTTGACACATGTTCTTTAAATATAGAAAGCTCCCCCTGCATGTGTGCATATTATAAGTTTTGAATTTTGAATACAAATACTCACACATAGAGATTGCTTTCCCATAATAAGGTAAAGAACATGATCAAATAGGCATAGAGGACAATATGGAGATAATAAGCACAGTTTGAGACATAGGGAGTTTTAGAGATATCATACCATCCCCCAATCCATAAAAGTTGTCTCAAAAATAGAGATATGACCATATAACCATATTGATGATCAACCCAATAATATGAAAACCATATAGCCATAATTGATCATCCAACTAAGATAACAATAGGTCTCCTTGTCCTTAAGATTTTAACACATATAACACAACCACACATAGATATAGTTCAATAAGCAATAAGTAAATAGTTTCACGGATACTAAGATATAGGACACAAGCTATAAGAGGCAAAGGCAATAAAAACGTAAGCTTGTGTCCAACCCATGCAAATCCCTCGTAGAACCTAATAGAACTCTTCTCCCCCTTTGGCATCTACGCCAAAAAGGAGAGGAAAGAGCGACGCTACGCCCCAAAGAGATCACTCCGACTCCTCATACTCCTCGGAAGCACCTTCTTCATAATCATCATCTGCGGAGGAATCAGCTGGAGGTGGAGAAGCTTCAAGATCATCATAGAGGTGCCTCTCCATCCTGTGCCATGGGACTTGGTCAGTGTTCCACTTATGATAAGCTGTGGGTTCTGGAGCTTTTGGAGGAGAGCCTGTAGCATTAGTGACATGGTGAAGTATCAGCTGCTGAGTGTGAGCAATGTTGAGGCGATCTTTGTAGGCATTGTATTGTTCCTTGTGAATGTCCACCTTCATACAAAGCACATTACGCTGAAACCAACTCAGCTTCTTGACTTCAAGAGCAGTGGAGGAGGGAGCAGGCTGTTTCTTGGGCTGGGTGTGAGAGCTAGGGCGACGAGCATCAGCCATAAAGGTGTCAGATCTAGCAGAAGGAACCTTTGGTGGAATCATATATGGCTTCTTGAACTTATGGTCCACATCATCATCATCACTTAGACCGTCATCATTCAGAGTATGCTTGATAAGAGCCATGATGTATGGGGCATAAGGAATGGTGAGACGAGATACCATAGCGTCATAGATCTCATTGAAGAGGAAGTCCATCACATCCAAGGTGAAATCCTTATCGGGGTCATCATTTTGTGCTACCTCATGAGCAAGACAGAGGAGATCCACCAAGGATTTTCTAATGGCATCATTATTTCCACCACTTGGAGCAATGTTCTCTCTAAAAATACGGACCAGCTGCTCATATGGAGGGAGAAACCCATGGTTGAACCCAATCTTGCCATCCGGGCCATATAGATCTACAAGCCTCACCTTGTCAGTCCTACCCGGGGAGTGAACACGTATCCCACAAGGAGTGGTGCCATTAAACTCATATCCCAAAGCTTCAGCAAAGTCATAAAAGTTGGCTTCACATGGAACACTCCCGGTCATCCACTTGAGGGTGTGAGAGTCATCACCTTTCATCACAAGAGTGGAGAAAAACTGCTGGACAAGATGCACATTGTAGTTGCATTGGAATTCCATGAGCTTGTGGAGGCCTAGTTGCTTGGTGATGAACACTGTGTCATCAAAGTAGTCCTTGGACTTGAGGTAATTGAGTGAGATTGGATGCATTGGACGCACATTCATGGCATGATAGATGTCCTTATATATGAAAAGCTGTTCCATGCACCAAAAACTTGAATCTTCAATGTCAGTGTCGCGTGGAAAGCGGGCATACCAATCTCCCTGACGAAGAGTGCTATAATCAGTCAAATCCATTGTTTTGTAATTCACACGTGTCTCTTTCCCTTTCTTCTTTCTGCTTGCCGCCCTTTTGAGTTGCTGTTCTTGCCTCTCTTTCTCTGCTGCCCTCTTAGCTGCTTGCTTTTCTTGTCTGAGTACTTGCTCATCAACCATAACACCTTCGTCATTTTGACGAAAGTATCTCGCCCTTTGGCGCTTCTTCGGAGCACCGGAGGAGTTAGCTGTGAAAGAGAATTAGAGAGATAGCATAGATGAGTACACACAAGTCACAGGAGGGAGATTTAATATCATAGAGATGTAACCTAAGTTGATACTCTCTTTAGAACAAAGGAATTTAGAGTTTGCTGGTTTACAGTTTTGAATCTGTGAAAACCGGATAATCCGGCCAGTACCAGGGGCGGATAATCCGGCCTCCAGAACTGCAGCAAAAACTGAATTTCAAATCTGAGTTCCAAGGATAGATCAATGACATGGGTTACAAAACTATAGTATTTGAGCATTAATTCCAGACCTAGGCAACTACTACCACCAAGCAAGATTGAAAAATAACTCCACTAAGAACCACATTGGTGAAGAACACCTAGGGTTAGTGAGATAGGGAGTTACCCTCGTCCATGGAGAAAATGGCTTGGTGGAGATGATGCCCAAGGGAACCGGGAAGGAGATCCGCCAAGAAACCGGAGAAACCGGTGGTTGGGGACACTCCGGGGAGACCTTGTGGTAGCAGGTGGCAGCGGTTTGGTGGGGAGAGGTCGGGGTGGAGGAAGGAGCACGAATTGCTCCTTCACCCTGACCTCCCCTTTTTGGCTTGCGAAATCCGCGAGGGTGGATTATCCGGCCCCCACTTGGGGCGGATTATCCGCCCCGGATATTCCGGTTTTTACCAGAAATATCCGGCCTGCTAAAACTCAGTCTCCCAGTTTTCAAAGAAACTTGTGTGCAATTAGATAGAGGGTGTCTTTTCAGATGAGATAGGTTTGGGATAGATTTCCAAACTGATATTGGTACTTTACACTCACCCTTGCAAAAGGCAAATAAGATCAAAGATCAAGAGTGAGGGTGTTTCCCAATGGATATGGGATATGCAAAGAAATTCCATTTAAACACCAACTCTTCGAAAAGAAGAGGTCAGTGGCCAGAGGCCACCATATGTGAGTGAACCGCTAGTCGGATAACCGCGAAGATGTATCTTGGGTCCCAACCAACATACTCATCATTTTAGACTCAAAATTCAACATGTGAAAGTAGAGGCACAAATGATTTCTTAATATTGGCATAATGGGGGGGAGGGATAATCCAATGTATTTGGATCGCACTCCCCCTATCTCCATGCCTACATCTAAAACCAAATAAGGGTCTAGTGAAGGTGTGTATGCAAGATAATCAATCAAATGAAGTTACTTGCACATACGACATTGATCTCTCCCCTTAATTCCTTGAATCTCTTCTCATCAAGTGGCTTGGTGAATATATCAGCAAGTTGATCTTTGGTGTTGACATAAGAGAGTGAAATATCTCCATTGGCCACGTGATCACGGATAAAATGATACCGTATTTCAATATGCTTGGTTTTGCCATGGAGCACCGGATTTTGGGCAATCTTGATAGCACTCTCATTATCACACAAAAGAGGCAATGTCTTCATTCTAATTCCAAAGTCCTTAAGACATTGTCTCATCCATAATAATTGAGAACAACAACTTGCCGCTGCAATATACTCGGCTTCGGTAGAGGATGTGGAAATACAATTTTGTTTCTTCGAAGACCAACATACAAGAGATCTTCCCAGGAATTGACATGCACCGGAGGTTGATTTCCTTGCCACTTTATCTCCTGCCCAATCCGCATCCGAGTACCCCACTAGATCAAAGCTTGTATTTGAGGGATACCAAAGACCATGTTGGGGAGTGTCAACCAAGTATCTAAGAATCCTTTTGACCGCAGTCATATGGCTTTATTTAGGATTGGATTGAAATCTTGCACACAAACCAACACTAAAAGCAATATCCGGTCTAGATGCACAAAGATAAAGCAAAGAACCAATCATAGATCGATAAAGCTTTTGGTCAACCGGTATACCTTCGTGACCTAGGGATAGATTCACGTTTGTAGCCATTGGAAATCTTAATGGATTAGCATTTGTCATATCAAATTTCTTGAGCATGTCTTGAATATACTTGGCTTGGCTAATAAAGGTTCCTTCATAATATTGTTGGACTTCAAAACCAAGGAAGAACTCTAATTTGCCCATCATAGACATCTCAAACTCACTTGTCATTAGTTTTGCAAATTGTTCTACAAAAGTCACATTAGTAGAACCAAATATGATATCATCAACATATATTTGACATACGAAGAATTCTCCATCTACACTTTTAGTGAAAAGTGTGGGATCGATTACCCCAAGTACAAAACCACGGTCTACCAAGAACTCCTTTAAGTGATCATACCAAGCACGTGGGGCTTGTTTGAGGCCATACAAGGCCTTGTGGAGGAGGTAGACATGGTTAGGATACTTAGGATCCTCGAACCCCGGAGGTTGCTTGACATATACTAGTTCACTTAATGGACCATTCAAGAAGGCACTTTTAACATCCATTTGATGCAAGATAAAACCATGACTAGAGGCAAAAGCAAGTAATATACGAATTGATTCAAGTCTAGCTACGGGAGCGAAAGTTTCACCGTAGTCAAGTCCTTCGACTTGAGAGTAGCCTTGAGCAACCAATCGTGCCTTGTTGCGAATCACTTGCCCACTATTGTCTTGCTTATTCTTGAATATGATGGGTTTCGCAGCATAGTAAATCAAAAAATTTCCTACGGATGCGAACAAGAAAGCCAAGATCTAATCTAGGAGATGTAATCAATGAGAGAGGTAGATGAGATCTTCATACCCTTGAAGATTCGCACAGCGGAAACGTTCAATAGAACGTGGTTGACGTAGTCGTACTCGCCGTCTCCTCCTCGCGATCCGATCCGATCCTACGCCGCAAGTGGCGGCGCCTCCGAGAGTTGCACACGTGCGGTGCAGCGACGTCTCCTCCTTCCTTGGTCCAGCAAGTATGGTGGAGAGATAGATTGGATCAACAGCACGACGGCGTGGTGCTTATGGTGGAGAGTTTCTGCAGCAGGGCTTCGCCTACGCGCAGTCGCGAGAGAGAGAGGGAGGGCAGCAGTTGGCGGCTAGGGTTTAGGTTAGGGGTAGAGAGGGCTGCGCCCTTGCCCCCCTATATATAGAGGGGTGGCCGGCCAGCTTGGCCTCTCCCCAAACCCTAGGGCGCCGACTTGGAGTAGGAAGAGTGGGGGGCAAGTTTCCCCCCTTCCTTCTTTGAAGACTCCCTTAGGGTTTCCCCTTGGGCTGGCCGGCTGGGCCTTAGGGGCCTTGTGCGCCTGGCCCAGGGCAGCCAGGGCACTTCCCCTTAGGCCCACGCAGGCCTCCGTCAAGTGGTCCCACGTTGGTCCCACTCCGGAACCTTCTAGAACCTTCCGGTACAATACCGATAAACTCCGAAACCTTTCCGGAATCCAAAAAACTGCTTTCCTTTATATGAATCTTATTCTCCGGACCATTCCGGAACCTCTCGTGACGTCCTGGATCTCATCCGAGACTCCGAACTAAAACTCATAAACCAATTATCCATTCTATCCTAGCATCGATACACATTAAGTGTGTGACCCTACGGGTTCGAGAATATGTAGACATGATCTTCTATCAATAATCAACAGCGGGATCTGGAAACCCATATTGACTCCCACATATTCATCGATGATCATATCGAATGAACCACGATGTCAGGATTCAATTAATCCCGTATATGTATTCCCTTCGTCACACGATATTTTACTCGCCCGAGATTTGATCGTCGGTATCGCCATACCTAGTTCAATCTCGTTTACAGCAAGTACTTTACTCGTTCCGTAATCCGATATCACTTTGTGATTAACTCATTAACCACATGCTTGCAAGCGGTGTTGATATCGATTACCGAGTGGGCCCGAAGTATATCTCTCCGACTTGGGAGGGACAAATTCCATCTCGATACATACAACCCAACAAGTACTTTCCGATCACCTGAGAGACACCTTTATTATCACCCTCACATAGGATGACGTTTGATGACTTCAAAGCTTTCTTCCGATACTAGGGAGTTGTATTATCTCATGGTCTAAGGAATACAATACATGACATAGGAAAAGCTTTGCAAAGATGAACACGATGACACGATCTAATTGCTCTGCTTTATTTGGGTCTGTCCATCATATCATTCTCCTAATGATATGATCTCATTATTAATTGACAACTTATGTCTATGGTTAGGAAACCTTAACCATCATTAATCAATGAGCTAGTCCAAAGAGGCGTACTAGGGACACGGTGTTGTTCATAAACCACACAAGTATTAAAATTTCCGCTTAATACAATTCTAGCATGGAATATAAACATTATCATGAACAAGAATTATAATAATAACATCTTTATTATTGCCTCTAGGGCATAATTCCAACAGTCTCCCACTTGCACTAGAGTCAATAATCTAGTTTACATCTGGCAACAATCTAACACCCATGGCATTAAGGTGCTGATCATGTTTTGCTCGTGGAAGAGGTTTAGTCAATGGATCTGCGACATTCAGATCTGTATGTACTTTGCTAATCTTCAGATCTCCATCTGCTATATAATCTCGAATTATATGGAAACGGCGGTTGATGTGCTTGGTTTTTGGATGATATCTTGGTTCCTTAGCCAGTGCTATGGCGCCAGTGTTGTCGCACAATATCTCCAGTGGGTCCAAGGCATTTGGAACCACACCAAGCTCAGTGATGAAGTTTCTGATCCAAACTCCTTCACTTGATGCTTCTGAAGCAGCCATGTATTCCGCTTCTGTTGTAGATCCCGCGATCACGCTTTGCTTGTAGCTTCTCCAGCTCACAGCTCCACCATTCAAAATATAAACGTATCCTGTCTGAGACTTAGAATCATCCGGGTCGGTGTCGAAGCTAGCGTCGACGTAACCTTTTACGACGAGCTCCTCATCACCTCCATAGACCAAGAACATTTCTTTGGTCCTATTTAAATACTTTAGGATGTTCTTTACGGCTGTCCAGTGTTCCACTCCTGGATCACTTTGGTATCTGCTCGTCAAACTAAGAGCATTGGACACATCCGGTCTAGTACACAGCATGGCATACATGATAGAACCTATGGCCGAGGCATATGGCACTTTGCTCATAGTTTCTCTATCTTTTACCGTAGCTGGACACTGAGCCTTGCTCAATATCTTACCTGACAACATGGGCAATGAACCTTTCTTTGCTTTATCCATTCTGAACCTCTTCAGAACCTTGTCCAGGTATGTACTTTGGCTTAAAGCTATTAGGCGTCTTTCTCTATCTCTATAGATTTTGATGCCTAATATATAAGCAGCTTCCCCTAGGTCTTTCATTGAAAAACATTTATTCAAATAACTCTTCACATCGTTAAGCATACCGATGTCATTTCCAATAATCAATATGTCATCCACATATAGTACTAAAAATGTCACCGAGCTCCCACTCACTTTCTTGTAAATACAAGCTTCGTAGCAATTTGGAACAAATCCAAAACTCTTGATCACTTGATCAAAACGAAGGTTCCAACTCCGAGATGCTTGCTTCAGTCCATAAATGGAACGCTGAAGTTTGCACACCTTATTAGCATCCTTAGGATCGACAAAACCTTCGGGCTGCATCATATACAACTCTTCATCAATGTTGCCATTGAGGAACGCAGTCTTGACATCCATCTGCCATATTTCACAATCATGAAATGCAACAATTGCTAATAAAATCCGAATGGACTTAAACATCGCTACGGGAGAGAAAGTCTCATCGTAGTCAACACCTTGAACTTGCTGAAAACCTTTTGCGACAAGACGAGCTTTATAGACAGTAACATTACCATCCGCGTCCGTTTTCTTCTTGAAAATCCATTTGCATTCAACGGCCTTACGGTCGCTAGGAGGGTCTACCAAAGTCCACACTTGGTTTTCACTCATGGATCCCAATTCGGATTTCATGGCTTCTAGCCATTTCTCAGAGTCTGGGCTCATCATTGCTTCCTCATAGTTCGCAGGTTCGCTGTTGTCTAACAACAAGACGGTTAAGACAGGGTTGCCATACCATTCAGGAGTGGTACGTGACCTTGTTGACCTGCGAAGTTCAGTAGTAGCATCGTTCGAAGTTTCATGATCTTTATCATTAGCTTCCTCTCTTGTTGATGCAGGCGGCGCCGGAACAATTTCTGGTGCTGCGCTACTCTCCAACTCGAGAGAAGGTTCAATAACCTCGTCTAGCTCTACCTTCCTCCCACTCACTTCTTTCGAGAGAAACTCCTTCTCAAGAAATGATCCGTTCTTAGCAACAAACACTTTGCCTTCGGATCTGTGGTAGAAGGTATACCCAATCGTTTCCTTAGGGTATCCTATGAAGACGCATTTCTCCGCTTTGGGTTCGAGCTTGTCCGGCATCAACTTCTTGACATAAGCTTCGCATCCCCAAACTTTAAGAAACGACAACTTAGGTTTAGCACCAAACCATAGTTCATACGGTGTCGTCTCAACGGATTTAGATGGTGCCCTATTTAAAGTGAATGCAGCGGTTTCTAATGCATAACCCCAAAATGATAACGGCAAATCTGTAAGAGACATCATTGATCGCACCATATCTAATAGAGTTCGATTCCGGCGTTCAGACACACCATTGCGCTGTGGTGTTCCGGGTGGCGTGAGTTGCGAAACAATTCCGCTTGCTTTAAGATGCGTGAGAAAATCATAACTCAAATACTCACCTCCACGATCGGATCGCAGAAATTTAATTTTCCTGTTACGATGGTTTTCCACTTCGTTCTGAAATTCTTTGAACTTTTCAAATGTTTCAGATTTATGTTTCATTAAATAGATATACCCATATCTACTTAAGTCATCAGTAAAAGTGAGAAAATAGCGATATCCACCGCGCGTCGAAATACTCATTGGTCCGCACACATCGGTATGTATGATTTCCAATAAGTCCGTTGCTCGCTCCATTATTCCGGAGAACGGGGTTTTGATCATCTTGCCCATGAGGCATGGTTCGCACGTGTCAAATGATTCAAAATCAAGAGACTCTAAAAGTCCATCAGAATGGAGTTTCTTCATGCGTTTTACACCAATATGACCTAGACGACAGTGCCACAAATAAGTTGGATTATCACTATCTACTTTGCATCTTTTAGCCTCAATGTTATGGATGTGTGTTTCATTGCTTTCGAGATTCAGAAGAAATAAACCATTCACAATAGGTGCATGACCATAAAAGATGTTATTCATATAAATAGAACAACCATTATTCTCAGATTTAAATGAATAACCGTCTTGCAATAAACACGATCCAGATATAATTTTCATGCTCAACGCAGGCACATAATAACACTTATAAAGGTTTAAAACTAATCCCGAAGGTAAAACTAAGGAGAGCGTGCCGACGGCCATCACATCAACTTTTGATCCATTGCCAACGCGCATCGTCACCTCATCCCTTGCTAGCCGCCGTCTATTCCGTAGCTCCTGTTTCGAGTTACAAATATTAGCAACTGAACCAGTATCATATACCAAGGCACTACAACGAGCGCTAGTAAGGTAGACATCAATAACATGTATATCAAATATACCTTTGATGGTGCCAGCCTTCTTGTCCGCTAAGTACTTCGGACAGTTTCGCTTCCAGTGACCCTTGACCTTGCAATAGAAGCACTCAGTGTCCGGCTTAGGTCCAGACTTGAGCTTCTTCTCAACAGGAGCAACGCGCTTGCCGCTGCCTTTCTTGAAGGATTTCTTTGCACCCTTAGCTTTCTTAAAGCTAGTGGTCTTGTTGACCATCAACACATGATTGTCTTTCTTGATATCCACCTCCGCAGCTTTCAGCTTTGCGAAGAGCTCAGTGATCGTATCAGTGGAACCAATTTGATTATGAGTAACTACAAAACCTTTGTAGCTAGGAGGGAGTGATTGCAGAACTCTGTCAATCTTGAGCTCCTCTGGAATCTTGCAGTCCAGTTGCTCAAGGCGTTGAGTGTAGCCCGACATCTTAATGGCGTGCTCACTAACGGAACTCCCTTCCTCCATCTTGCAGTTAAAGAACTTCTCAGAGATCTCATATCTCTCAGAACGGGCTTGAGTCTGAAACATGGTTTTCAGTTCCTCAAGTATCTCATAAGGCCCGCGGTACTTCTCAAAACAATTTTGAAGTTCCGGTTCCATAGAAAACAGCATGGTACTCATAATCACATCACAATCATCTCTACGAGCATTGAAGTCAGCAAGTTCTTCAGTTTTCGCAGTTGCAGCAGGGGTGTCACCTAGCGCTTTGTCAAGTACATAGGCTTTTTGTCCGCCAGCGAGTATGATTCTCAGATTGCGGAACCAGTTGGTGAAGTTAGACCCATTGTTCTTAAGTTTTTCTTTCTCAGCAAACACGTTGAAGTTGAAGTTGGACTTAGCCATTTGATCTACAACATTGCAAGTACAATTTAGACTATGTTCATGATAACTAGTTCAACTTAATCAAATTACTAGATGAACTCCCACTAAATTCAACATCCCTCAAGTTGTTTAGTGAACACGATCCAAATTCACCACACCTAATCCGATCTTCACGAGAAGAGATGTGGTTTCAATGGTGGACAACTCAGTGTCGATCATATCATTCATATGACTCATGATTAACCTTTCGGTTCATGTGTTCCGAGGCCATGTCTGTACATGCTAGGCTCGTCAAGTCAAACCCAAGTAATTTCCGCGTGTGCAAAACTGGCTTGCACCCGTTGTATGTGAACGTAGAGTTTATAGCACCCGATCATCACGAGGTGCTTGAAAACGACGATCTTTCGCAACGGCGCATACGAGGGGAGAACACAATTTTATCTTGATCTTTAAGTGAGGAATCATCTTATAATGCTACCGTCGCGATCTAAGCAAAATAAGATACATAAAAGGATAAACATCACATGCATATAATTTTATGTGACATGGTATAGCCAATCTCCGTGCCATGATCTCCATCTTGTGCGCGCCGGCATGATCTCCATCACTCCACCATGATTGCCTCCACCACGAATAGCAACTACAACTATTGCTAACTACTTAGCGATAAAGTAAAGCTATTACATGGCGTATAAGAAGTTGACACACAGGTCATACATAATTATAAAGACAACCATATGGCTCCTGCCGGTTGTGAACTCATCGACATGCAAGTCGTGAAAGATTACAAAACATGATCATTGCATACAACTCAATTCATACTCATCATGTCTTGGGCCATACCATATCACAAAACACTCCCTGCAAAAACAAGTTAGACGCCTCTACTTTGTTGTTGCATGTTTTACGTGGCTTATGGGAGTAGCAAGCTAAGAACGATTCTTACCTACGAAAAGCCACAACGGTGATATTATGGTTGCTAACATCCGATGTAAGTCCCATGACTACTATAGTGAGAGAAACTGGCATCCACCAGCCGCATGTGTGGAACAAGCCACACGTCAAGTGCGGAGCCGGTCTCGCGAACGCGGTCGCGTAAAGTTGGCCTGGACCGCTTCAATCTCACTATACCGCGCCATAAGAAATACACAACAAGAGGTTTGCAACAGAAAACATCAACGCCCGCAACAAGCATGTTGCGTTCTACTCGTGAAACACATCTACGCATAGATCTAGCTCTGATACCACTGATGGGTTTCGCAGCATAGTAAATCAAAAATTTTCCTACGGATGCGAACAAGAAAGCCAAGATCTAATCTAGGAGATGTAATCAACGAGAGAGGTAGATGAGATCCTCATACCCTTGAAGATTCGCACAGCGGAAACGTTCAATAGAACGTGGTTGACGTAGTCGTACTCGCCGTCTCCTCCTCGCGATCCGATCCGATCCTACGCCGCAAGTGGCGGCGCCTCCGAGAGTTGCACACGTGCGGTGCAGCGACGTCTCCTCCTTCCTTGGTCCAGCAAGTATGGTGGAGAGATAGATTGGATCAACAGCACGACGGCGTGGTGCTTATGGTGGAGAGTTTCTGCAGCAGGGCTTCGCCTACGCGCAGTCGCGAGAGAGAGAGAGGGAGGGCAGCAGTTGGCGGCTAGGGTTTAGGTTAGGGGTAGAGAGGGCTGCGCCCTTGCCCCCCTATATATAGAGGGGTGGCCGGCCAGCTTGGCCTCTCCCCAAACCCTAGGGCGCCGACTTGGAGTAGGAAGAGTGGGGGGCAAGTTTCCCCCCCTTCCTTCTTTGAAGACTCCCTTAGGGTTTCCCCTTGGGCTGGCCGGCTGGGCCTTAGGGGCCTTGTGCGCCTGGCCCAGGGCGGCCAGGGCACTTCCCCTTAGGCCCACGCAGGCCTCCGTCAAGTGGGCCCACGTTGGTCCCACTCCGGAACCTTCTAGAACCTTCCGATACAATACCGATAAACTCCAAAACCTTTCCGGAATCCAAAAAACTGCTTTCCTTTATATGAATCTTATTCTCCGGACCATTCCGGAACCTCTCGTGACGTCCTGGATCTCATCCGAGACTCCGAACTAAAACTCATAAACCAATTATCCATTCTATCCTAGCATCGATACACGTTAAGTGTGTGACCCTACGGGTTCGAGAATATGTAGACATGATCTTCTATCAATAATCAACAGCGGGATCTGGAAACCCATATTGACTCCCACATATTCATCGATGATCATATCGAATGAACCACGATGTCAGGATTCAATTAATCCCGTATATGTATTCCCTTCGTCACACGATATTTTACTCGCCCGAGATTTGATCGTCGGTATCGCCATACCTAGTTCAATCTCGTTTACAGCAAGTACTTTACTCGTTCCGTAATCCGATATCACTTTGTGATTAACTCATTAACCACATGCTTGCAAGCGGTGTTGATATCAATTACCGAGTGGGCCCGACGTATATCTCTCCGACTTGGGAGGGACAAATTCCATCTCGATACATACAACCCAACAAGTACTTTTCGATCACCTGAGAGACACCTTTATTATCACCCTCACATAGGATGACGTTTGATGACTTCAAAGCTTTCTTCCGATACTAGGGAGTTGTATTATCTCATGGTCTAAGGAATACAATACATGACATAGGAAAAGCTTCGCAAAGATGAACACGATGACACGATCTAATTGCTCTGCTTTATTTGGGTCTGTCCATCATATCATTCTCCTAATGATATGATCTCATTATTAATTGACAACTTATGTCTATGGTTAGGAAACCTTAACCATCATTAATCAATGAGCTAGTCCAAAGAGGCGTACTAGGGACACGATGTTGTTCATAAACCACACAAGTATTAAAATTTCCGCTTAATACAATTCTAGCATGGAATATAAACATTATCATGAACAAGAATTATAATAATAACATCTTTATTATTGCCTCTAGGGCATAATTCCAACAGAATACCCATTTGGTTCCAATGACATTATGATCCTTGGGTCTTTCCACTAGAGACCAAACTTTATTCCTCTCAAAATTGTGGAGCTCTTCATGCATAACTTGAACCCAATCTTCATCTTCAAGGGCCTCATATACCTTGACGGGTTCAACATGAGAGATATAAGAGTGAAGACCACAAAAGAGCCCCAATTGTCTTCTCGTAGACACGGATCTTCCAAGTCCTCCAATGATGTTCTTTTGATAGTGATACTTTTGATGCAATGTGGCGGCCTTGCTTGCTATCCTTCTAAGAAGTGCATCACTAGGTCTCTCATTTGGAGGAACATCTTCATCATCTCCATCATCTTGACAAGGAGCAATTTGAGAATGGATTGGAGTTCTTGGTGAAGCTTCACCAATTTCTTGTCCATCAATATCATTTGTTGTGTCTTGATCATTGTCTTGATGGTTGGTATCAATTTGAAGGTCTTGTTCTTGTTCTTGGTTTGCCATTTGATCAATGGTCGATGTAGAGGGCTCCACTTGCATAGAGCTTGAGTCCACGTCCTTCGCCACAAGGGGTTCCTCAACGGGTATAAGTGGACCTATACCCATTCTTCCTATGGCTATGGAGGAGGGCTCATCACCTACATCATCAAGATCAATTTGCCCCGCTTGGGAGCCATTATCCTCATGGAACTCCACATTCATAGACTCTACAACACACCCGGTGGATATGTTGTAGATCCTATAAGTATGGGAATCCTTGGCATAACCAACAAATATGCCTTCAAAAGTCTTAGGCTCGAATTTTGGTAATTTAGAACCCTTAATGTAAACTTGGCATTTGCAACCAAATACTTTAACATATGAGAGAGTGGGCTTTTTACCGACAAGGAGTTCATATGAAGTCTTGTTCATGTAAGGACGGAGGTAGAGCCGGTTGGATAAGTGACAAGCGGTGTTGATGGCTTCTGCCCAAAAGTTATAGGGCGATTTGAATTCTGCCAACATTGTTCTTGCCATATCAATAAGAGTACGGTTCTTCCTCTCTACCACACCATTTTGTTGAGGGGTATACGCAGCGGAATATTGATGTCTAATACCCTCAATACTCAAGAATTCATCCATGGTGTAGTTTTTGAACTCGGTTCCATTGTCACTCCTTATTGCCAAGATAGTTGTTTCATATTGGCGTTGCACTTGAGTAGCCCAATCAATGAATATTCTTTGGACTTCGGTCTTCTTCTTGATATAGAAGGTCCAAGTGTATCTTGTATAATCATCGACAATTACCAAGCAATATTTCTTTCCTCTAAGACTATCATAGGTGGGAGGCCCAAAAAGATCCATATGAATAAGTTCAAAGGGCCTCGAGGTGGTGATGATGGTCACTTTAGGGTGGTTCTTCTCATGCATTTTTCCTGCAACACAAGAGCTACAAGGACGGTCTTTGGAGAAATTTACATTTGTTAGTCCTTGCACATGCTCACCCTTCACAAGAGTTTGTAAGTTTCTCATACCAACATGGCCTAGCCGGCGGTGCCAAAGCCAACCCACGTCGGATTTAGCCATTAGACTTGTGGCTATGTGTGTAGTTTCTTTCGAGAAATCCACTACATACATACGGTTTTCCACAAATCCAACAAAGGCTACTTTAAGAGAAATGGTGTGAAGGATAAGCACATGATATCGACCAAAGACAACTGTAAAGTTGCACTCACAAAGTTGCAAAACGGAAAGTAAATTATAACCAAGGGACTCAACAAGGAGGACTTTCTCAATGGATGCATCCGGAGAAATGACCACCTTGCCATGTCCCAATACCTTAAGTTCGGAGCCATCACCAATTGTAACTTGAGATATCTTGAGAAGTTGATATTTTAAATCATCAAGTACTTCTTTGCTTCCGGTCATATGTGCAGAGCACCCGCTATCAATAAGCCATGTTGATCCACCGGAAGAACATACCTACAATGAGTTAAGCCTTTGTCTTAGGTACCCATGTTCTAATGGGTCCTTTCTTGTTAGTCACAAGGGTCTTGGGAACCCAAATAGCATGGTGGTAATCACTACCATAAGATTTGCCAACATATTTTGCAAATACATGTCCATTTTTAGATTTCAAAAGCACATATGATGGATTGTATTTTCGCGCAAAATCGTTATGGGAAGAAGTTTTCTTAGACACAATGCTCTTGGCAAGAGCATCAAACTCATCTTCATCATTAGCCAACTCCCCCTCCTTCACAAAAACAATAGCATTAGTGGAGGGAGTTGACTTCTTCTTCTCAATGGCCTTCTCGGTTCCAAATCCAAGACCTTGTTTACCTACAACTTTCTTTTGATTTCTCAAAAGCTCATTGAGGTTCTTTTCTCCTTGAATGCAAGAGACAAGGCCTTTCTCAAGTTGTGTCTTCAACCTATTGTTCTCCTCAATAAGAAGTGCTTTGACACACAAAGGGTTAGTGGCACAAGCATTATCATTTATATTCTTCTTTTGGGAGATGTCATGTGACTCCTTAAGTGCTTTGAGATCACTTGAGAGAGCTTTGTGAGTTTTCTCAAGTTGCTCAAAATTCTTAAGAAGTTCATTATGACCATTGTTAAGGTTTTCATTTTCTCCTAGATACTCCTCAAGCTTACTAAGAGCATGGTCACGGTCACTCATCATTTTGGACAAGTCCAAGCTAAAAGTTTCCGAGATAGCATCATTTAAGCATAGAGATTTATCTAGGGCTTCTTCAAGCTCCGCTATTCTATTAGCATCATCACGAGCAAAACCCTCAAGTTCCATGATTTTATCTTCATGCTCATCGATGGTTCTATTAGCATTACCAAGTTGTGACATGAGAGCATCAAAAGCAATTTTATGTTCTCCTTCAAAGGACTTCATAAGTTTTGAGAGTCTAATAGCATTTTTGTCCTCTAGATTCTCAACACAATCTAGCAAGGATGGAGAACACGAATTTGAAGGTATGAGTGGAGATATCACCTTTGGGGTAGTACCCTTTGCCATGAGGCACTTGTGCTTGGTGGGACCTTTCAAGTCATTTGGGTTGGAGAAGAGTGAGTCCAATGACGAGGGAATGACTCCCATAGCCACGGCCGCCATTCCCACTTGTTCGCTTTCATCTTCACTTTCTTCTCCACCGGATAGGTATTCTTGCTCATTATCCATCATTGCCTTTTGAGGAACCTTCTTCATGAAGTTCTTGTTCTTGGGGGCAAAGTTGTTCTTCTTAATAAGCCGTCCACCATTCTCAATTCTACTCTTGAATGGGCACTCCGCAACAAAGTGCTCACTATCTCCACAATTAAAGCAAGTCCTTGCTTTCTTCATGCTTGAACTTTCTCTTCCCTTGTTCTTGGTGGCATTTGACCTAAAGTCTCCTTTCTTCCACCAATTGTGTTGAGCAAGAGCTAGACACTCGTTGTGTGATTGCCACTTCTCCTTCTCGGATGGCACATAGGTGAGAGCACCATCATCATTTGATTCTTCTTCATAAGATGTTGCCTTCAAGGCAAGTGATACCCTCTTCATCCCATTGACACGAGCAAGCACATCGTCAGAGGATTCCTTCAACATGTTCATTGTAACAAAACAGCCTACTATATCATTGGGAGTGAGATCCATGTAGTCTGTCCTTGTTTGGATGTTTTGCACCATGTTTTGATTGTATGGGATCAAGGTTTGAAGAAGCTTCCCTTTGATCCAATCATCATCACAATCCTTGAATCCGACATCAATCATGTCCACCACAAGAGCCTTGAGTCTTCGGTGCACATCATCCGGGGACTCTCCTTCCTTCATGATGAAGTGATCTACTTGTCGTTGAAGAGCTGATTTTCTTGATTGTTGCATGCTTGTGTTGCCATCATACATAGCAAGGATGTAGTCCCAAGCAGCCTTGGCATTTGGAAGAGCACGAATGTGTTCAACCCCTTCATTGACCATTGCATTTTCAAGCATGTGCATTGCATTTGCATCAAGTTGTTGATCAATCACTTCGCTTGAGGTCAAGTTCTCGAGGTCTTTAGGGTAGAATCCCTTCTCAACAACTCGCCATATTTGCATTGAAGAGCTGCACATATGAGACTTCATGGAAGCTTTCCAGTTAGTAAACCGAGCCCTAATCTACCAACGGAGGCTTGCCAAGATTGTTTATATGTGGATGTTGAACATTTGGAGAGTTATTGTAAAGGTAACTAAACTCAGGTTTATCTTTATTTGTTGAGTTCTCTGGATTTTTGGATGGAGCTATAGGATTACCATTTTCATCTAAGGGAGCACTTTCACCTTGACTAGATGTAGGTTTCTCAACTAATTTACTCATTAGCTCCTCCAACCTACTCATCCTTTCCTCGGATTTCGTTGCCATGTCATTGAGCTGTTGTTGCATCAATTCCATGGGGGTGGGATCACCCATCCTCCTCTTTAGGCGGTAAAGCCTTTAATAAAGAGACGAGGCTCTGATACCAATTGAAAAGTGATCGAGAGGTTAACTAGAGGGGGGGGTGAATAGGTTAACTACAAATTTTACTTCTTTTTCAAATTAAACGGGGATTGCTCAAATATAAGTTATCTAGATTATGCAACTAGATGAACAACCCTATATGATGAGCAAACTATCACTAGCACAAGATATACAATATATAAAAGCTAGTAAATAAATGCGTGAAGGTAAGTTTAGGAATACCCAACAAAGTGACGCGGAGGATTTATCCCGAAGTTCACTTCCCAATGGAAGCTATGTCTCCGTTGGAGCGGTGCGGTGTTCACTAGAGTGAAACACCGAATAGCCGTGATATGGCACACCGTAATCTCCTTCGTGTCCTTCCACCGATGTGGAGAGGCACGAATCACTATGTTGCCCTTGAGGTCGACAACTAGAACCTTCACAAGGATGAGGCACACTCCACAGCTTGGAGGGTCCTCACCAAATGCACCGAGCCACCAAAACTCGATGCCCCAAGGCCGGGGCACACACCACAACTTAATTGGTGGCTCCCGACGAGTTCTCCAAGGTCACAAATCGCTTAGAAAGAACCCACAAGCTCTTGAGCTCCAATGAGCACAAGAGTAACAAGCCCCTCTCACAAATCAAGGGGGAAACCAAAACTAATTGGATGGAAACGTAGATCTAGGTCTTCTCCTTCAATCCTCCAAAGATCAAACCGATTGAGTGGGAGGAAAAGGAGATCGATGCAATTTAGTGGCTCAGCTGGAAGCTTGGATCTTGTCTATGTCGAGCATCTCAAGGTGGAAGAAGAGAGGGGGGATTTATACCCCCTCAAAAACTAGCCGTTTGCAGTTTTCTGGGGGGCGGATAATCCGCCCTAAGTGGGGGGGGCGGATAATCCGGTTTTGGGGATTTTGCCCCCCTGAAATATCCGGGGCAAATATCTGACAAAATATCCACCCCCAATACAGAGAGCCGCGCCTTGTGGGAGCAAATCGTCGCTTGGAAAAATCCTGGGGGGCGGAATATCCGCCCCCTGCCAGGGGCCGGATAATCCGGTTTAACTGACAGATTTTTCTGCAGTCTCTTCACAGATTTGCTTCCTTCTTCCTTTGATCTTTGTGATGAATACAAATAATGTTTAACCTGAAATACTTCATCACAGTATTAAATAAATCATAAGTATTGATATCTAACACACAGAACAAGAGATACAAAGAATGTCCTTTCAGTACCGCAAACGAAAGGTAGCTCTAGTTGCAAGGATGCCATCTAGAATGCCATTAAGGTTTATTTTCGCGCATCTAATAGGTACCATAGAGCTTTTTGGAATTCTTTACAAAGATAGGTCACCTCTCCCAAGCACTCAAGAATGGGTGCCAGGTTTTGGATATCGCTCTTCATGGGAGCCACAAACACTGCTGCATCATCGGCATAAAGAGATGTTCTCAAATTTGTTCCCCGTCCACGAGACTTGTAAATAAGACCATGTCATGCAGTGGCAGAGCTAGCATGTAACCAATGATTCACATGAACCCAATGAATTTAGATGAATCTCCTTAGAGTAATTGTATATTTTTTACTATTTAGATGAAGCTCAGACAGGCCAGGACCTGCTGTTTGTTTCATGTCTTCAACACTGACCCCTGGTTGTTCCTGGGCTTTGTTCACGACATGAGGTCGGAAAGGGAGGTGGTGGCATCCTCCTCCGCCGGACGTGGCTCTGACGGTGGTCGGTATGATGCGCAAGATACGCGATGGAGTTCTGATGTAGCAGATCCGGGTGAAAACTTTAAGTTTCGGCCATTGGTCGGAGCCGGTTGTAACACCCCGGTGATACGTCTCCAACGTATCTATAATTTTTGATGCTCCATGCTTGTTTTTACACCATTTGCCTACTATTTTGTTACACTTCGTGGCACTTTTATGCATTTTCCGGAACTAACCTATTAACAAGTCGCCATAGTGCCAGTTCCCTGTTTTCTACTGTTTTTGTGTTTCAGAAAAGCTACACAGGAATTATTCTCGAAATTGGACGAAACAAGTTCCTGAAGTCTTATTTTTCCCGAAAGCTTCCAGAGATCCGAAGAGGAGTAGGAGGGGGGCCACGAGGGCCCCACACACCAGGGCGGCGCGGCCCAGCCCCTGGCCGCGCCCCCTATGTGTGAGGGCACCTTGGTCCACCTCTGACGATGCCCCTTCGCCTATAAAGACCCCCCGACGGAAAAACCTAAAGGCCCTATCAGTTTTCCAAAAACACATCGCGATCCGCCGACGTCGTCGACCCGAGATCGGGAGGGTCCAGAAGCTCTTCCCGGCACCCTGCCGGAGAGGGGAATCGCCATCGGAGGTCTTCTTCATCGCCATGCTTGCCTCCGGAGCGATGAGTGAGTAGTCTACCTTGGACTACGGGTCCATAGCAGTAGCTAGATGGTTGTCTCCTCCACCATGTGCTTCATGTTTAGATCTCATGAGCTGCCCTACATGATTGAGATCACCGTTATGTAATTCTACATGTTTGGTTTGTTGGGATCCGATGAATATTGGTGTTATGATTGAGTTGATATACTGAAATATATCTTATGTTATCTCTATGTTGTTTATGATCTTGCATGCTCTCCGTTGTTAGTAGCTATCTTGGCCGAGTAGTTGCTAGTGACTCCAAGAGGGGGTATTTATGCTCGATAGTGGGTTCATGCCTCTATTTAATCTGGGGGAGTGACAGAAACCTCTAAGGTTGTAGATGTGCTGTTGCTACTAGGGAGAAAACAACATTCATATGCTCGAGGGCATATACTTTGTTTACATTACACACTTTGCTTAATGCAATTATCTGTTGTTCGCAACTTAATACTCATGGGGTGTTTGGATGATATCCCCGCGAGTGGATTATTAGTCATAGATGCAGTTGGATGGCGGTCTATGTATTTTGTTGTAATGCCCAGAGTAAATCGCATAGTGATCTTCTTGACATATCACGTTTATCTTTATTCTATCAATTGCCCAACTGTAATTTGTTTACCCAACATGTGTTATTTATCTTATGGAGAGACACCACTAGTGAACTGTGGACCCCGGTTGACAAGGGTATTGTTAATAGAGCCCGTTAGTTGAGTACCCCTAAGGCCCGTATAGCTAGGCCCAATTGTAATGATAGTCGAATACGAGTTCCTACCGTATGTCGATATTGTAATCTGTATCGGACCCTACCCGATCCTTGAGACTTGGCCACCTATATAAAGGGGCCAGGAGGGGACGGGGTAGGCCAGATTGAAAGCAAGCCAGGTTAAACACCCAAGTTTACTTTCGCCCATACCTATTTCGACTAACTTTACCTTCGAGTTCATCCGACGCCCTATCTCCCTGATCCTAAGTCCTTCATCTAGGACATTTGTCGAGTTAACCCTCGTCAATTGGCGCCGACCGTGGGGACTTGGGCGTTGGAATCATGAATTCGACGGCTTTTTCGCTTTTAGCCAACAGCAGTTCAGAACTCGACGGAAATCAAGAGATGGAGTTAACCAGTGGAAGTTTGAGCATCATTATCGGGCCATCGGGTTCATCCCGCCTCTCGGATTCGACGAAACCAGATCCGTCGGCAAACAAGCCCGAAACAGAGGAAACGTTGGAATCATCAGAAGACTCTTCCAGCGAGGTAAACTCGCCGGTCAGCTTCGAAAAAGCACCAATCGCAGAAGGCGACAAAATTCGGGAAAATTTCGACTCAGAAGAAAGAGCGTGCCAGGCGCACAACAAAGCAAAGGAAAACCTCGACGCAAGAGTCCAACTCGACGATCTCATAATCTGCCTCGACGATATCTCAGACAAATCAACAGACACATGGAAGACAGGGTTAGAGCTTTCTAAAGATGACGACTCGACCTTCTCAAGCTTCAACAGTAACATCGGCAAACAATGCCAGGTGCTCGCCATTGTGGGAGACAACTCAGAAGAATTCGATGAAAATAACAACCCAGTGTTAAACCCAGCAAATATCGACAGAGGAGCAAATCACCTAGCAGAAGGGCAAACAGCAGAATCCCTCACAGCCAGGGATAATAAGAGAAGCCGTAGAACACGGCACGCCAATACCATCAAATTCCAGCAAAGACATGCTTTTGGGGTATCATTATGCCCTAAGGCAGCAGGCAAAGCAATTAGCAAAGGAGAAAATAGAGATACAAAGAAGAAAAGATTCAGCCATTGCAGCTAGCGAAGCTGCTCGAAAAGCACGAAGCGACGCATCATATAGTAACGCAAGGAAAAATCATCGACACGGTTCAAGGTACGACAACCTCGAGTACTCCGACAGGCAAAGTATTTCCAAAAACCTCGACTCGTCCTTCCTATCGGTCGACAAGCCGGGGAACATCCTACCGAAAACCCCTGAAGCAGCACTAGTAGCAGCGCAAGCATATCTACTTACAACTCGACCAAGTCCAGGAGATCCTAGAGAGCATATGCATAGAGCAGCATTGAACGGACTCAACATGGTGGGCCACAAGCTATCAGCAAAAGGAGAAGAAGCATATCACCACAAGGAAGTGCACAAAGCAAGGTCACCTCACCGTCACAATAGTCCTCGGCGCAGAAGCAGCAAGCAACGATCTCGATCGCCATCACCAAAACAGCACGGTGGAACCCGAAGATCGCGATCCCCAAATGAAAGACGCGACTATGAAGACGACGAAAAAGAGATGGGGGCATCGTGCTTTACCCGCAGGGTTCGCACCACTCCAGTTCCCAAGGGATTCAAGTTACCTCATGATCAGCAAAAATACGACGGATCACAGGAACCACAATCATGGCTATCAGATTATCTACAAGCAGTGCAAATATTAGGAGGAACCAAAGAAACAGCAATGCAAAGTTTGCAACTACACCTCACCGGAGCAGCAAGGTCATGGTTGAGCAAACTAGAGAAAGAAACTATTGGAAGCTGGGAAGACCTCACAAAGCAATTTACAGGCAACTTCAGGTTGACATACAAGCGGCCAGCATCAATAGAAGAAGTCAAAGCGTGCGTGCAACAACGCGACGAAACACTGCGGGCATACATCCAAAGATGGAGCCTTATCAAAAATTCGGCAGTCAAAGTTTCAGACGAAAGAGCAATAGATGCATTCATCATTGGATTAAGGCGAAGAGACCTAGTCGAAAAGATGGGTAGAATCAAGCCAAATACAGTGTCAGACCTCATGGACGTAGCAAACAGATTCATAGATGGAGAAGACGCATGCAACAACAAGCGAACGCGATCCCCAGAGGACGATAGAAGAAATAGATATGGAAGTCAAAGGAGACGGTCCCGAAATTACGACAACTACGGCTCCCAAAGCCAAGTCGCCATAGGACACAAAGACAACAGCTATCAAGGAAGTGATCGCAGAAGCTCGGGATATCAAAGCTACGGAAAAGAGGACTACAAAAAGTTTCTCGCAAGAGAACCCAGAGAGTACAACCCGTCGGCACAAGATATGCTCAACGGACCTTGTCATATACACTCAGCGTTCGTCGATGGGAAGCGAGTATCAAGACACGCAATGAAAGATTGTACAACATTCTTAAAACTACAAGAGGCAGCGCTAAACAAGCAAACCGAAGCAAGGCGACAAGGATTTGAAGGAAGCAACAATCCTCCGGCAAAATAGCAAGGAAACAACGGAGCTCCTCAAGGACAAGACCAGAAAAACCAGGGACACGACGATGACGAAGGGTACGTTCCATCAAAAGGACACATCACAGCAATGATACAACCTGTGCCCAAGTCGAACAAAGAAGAAAAGAGTATAACTCGACAAGTCAATCTAGCAGTTATCTCACCTCCAGCCACAACGGAGTATCTGCACTGGTCAGAACAACCAATTGAGTTCAACAGGGAAGACCACCCTATAACAGTACCTCGGCCGGGAAACGCGCCTTTGGTACTCAAAGCTCAAATCGGTGCGTATGATGTTGACAGAATATTCATGGACGCAGGGAGTGGAATTAACTTGATATACGCAAAAACACTCCGAGCAATGCATATATCACTAGAGTTCCTGAAACCAACAGATTGTTCCTTCCACGGGATCGTGCCAGGAAGTGCCAATTACCCACTGGGTCGAATAGCACTCAATGTTTGCTTCGGCAACCGACAAAACTACAGAAGGGAGAAGCTAGACTTTGAAGTCATGGACTGGCCATCTCAATATCACGCGATCCTCGGACGACCCGCATTTTCGTGATTCATGGCAGTGCCTCATTATACATATTTGGTACTTAAAATGCCAGGACCAAGAGGAATAATTACAGTAAAAGGAAGTTTTGAAGTTTCAGATCTCTGCGACAGGGAGTTCCACAAGATGGCGCAAAACTTCGGCATGATAGCCAACTACGCAGAGAAGGCGAAAAGCACGACTACAGAGGGCGTCAAGCTACTCGAAGGACACGTTGCGGAGCCCGAGATGAAGAAACCACGAGTAGGAGCATCAGGAGAAGACAAAAATACAGGAGAAGAAGAGAAAGCCATGACGGCATAAGCATCAAAGAATAATAAAATAGAGTAGAAGAATAAGGCTGTAAAAGCCACGAGTTATACCAAGGGCAATGCCCTCTAGATCCAGAACACAGGTCATAGGCCGGATCTATTGGGTCACCCCATGTATCTTACATTACAAGTATAATAAAGACAAAGCGTTCCTCATATCCGAGTTTACGAGTCTTTCAAAGGGAAAATGCGGTAAACGCACGACTCATACAGTAACGCTTTGAGGACAAGTTTTTCGACATAAAAGTCGCAAAATAAGACAGTCTCGCGTTCCACATATACAAAAATATTACAATAACGGGTTATCAGAATCATCTACGCCTAAAGGATCTAAATAGTGGTAATCGCGAAAAAACGCAGCATCCGCCTCCAGCAGCCTAGCTACAAGTCTTCGAGCAGGTTGCAGCGTGTTCTCCATATGTACCCAAAGGCTAGCTCCACCCGGAGCCAAACTCAGGGACATAGAGCTATAATTCAGCCTCGGATGCCATTTGCGTATCCACCTGAGAGCAAAATTGGCACCTGCCACTAAGTTCAGCTCTATCAACCTATAAATACGATGGCTGGATCTGAACGTATCAAGAAGAAGTGGGAAAGTTGCAGGCAAAGGATTGCGAGGAAGCATGACAGAATGCATCATTGTGAGAGCTCTTCGACAACCATCAACTGATTCGCCAACATGCTGGGCGCGATCTTGAAGTAACACGATAGCATTTCGACGTCGAGGATCAGACCACAGAGTCTCAACACTCACGGACATTCTTTCAAGAGCCGTACTTCGCTCAGTAACTCGACGATCCTCAGCTGCGAAATCCAAGCAGGTGCCTACGATGGCAAGACATATCGCAAAAAGCGTTGAGATAAGCGAATCAAGAGAAAAAGAAGAAGTCAAAAAAGAGTCTTACATCGTAGCATCTCGCAAGCAGATTCGATAATGCCAAGGATAAAAGATTCGCACTCTTCATGATGAACAACCCTGGCTGTCAGATTAGACACCTGGTCATCAAGAGCAGAAATCTGCTTCATAAAACCGCAAGCTTTGCTAGCCTTGTCAACAGCCATCTTTGCTTGGCGTTTGGCCAAAGTTAAGCGAGTCTCTAGATCTGAAATTCTCGAAGAATACTCCGTGCATTGAGAGCAGCGGGAAGCAGACGACGAAACTCGGGAACCAGGCACATCAGATGGAGAAGCACGAGCATAACTCAAGGGATCATCGACGAACTGGAAGTCAAGAGTCAAGGCAAAAGAAACACTTCAGAAGCTAACATAGCATATCATACCGAATAGACATATTTACATAATGTGCAAACCCTTTGGCTAAAGTTCTCGGGTTACATACAAGTTTCTACATTCAAAAAGAAGAAATTACAGCAGAAAGGCTAAAATCTACGCCACCTCAGCATCTTGCTCCGTGGCAGTGGGAGGAACGGTAGCGTCGTCGGCAGTAGCTGGAGGAGGCGCGGAAGCAGTCGTGAATGGAATTGCGAAGGTTGGCGCTAAAGAAGCCGCCGAGGCCGCTGAGGGAGAAATTATTGACACTATGGCAGGCGTCAATTTCTTCGCCTTCTCAAAGAAAGGTTTCAACTCTGATCGGGTGCGACCATGAGGAGAACCAATCTTCTCCCAGTCGAGATCTGCCCCGTGCACGTAGGAAAGCGCGATGGCACCTTCGACACCTCGCTTTACAGATAAACCTTTCAGCTGGAGGAGAGGATCATCCTGAGTATCGAAGGCCTTCGCAAGCTGTCCTAAGTCGCTGACTGGAACCTCCGACCTTTTCTTCGGCCATAACCTGACAAACATCTGCGATAGAACGCGGCTAACCAGCTCAAAAACATCCTGGACAGATATCCAGTTTGCTTCGAGCAAGTTGACCGCCGCCAGAAGAGGATCATCGGCAGATTGCGGAGTTGGCAAAAGAGCCTTGGTACGCTCTGAATGGATAAGCAAGGGAAGGTAAGTAAAAAGGAAAAGGCATTATCAATAGAGTATAAGGAAAGTATCATCAGCAAAGAAAAGAATATGAAATAAGTATGTACCGCTAGCAGCGGCAGAAATCTTGTTGAATCGTTCGGCCACGACTTGTTCCTGCTGGAGACACTCCTTGGTAGCATTGGATAAAGCTGACTCTGCCTTCTTAGCCCTGGCAATTGCAGTATTGTGCAATTTTTTAGCGTTCGCCTTGGCCTTAGTCGCGGAGTCATAGGCTTTTTGAGAAGCAGAAAGCTCAGCTTCCAGAGATGCAATGCGTGCGTTCGCCGATGCTAAAGCATCTGCAAGTCAACAAGTGAAGAAAAGGAAAGTCAATAAAGAAGCAGGGGAAAGAGCATATCAAGAAAAGCAGAAACGAGGCAATGAATTAACCTTCAGAAGCTTTCGCAACCCTCCAGTACTGAGTACACTCAGTGCCTAAGGCGACGAATTTCTTCATCAACACCTAGTAAAACAGGAACAAATAAGCACATGCAAAGAGGAAGGAAAAATCTTCAAGAATACGATCACTTACATTATCTGAAGAACTCGAAGGCTCATGCACCTCGAGAGAGACGTCGGCTTCTTTGGATTTCTTTGACTTTTTTGTGCTCCGAGAGACAGGAACCTTCTTGATGGAAGATCTGGTAGCCCGAGGCACTGCAGCAGGAAGTTCAGTTTCTGGCACAGAAGCCTTGTCCGAAATTGCAGTTTTTCGAGAAGGAGCAGCCGGGGCGTCTAGTTGTGTTTCCTCGTCCTCACTAAAAATGATAAACGGGTTTTTCATAGCTTGGAAAAGCAAAATAAGTAGAAAACAAAAAACAACAAATAGTGGAACTCGAAGAAAACACTTACGAATCCATGAGGTCGAACATCTCGACACCCTCTTCTAGACAAGGGGCTGCAGCAGCAGAAGTCTTCTGTGCAGAGGTACTCGAAGAAGTCACCTCGTCGACACGTTTCCTCTTCTTATTGGCACCAGTGTCTTCAGATAGTGTAGCAGGAGGCGACGCCGTCGAGCTGGTGCCTTCTTCCGAATCTTCGGCTTCATCCCCGTCCTGGGTTTCTTCAGCCTCGGGGGCTTCGGATGCAACAGCAGCCAGATCAGCCGGCAGTGGTCCTCCCTCGGGAAGAGGAGGGAGTGAGACGAGGAATACATGGTCCTGCAGAGGAATAAGTCAGACAAGTATTTTGCACAAGTAAAAGCAAAGGTCGATAAAATTAGACAGCAAGTATACAAAACAAATGCATACCTCGGGTAGGGGGTGCGTGGAGTCGAAGAAACTAGCAGTCAAATCTGCGACTGCGTGCTCCTTAGTGAGCTTGGTGAGGCTCCTAACTTGCTTGTCGACGTCCTTTTTCTCTATAAGTTCGTCAGAGATGCGAGAAGGATCCGCTAAGCCAGAATAGCTCCAAAGTTTGGAAAGACGATGCTGCAAGGGTTGGACTCGACGTTGCACAAAGAACGCCATGATCTGAGTACCCGATAAAGCACATCCTTTACCTCCCTTCAAAGTTTGGATACGATTCAGCAGAGGGGTAACTTGTTCCATCTCAGAATCTGAGGGAGGCGAGTCCCACGAGGCTAATTTTTTAAGTTCCTTAGTCGGATCAAAAGGAGCCAAGCCATATTGGTCTTCAGAGGAGGCCTCGCGGTCCTTTATGTAAAACCATTTTGTCCTCCAACCTTGGACTGATGCAGACATGGAGAATTCAAGATAATGGGCTTCATCGCGTACGGAGACAACGGCGCCGCCCAATTCAGGTTTATTAGACAGCGAGACACTGGGGCGAAGACGAAAGATTGAACGCCAGAGAAGGAAGTGGGGTTCTATCCCCAAGAAGGACTCGCAAAGAGTCACAAAGCAGGCAATGTGAAGGATGGAATTTGGGGTAAGCTGGTGAAGCTGTACGCCGTAAACAAAAAGAAGCCCACGAAGGAATTCGTGGGCAGGAAGAGATAAACCGCGGAGAAGGAAGGAGAGAAACATTACTCGATAGCCGCTCGGGGGCTTTGGGATCCGCTCGGTGCTGGGAAATTTGATGGAGTCCTCGGAAGAGGGGAAGCCGTCCTCCCGAGCTTTCTTCACCTCTTTCTCCTTAATAGAAGAGCGCACCCAATCGGTTGCGGAGTTCGCACTCTTGCCCTTGGTCATAATGGCGTTCTTGGATGCGCAGTGCTTCACGCACATCTACAATCTCGGTCTGGGGGCTTTTTGTGCAAAGAACACAGATGTGCAGATCGGCAATGGCGGCGGCGGAGAAGAAGAGGAGCTGGTAAACAGTAAAAAACCCCCACTCTCCCCATATATACCTTCTCGACGAAGGAACATGGGTTGAGACGTGGCAAGCGGAGCGGAAGCGGCAGTCCACTAACGGTCAGGAAAAGATCGAAATTACCGCGCTACCCATGAGACGGTTCGCGCTCAAAACATAAGTGACGTATAGCTAAAATTGGCTAGTGACGTCATAAAAAAGATGGTATGAGAAAAAAGAAGGATGGCGCCGACAAGTGCAAAATAGATAAACAAAACTATCTCCGAAGGAGTTTCGATTATAGCCGTGGGGGCTACTATTTTCAAGAATGGTGAATACAACTTCTCTCTGAAGTGGTGGACTAGTATTCGACGACAAGATGCTCTTAAAGTATCTCGAGTTGAAGTATCTCGAAAGTTGAAATATCTCGAGTTGAAGTATGATGGACTACACTATATTTTGAGCCTATACTCGAATAAGTCTTTTTCGACTATAGCCTCGGGGGCTACTCCCATCGGGAGCGCTGAGCGCGCACCCGACGATATTTCTTGGTAAAGCATTAGAGTTGGAGAAGTGCAGGAGTGTTACTCCCATCGGGAGCGACTTTTTTGGTTGAAGAAACCCGAATATTTTCAGTCAAAATTTGACTGCGACATGAGATTCTCGAGTTGCGTTATCGCAACGCAACTCGAATGCCGTGACTTGTCATGAAGGTAAGACCCCGGGATCCGTCCTGTGTGGCCTGGTATACGCACATGGATGCGCTCTGCTGGTATGTATCCATGTCTACGACGCGAAGAAAATCCTGGCGGACGCACTGGGTACCCTGAGAATCACTGGGATCCATTCTTTGTAAGTCCTAAATGCGGCAAAAGAGTGGGTTTGACCGGTATCCCGAATTCAAGTCCAAGGGGATTGAATTTGAAGTAGGTGACAAGTATCTGTTCCGGCAGTTAACTGACCTCTTGATCCGTCAGAGTTGTCAGGCTTGTTCATCAAAACCCCTTGCGAAAGAATATCATGAAAATAAGTCGAAAGACCAAGTCGAAGATTTGAAGATAAGAAGAAGTCGAAGAATTGATCAAGTCGGAGATTTAAAGATTAGAGATTCAACCCGAATCTGCAATTCTGGTAGAATCTCAGGGGCTACTGACAAGGGTATAGTTAATAGAGCCCGTTAGTTGAGTACCCCTAAGGCCCGTATAGCTAGGCCCAATTGTAATGATAGTCGAATACGAGTTCCTACCGTATGTCGATATTGTAATCTGTATCGGACCCTACCCGATCCTTGAGACCTGGCCACCTATATAAAGGGGCCAGGAGGGAACGGGGTAGGCCAGATTGAAAGCAAGCCAGGTTAAACACCCAAGTTTACTTTCGACGCATACCTATTTCGACTAACTTTACCTTCGAGTTCATCCGACGCCCTATCTCCCCGATCCTAAGTCCTTCATCTAGGACATTTGTCGAGTTAACCATCGTCACCGGTCCTATTTCCATCATATTGCTATCACCTGTCTACTTTACTCGCACTGTTTACTTTACTCACATACTATTATCACTTTCCACTCGATACGCTCATACCCTTTGTTTCAAGCAAACCGGTGAGATTGACAACCTCATCGCAAGTTGGGAACAAAGTACTTGGTTGTGTGTGTGCAGGTTCCACGTTGCTGCTCGCAAAGCAAAGCTTGGACGAGGCGCCCTATAAATTGTCCGGAGCTGTCGCGAAGCTTGCAAGCATCACCTTCAATCGTATTGTCTGCTTTTCTCCTGATCGACATACCTTGGTTTCTTAACTGAGGGAAAACTTGCTGCTATATTCATCAAAACCTTCTCTTGGGGTTTTCCAACTGGCCGGTCATTTACTACACATCTTTCATACTATCATCACCGCGCCACCAACAAGTTTTCTGGCGCCGTTGCCGGGGAAGAGTGGAAGACCTCTGCAAGGGGAATTTTTCGCACGCACATCCTTTACTTTGTTTTATTGTTTTGCTTTACATTATTTATTTTTACCTGCATCGTTTTATATCAAAAACCCAAAAAATTAGAATCCTTTATAGTTGTTTTTACTTGTTTACTTTTAGTTTTGCTAAAATGAGTAATCTTGAAGTAGAAGTTCGTAGTTTTAAGCAACAAGGGGGAGAAAGTTTAAAATATGCTTGGTACCGTATTAACAATGCCCATCATAGGTGTACAAAAAAGCACTCTACCACGATCCTCCTTAGAAATTTTTATGTTGGTATATCTAGTTGGAATAGGTATGTTCTCGATACTCTTACAGGAGGTAATTTTCTGGGTACTCCCGCTGGAGAAGCATGCACTATAATTGAAAGTTTAGTGGGAATACCACCTATTCATGTTGCTAAAACTGAGATCACCTTAGAGGAAGTTTTAGAAAATCTTAGCTCCTTAGAGAAAAGTTTGCCAAGTATCCTTGAAAATGCTAGCCGAGTCAACAAATCAATAGAGAATATTGGTAAGAGAATCACCGCTTTAGAGGCTAGCACTACTCTTGATAATCAAAACTTAAGGATTGGTAAACTAGAGGAGTCTATGGAAACTCTTAGTTTAATTTTCTCTTCTCTTAAATTTAAGAAAGAGAAAGTGTTTGTTGGAAAAGAGCAAAACTTTATATATGTTCCCAAGGTTTCTGCGCTTAAACCTCAACTTAAGGATTGGTAAGACTTTTAGTTCTACTAAGAGTGACTTGCTGGTTGAATCATCTTCGGGAACTTCAAAAGGGCCTACTGAGGTAATTGATGCTTCATCACTTGATGTTACTTGATTCACAAACTTTCTGCGCCTAGCTCAAAGGCGTTAAAGAAAAGCACTCTTGGGAGATAACACAATGTTTTCTTTTCAGTAATTTTTCTTTTATTTGAGTCTTGGAAGTCATTACTACTGTAATGACCTCTCCTTATCATTTTTATTTCATTGTTGTGCCAAGAGAAGCCTCTAATTTGAGTGAGGTAAAGATTTGGGGATGTTGCTGTCCTGAAACTGTTTTCGGTGCTGCACCGTAAAAATTCGTGAAAATTCTATGTATATCTTTTGGACCTGCGATTTCTTGTGCATATGCCCCAGGTTATATCCAAACTTTCATTAGTTTAACACTTTTTGATTTGAGCAACATAAAACTCCTTAAAAATTCGACCTTTGTCAGCTGTTCTGATTTGACAGATTTCTGCCAATATTTGTGTTTGCCGCTTTATCGCTTTCTTTTTTAGTTCTTTTGATCACGGGACTTTTGGGGAAGTTGCTACAGTAGTATATACTTTATATGTGGTAGTTTTGGGTTGAAACCTGAAGCAAAAGAGGTTGATTATATGTTATGCCTACACTAATGTTGCTAATAGATTTGTGTTTAGTTTTGTATGAAGGAGGTTTTCAAGTGTAGGGATTGGAGAATGATGAGATGAGTTGAAGAATGGACAAAAGCTCAAGCTTGGGGATGCCCATGCATCACCCCAAGAAATATCCAAGAAGTACAAGCATCAAAGCTTGGGGATGCCCCCGAGGCACCCCTTCTTCATCGGCAAAAATCAGGTCACCTTTCAAGATACTATATTTTTATTGCTTCATGCACTATGTGTTTTTCTTGGAGCGTCAGTTGTTTTAGTTTTCTTTATTAGTTTAGTTTTGTTTGCTGCAATAAATGGTTGGACCCCAACAAATTTCTTTTGGAGAAGTTGCCATGCTTTTCATTTGCCAAGAACGCTCTAGTTTTCATTCTTATCAAAAACCGAGTGTTCTTCTTTTTCTGCTACTGCTTTTGGTTTTTGTTTTCGCCTTGATTTACGTTCAGACCTTGTCATATATTTTCATCAAGGTGTATTTTTGCCTCTGATATTTATTGGTTTTCATCAAAAGAGTTGGAATTAAAAAGTTTGAATGGTGTTGGAAAAGAGAAAAAGCTTTATGCAAAAAAGTGGTACAAGAAGGAGCTTGTGTAGACGGCGGCTTAGGCTTTTTCATGTCATGCTTGATGTCTTTTTGATAGTATGCTTAGTGGTTTTGCTGTAGCATGACTTGTCTCAAATAACTGAGATTGCTTAATGAGCCTTTGAAAAAATCATGCGTTGTTTTTATCGTTTGGAAGCCTTATTTTGCTTTTCTCCTTGATGCTTTATTTGGGTTGACTTAGCGCATGCTCACACATGTTAGACTCATACAAAGTCGCCAATAGCCTCTATGATCATTTAGTTTTTGACTTTTGATGCCATCTTATGCTTCTTTTAATGTCGCTTTGCATGATTATGGCCGTTATTGCTCTCTTAGTTGGTCGCTCCCAGTCTTTTGCTAGCCCTCGCCTTGTACTGAATATGAGCTCTACTCGTGCATCCAACTCCTAAAAACCAAGTTTGCCAAAGTGTCCACCATACATACCTATTAGCAATTTGCTATTCCAAGTAAATTTGACTTGCTTTTATTTTCTCTTCAAATTAAACTCTTACCAGTGTTATGCGAAAATTGGTCAGTAAAGCTCTCACGAACCGGAAGGCACACTTTACTTTTTCTCGTTCTTAAAACTTTGACATTGTGGTCTCTTATGTTGAGTTGTTATGCTTGCAAGTTGTAAGTTGGATACTAGCCCAACCATGCTATCATGGGGCAAGCTTTCAACATTGCACTTCTTAGTTGAGTTGATATCGTGATCTTTTGTTTATGGATGCCCGCGGTGTGAAATGAATTGGGAATCTTGCGGGGATCATGGAGTTTGTATATGTGTTAGGGAAACACCTGGGCCGCCAATCTAAGCCATGCATAATTCATGGTGGAAATTTGCAGCATACCCATGGTGGACATTCGACGACGCATCTCAAAATAGAAAGCTAAACAAATGGCAAATAAAAGAGATGTCGAGGTGTTCATTGTCTGTTTGTCCTGTCATTTTGATGTGGGATTGTTCCATGTTATCGGGCACGGAGGTACCCCGTTGGCGGTTCGCGATGATACATATATACTTACAATGACAAGAGCCTTGCTTGGGACTCTAAGTGGAGTAGCATGAGGTTTGGGTACTCGTATTCACGGGACACGAGGTTTTCAACTTATGATTTGTCAAGCATATGCATCATAATTGTTCTCGCATTAACTTTAACCATTCAAGATGCTTATGATGGGGGCAATGAGAGCTCAAAGCCGGTAAGTACCATAATTTTTGAAGGTTATAAAACTTGCAATCACTGCTTCCCTCCGCGAAGGGCCTTTCTTTTACTTTTATGTTGAGTCACCACCTTCTATCTTTATGCACCATTAAGAGAGCATAGTTGTCATTCTTAGTATAATGTGCATTGTCCCAAAGTTTTCATTGATTGATTCATATTGTTGGTTTCACTTGTTCTCAAATTATTTGTATCTAGTCGCCCTCTTAAACTTGAAGGTGTCCTATGCATTTATGTTTTGCTCTCCATGAAGGACAAGCTGAAAACCATTTGTATGTTTTTCCTTATGATTTGAACACACGTTTGACTTTCATTGTTTCATTTTCATGATCTTTTGTTTGTGTTCATTTTCATGTTATAACATGGTTGCTAAGTTTCTATTGTCAAGATTATATCTTTCATGCCCATGTTTTAAGTTCTTATGATCCCAGCTCACAACGCTTACATATATGATCAAGATTGTGTAGGTGCAAGTCACCTCAAAAATTATTCTTTTGTTATCACTTACCTACTCGAGGACGAGCAGGAGTTAAGCTTGGGGATGCTTGATACGTCTCCAACGTATCTATAATTTTTGATGCTCCATGCTTCATTTTACACCATTTGCCTACTGTTTCATTACACTTCGTGGCACTTTTATGCATTTTCTGGAACTAACCTATTAACAAGTCGCCACAGTGCCAGTTCCCTGTTTTCTGCTGATTTTGTGTTTCACAAAAGCTACACAGGAAATATTCTCGGAATTGGACGAAACAAGTTCCTGAAGTCTTATTTTTCCCGGAAGCTTCCAGAGATCTGAAGAGGAGTAGGAGGGGGGCCACGAGGGCCCCACACACCAGGGCGGTGCGGCCCAGCCTCTGGCCGCGCCCCCTATGTGTGAGGGCACCTCGGTCCACCTCTGACGATGCCCCTTCGCCTATAAAGACCCCCCGACGGAAAAAACCTAAAGGCCCAATCAATTTTCTAGAAACACATCGCGATCCGCCGCCGTCGTCGACCCGAGATCGGGAGGGTCCAGAAGCTCTTCCCGGCACCCTGCCGGAGAGGGGAATCGCCACCGGAGGTCTTCTTCATCGCCATGCTTGCCTCCGGAGCGATGAGTGAGTAGTCTACCTTGGACTATGGGTCCATAGCAGTAGCTAGATGGTTGTCTCCTCCACCATGTGCTTCATGTTTAGATCTCATGAGCTGCCCTACATGATTGAGATCACCGTTATGTAATTCTACATGTTTGGTTTGTTGGGATCCGATGAATATTGGTGTTATGATTGAGTTGCTATACTGAAATATATCTTATGTTATCTCTATGTTGTTTATGATCTTGCATGCTCTCCGTTGTTAGTAGCTATCTTGGCCGAGTAGTTGCCAGTGACTCCAAGAGGGGGTATTTATGCTTGATAGTGGGTTCATGCCTCTATTTAATCTGGGGGAGTGACAGAAACCTCTAAGGTTGTAGATGTGCGGTTGCTACTACGGAGAAAACAACATTCATATGCTCGAGGGCATATGCTTTGTTTACATTAGACACTTTGCTTAATGCAATTATCTGTTGTTCGCAACTTAATACTCATGGGGTGTTCGGATGATATCCCCGCGATTGGATTATTAGTCATAGATGCAGTTGGATGGCGGTCTATGTATTTTGTTGTAATGCCCAGAGTAAATTGCATAGTGATCTTCTTGACATATCACGTTTATCTTTATTCTATCAATTGCCCAACTATAATTTGTTTACCCAGCATGTGTTATTTATCTTATGGAGAGACACCACTAGTGAACTGTGGACCCCGGTCCTATTTCCATCATATTGCTATCACATGTTTACTTTACTCGCACTGTTTACTTTACTCGCATACTATTATCACTTTCCACTCGATACGCTCATACCCTTTGTTTCAAGCAAACCGGTGAGTTTGACAACCTCATCGCAAGTTGGGAACAAAGTACTTGGTTGTGTGTGTGCAGGTTCCATGTTGTTGCTCGCAAAGCAAAGCTTGGACGAGGCGCCCTATAAATTGTCCGGAGCTGTCGCGAAGCTTGCAAGCATCACCTTCAGTCGTATTGTCTGCTTTTCTCCTCATCGACATACCTTGGTTTCTTAACTGAGGGAAAACTTGCTGCTATATTCATCAAAACCTTCTCTTGGGGTTTTCCAACTGGCCGGTCATTTACTACACATCTTTCATACTATCATCACCGCGCCACCACCCGGCCACCCCCTGGCCGAGCCTGTTACCCCTGGCAGCTCTCTAGGATCTCTAGACTGTCCGCACAGACCAACACTAGTCTTTTCTGTGCATTTTTTCCTCACTCGTGCGCACCCGGGAGCAACTTCCCGGTCGATCACCCATCCTCAGATCGCTCCAGGCCAAGCACGCTTAACCTGGAGTTCTTTTCAGATGAGCTTCCAGAAAAGAAGGTATACCTTGTTGATATGAGTATCCTATCAATCCTATTCAGCCCTGGGCCAAGATGTCACACACTCACCCCCTTAGAAGACTGACGTCCTTGTCAGTCAACCCCAGTCCAGGAACTTCCCCTATTAGACACGTCCATGCATTCAGTGCCGATCCATGTGCCACGACGGGCCACATGTCCGCACACCTGACCCGCACACGCCTGTGTTACCACAAGGGTCGGCTCTGATACCAATTGTAACACCCCGGCCACCCCCTGGCCGAGCCTGTTACCCCCGGCAGCTCTCTAGGATATCTAGACTGTCCCCATGGACCAACACTAGTCTTTTCTGTGCACTTTGCCCTTACTCATGCACACTCGGGAGCAACTTCCCGGTCGGTCACCCATCTTCAGATCGCTCTAGGCCAAGCACGCTTGACCTGGAGTTCTATTCAGATGAGCTTCCGGAAAAGCCTATTAAGCCCTAGGCCAGGATGTCACACTGGTGATGGCGACGTCTTATGCGTTCTTGAAGGCATCATTGAAGGTGAAGCTCTCAGCTATGTCTATTACCTCTCGGGGGAAACCCTAGATCCTCAGTGATCGGATGATGACGATGCTCCTACATCATTTACCCCTCGGGGGCATCAATCTTGGAGGTGTGCATCGCTCCGAGGGACCTGTGGATGTTTTGAGGCGGAGCGGTGTTGTTTCTAGCGCATGGATGCCATCGAATCTCGGCGGCATGGCGCAACAGGGAGTCGGCGGTGGACGTGTGAGGATGGACACGCGAAGGACAGAGGCGCTGTTTGGCGCCGTGGTGGCGTCGATGGCAAGAATGATGAAGATTATGCGGAGATTTATCCTGAAGGTTGCTCGATGGTTTTGATGGCGGTGACGATTTCTATAGCGTGTGCATGAGGTGCTCGCTAAGAGTCTACTAGACCGGATGAGCGCTCTCGTTTCACCTAGAGGGTGTCTCGGGGTATGCGATGTTTCCGGTAGTAGTTGATGGGGGTTTTCATGTGATCAGGGCACAAGACCCTGTTAGTGTGATCTTCACTCATTGTCTGATTTCTAGGTGTTGTATGGTGGCTTTGGATTTATTGATGTATGGTCTTTATCAGATCTTTGTTGAATATAATAATAAAGAAGGCCGTATGCATCAATCGATGCAGAGGCTGGGGCTTTGCCTCCTTTTCGAAAAAAAACTCAAACAAGCGGTTCACTGGCTATGACAAAACAAAGTGAAAATATTGATGGAAAGGCCGGCAATATTTTTCAAAACAACACCAGATGTAGAAGCTGACAACAAGGTGGCAACTGAATTGCAAAAGCGACAAGGAAAACCCCGATGTTGGAGAAGGTTAAGGATGTATTCCCACCTAATCGAGTCAATTGCTTTGCTAATATCAAACTCGAAGAGAAGCACCAAAATATTTGCAACCGAAATAAGGGAAATTATCATGAAAGCTCTTTTTTCAGTATGCCTCTACAGGAATCACTACGGGAACAAGACACTACGCCGACGGCCCAGAGCTATGCCGACGGTGACGAGGGGTTAACTCGACAAATGTCCTAGATGAAGGACTTAGGATCGGGGGAAGAGCAACGACTAGAGATTCCGGGATCGAGATTGGCACACGATGTACCCAGGTTCACGTCCCCGCGGTGGAGGATCGCTACATCCTGCTAGCAATCTAGTATATGATCACAATGGTGTTTACAGTGGGCCGCCGTAGGCGGAATATTGTATCTAGTCTATGTCTAATCTATCTTGTATCTCTTGTATTACGTGTCTATGATATTGTAACTTGTCTTAGATATCTCCCTAGGGGCGCCCCTGCCTAGCTTTATATATGCAACTGGGCTAAGGTTTTACAAGTGTCCTAGTCGAATACGGATTAGAACCTTCCTTCTTCGTCTCCAAGTCAATCTTTGAGTCCTTGTTCCAGTCCACCTCCTCAATGGGCCGGACCCGGTATACTAATCTGTGGGTACCCGAAGGGCATACCCATGTCAGTAGCCCCCGAGACTCTACTTGAGTCGCAGACTCGGGTTGAGTCTCCAAACTTCAAATCTTTGACTTCTTCAATCTTCGGCTTCTTCAAACTTCGACTTCTTAAATCTTCAACTTCTTCAATTCTTCTACTTCTTCAATTTTTGACTTCATCAAACTTCAAATTCTTGAAAACTTTCATTTCTTCACTTTACGACTTCTATTCTTCGACTTCCTAAAATCTTCGGGTTCTTGAATCTGCTCTCCCGATGGGACTGAAATGTTGAGTTCATGTACTCGAAATTTTCTTCCTCGTTCTTCTTGAAGTTATTCTTCATCGGGTGCGCGACCAGCGCTCCCGATGGGAGTAGCCCCCGAGGCTATGGTCGGGTACTTGTAGTCGATCATAGGCTCAAATTTTCTTCTTCATCTCTCTTTTGTTGAATTCTTTCTCAAAATTGACTTTCTATCGGGTGCGCGGCCAGCGCTCCCGATGAGAGTAGCCCCCGAGTCTATGTTCGGGTACTTGTAGCCGGGCATAGACTCAAGTTGTACTGCTCGAGAAAATTCGACTCCTGCAGAAAATATGAAGAGTTGTGAAATACTTTGTCTCTCGAAGAAATATTGTATTTGCATATTGTAATGATGATGTAGTATATAAAATAAAAACTCGTTGTTTTTTGTGCAATTTTGTTGCTCGTACATAAGACCCTTTCGTTAGCCTGATGCACTTCACGGCTCGATCAGCTACTCAGGTCAGACGTAATGTGATGCGTTTGGCGCATTTGAATTTCAAGATACTTGCTAAGCCTTTTCGTTAGCCTGACGCCCAAGATTGTGTGCCTTGCCAACCGTTAGTCGAGCTTCATGCGACTGTAAACTAAATTGTCAAGTATTCAACAAGGAACGCCAGCTACTAGGGCTTTCACAATTTTTCGAAGTCAATGATATGCAAGATGATTGTTCATGGCGGAGCCCCCGAGTGTCGGGTGCGGCAAAAGGTAAAATAATAATCGATTTTTGGAAGAGGAGAACTTAGCTTTTATCAGGTGCGGCGTGGTCGGCGCGGCGTAGTCGACGATGATGTAGTCGAGTTATTGTCGTAGAATCACAATCACGATCGGAGGCGAAGTTGTTGTCGAGCCCCCGAGCGCTGTTGGGATCGTTGCTTTGCTGATGTCGATGAAATCGTAGGTCTTGAGGGTGATTTTCCGCACTCCGGGACGAGTTGTTGTCGAGCCCCCCGAGCGTTGCCGATAGTTTGCGCGAGCGCGCGACGATGAGCCCTTGAGCGTTGCAACTTGCAGTTGACGATGTTGAAGACGAAGTAGTCACAGTATTTTTCTCCAGATTGTCCGAACAGAGTACTCGAAATATTTTTCTCCGAGTTATCCGTGCAGGCTGGTAACTCGTCGGCGCAGACTGCTGCCGAATTATTTGATGTCTTCATAAATCTTGTATGTATAAGCTTGTAGTCTGTCGACTTGGTAGAAACTCCCCTTCTTTATGTTGCTCCACGTGAAGTAGCTAGGCTTGGATTTATTAACCAGTTTTTCTGGTCGCGATGTGTCATAGAACTAAGCTAGTATCCACCATTTCTCCTTGGAACTTGAGCCCACGAGGTAAATTTGCGTCAGTTTTGCTTGATCTGATATTGTGGTATTCAGCTTTTGCAACAGTACGGATGCGTCTTCGTGTCTTCTCGTGTGGTAGTTTCAGCGAGTTGATCTTCTTGAAAGTCGACCGAGGCCAATTAGGACTTGATGACCGCGCTGCTCCTTGGAATTCGATCTGGTCTAGATGTGTCGTGACCGATTCAGATACAGATTGATTCCGTCGACTATTGATTTCGTCGACTTTCTGCGAGTCGTTTGGAGAGACGACAGAGCTTCCGCTGAGAGATGAATAATATGGCAATGTACTCGCCAATTGTTGATGTGGATGGCCGCCGATGATCCGACGAGAAGCGATCTGACTGCTGTCGGCAGCCGCAAAATTTGTTGATCTTGTCGATGAAAAAAAGTTGAAGGATCTCGCCCGGATAACAAAATCCAGTCGCCGCGATCCCCACGGTCGGCGCCAATTGACGAGGGATTAACTCGCAAATGTCCTAGATGAAGGACTTAGGATCGGGGAAAGAGCAACGACTAGAGATTCCGGGATCGAGATTGGCACACGATGTACCCAGGTTCACGTCCCCGCGGTGGAGGATCGCTACATCCTGCTAGCAATCTAGTACATGATCACAATGGTGTTGGGCCGCCGCAGGCGGAATATTGTATCTAGTCTATGTCTAATCTATCTTGTATCTCTTGTATTGCGTGTCTATGATATTGTAACTTGTCTTAGATATCTCCGTAGGGGCGCCCCTGCCTGGCTTTATATATGTAACCGGGCTAAGGTTTTACAAGTGTCCTAGTCGAATACGGATTAGAACCTTCCTTCTTCGTCTCCAAGTCAATCTTTGAGTCCTTGTTCCAGTCCACCTCCTTAATGGGCCGGACCTGGTATACTAATCTGTGCGTACCCGAAGGGCATACCCATGTCAGACGGCTTTTTGTCGGGGCCGTCAGCGTAGCTCGTTGAATAGGAATCCTACGAATAAGACCGTTGGCGTAGAAAAGCCGTCGGCCTAGTTATCTATGCCGACGGCAAAGCCGTCGGCATAGCAAAGCCGTCGGCCTATGAAGGTACGCCGACAGCAAAGCCGTCGGCATATCAAAGCCATCGGCCCAAGGTGGGCCCGTAAACTGCAGGCCTAACGGCCATCACGGAGGACCGTCAGTCCAACCTATGCCGACGGCAATGCCATCGGCTTAGAATTTTCCGAATTTTTTCCCGCATTTGGTTTCATGATAATTTATGCACCACTAAAATATATCATAAAATAAAAAATATAGATATTTTGATGTTTCAAGATTTCGGAAAATGATGTATGGGATCGCATGATATGACACGATAGGAAGTTCGCACCACGGGTCTATGATGCTCTTGGACTCCACGGTGTTGTTCCATGTTGAAAGCCCCCAAAGTTATCACTTCCCCCTAATATATGTAGCTACGTGTGTTAGGGTGCTTAGAGAGGCAACATCTATCTCCGAGGTGCACCCTCTTCAGACACATGCGATAACACTCTCGAAAATGTCGGGCGTAGGGCGGGAAACTCCCACGACGAGTCTACTGGGGGGATCTTGGACTTCACGGTGTTGTTCCGTGCTCCTATAGCCTAACCAAACAAAATAAATTAAAAATGTCCACTGATCAACCATCGTTGGAGGGAAGTCAAAGGGGTAGACCGCTCGGGCCCACATGGCTAGAGTTTCGATGTACGCAGAGCCTGAGAGGAGTAGAAATCCTCCTCCCCAAAGCTATCACTTTCCCCTATTATATGTAGCTACGTGTGTTAGGGTGATTAGAGAGGCAACATCTATCTCCGAGGTGTCACCCTCTTCAGACACATGCGATAACAGGTGGGGAAAAAAGGGAATCCACACCGCCTGGGCGTGAGCGGGAGTTTTTGGGCGTTGTCATTTCATGTGGGTCTCAAATCGGGCGTAACTAATTCAAAAAAATCAAAAAAATGTGAGACCTTTGTGTGACGTCATTTTATGTGACCTAGATGCGGGAAAAAAATTCAAACCTTGAGAAAAAATTGTATTGAATGTGTAAACATGCTTATCTATGTTTGCTTCTTATCTTAACTGAGACATACTTACCTGTGTTTGCCTCTTATCTTAACTGAGACATACTTACATGTGTTTGCCTCATATCTTAACTTAATCATGACGCTTATCCTGTATGTTTATTGCCTGTTGCCGAGTCAATATTTGCAGTGTGAGTTTGATCTGTTTTTATGGTCTAGGTCTACTTACACATATACATATTTTCTGTTTGGTTGATCTGCTTGTCTATTTTGTTAAGGTTGAGTAGTCCTTGCCAGATCATTACAACTACAATCACCTAGTTACAGCTCATGTTCCATTTACCTACCTTTCTATCATACAGATATATTGTGCTATTATTTGGGTGCTGCTGTACAATATGCTCTTAATCTGTTGCTATATTCTTTGCCAAATCCACACAATATTTTTAGTTGACCTACTGTTTGTTGAATAAAGGGTTTAACTTATTACTTCCATTGTTGCTAAACTATAAACTTATAATTCCCTTAACTAATCCAGCCCTGAGCGTGATATATGATTAACTTACCATTGATTCCACAAGTTACTGATCTGCCCATTGTCGTGCACGCAAGGCATGTAATTGTTTACTTCAATGGATGCTGAGAGCGTACTGAAGTGGCAACTTGGAGAAGGCCATAGACGACGCCATGAACCTGGGTCAGTCATCCCGTTCCATTGAGGCGACAAGTACTTCCACTACTCCATGCCCCCAGGTGCAGAGCGTCCTCTACGTGCATGTAAGCCACAAACTACAAGCTTGAGATCGAGCTCGCTTGAATAATTATATGTGTGCTGCATCTGTGTGTTGGCGATGATAGTTGTATGCAGTTTACCAGTTTACCAATTCTCCAAGTTCAAGTCTTCATAGGATTGCGTGAATGCCCGAATTTCCACTAATTTGAGATTACATGATAAAAATGCAAGTGTTTAAACAGTTTGTTAATTTAAATTACACCTCCAGTAGTACACCCTATAATTTTAAATTGATGGTTGGAGCAAAACTCCACCGCTCCTTTGATTACATCAATGCAGCAGCAGAACAATGCACGTTATCATAAGTTCATACCTTATGACCACTGCAGGTGTGTAGCTGATTGCTTGATCTTGCTGGTTGTAAGCTTGTGATTGTGAATGTTATCATGATTTCTCTATAAAAGGCATCAACATTGATCTTTGTCTTTCTTCCTAAGGTGTGTAGTCTTGTGAATGTTATCATGAATTATACAGTTTTAGCTTATTCACCTTTTATTTTCTATGATGCAGGTTGTTTAAAGGCAAACTATTTCTGATATTGGTACTGATGATGAAGCAACCAGACAGAGGTCTGTTCTGACTCTGATTTTGATGATGAAATACTGTTGTTGATTCTGATTCGTAGCTAGTATGGAAGCCAGTAGAGTAATAAAAATATTGATATTCATTGTTTGTGTAGCATCCAGAGTATTCTTTGCACTAGATAATTCAGGTCGTCATAGTCGGCCTTCTCTCTGCAAATTATTTAACTTTTGATTGCCCCTCTACTGATAAGCCTAGTAGGTTGCTAATGTTTGGTCCTTAATGCAATCAACATACTGGCTAAATCTGGTTCTTGAATGAATGCAGGTCAAGCTTTAGTTGGCTTTATGAGAAGCTTTGTGCTGCTCGGCTTTATCAGTGGCTATCTTCTGCCCCTTATCAGTAGTGGACTGCTAACGCAACTAAATACCAGCTGCCTCATTTGGTCATTTGTTGCAAGTTAAAATTTTCAGTATAAGGCATGATTAGAGTTATCTGCTGTTTATGAATTTCTAATTTACACTATATGCTCCATTTGTTACTTCTTTGATTATCTATGTTTATGAATATCTATGTTTGCCTTATGCTGGTTAAGTAAATGAGCTCATTTCCTGAATAATGTTGGGTTCTGATTATGTTGACATCATAACCTTGTGCTAGTCATAAGATTATTGCATGATTTGGTTCCGAATATTTGTTGTTAAAAGATGTCTAGGTGTTTTTTTTTGTCTTGCTATTTACATATGCCGACGTCAATGCCGTCGGCATAGCTCCTCTCCCAGGACACCATTGCTTGCCGTGTGGCCAGCGAAGCCGACGACCTGACCGTCGGCGTAGCTTTGCACCCAGGCTGGCCTGGGTATGCCGACGGCCGTGCCCGTCAGAGTAGCTGCACCCAGGAAGTTCGAGACGATTGACACGTGGCTCTATGCCGACGGCATTGCCGTCGGCGTATCCCAGACGGCCGTTTCCTTGTCCACCGTCACTCCTACTATGCCGACCGCACGAAGCCGTCGTCTTACCGACATACGCCAACGGCCATGGCTACGCTGACGGACATCCGGGAGGAGCCGACGGGATCTATACCGACGGCGCTATGCCGACGGCAACCGTCGGGCGTATGGCTGTACCGACGGCATTCCTAGCTATGCCGACGGCCTGAAGCCGTCGGCCTAGCTGTTCGCTGCGGCAGTGACTACGGGTACGCGTACACATAATGTGTATGGACTATAGATGTAGAGCCCCTTTACGTAAGTGAACAATTGCATGCATGCATGCTGTCGTGACAAGGAAGGACCGAAGGAGGAGTTTGTACGCAGGGTATACAGTACAGACTACAGACTACAGAGCCTGCACAAGTCCATGCTAACCATGTCAATGTGTCGACCTACAAACAATGCACGGGCATGGGACGCACTATTGGTCGATATGCGTGCGTGCATGGAACGGCGGACAGTCAATTTTCCTGTGATCATTGCCACCTTTCTCGTACCAAAACCTGGTCTCCCAAACAGTCGACGCCACTACTTCTAGCTCCGAGGTGACCTTTCAGGTTAAAGCGATCGCCTTTAGTTTTCCAGACACTAGCTTTTCTCAACGGGAAAGTTTGACGCGAGATGACACGCCCATGCCCATGTATATGGAGAGATGAGAATGAGATTAGCTTTATGCCCAAGTCAAACAAGACCTTGCCTTATCTAGTTATCTGCTCCACTTTTGCTTTATGGGCTAGAGTATATTCTTTTGTAAACCTTAATCCGACTGGATTTCGATCTTGTAACGTACACAGCCGCCTGCAGCCCCAGGAAATCATGCAGGCACGATAAAGTAAAAGTGTGGACTGGATTTGATCTTCTAACGTACACAGTCTTTAGCAACTAGTATGAAGAAAGTATATCACTTTGAAGTTTGAACCGATGCGATTTCATTGCAATGTTCTATAAAAAGGGAGCACTAAAAAAGGACAGCTTCGAGCTGAAATGTCAATGCCATAGTCAGGCACGCATGTGCCGTGCCTAGCTTGACGAAATGCAGTACGATCTCATTGCCTGACAGGCCGCATTTGTTTAACCTGATGATGGGCTAGCCCCTCGAATAGTTTATGGTCAGTAGAAATCTGGGAATGTTTGTCCTAAGCATGTGTCCACACAGGTGCAGCACGATGCTGCCGTAACAGCCAGCGGAGCAGCAACGCTAGGCCGTGGCATGGCATTCAGGTCATCTTGGCGGGTGCCTGGTGTCCCTTGTATGCACAAGAGAACAAGGCCAGTGAAAACCTTTCATGCATAATCTGGGGGTACATTGTAAACACTGCCCCAGAAACCTAATCCTGAACCCATGGCTTATGACTTACGAACCACAAATCCAAGAGCGTAATCTGGAGAATGCGTCAAGGCCATCTGATGTTCTTCTCAGATTTCAAACGCAAGGCAGATATACCTTTCCAGCATTTTTCTGGTATATATGTCCTTGGATCGAGAATGGTGCGGCCAAGCTCCTGCTTCGATGTGGTAATGCCAAACGTCTACTACTACTAGGAACTCCATTGACGAGTAGTGTACTATACTGACGAGTGACGAGAGATGATACCTTTGCTTGTGGTGCACACTAACTAAGCACATCTCCCTCCTGATGTGATTTGATTTGGATTTGGATTTGGATTCGACAGCTGATGTGTTGTGGACTTATGGGGAGGAAGGGCTCGAATCGAATCCCTATGAAGTGAGACGTGATGTGGGCATGGAAAGGCGATACTCTATTGCATCTTCGATTCCCTTTTCCGTTTGACGCCTTGCGCAGCAAAGCCTTCTTTTGAGGAGGTGGTCGCCATATCATGTAGTAGAACAGCACTAATATACACTTCTCCATGCATGTAATGTAATACTCAGAGGATGGGTTTTATATTTACGGTGGTGAGCTATAATTGCTCCGTTTGAAATTTTATCTGGACCGACGTTGCTGGCTCTACATGGATGATTGCTGATACGGTGATGCTATGCTTGCTTGGCGTTATCTAATTTTTTCCTTCAGCAAAGAAACACTAGTGAAGTCCAAACCGAGTGAGTTGTTTTTTGCAATTTGGGTACAGTTTGACAGGAAGTCTCTGTCAATATGCGCTGTCTGGCCTTACATTTCACATTTAAGGTTGTAATGTGCATAGCAGCAGCTTTTTTACTGATTCTGAAGAAAGTATGGGCATAATCACTGACGGATGAGCCCACGTTCAGGAACTTTGTGGAAAGATGCTTCTATGAATAGTCGTAAAGTCGTTGAAATAGGACGTTTGTTATTCTTTGTTTAAGGTTGTTACTCATGATTTTTTTTTAATGAGAAGTTACTCTAGATGACATATTAGTAGACGACATCGGATTAGCTGGTCATCATCACATTCAAACTGGTGACCAAAACACAATACTTGCATGCCGACACAGAGGGGAGGTGCAAAACCAAAGTTCTGTAATGCCATGATGATTTTCAAATCATTGACTCGCGAAAGCAAACGCCGTACAGCTCTCGTGTAGCTACCAAACCAACTCACGGATTCTGAAACCAAATTCCAAATCAGAAGCTAGCTTTAGCACACTGGGTCAGAGGCTCTGAGCCAAGAACAGCAGAGCATTACATACAGCTGCAGAACTGCACAGCCAGTTACAGCCAAGACTAAAACTAAGATCAAATTGATGAAGCTAATCATGAACACTTCCGAGTGATTTATTAAGGCATTCCTAGTTAATTAACCGTCCTGCGGCTGGATTAATGATGAGAGCGAGAGGCTCTGTAGCTAGCTAGCCGCCGTGGAGGACGACCCAGATGTCGGAGAAGGCCTGGAGGATGACGGGGTGGTGGCGCGGCGCGTTGAGGGAGAGGTACGACCGCAGCAGCCGCTCCAGCTCCGCCGCGCCGAACATCTGCCTGCTCACCACCATCTCCACCATCGACGCCCTGAAGTCGGCGTAGGGGTCCCGCGACCTCTGCACCACCGCGAACCCCCTGCGCACCTGCTCCTCCGCCGCCGACACCACCGGCCGGAACCCTTCCTTCACGCCGCACGTGTCGCAGCTGCTCGCGGCGCGATGCTTGCGCCTCCTCTGCCTCCTCGTCCTCGCCGCCGCCGGCAGCGGTTTGGGCGCCACGGCGGCAGGGGACTTCTTCGTGGGCTTCTTCTTCTTGGTGTAGAACTCGGAGGAGTCAGAGGAGAAGGAGAAGCTTCTCGAGGATGAGAAGAAGGCCTCCCCCTCCCCTTTCTTGGCGCCGCCGCGGCCGCGCTCGTCGTTGTCGCTGCTGAAGACGTCGTCGCCGTCGGTGTCGGCATCTTCGTTGTCGTTGGAGCTGCTGAAGCCGTATGGGTTGTTCGAGAGCAGCTTCTTGCTCTTGTCACCCTTGGCACGGCCACCGAGGCGGTGGCGGTGGTGAGGGCTCTTCTCTTTATCCTTTTTCTTGCTCTCCATCAGAGGCGACGCGTGCATAGAGAAGCGAGCGGGAACCAGAGGATGCGCCGCCGCGCAGCTGCCGGCCCGGCGGTGCACGCGGTCGATGGCGTTGGAGAAGGACTCGGTGCGGCCAACGAGGACGGCGTAGTCGCGGCGAGAAGAGGTGAGGAACGAGTCCCTGTCCCGGGCCACGGCGGAGTCGGCGGCGAGGAGCGCGCGGCTGGAGGAGCAGGCGGAGCTCGGGGCCGGCTTGGACGCCGTCACCCCGTCCTCTGCCGCGCAGGCGGCTGCAGAGCACGAGGATGAGGACGTCGACGCGGTGTTGTTGTTGCAGGTTGAGCGGAGGAGCGAGCCCGGCCGGAACATCCGGGCCAACCGGTCCCGGAGCCGGCTGCTACTCCTACCGCCGCCGCCGCCGCCGCCGCCGCCATGATCCATTTTGCTAGCTCAGACACTAATCACTTTCCGCCGGACTGGTTGGTTCTTGAAGGAGGGAGCACTGGTGGCGAGGCATCAGCGTTATATATAGCCGTGGGAGATCGAGCCGGGCGAAGGATGTTTGAAATGGCTAGTGCGTACGAGCTGCCTGGAGGCCAGTACGCAACGTGCACTACCAGCCGGGCGTACAAAGTAGGCCACGTGACGAATTATTAATCCATGACATGGATTCCATGCATTTCTGCATAAGCCGACGAATGTTTTCGACTGAAAAAGCTTTTCCTCGTTAACGAGTCGCTGACATGAAAGATTTCCGTTATGTGCTGACTGACACTGGCGCATATCACTGTCATGCAAGCCAGTTTTCTGCTTGTGATTGATTTGCAAGGTTATTAAAACGAGGTACAGATATAACATTCACTTTTGCTATTTGGCAGCCGGGTGTTTTTATTTCCTCATGGTAGCCGTGGCCATCACTTCCACCTCTGCCATAGATCGTTGCCACCTCCTCCGCCCGGCCTCATTGGTATCGGGAAGGGTGGGAAACTCATTATATACGTGAAATAATAAAAGTAGGATGTTAAATAGATTAGAGTTTTGGTTGTATTATCTTTTTGGCCTCTGCGTTAATAAAGATAGCATCTTTCACAATAAGTGATCTCCGGCCATTCGTTCGACGAGGAGATCTCCTTCCCGACATTAATGCTGGTGGTGGAAAATTAAATTTCTCTAGGCATAGTTCTTCAGATCTTCCTTCACCATATCAATACTAGATTTTTTCTCATTTTTACCGTAAGGAGGATTGTTCTTCCAATATCTGGAGAGGTTCGTTGAGTGCACCCTTCAAACACACAATAGTATATCATGCAGACAAATATCACGGACAAGGTTCTTTTTTGAACGTAACAGTGTATCCTCGTACACACTAGTGTATCTCGCGGTCACATGGTTTGTCTCTTTGAGGAGGTCTGTTGGGTGCATCTCGCGGATATACATTGTGGACAAGAGGCCACTATCTCTAAAAGTGAAAAAGAACAGCGGTAGCATCACAAATCTGCTTCGATTCAAGAACCAAACACATAATCTCCCAGATAGAGGATGCAAATGATTGTCATATGTTTGTGCTCGTGTCTGGCCACCGTGCAAAGGGAGAACTGGAGATAGAGGGGAGAGCGCCGATGGCTGTGCAGAGCCGCAGCTAAGTGGTGGGGAGGACTGACAACGACGCGCTGTACAATTTCGGCGCCGATGTTGGCCGCGTCGAGCTTCCGCGATATAGATGGGAGTAAGAGAGAGCTGGTGGCAGTACATGTGCTGTACGATTTGGGCGCCGACGCCAGCCGTGTAGAGGAGCCGCAACGCCTCCGATCCCCACTTCCACGACTGGATCGGCTCCACCTCCGGGACTCCCCGCCGCTGGACGCTAGCCGTGCAGAGGATCCACAGCGCCTCCGACCCCCACCTCCACGACTGGATCGGCTCCACCGCTGGGACTCCCCGTCGTCTGCAACCAACTACCGATCGCCATCCACGTCGCCCAGGCCGGAGAACCACTTCTCGACGGCGAAAGCAAGGAACAGAGGGCGAGGGAGGAAGAAGATGGGACCGGGTCAGGGATCGATCGGGGGTTGACCTAGTTCCGGCTTTTTCCCATCGGTCGAGTTATACAACGGATGAAAGCGACGGACGGTTTTCTTCATGTACGAAGCGGTTTTTCTGACGGACGAAACTGGTTTTTTTACGTACCACGATTTTGTAACCATCACGACCTCAATCCGTATTATTAGTAGAGATATAGAAGGACCAAGACGGTCAGTACAACGCCAAAAAAGCTACAACACCACACACACCCAACACAATACATTGCCTACACGGTCCGACATGAATCAGTTGCAATCCAATCTTTGTGTCCCGTGCGTGAGTAGTGTTGTTCCTCGTCTGGTCTCTGTGTGCAGGTATCCATCTGATCTACAATCGCGCCCGTGCCGTTCCGTTGGCATGCGCCGGGCACGTAGTTGACGCGCTGTATGTTTGGTTCGTACGAAACCTGCGTGCCGTGGGCGCGCCAACGCGTCCTTGTGCCGCGCGCGCGCACTGGCTGCACGCATTGTCTCATCAGCTCAGTGGGCGAGTGGAGGCGCTGTTTCGATCGGCGGAGAGGAGAACCTGGGCTTCCGCTGTGCTCTCCGTGAGGCCGGCAGCCGCACCGTGCGCGCACGCGACGCGCCCACCACCACTCAAAGTCACCTCGCCCATCAGCCATCAGCAGGCTGCTCACTATCCACTGCTCCGGCGGTGCAAGTGGCCGCCGTGCTCCTCCTTGCTCATGGCACACCGATTTCAGAATTCAGACATGCCTCATCGAACCGAGATTCAAATTTGCTCTCGATCGGGCAAGCAGAAGGGATTACAGAGCCCTCCACCAGTAAGTCGCCGCACTGTTGCTGTAACGGCCTGGCTAGCTAGCCCTTAAACGCCATTGAATCGCATACACGCGAAGGGGAGACCGCAACAGGAGCTAGGACGCGCTCCAGTGGCAGGTTGGGCTAAACCATGCTACGCACATGCCTCCACACGCCCTTCTGCTTCAGAAGTAGAAACAGGAACAGTTGCCTCAAGACCTGCGATGCAGGCAGTGCGGTGTATGCAGAGCACGGCGAAGGGGGACCCCGTTTCCTGATGTGTTCCAAGGCTGCAAACTAGGTTGCCACAAGCAGAGGTTACAGCAGGCAAACAGTGAGGTTTAGAGCAACTGCCTAGGCAATTCAATCCGTATGACATTGAATGTAGGATCAGACATACTTATCTGAAAGAGAATTGTATAAGGCAATACTAGCTTCCTGTTCCCATCCATCAACTTTATTTTACTCTTCAGCTATAATTCATTTTCTAAGCAAGCTGGACCCTTTTCTGTTGACACTCAACGGAAATAACAAGTTCAGGTTCAGGCATAATTCTTTATATTCACTGACCAAGCTAATTAGCTGCATTGTCGGCAAACATTCATTTTGTACTACTTCTAAATGGTTCAGACTACATTTACAAAGAGAAATGCTTCAGGCTAGACTTTCAAACGAAATGCTTCAGACTCGTAGGACACATTTTCGTTGGAGAGCAACGAGCAATTGAGGAGCAGCAAACGATGTTCTGACAACAGCGGCCTTGCTTGATCAGATGCACACATTCCAGACCGATCGCCATGAATGCTTCGTTCAGAGTTCAGACATCATCTACACCGGCGCTCGATCCAAAGGAATCAAACCTGCATATTATATCGCCAGAAGGCAGCAGTAGCCGTAGTAGAAAAGGAAGGATCTTTTCTGCTTGGGACATTTGAAATTGATGGCCTCATAATTTCTCCTGCCAGAGGGTATGTTTCCAAGGCCTTCTTCTTCTTCCCCACTGCCTCATCCACCTCCCCTCCTTTACTATCTCTGACCTTGTGCCAGAAGCCACTCCTGCTACACAAGAAAGCACTTAATCTGCCCACAAACATATTTTTGCTAAAAATATCCCGTACATATGTCCCCCATAAAGAATAATAAGAGACCTTTTTTTTTAACGGATCAGAGACCTTAAACATTTTAATCCAAACAACACTATATGGCTACCTTGTTATATGGTCTCTGCACCACTGCCCCCTACAATATAGATAGCTAGAGTTGGACATGCATGTATCGATCAATGATAGATCCTACTACTCCCACGGGTGCTTGTGCGAACATTACTGTGAGCAGTTACATGTCCTTGTCCTCAATTTACTGGCATGCCACTGGGTCTCCTTGGTCCATTGCTGGATATAGCTCCATAGCTCCATACATTTGTACTAGTGGCATTTCTGGTCTGAAGGCTGAGGACCATGCCCTAGCTAGTGGTACTCTATGTTTAGTGTAGTGTCTAGCCAAAGAGGTTTAGGAGAGGTTTAGGAGCAAGTCTATATGCAGGTTCCCGGTGGAAAAAATTTCAGAACTTGGTGACTTCTTTCTTCCTAAGCCTTCATTGCGCATAGTATAAATTTGAGTACTGTATTAGTTTCGTCCCACAAAACAGGATTCTCTTGAATTTCAACAGTTCCAACAGTTAATCTAGTCAATGGGCGCTCCACTTCAAACAGATTTCCAAACAGCATAACATATGCATGCGGACAAAGGTTCAGCTCGTCGTGGCTCTTAATTGGAGGCACGCTGCTTCCGTAGAATTTCCTGCATGTCCGTTGAACTTTGAATTCAGAAGGACTGTACGTGTGCCCTTAATTGTTAATATGCTTCGCATTTCTCGTCGACATCAAATCACCTGCAACCCTGCTGGACCCTTTTGCCTCTGTAGTCCCTTCAACGTCTTTATCCTGAACAGCCTCCAACTGTAGTGTTGCTCGGCATCTCTCAGATGCACGGCCAAGTCGATCGAAAAGGAATTCCCTCATAGACTCGTATGTTTGTTCGTAGCTGTCCGTGATAGGGTAGATATCCAATGATCCCACACCTAAAATGCTACCATGATACCATTTTTTAAAATTTCAAAATATATGTGGCAAAAATATTTGAAACAAAATTGTGGTTGTTTGCAAGATATGTTTGTATAATCGTTGGAATTTTTAGAACCAAATTTGAAATGCACTAAGAGAAACAAAAAAGACAAGCTGAACACACTATTCATGTTCAGCTTGTCTTTTTTGTTTCTCTTAGTGCATTTCGAATTTGGTTTAAAAAATTATCATGTTGTGAACACCCACAATTTTGTTCCAAATTATTTGCCACATAATTTCAAATTTTTGAAATGGGAGCATGGTAGCATGTTATAAGATGAAGGATGATCTCGTGGCAACGGGCAATGCATTTAGGCATGAAACTTGCACTGTCGACTTCTCCCTCTCTATCACAATTGTTGTCGAGGTTTTAGTTTAAATGTAAATAAAAATCATGGCAGAAACTATGAAACGGAGGTAGTACATGCTTTCGTTCTCGAGGCAAATTACTCAACGTGTTCGTCGTTCCAGCCTTTCCAGAGGTACGAGCTTCCTCTCTCGTGGCCACAAATTATTCAGCGGTACTACACTCGTGAACTCATAGCTATCTTGGATCGACAGAAATAGTGCTGCATATATGCATGAAGCAGCTTGTGAGCTGAGTTGACGTAAGATGGAGACTGTGCAACATCATGCTTTTGTAGTAGTACAAATTAACATGCAGGCAGTACTACGTCTACAATGCGGTTGCTATGCATGGCATGCATGGGAGTGTAGTGCCGCTGAATAATTTGACGGATCCTGCATGCAGATCACCAGTGGATTGAGCTTGTACGTAAACCGTAAAGGAAAAAAGACGTACCACTGCATGCACTGGCCTCAACACATCACGTCATCGGCCGATCGAGGCAACAGTACGCCCCAACTTCCTTGTCACACCAACAGTGTAGATCGATCCAGCCCATGCATGCATATGTGCACACCAAAAGTATACTACAAAACAGAACAGTGAGCGATTCTTTCCACGACGTGAGACCAGGATATAGTGTATACTCCCTTCTTTTGGAGAGCAGTCATTTGGAGCTCGGGCTTTGTTGAGATCGAATTTTAAAGATTTGAAATTTTATAGTCTAGAAATTTCAAAAAATGAAAAAAAGGTCAGGAGGGCAACATTATTGTACTCTGTTAGTGCGTAAATTTTTAGAACAAATTATGTTATATTTGTGCACAGCAAAAAACAATTCAAAATTATGTCGTCTTACACTAAAAACTTAACTTGTCTTTTTGTAAGAATTTTGTCATCCTTAGTGAACCTAAAATACAACATATTTGTTCTGAAAATTTGCACACTCATAGAGTACAACATTATCTAAGTCCTAGTATTTCTATAGATTTATTTTTGAAATCTTTATATTTGTAATTCAAATCAGAAAAAGAGAAAACATAACATGCTCAGTGGAGTCTGTGCTCCGTTTTGAGTTTTGCTTCTTCTGTGGAAACCCTCAACAACACCTCACCACCATGGTGCTCATTATTTGAAAATTTCAAATCCATATTTCTAGATCTCAAAAAATCAGATGCAAAATATTCAAGTACATATATGCATGCATTCTCAGTGGACGGTTCATAAAACAATATTTTTAACCAAAAATAAGACTGTTTTCTGTAGCCCAAAATAGACGCCTTTTCCACTGAAGCTTTTCAAAAATACACAACATATGTGTAGGTATCTGCGGGAGAAAATTTGTGATTTTTGAAACTACCACAAATTTTATTTTATTTTCAAAACCGGGCACACTGGTGCCCGGCTACCCGCATGCTGCAAATCCTCGTTCCTTGTTTAGCGTCATGTATGATAACCTCATAATCTTGTGGATGCACTGGAGCAATGCAGGGACATCTGCAAAAAGATGTGCATGGATTGGATGCGAGGAGGATCTAGCAGATGCATGCATGCATGAAATGAAAGGGACAGGGCCACACGGGTGCGTTTGGACTTACTCGCGTTCGATTCCCCGAAGAAGCCAACCACGCCACATCAGAATCCGCGAACTACGTGGACTTTTGCACCCAGCCACTAGTCGCCCATACATCTCCATTTCAAACATGATAGTACTAGTACCCGTTTAAAAGATTCAAACAAGTTTGAAACCGTTTCACGTTGGTACTCTGACGTGCGTTTACCTGAAGCTTAAGATATGCAGTAAGAGTCTGGTAGGCTAGATTTGACGAAGCAAACAAGGTCGTAGTTGCATATTCATCGATTATCGCATCAAGAAAAGTGTCGACTGTCATTTAGCTTTTGATCATCCATGCATGATGATGATGCGTAGCGAGGGGCACATGTACGTACGTGCAGCTGACGTTGTCGCGTGTTGGCGTTTTCCACGGAATGCCCATGCGTGCTCGTGTCACAGTGCCAAGCGCATGCAGCCGAGCTCACCGGGGAAGGGCAGGCAAGTCCACGGGAAATAGATTAGAGCAAAGGACAACCAAAACCAGATGAATATACAGTTATCCCAATTTTCTCGGCTCTCCCTTTTGCTTGGACTCTATATGACCAAAGTTTCAGATGGTAATTAACATGGGGGGAGTCCGCGAGTGGGCGACATACTGACATGTAATGTGGGCATGTTGCGTGTGAAAGACCCTTACGCCTTCAATTGATGTACTTTCTCGGATCGGAAATAAGTGACGGCGATTAGAGAGAGTACTATTTACTTCCGATCTACATACTCCCTACGTTCATCTTTACCTTGCGTTCTACTTTTTTCAGTTTTTTCCGATTTATCCTTCGTTCTGTAGTTGGTTTCCTAATTTACCCTCCCAATTGGCCCCACTTGTGTTTAATTCTGTGGAGAGACTCGCGCGCGCCGCACTGGAATTGATTAGCTGAGGGGACGAGGCGCCATAGGCCAATGCATGTGCTGATTTGGTGGGATGGGGCTGCATGGATTTTCCGGCCGCGTGCACGATGTGGGACTGCTTCAGGGTAATTTAGTCCATCCACTCACTAATTTAGTACTCTCTAAGCTCTTCTTGGTATCCGTGTTTTAGCTAAAACGCAGGGTAAAGGTGAACGGAGGGAGTATACAAGAAATTCTACATGAAACAAGGCAACGTGCGTGATGGGTACACCGTATAGGCTTATATTTACACAAAATGCACAGATGCATACATTGATGCATGGGGACCGTCTTGTCCTTCTCCGCCACAACCTAGTGATCGTCGTCGTCTCTGCCCTACTCCGCTGGTCGTCTTACCCCTGAAGCTGTTGCGTGGAATAATCATGGCGGCAGTTATAGGGTGCCAGAGATTCAGTCTGAATCTAGTAACCAGACGCTGCCCTAGATCAATCCAGAGCTGGAGACGCTATGATGGTCCTCTGACCAACGTTCAGGGGTAGTTACGCGTGCTCCGGGGTTCTGCCTGTGGTGGGATCGGGAGATGGATTAGGTCACCGCGCTGTCGAAAATTATTACTCAATCAAGGGCAAGACATACGAGCACAACGCGCCAAACTTGAAAGTGATTCAACGCCATCCCGGCCCGATCGAATGGAGAGAAACCTAAACACGACGCGGGCTTTCGGTAGCATGAATGATTTGGAAAAGCTTAAAAGATTGATGCATTAGCTAAGTTAACCGAAAATCCACTAACGAAAAGAGTTCAAGAGTATTTAACAATGTTGTGCAAGCAGTCCTGATTTTGATTTCAGGGAGGTGCTGTACGAGGCTCGTTGCGGCACGGAGGCTGCTCTCGAACAAACCGTACGGCTTCAGCACCACCTCGAGGGACAACGATGGCGACACAACGGGACGTTTTCAGCAGCGACGCCGACGGGCGCGGCTGAGGCGGCGCCAAGAAAGGGGAGGGGGCTTCTTCTCCTCCTCCAGAAGCTTCTCCTTCTCCTCTGACTCCTCTGAGTTCTACACCAAGAAGAAGAAGCCCACGAGCTTCTGCAAGATATCACTCTCACTCCTGGCATCGAGGACACGATTGTTTGTACCCTCACAGCTAACGGCTCTTATTCTCTGAGCTCGGCTTATCGCGATCAGTTTCTTGGGCCGTCGTCCCGCTCTTTCGAGAAGATGGTGTGGAAGGCATGTGCGCCTCCCACATGCCATTTCTTCACCTGATTAGTCGTGCAGAAAAGGCTTTGGACTTTGGATCGTCTTGCCAAGCGCAGATGGCCTCACCAGGTCGTCTGCCAGCTCTGCAAGTGTCAGCCCGAGACCGCGAGACACATACTTTTTGAGTGTTGCTACTCTAGAAGGGTGTGGGGGGCAGCGACGTCTTGGCTTTCATGTCCATCCCTTTTGCAGGACTTTGGAGCTGACTGGCCTACCATCCTCCAATATTGACATGCCATCTCTAGGTCACCGAGAGCTATGCCTAAGGGTCTTCATTCAACCATCATTTTAATCACTTGGAAGATCTAGAAAGAAAGCAATGCCAAGATTTTCAACAAGGAATCCTCTATGCCTTCCGAACTATTGCAAAGGATCAAAGACGAGAGCAAAAATGGGATCATGACAGAAACAAAGCATTTAGCAGAGATTTCGAGCTAGTTTTCTTTTTTTGGGCCTCTTTTTCGGTTTGGCCTAGGCTGCTCTATGTTTGCTTCTACTATATTATCAATATAAAATTCAAAGTTTTTTTCCTAGTTTCAAAAAAACCACAGAGAAGTCCCATGCCGCTGTGGCTTCCAAACCGCTGCCGCCGGTGGCGAGGACGAGAAGGCAGAGGAGGCGCAAGCATAACGCCGCAAGCAGCTGCGACACGTGCGGCGTGAAGGAAGGGTTCCGCCCGGTGGTGTCGGCGGCGCGGAGGAGCAGGTGTGCAGGGGGTTCGCGGTGGTCCAACGGTCGCGGGACCCCTACGCTGACTTCAGGGCGTCGATGGTGAAGATGGTAGTGAGCAGGTAGATGTTCAGCGCAACAGAGATGGAGCAGCAGCTGCGGTCGTAACTGTCCCTCAACGCGCCGCGCCGCCACCCCGTCATCCTCCAGGCCTTCTCCGACATCTGGGTCATCCTCCACAACGTCTAGCTAAGCTAGCTACCTCACTAGCAAAGAGCCGCTCACTCAGTCACTCTCATCATTAATCGAGTCGTAGGATATTGGATTGATGCTCTAGCCAACTATTCCAAAAGTTTGAACTGATGGAAAGGGCTAGGCTTTCTATTTAACATTCCCCCTCACGTCTAGGCTGGACAAACAGGAAGACACGAAACGCGGGATAGACGGGTGACTGCAACTATTTTTAGATTAAACACTGCGATAGCCGGGGTTTAAACTTGAGACCTCCTGGCTTGATACCGTTTTGAAATGTTTTAATAAATCTCTCGGCAATGTTCATGATTAGCTTCATCAATTTGATCTTAATTTTAGCTGTTCCGTAACTGGCTGTGCAGTTCTGCCGTATATCTAATGTACTCCTACTGTTGTTCTTGGCTCAGAGCCTGTGACCCAGTGTGCTAAAGCTAGCATCTGATCTGGAATTGGTTTGAGAATCCGTGGCCCGTGGGTTTGTTTGCTAGCTACACGAGAGCTGGACGGCGTTTGCTTTTGCGAGTCAATGATTTGAAAATCATCATGGCATTACAGAACTTTGGGTTTGCATCTCCCCTCTGTGTTGGCAAGTACAGTATATTGTGTTTGGTCTAGAGCTCACACTTTTGAATTTTGATGATGAAAAGTCAACCTCTTCTTTCATTGATCTACATTTTTCTTTCATGAAAAGTCAATCTCATGTGTCATCTGGTGTAACTTTGTGAAAAATCATAATAAATGAATAACAACCGCCCAATTTCAACGACTTTAGGATTATTCATGGAACCATATTTCCTCGAAGTCTCTGAAAGTGGGCTCATCCGTCAGTGATTAATTGTGCCCATACTTTCTTCAGGATCATGAAAAAAAGCTGCTGCCATGCACGTTACAACCTTAAATGTGAAATATAAGGCATATAAGGCCAGACAGCCCATGTTGACAGGGACAACCTGTCAAAAATGTACTGTACTAAAACTGTAAAAACAACTCACTCGGTTAGTCGGTTTGCACTTCGCTGCTCAGACAACGCCAAGCAAGAAGAGCCCTATCAGCAATCATCCATGTTGCGCCAGCCACGTCGGTCCAGATAAATTTCAAACGGATCAATTATAGCTTACCACCGTATAAAATCCATCATCTGAGTATTACATTGCATCTAACTGCATGGAGAAGTGAAGGAAGGGAGGATATACTAGTGCTCCACATGACATGGCACACGCATCGACCACCTCTTCAAAAGATGGCTTTTGCTGCGCAAGCCGTCAAAAGGAAAAGGGAATCGAAGATGGCAATAGAGTATCGCCTTTCCATGCCCACATCATCACTACCAAGGGATTCGTGCCCTTCCTCCCCACAGGCCCACAACACATCAGCTGTCAGATCCAAATCCAAATCAAATCACATCAGGAGGGAGATGTGATTAGCTAGACGTCAATGTCTGAAGCGTAGTTAGCATAAAACTACCAAATTTCTGTCTGAATGTATCAAATGGTACCACTTTACGTTCTAGAAATCAAAATCTATTAGTTTGCCGCAAGATTTTGCAATTCGGGCAAATGATCGATTAGGAAACAGTTGACAGCGAATCTGACCTGGAGGTCCCACTTGTCAGCGCTGAGGTGACAAAAACCAAATTAATTTTTGGTGAGGTGGACATGGGCCCACATGTCAAACCAATTAAAACCCCAAAAATAAAAAGAATCACCATTATTCCCCCGCATCCCGCATCTCGCCGCCGGAAGCAAACCAGCATTCCGCCGTCGGCAGGCCTGCTGGAGGCCAGAACCCACCTGCACTGCCCACAATGCGAGCTCGAGGGTGGGGAACTCTGCTCGGGTACAGGACGGAGGGCTGCTCCACGCCTAGCTGAGGGACGGACCTGCAGCGGCGGATGACGGCACTAGGCGGCAGGGAGCCATGGAGCATGCGGGGATGAACAAAAAGGTCCATGAGGACTATATGGTCACCTAGAAGATTAAGAGAAGCTCAGAGAGGTCAGGCGCAAATCGGAGGCGACGAAATCATCCACGGGGAGCTCGCCGGAGGCAGAGAAGACGATGTCAATTTTCTCGACAGTGGGCGACCCAGCTCGATTCACTTCGCACAGAGGTGCAGGAGAGGGGCGGGCCGCCGCCGGGCCAGCGGGGCGAGTGTGTGGAGCTGGTGGCCAGCCGCCACCGGACCAACAGGGCGCGCGCACGCGTGTGGAACTGGAAGGCGATTGGAGGCCTTTCGGCAGGCGGCGTTATGCGGGGGCGAGGGGCGTCCCAGCTGAGAAAGCTGATGTCTACGCACGCGTTTGTTCTTGTAGACAGTGTTGGGCCTCCAAGTGCAGAGGTTTGTAGAGCAGCAGCAAGTTTCCCTTAAGTGGATCACCCAAGGTTTATCGAACTCAGGGAGGAAGAGGTCAAAGCTATCCCTCTCAAGCAACCCTGCAATTACGATACAGAAAGTCTCTTGTGTCCCCAACACACCCAATACACTTGTCAGATGTATAGGTGCACTAGTTCGGCGAAGAGATAGTGAAATACAAGTAGTAGTGATGATTATGAGTAGTAACTGTAATCTGAAATAAGTATCGCTGCAAGCAAACATGTAACAAAACTGAAAGGAAACGGTGTGCAAAGCTTGGAAACAAGGCCTAGGGATCATACTTTCACTAGTGGACACACTCCAACAAATATAACATAACTGAACCAATAGATACTATCATCAATATGCAACTCAAAACAGTTCTCCAATGAAAAATGAACACTAATCATGCGTAGGGCTACGAAGCACTCCTCAAAGTCCGTATGTACCCAAACTAGATTGTCCCACACTATCACCGTGAACGCACTAGATGGTTCCAACAAACACCAACATTTCATAGAGACATTAACCAAAAATATACACATGATGCACACACTAGTCACATTTACACCATGATACGAGGTATCTCCGGAGAGTACAATAATAAAGCATAGGAGTAGCATAATATCTGAATAATAACATCTACCAATTCAACTAGATACAAAGCTCACGATCATATAAAGATCACATCATGGGAGAGAGAGGTGAACCACATAGCTACCGGTAGAGCCCTCAGCCCCGGGGGAGAACTACTCCCTCCTCATCATAGGAGACAGCAAGGTTGATGGAGATGGCGGTGAGGTCGATGGAGGCGGCAGAGACGGCGATGGAGACCGATGGAGATGGCTCTAGGGGCACTTCTCCGTCCCGGCAGGGTGCCGGAACAGAGACTTCTGTCCCCCGAAATTCATCGGTGGCGGCGGCGGAGCTATGGAACTCTTTCTGGAAAATTGCCGATTGTTTTAGGGTTTTCCGTCGGGAGGCTTCTTATAGGCGAAGGGGCGTCATCAGGAGGCGACCAGGGGGGCCTCACCATAGGTGGGCGCGGCCAGGGCCTGGGCCGCGCCCCCTCATGGTGTGGGCAGCCTCTAGCCCCCCTCCGGCTCTCGTTCGGTCCTCGGTCCTCTTCCGGGAAAAATAGGAGTTCTGGAACTTGTTTCGTCCAATTCCGAGAATATTTTCTGTGTAACATTTCTGAAACACAAAAACAGCAGAAAACAGGGAACTGGCACTGTGGCATCTTGTTAGTAGGTTAGTTCCGGAAATCGCATAAAAACGCCACCAAGTGTAACGAAACACAAGGCAAATGGTGTAAAAACAAGCATGGAGCATCAAAAATTATAGATACGTTTGAGACGTATCAGCATCCCCAAGCTTAACTCCTGCTCGTCCTCGAGTAGGTAAGTGATAACAAAAGAAATAATTTTTGAGGTAATATGCACCTACACAATCTTGACCATATATGTAAGCGTTGTGCGCTGGGATCAAAAGAACTTAAAACATGGGCATGAAAGATATAATCTTGATAGAAGAAACTTAGCAACCATGTTATGACATGAAAAAGAACACAAACAAAAGATCATGAAAATGAAACAATGAAAGTCAAATGTGTGTTCAAATCATATGGAAAAACATACAAATGGTTTTCAGCTTGTCCTTCAAGAGAGAGCAAAACATAAATGCATAGGACACCTTCAAGTTTAAGAGGGCAACTAGATACAAGTAGTTTAAGAACAACTGAAACCAACATCATGAATCAATCAATGAAAACTCTAGGACAATGCACATTATACTCAGAATGCCAACTATGCTCTCTTAGACGGTGCATAAAGATAGAAGGTGGAGACTCAACATAAAAGTAAAAGAAAGGCCCTTCGCGGAGGGAAGCAGTGATTGCAAGTTTTATAAACCTTTAAAATTTATGGTACTTACTGGCTTTGAGCTCTCATTGCCCCCATCATAGGCATCTTGAATGGTTAGAGTTAATGCGAGTACAATTATGAAGCATATGCTTGACAAATCATAAGTAAAAAACCTCGTGTCCCGTGAAGTACGAATACCCAAACCTCATGCTACTCGACTTAGAGTCCCAAGCAAGCTCTTGTCATTGTAAATATATGTGTATCATCGAGAACCGCCAACGGGGTACCTCCTGCCCGATGACATGGAACAAGCCCACATCAAAATGACAAGATAAACAGACAGTGAACACCTCGACATCTCTTTTATTTACCATTGGTATAGCTTTTTATTGTGAGATGCGTCGTCGAATGTCCACTATGGGCATGCTATAAATTTCCACCATGAATGATGCATGGCTTAGATTAGCGGCCCAGGCGTTTCCCTAACACATATAAAAACTCTATGATCCCGCAAGATTCCCAAATTATTTCACATCGCGAGTATCCATAAACAAAAGATCACGATATCAACTCAAATGAAAGATAGTGCAATGTTGAAATCTTGCCCCATGACGGCATGGCTGGGCTAATTTCCAACTTACAACTTGCAAGCATAACAACTCAACATAAGAGAGCCACAATGTCAAATTTTAAAACGAGAAAAGAAAAGTTTGCCATCAGGTTCGTGAGAGCTTTACTGACCAATTTTCGCATAACACCAAAAAGAGTTTAATTTGAAGGATAGATAAAAACAAGTCAAATGTACTTTGGAATAGAAAATTGCTAATAGGTATGTATGGTGGACACTTTGAAACAACTTGGTTTTTAGGAGTTGGATGCACGAGTAGAGATCATACTCAGTACAAAATGAGGGGTAGCAAAAGACAGGGAGCGACCAACTAAGAGAGCAATAATGGTCATAATCATGCAAAGCGACAAAGCGACATTAAAAGAAGCATAAGATGGCATCAAAAGTCAAAAACTAAATGATCATAGAGGCAATGGCGACTTTGTATGAGTCTAACATGTGTGAGCATGCGCCAAGTCAACCCAAATAAAGCATCAAGGAGAAAACCAAAATAATGCTTCCAAATAATTAAAACAACGCATGATTTTTTCAAAGGCTCATTAAGCAATCTCAGTCATTTGAGACAAGTCATGCTACAGCAAAACCACTAAGCATACTATCAAAATGACATCAAGCACGACATGCAAAAGCCTAGGCCGCAGTCTACACAAGCTCCTTTTTGTACCACTTTTTTGCATGAAACTTTTTCTCTTTTCCAACACCATTCGAACCTTTTTGAAATAACTTTTTTGATGAAAACCAACATGGACCAGAGGTCAAAATACACCTTGATACACAGGTATAACAAGATCTGAACAAAAATCAAGGCGAAAAATGCAAGCTAAACACAGTAGCAGAAAAAGTGAAAACTCGTTGAAACGATAAGAGTGAAAAATAGAGTGTTCTTGGCAAATAAAAAACGGAGCATGTCTCTCTCCAAACACATGATGTGATCCAAACATTTATTGCACCGAACAAAATAAAAGAAAACTGAAAACAAAAGCAACTGACGCTCCTAGAAAAACGCATAGTGCATGAAGCAATAAAAATATAGTGTCTTGAAAGGTGACCTGATTTTTGCCGATGAAGAAAGGGGTGCCTCGGGGGCATCCCCAAGCTTTGACGCTTGTACCTCTTGGATATTTCTTGGGGTTGCATGGGCATCCCCAAGCTTGAGCTTTTGTCCATTCTTCATCTCATCTCATCATTCTCTAATCCCTACACTTGAAAACTTCCTTCATACAAAACTCAACACAATTCTATTAGCAACATTAGTGTAAGCATAACATCGAATCAACCCCTTTTTGCTTCAGGTTTCAACTCAAAACCACCACATATAAAGCATATACTACTGTAGCAACTTCCCCAAAAGTTCCGTGATCAAAAGAACTAAAAAAAAAGCGATAAAGCGGCAAACACAAATATTGGCAGAAATCTGTCAAAACAGAACAGCTGACAAAGGTCAAATTTTTAGAGGGTTTTCTGTTGCTCAAATCAAAAAGTGTTAAACTAATAAAAGTTTGGAAATAACCTGGGGCATATGCTCAAGAAATCGCAGGTCCAAAAGATGTTCTGAGAATTTTCACGAATTTTTACGGTGCAGCACCGAAATCTGTTTCAGGACAACAACTTCCCCAAATCTTACCTCACTCAAATTAGAGGCTTCTCTTGGCACAACAACGAAATAAAAAGGATAAGGAGCGGTTATTATAGTAGTAATAACTTCCAAGACTCAAATAAAAGAAAAAAGTACTGAAAGTAAAACAATGGGTTATCTCCCAAGAGTGCTTTTCTTTAACGCCTTTGAGCTAGGCGCAGTAATTTGCAAAGATGCTCATGTAGGCGCCATAAAAGAGTTTAAGGCAAAGGCGCTATATAGGAACTTAAAGCAAGAGAGAGCATCAAAAATAAAATATGAAACATATTTAAATCCAAACCACTTCGTATAAAAAATAGTCTTGTAAAGAGACAAGTCATGAAAGCGCAAAGCAAAAAGCATAGGAAGGCAAAACAAGTACAACTTCAAGAATTGCAACATAAAGAGGGGAAACTCAATATTGTTAAGATCCATCAAATCATGTTTCCCTCTCTCATAGTAACTTTCAGTAGCATCATGAACAAAATTAACAATATAACTATCACATAAAGCATCCCTATCATGAGCCACATGCATAAAAGAATTAATACTCCCCACATGAACAATCGTAGTAGGAGCAGATTCAACATAATAATTATTCTCATCACCATAATCATCAAAAATAGGAGGCATATTGTAATCATAACTAATTTTCTCCTCAAAAGTAGGTGAACTAAAAATATTATACCCATCATCATAACCATCATAAACTAGAGGCTTAGTATCATCACAAGCTAGAGAACAGCTATTTTGCAAAGCATACTCATCAAACATATCATCATAAGAAGGAACATGGATAGTACTAATGGTACAACAATTATTAACCCTAGAATTGGTACCAAAAAGATTTTCAATATCAAAAGTAGAGTGCTTTTCCCAATCATGATCACTAACATAGGTAACAGGCATAGGAACATCATCCCAATCAGAATTATCATAATCTATACTAGGATCATAATGCTTAGGGGAAAATACCGTGTCCTCTCGCCTTTTACTCCTCTTCTTCTTCTTCTTCTTCTTCTTCTTACTCTCTCCTTTAGGAGGGAGAGACTTGAAGGGCATCTTCTCCACATATCCTTTAGGAGGGAAAGACATCTTCTCCACATAATCTGGTTTACTGACAGAAACAACAGAAGAAACTTTGGAGGATTCCTCCTCTCTATTAATAAGATAAAAACATCTATCAGTCCTGTCATAGCTTGGCAAAACATCATGTTTTATAAGGTTTTGTATGTAAGTATTTGCGAGGCAATCTTTAACACAATAGAGACGACAACCACGAAGGGTGCTATTAATATCAACATCATTCATGTCTACCAAAGAAATCTTTCTAGATATCTCCTCACACGCCAAGAACAAAGTGAGCTCATCATGCTGATTGAGAGTAATCTTGTCATCACAATACAAACTTGCGGTACTAGAAGAGTAACTATTAGGGCTTGAGCATTGGAAATTAAAATGACCTATATCATCGCAATGTTTACAAAGAAAAGGATAAAGCTTACAAACCTATTTACCGAGCTCGCCTATAGCCTTGTACCACATTCGGGTTTCTCCATTCGCATGGTGGATGCAATAATCTTCCTTGTTGTAACTCTGTTCGCAAGGTCTATGTACTCCACAAAAATTAACATGCTTATAGGAAATAGGACTTTCAGAGGTTCGAGCATGTTTATTGCAATCATCAACAACAATATCACTTTCTATGCAAGTGTCCTTAAAAGGTTCATGATACACGTCCCTATTTATTTTAGGAACATTAATATGGGAAGCAAAGGCTTTAAGACAATAAATCATAATTTGAGGATCAAGACCATACTTAGCACTAAGCTCTTGAAAATCAGCAGTTTTAGCGAAAGACTTAATGCAATCAAACTCGTAATTCATACCTGATCCTTTACCTTTATCGCTATCCCAACCTTCAATATTGTTTTGAATTGTTTCAAGCAGATCCCACTTGGTGTCAACATCCTTTCTTGTGAAAGACCCATCAAAGCATGCATCTAGATAGTCCTTGTAATATCCTGAAAGCCTTGCATAAAAATTATTAATAACAATATTACGGGGAAGATCATGAATAGGACATTTGTGCATTAGTAACTTCAATCTTCCCCACGCTTGGGCAATGCTTTCTCCCTCATGCAGATGAAAATTATAAATGTAATTCCTATCTTTATAAACCTCACTAGAAGGATAGAATTTAGAATAAAAGAGAGGTACAATTTCCTCCCAGTCAATAGATCGACCATCCTTCAGTGTTTTATACCATTCCTCAGCTCTGCCTTTCAGTGATAAAGAGAATAGCTTCTTCTTAACTCGGTTCATTGATACGTCTCCAACGTATCCATAATTTTTGATGCTCCATGCTTGTTTTTACACTATTTGCTTAATGTTTCGTTACACTTTGTGGCACTTTTATGAATTTTCCGGAACTAACCTATTAACAAGTCGCCACAGTGCCAGTTCCCTGTTTTCTGCTGTTTTTGTGTTTCAGAAAAGTTACACAAGAAATATTCTCGGAATTGAACGAAACCAAAGCCAGTCGCCCAGAATTTTACCGAAGCTTCCAGAGAACCGAAGAGGAGACGGAGTGGGGCCACGAGGGGCCCTCACACCAGGGCGGCGCGGCCAGGGGCTGGGGCACGCCCTCTATGTGTGAGACCACCTCAGTCCACTTCTGACGATGCCCCTTCGCCTATAAAGACCCCCTGACGGGAAAAACCTAAGTACCCGATCAGTTTTCCAGAACACATCGCGGTCCGCCGCCGCCGTCGACCCGAAGATCGGGAGGGTCTAGAAGCTCTTCCCGGCACCCTGCCGGAGAGGGGAATAGCCACCGGAGGTCTTCTTCATCGCCATGCTTGCCTCCGAAGCGATGAGTGAGTAGTCTACCTTGGACTATGGGTCCATAGCAGTAGCTAGATGATTGTCTTCTCCACCATGTGCTTCATGTTTAGATCTCATGAGCTGCCCTACATGATTGAGATCATCGTTATGTAATTCTACATGTTTGGTTTGTTGGGATCCGATGAATATTGGTGTTATGCTTGAGTTGAAGTACTGAAATTTATCTTTTGTTATCTCTATGTTGTTTATGATCTTGCATGCTCTCCGTTGTTAGTAGCTATCTTGGCCGAGTAGTTGCTAGTGACTCCAAGAGGGGGTATTTATGCTCGATAGTGGGTTCATGCCTCTATTTAATTTCGGGGAGTGACAGAAACCTCTAAGGTTGTAGATGTGCTATTGCTACTAAGGAGAAAACAACATTCATATGCTCGAGGGTATATGCTTTGTTTACATTACACACTTTGCTTAATGCAATTATCTGTTGTTCGAACTTAATACTCATGGGGTGTTCGGATGATATCCCCGTGAGTGGATTATTAGTCATAGATGCAGTTGGATGGCGGTCTATGTATTTTGTTGCAATGCCCAGAGTAAATCTCATAGTGATCCTCTCATCATATGCACGTTGTCTTTATTCTATCAATTACCCAACTGTAATTTATTTACCCAGCTTGTATTATTTTATCTTATGGAGATATACCGCTAGTGAACTGTGGATCCTGGTCCTATTTCCATTATATTGCTATCACCTATTTACTTTACTCGCACTGTTTACTTTACTCGCATACTATTATCACTTTTCACTCGATACATCATACCCTTTGTTTCAAGCAAACCGGTGAGATTGACAACCTCATCGTAAGTTGGGAACAAAGTATTTGGTTGTGTTGTGTGCAGGTTCCGCGTTGCAGCTAGCAAAGCAAAGCTTGGACGAGGCGCCCTATAAATTGTCCTGAGCTGTCGCAAGCTAGCAAGCATCACCTTCGGTCGTTTGTTTGCTCCTCTCCTAAATGATTAACCTTGGTTTATTACTGAGGGAAAATCTTGCTGCTATATTCATCATACCTTCCTCTTGGGGTTCCCAACGGGCTGGTCATTTATCAGGCATCAAGCAAGTTTTCTGGCGTCGTTGCTAGGGAGGAAGTAGAAGACTTCTGCGAGGGGAGTTGTCGCACGCACATCCTTTACTTTGTTATTTGTTTTGCTTTACTTTATTTATTTTTACTTGCATCGTTTTATCAAAAACCCAAAAAAATTAGAATCCTTTATAGTTGTTTTTACTTGTCTGCTTTTAGTTTGCTAAAATGGCTAATCCTGAAAACACCAAGTTGTGTGACTTTACTAGCACGAACAATAGTGATTTTATCTGCACTTCTATTGCGCCACCTGCTCCTGCTACAAACTTTTATGAGATTAAGCCTGCTTTATTGAACCTTGTTATGAAAGAGCAATTTTCTGGTGCTAGTACTGATGATGCTGCAGCTCATCTCAACAATTTTGTTGAGCTATGTGAGATACAGAAGTATGAGAATGTTGATGGTGATATTATTAAGCTTAAGTTGTTTCCTTTTTCTTTGAGAGGAAAAGCTAAGGATTGGTTGCTGTCTTTGACTAAGAATAGTATTGATTCATGGGCTAAGTGTAAGGATGCTTTTATTGGTAGATACTATCCTCCTGCTAAGATTATATCTTTGCGTAGCAATATTATGAAGTTTAGTCAGTTTGATAATGAACATGTTGCTCAAGCTTGGGAAAGAATGAAATCTATGATAAAGAATTGTCCCACTCATGGACTGACTACTTGGATGATTGTTCAAACTTTTTATGCAGGACTAAATTTTTCTTCAAGGAACCTACTTGATTCAGCTGCTGGAGGCACTTTTATGTCCCTTACCTTGGGCACCGCAACAAAGCTTGTCGACAATATGATGGTAAATTACTCCGAATGGCACACCGAGAGAGCTCCACAAGGTAAGAAGATAAATTCTGTTGAGGAAACCTCTTCCTTGAGTGATAAGATTGATACCATTATGGCTATGCTTGCTAATGATAGGACTCATGTAGATCCTAATAATGTTCCTTTAGCCTCTTTGGTTGCCCAAGAAGAGCATGTTGATGTGAACTTCATTAGAAATAATAATTTTAACAACAATGCTTATAGGAACAATTTTGCTAGTAACAATTATAGGCCGTATCCTTCTACCAATGGTAATGGTTATGGTAATTCTTATGGTAATTCCTCCAACAACACTAGGGCCGCGCCCTCCGAGCTTGAGGTAATGCTCAAGGATATCATCGGTAAACAAACTGCTTTTCACAAGTCTGTTGAGGAAAAGTTAGGCAAAATTGATATTCTTGCTTCTAAAGTTGATAGCCTTACTCATGATGTTGAACTTCTGAAATTAAAAGTGTTGCCTAATGATGTGAAAGAGAACAATGTTTTTGCTACTGCTAATGCTATTCAAGTTGGAATTGATGAAAATATTAGATTGTTAGCAGAATTGCATGCTAGATGGCAAAGAGAGGATGAGATTGCTAGGAATATGAAATTTTGTACTATTACTACCTCTAATGATGTTGTTCCTGATGCTAGCAATCCTCTTACTTTGATTGGTGTAGAGAAAACTCCCACTCCTTGTGTTAAAAAGCCTAAAACTGCCAAAACTTTTTCTCAAAAGAGTGCTGAAATTTTTCGGAGTGTAGGAGATGATAGCTCTATTTCCTTTAATGATTTTGATGTTGATGGCTGCAATATATCTGAAGTTATTTTGTTCTTGCAAAAGCTTGCTTTGACTCCCAATGCTAGTTCTTTAAATATTGCTTTTACTAAGCATATTACCAATGCTCTTATAAAAATTAGGGATGAAAAGTTAAAGCAAAAAGCCTCTGTTCCCAAGAAGTTAGAAGATGGTTGGGAACCTGATGACCCACAAGTATAGGGGGTGTATCGTAGTACTTTCGATAAATAAGAGTGTCGAACCCAACGAGGAGCAGAAGGTGTTGATGAGCAGTTTTGATCAAGGAATCACTGTAAATACTAGCAAACAGGTTTTCAGGGGTATTTGGTAATACGAGTAAATAAAGTGCGAGTAAATAAAAGACAGTAGTAACAATTGCAGCAAGTGGCCCAATCCTTTATTCAGCAAAGGACAAGCTGGTTGTGTTCTTATAATAACCAAACGTTCTCGAGGACACACGGGAGTTTTCTGTCAAGAGCTTTCGCTTCATAGAGCCAATAGTATTTATTGGTTTGGTAAGTGTTATGGGGGTGAACCTGTGCTAGCGCACTACCCTTACTAGGATAAATACACACTTGTGATTATACCCCTTGCAACCATCCGCAAATACAAGAAAGTAATTAAGATAAATCTAACCACAGCCTTAAACTCTAGAATCCTACGCTCCCTGGTGCAATGGTTTCCCAACGGAGGTTTAGGTTTCTGTCACTCCAGCAACCCCACAGTCGGTAGCCAAATACACAATGCATCTCACTAGGCCCATAAATGGTGAAGTATCATGTAGTCGACGTTCACATGACACCACTAGTGAAATAGCACCACAACAATATCAAACCATTAAATATGTCTCAACAATAATTCACTACTAACATCTTGACTTCTCCCATGTCCTCAAGAACTAAACGAACTACTCACAAGACATCATATGGATCATGATCAGAGGTGAAATAATGGTAAATAACAATCTGAACATAAACCTTAATTCAATGGTTCCACTCAATAGCATCAACTACAAGAGTAATCAACACCGGGAAAGTTTCCCCTATGAATATGACAAGATCCAACTCAAGATGTTACAGCGGGAAGGCGTGGTGATGGCGGAGATGAAGGTGCTGGTGATGGAGATGATGATGATGATGATCCCGATGAAGTCCAGTGCGATGGTGATGACGATGGCGACGATCTCCCCTCTCTGGGAAGAAATTTCCCCGGTAGATTTCTCCCTGCCGGAGAGCTTTCTCTCTCTGGTGTTCTCCGCCCCGCAGAGGCGGCTGTGTCTAACTCTGAACCCCCCCTGACTTAGGTTTTCGGGGACGATGATGTACGCGGAGGGGATAGACCAGAGGTGGGCCAGGGTGGCCTCACGTGGGGCCCGCGCGGCCAGGGGGCTGGCCGCGCCACCCTGGCGTGTGGGGCCCCCTGGCTCCTCTCAACTCCTCCTTCTGGCTTCGTGAGTCTTCTGATAAAATATAATTTCTGGGTATTTTTCTGGAATTTTCCTGATCTTCAAAATATGGTCTCCTGATGGCCCTTTTTCCAGCAGAATCCTGACTCCAGCAGTAGCTCTCCCGATGATTATCAAACATGTGAAAGCAAAGGAAATAACATAAGTATCATGTCTAAAATATGAAATATATCAATGAATAACAGTAAATTATGACACAAAATAGTGATGCAAATTGGACGTATCAACCCCCCCAAGCTTAGACCTCGCTTGTCCCCAAGCGAAAACTAAACTCGGTAAACATGACCACAGGTTTATGGAGTGAAGTGTCGACAATCAAAATACGGACAAGAAGCATCACATTCACTAAGGCACAAATTATAATAGACAGCAACTTCCCTTTATAAGATATAGACTTGCAATAAGTAAAAGGGAATCACATGTAAAGATGCACAAGGTAAATAATTATTGGCAATGGCAAACCTTAGTTCTTGGTCAAAGAATGGAGAACAAACTATTCTCCCTTTTGAACGGAGCCTTTTAAAACAGAGCTAATATAGCAAAGACTATATGCTCAACAAAGTAAACTTTTGCATTCATAGAAAGCTTTCAAAGATATATTCCTTCAGACAAATGCATTATACAAAACAAGGAAGATAGTAAACATGATTAAACGGATCAACATATGGATGAGTGAAACATAACAACTCAAATGCTTGCTTGAGACAGAGGGAAATAGGTTGACTCAACATAAAAGTAAAAGATAGGCCCTTCGCAGAGGGAAGCAGGGATTAAACATGTGCTAGAGCTTTTCATTTGTAAAATAGAGGTAAAAGTTATTTTGAGAGGTGGTTGCTTTGGTCAACGACTAGCAACGGAGTTCTTGATATCTTCCATACTAAACAAGTGAGAGCGGTTCTGAGATGTTTGATTAATTGGCACTTTGGTGCTCTTTTATAGCTTGGCACTCCTCCCCACCTTTTTCCTTTCTCAAACCATGGCTAACCGATTCCATCGGGTGCCGACCAACTTTCACATTCCATTGGAGGAGTGCCTTTTTCTTTCTTTTTCTTTTTGAGATTATAATGGTCTGACCAGCTCCCTTGCAAAATTAATGACGAGCAGATGAAGCTGCCTAGTCGAGGGGTACTTAATTTAGTATGGAAGATAACAAACCCATCCACTACGTCCTTATGAGCTAAAAACAGTGGCACAAAATGAGAAGTGTTTGAAGGTTTTTGAAAGGTAGCACATGAAAATTTACTTGGAATGGCTTAAAATACCATGCATAGGAATTTATAGTGGACTCTTTGGAAGTGACTTGGCTTTTGGGAATTGGATGCACGAGAAGTATCTCCTCTCATTACAGGTTTTTGGCTAGCAAGGCTGGGTAGCAAGCATAAGAGTTGCATGAAACAAACAAACATACATATAATAAGAACAATCATGCAAACTCCCTTGAAGGTACAATGATTTTAACTTCAAGAATAACAATGCTTATAAGCCAAACATAAGGGAAAACTGAAGTGATGTAACTGCAAGCACTTCTTTATTCTTTTCTACTCAAATCTGAAGGTAAAATTGCTACTGACCAAGCTAGGTTTGCCAAAACCAACTAAATCTACTCATGCTCCCAATGTGATACCAATACCAATCAACAAGACTAGTCATACAAGAGAAATTGCAAACTAACATAAAGTGTGCGAAAAGTAAACGATAGAACTTCTCATTAATATTTCATTACCACAACTCACACCAAGGGATACATAGATAACTGACTAAGGAGGATACTTCCAAACTGCAAACTATTCTATATGATAACTTCTCTATTCATGATATGACTCTACTTGAAAAGTAAATGAGCAGAAGGTAATGATGTGATACCGAGGCACTCCCCCAAGCTTGGAACAAGCCAAGGGGATGCCTATACCGATGATGAATTACTCCTTTGGTGGCGGCGGTGGATAATCTCTAATAAGCTTCTCAATCAAGTCCTTCAAATCATCAATCTTGTACTCGAGGTTACGAATCATCTCGGAATTGTGCTCAACATGGTTCATGAACCTGTCAGCAAGAGAATCCCAGCTCTTGGAATTATTTCCCCATCCTTCTTCACTCTTGGAGCTCCCTGTCCCTGCATTGTTAGAACGATCTATATCCCAGCCAGAGGGTAATCGTGATTTGGGCACCTTTTGGAACTGATGTTCGTGAATTAGAGTATGGAAAGGGTTTTGGCTTGGCGGAGATGTCCGTGGAGATAAGGTGTGACATGGCACACCCCCTCCGGTCCTTATGCGAGCACTCTTCTTGAACTTGTCATGATCTGTCACCACCCCTATGCTGGCAATCACGGTGTTCGGCCTTGGACTTTGATCTTCCTCCTCGTCTTCGCTTTCAACTTCTTCTTTCAGCCGGAAATCTTTGGTGTCATCTTCCGGAGGTGTCTTCTCCTTGTCACCGCTTGAAGAGGCCATGACTCCCTCAAGCTTAAGATCAACTCCTGATAGAAACAGCTCGAAACAAAACACGACGAGAAAATGATATACAGACCTCGGGGACTCCGGGGGGTTAAATAGACGAAAATTATACATCGAAACGAAGTCACAGGAGGAAAACGGGACGGAAATGAGTTCCGGGGTGTTCTCACACAGGGGTGGCGCGGCCAGGGGTGGGCCCGCGCCACCCGTGTGTGAGACACACACGGACTTTTTTTCCTGCCCTTTTTCATCTCGTGATTTTTCATATTTAGTAAAAACAGTAAAAATATTAAAAGAAGAACTTTTCGCGAAACTTTTCTGACTAGAACTGTTACCTATTCGAAAGCGAACTCTGCAGGTTCCTGCAGTTTGTCTTGGATGTAATCTTCTGGAGAAACCGTTTCAATAACATCAACATCTTCATTATAAGAATCTCCAGAAATATAATGCTTGAGTCTTTGCCCATTCACCACTTGTGTAGAATCATCTTTCAATGAAGCAATCTTAATAGCACCCGAGCGGTACACTTCCACAATAACATATGGTCCTTCCCATTTAGAAAGTAATTTTCTTGCAAAAAATCTGAGATGAGACCTATACAAAAGAACTTTCTCACCAACATGGAACTCTCTCTTAAGAATTCTCTTATCATGCCATTGCTTGACTTTCTCTTTGAAAAGTCTGGCATTCTCATACGCTTCGTTTCTCCACTCATCTAGAGAACTCAAGTCTAACAACCTCTTCTTACTGGCTAGTTTAAAATCTCTATTAAGCTCTCTCACTGCCCAAAAAGCTTTGTGTTCTAATTCTGAGGGCAAGTGACACGCTTTTCCGTAAACCATCTTATAAGGAGACATACCCATAGGATTCTTATAAGCAGTTCTATAAGCCCATAAAGCGTCGTTTAACTTACTAGCCCAGTTTTTCCTAGATTTATTAACAGTCTTCTGCAAGATAGACTTGATCTCCCTATTTGAAAGCTCTACCTGCCCACTAGTTTGGAGATGATAAGCAGAAGCAATTCTATGATTGACATCATACTTAGCAAGAGTCTTTCTAAAACTACCGTGAATAAAATGAGAACCTCCGTCAGTCATAAGATATCTAGGCACTCCGAACCTCGGAAAAATAACATCCTTAAGCATTTTTAACGAAGTCTCACCATCGGCACTCTTTGTGGGTATGGCTTCTACCCATTTAGTAACATAATCAACAGCAACAAGTATATGGGTATAGCCTTTTGAAGGAGGAAAAGGACCCATAAAGTCAAATCCCCAACAATCAAACGGTTCAATAACTAGAGTGTAATTCATAGGCATTTCATTTCGTCTAGAAATATTTCCAACTCTTTGACATTCATCACAAGATAAAACATACCTTCTGGCATCCTTAAAGAGGGTTGGCCAATAAAAACCTAATTGTAGAACCTTCTGTGTGGTTCTATCTCCAGCATGATGCCCTCCATAAGCACTGCTATGGCATTTCCTTAATATCTCTTGTTGTTCATATTCCGGTATGCATCTTCTCATGATACCATCAACTCCTTCTTTATATAAATGTGGGTCATCCCAAAAATAATGCCTCAAATCATAGAAGAATTTTCTTCTTTGCTGAGCTGTAAAGGTCGGAGGCAAATACTTGGAAACAATAAAGTTAGCATAATCAGCATACCAAGGAAGGTCTCGCGAAGTTACATTAATTGCAGCCAACTGTTCATTTGGAAAACTATCATTAACAGGAATAGGATCAAAAGAAATGTTTTCCAATCTAGACAAGTTGTCAGCCACAGGATTTTCAGCACCTTTCCTATCTACGATATGCAAATCAAACTCTTGTAAAAGTAACACCCATCTAATAAGCCTAGGCTTAGCATCCTTCTTAGTCATAAGATATCTAATAGCAGCGTGATCAGTATGAATAGTAACTTTAGAATCAACAATATAGGATCTAAACTTATCACAAGCAAAAACAACAGCGAGAAACTCTTTCTCAGTAGTAGCATAATTTTTCTGAGCAGCATCAAGAGTCTTACTAGCATAATGAATAACATTCAACTTATTATCAACGCGCTGTCCAAGAACAGCACCAACAGCAAAATCACTAGCATCACACATAATTTAAAAGGTAAATTCCAATCAGGTGGTTGAACAATAGGAGCAGTAGTTAAAGCCTTCTTAAGAGTTTCAAAAGCTTCCTTACAATCATCATCAAAGACAAATGGTACATCCTTTTGAAGAAGATTGGTAAGAGGCTTTGAAATCTTAGAGAAATCCTTAATAAACCTCCTATAGAAACCAGCATGACCAAGAATACTACGAATACCTTTAACATCTCTTGGACAAGGCATTTTCTCAATTGCCTCCACTTTTGCTCTGTCAACTTCAATACCCCTTTCGGAAATTTTATGTCCAAGAACAATTCCTTCATTTACCATAAAGTGGCATTTCTCCCAATTAAGAACAAGGTTAGTTTCTTCGCACCTCTGCAAAACTTTATCAAGGTTGTGCAAACAATTATCAAAAGAAGTTCCATAGACGGAGAAATCGTCCATGAAGACCTCCACAATTTCTTCACAAAAGCCATGAAAAATAGCAGACATGCATCTTTGAAAAGTAGCAGGGGCATTGCATAAACCAAACGGCATACGTCTATAAGCATAAGTTCCATAAGGACAAGTAAAAGTGGTTTTCTCTTGATCATCCTTCTTAACAACAATTTGAGAAAAACCAGAATAACCATCAAGGAAACAAAAATGAGTCTTCTTAGACAACCTTTCTAGCATTTGATCTATAAACGGTAAGGGGTAATGATCTTTCTTAGTAACTTTGTTTACCTTCCTATAATCAATGCACATTCTATAACCAACAACTACCCTTTGAGGAATAAGCTCGTTATTCTCATTAGGTACAACAGTCATACCTCCTTTCTTAGGAACACAATGAACGGACTAACCCATCTACTATCAGCAATAGGATAAATAATACCAGCATCAAGGAGCTTTAATACCTCATTTCTTACCACATCCTTCATCTTCGGAATTAGGCGGCGCTGATGCTCCACAACTGGCTTCGCATCTTTCTCCATATTAATGGCATGCTGACATAAAGTTGGAGAAATCCCTTTTAAATCATCAAGAGTATATCCCATAGCTTCTCGGTGTTTCCTCAATATCTCCAATAATCTTTCTTCTTCCTTTCCTGAAAGTTTAGAACTAATAATAACAGGATATATTTTCTTATCATCAATATAAGCATATTTGAGGTCATCAGGCAAAGGCTTTAATTCAAACACAGGATCTTCTTTAGGCGGCAAAGTGGTACCAAGATCCTCCACAGGTAGATTATGCTTGAGTAATGGTGGTTGACGAAGGAGAATATCGTCAATCTCTTCTCTTTCCTTGCTAAAAACATCACTTTCGTGATCTTCCATGAATTGCTGCAAGGCATTATTAGGGGCAAGAGCAATAGAAGCAAGCTGCTCAACTCGAAAATTTTCATTAGGCGTGTCATTTTCATAAGAAGTCTTAGCAAACTTGGAAAAATTAAACTCATAAGACTCTCCATTAAACTTAGTAAAAATTTTCTCCTTCTTACAATCTATCACGGCGCCACAAGTGTTCAAAAAGGGTCTACCAAAAATAATAGGACAAGTTTTACTAGCCTCCTTACCAAGTACTAGAAAATCAGTAGGGTATTTAGTCTTACCGCAAAGAACTTCCACATCTCGGACAATACCAAGAGGCCAAACTATCTCTCTGTTAGCAAGCTGAACAACCACATCAATATCTTCAAGTTCACAAGCGCCAATCTCGTGCATGATTTCTTTGTAAAGCTCTAAGGGAATAACACTTGCACTAGCACCAATGTCACATAAACCATAATAGCAATGATCTCCAATCCTAACAATAATAACAGGAACACTTGCTTTCCTGTGCTTTTTAGGATGTGAAAGAATGTTAGAAGCATCTTCACAAAAAAGAATATATTCATCCCCTACATCTTTAGTAACAAGATCCTTCAATATAGCTACAGGGGACTTAATAGTAATTTGCTCATCAGATTCTGCAGCTTTCTTAGTACTTTTATTAGACACACTTACCAAAGTAGAATACTTTTTTACCTTAGCAGGGAAAGGTGTCTTCTCAAAATAAGGTTCAGGCACAATGCTATCAACAGTACAAACTTCAGTAGCTGCAGCAGGAATATGACTAATAGAATCTTTATAAGGCGCATGATATTTGTTCCAATCTTTCTTTGGAACATCAATATAAGAGGCAAAAGCCTTAAGACAATTAGCAAGTATTTGGGAATCAAGACCATAAGCAGTGCTAACACTATGAAAGTCATCGGTTCCCATAAAAGATTTAATGCATTCATAATCATAGTTTATACCTGACTTCCTACCTTTGTCGTTTTCCCAACCTTCAGCATTCTCTTGTATACGGTCAAGAAGTTTCCACTTAGCATCTTCTTTCATATGAGTAAATGATCCAAAACAAGAGGCATCCAAATAATCCTTATCAGGAAGACTAAGCCGCGCGTAAAAATTATTTATGACAATATTATTGGGGAGCTCATGAATGGGGCATTTGAGCATTAGTAACTTCAATCTCCCCCACGCTTGGGCAATACTCTCTCCATCATGAGGCCAAAAATTATATATCCGGTTACGGTCTTTATGAATTTCACTTGGAGGATAAAACTTGGAATAAAAGAGAGGCACAATATCCTCCCATGCCATAGATGGACCATCTTGGAGTAGCCGATACCACTCTTCAGCTTTGCCTTTCAATGATAATGAGAATAATTTCTTCTTGACCTGGCTTGGTGAAATACCTGCACATCTGAACAACTCGCATAATTCATGTATAAATAATAAGTGATCACCCAGATGGACAATTCGTTCTCCTGAATAGCAGTTATCCATAATACGCCCAACAATTTTCATAGATATTTTAAAAGGATCAATTTCAGCAGGCGGTGGCGGTGGTGATTCCTCCGCATGTGCAGCAGCAGCAGTAGATGTGTTTCCAAATAGGAAACCAAATGGAGAGTTCTCCATAGCAGAGTAAAATAAAAGACAAAATAAAAACAATACTCACAGCGACGGTTACCTTTACCAATTCCACTCTTCAATAGCGCTACACTCCCCGGCAACGGCGCCAGAAAATAGTCTTGATGACCCACAAGTATAGGGGGTGTATCGTAGTACTTTCGATAAATAAGAGTGTCGAACCCAACGAGGAGCGGAAGGTGTTGATGAGCAGTTTTGATCAAGGAATCACTGTAAATACTAGCAAACAGGTTTTCAGGGGTATTTGGTAATACGAGTAAATAAAGTGCGAGTAAATAAAAGATAGTAGTAACAATTGCAGCAAGTGGCCCAATCCTTTATTCAGCAAAGGACAAGCCGGTTGTGTTCTTATAATAACCAAACGTTCTCGAGGACACACGGGAGTTTTCTGTCAAGAGCTTTCGTGTGACGCCCCAAAATCGGCACCTTGCGAATTATAGCAAACACGCCGTAATTCGCACGATGTCGCTTTGGAAACGCACCACCAAGCAAAATATGCATGTCTCAACATACACATTATGCGGGTGGAATCAAGTAAGTAACATTACACAAGTTCACGATGGAACCCACAAAAGAATATAATATAACCGCAAAGACTCCATGAGTCAAGATCCAAATACATACAAAGATCCAAATCATACATAAAGCAAATCGTATCCGAGTACGGACAAGAATACAAATGGGCCTAAGAGGCCTGAAGATAACGATGGCGTCCATAACCCTGCCCAGGCCAAGCCGGAAGGGTAACCTTGCTAACGTCGTCGCTTCCATGTACCTGTCTTCAAACCTGCTCCGGCGAAAATCCGAGACGAGCAGCAATAAGTACGAAGTACTTAGCAAGACTTCAGGACGTAAAAAGCGTAGTCAACAAGCCACCTTTGTACGTGAGGTACGCAGACAACTCGAGAGACTCAAAGGGACGTCAGCTGTATGGTGGGGTTAAGCGGCAGCGAGCAAGCACTAAAGAACCTATAGAGACACTCTACAACTTCCGTCTAATCAGAATAAGATAAGAGAGCGCATAAAGGAACCAACTAGAATACTAAGCAAACATAACCCAGCCAATGGATCACCTCATCGCAACCACACGAAGAAGCAATATCAAAGGCACTCACACGGTTGACAATTTTATAGCAATTTAATATTGTGGTAGAACTATTTACTACGTCATATTTAATCATCAATTAGGTGCAAGTTGTTCTATGATCGAGTAGAACGGCTCCAAGTCGTCCATAACCGCGGACACGGCTTTTCGAAAAGATTTACCCTGCAGGGGTGCACCAATGTACCCATACACGCTCGATCAATCCAACCTAGACAAGGGATGTATATCACGACGAGACCGTTGCTAATTCTACAAGAGAGTTTAGGGGGGCCACCCAACTAAGCTACCCGTAACGAAGTCGGCCGAGCTCCGAAGACGGACCCAGAGGTTTGCGAGGACGGAGAAGACTAGAAGAGAGCCCATCGGAGGGATCCGCCAGCTTCACAAAGTATGCCGCAAGCAAATAAACCCGTCAACCATCGGAGGCGACGCAACCACACCCATCGGAGGGGGGCTTAGAGACTCCACCACCATCAAAGGTGACTCCACCCAAATCCAAATCCAAATGTAAATACGGTGTTGTGGCCCCCGGTAAACTAACTCGAGAAAAAGTAGTAAGTCATGGGAGATCCCACGGCATCTCCACGAGTGGTTAGTGCGCTCAGCTTAGAACAGTTCATGCGAACTCGGGGTCCTAGGGGACACAAGTGAGCCGTCGTAAAATGGGCAAAATGACTCACTGATGCCTCTGCTTTAACAAGTGTAGTTGTAACATAATTAAATCATGTTTATTTCCAACATCTAATAACCAACTTATCTCCAAATCATATCCATCTCATATATCAAGTAGAGCATGTGATAAACTTCCCAACAACCCGGTAAGATAAAACAACTTGAAACAACCTAAGCATGCCTACGACTCGCAAGGCCAACTCAAACAACAAGCAAAAGGTAATAGGCAGGAGGTGGCGAGTATATAGTTTTGCTTTGGGGAAAACATGTGGATAGGATACGTGACTCGAACAAAGCATCGGAACACAAGGCTAGCATAAAGCAGAAGGAATAACAACAAATAGGTAATAAGTGCCCCTATAGGTAGGTAAGAGGCGGGAAAGCTTGCCTGGCAAGATTGTCGAAGAACACCCGAAGAACTTGTCGTTTCTCACAACACCACGAAGTGTCCTATCCGGGAAGAAGCAATTCGCTACAACAAACAACGGATGCAACACTTACTACTACGGCAAAAGAATCGGCATGATCATGTAAAGCATGTATGTATGTCATGGCAATTATGATGCAATGCAACTTATTCAAAATTAAGTGGAATTAGAATCCCGACACACACATATAAGGTTCAAGTTATTTTACTACACGACAATTTAAATGTTGATTAGCATGGCAAAGACAAGGCAAGTGTAAGCTACACAAAATTAAATGAAGTGGGGTAACCATATTTGGTAATACCCAAATACTCCATATGTTACTTATTAAGTGTACTGCAAACTATCACGTCACGACATGATGCGAAATGCAAAGAGGCAAATGGATGTCATATTCAGATTCTACACATTTTTCTGATGAACTTTCATATAAAATACTTTTTATTTCGAGTTACCATTTGAAAGGTATGAATTACGCAAGATTCAATTATTTGTGGAAACATTTAAATAATGGCTCAGATTTTAGTTTGTTAAAATGTAAAACAGATGTTAGGATCGAGTTACACATTTTTTTTATGGATACAGAACACATATTATTTGTTAGAACAAATTTTAAAAGAGGCAGGATTTAAATGGATTAGAACTGACAGAGAACAACTGACGTTTTAACTGCAACTGAAGTCTTGCACTGAAACCTGAAACTTAAGCTAGTGTTTCCAATAAAAAGCTATACTGAAGAATTGATGTTACTGAAGGACAAGAGCTGGCGATGCTGAACTGATCTGAAACCAGAAGCTTCAGACAACATGCACTGACCAACCAAAACTGGGCACTATAAGTGAATCAAAAGATTGGAACTTGGATCTGTAGAGATAACATGACGGGACCTAACCACTAGTATGCTGATCCAGATTTGTACATAACCGAGTGAAAGCAAGATAGTCTAGCTGAACAGAATCAACGCTCGTACAAACAAGCAGGCAGGCAGCCTGAAGGATGGTTTTGGATTTGCAAACAGGCTAGCTGAAATTGAACCTAAAACTGAAAACTGGACATAACAACTAAGAATTTGGTTTTGGTGGCTGGAATAGGAGTGCAAAACAACTAGAGTACAACCGATACGATTTGGCTAGCTAAGAGGGACACAAAGAATTAAAACAGTACTCCTGGACATACAGGGACATGAACCAACGGAAGCTCCAAACGTGCGGCTGGGCTGGACGCGGTCGATGCGCAGGGTCCGACAGAGACGAGACGTCGGCAAAGACTACAGACTGGCAGAATAGGATGCGATGATGCATCAGGAAGAGGGGAGTTTGATGAGGTGCGCACCCTGGGTCTACTGACGAAAAGACGGGGCTTGAGGAAGACTAGGACGTCGTGAAGACGTAGGAGACTCGCGAGGTGGCCCTGGCATGCGCAGGTCGACGTTGCCGTTCTTGAGCAGCTACAGGCCTCCGACTCCTAGCCTTGAGCAGCAGGTGAAGGAGAAGCACCGGGCGCGCCTCTTCTGGAATGGCGCGAATGGCAGGGACGCTGTGAATCAGCCTGGTGACGAGCTACTGCTCCTCCCAACCATGGCGTCGCGACAGTCGATCTCGTGGAGGAAGAAGAAAAGAACTAAGGTGGGGGAAAAGGAGCGGAGCGGCGGCGGCAAGATGGGGAGAGAAAGGAGGCGGCTAGGGTCTAGCTGGGGCTACCTTGGTGGGGATAAGAGGAGGAAGGGGGGTGGCTGGTGGCAGCAGGCACGCACGCCTCCTGCGTGAACCTGGTACTGGGAAGAAGAGAAACATGGGAGTTAGGTGAGTTTTTTTAATTTTTTTTTCTTTCCTTTTTCTAAACCATTTTTTTGTTTTCAAAACGAATTAAGGTTGGGTCCAAAATTTTGAAAATTTGAAACAGAGAGAGGGGTAAACAAAAGAGAAGAACCAAGAACGGATTGGAACAAAATTAAAATAGAATAAGAATTTGTATTTGATTAAAATAGAAAGATGGTTGCATCTTTGAATTAGGAAAACATTGAAACCAGTTTTAGGTTAAAGTTTGGAATATCTCAAGAAAAATAGAAGCTTGGGAGGTAAAGAAGAAGGTGCTAAGCAAATTTGAATTTAACTAGAAGTGACAATAATTAAAGTGAAAATTTAAATGCAACTTAAATTAAAAGCAACACCATGATGCAAAAATGATGCCATGATGATGTCATAAACAAAAAGAACAAACAAATCTAAAAAGGGGATTTTTCTGGGCCGTTACATTTCGCTTCATAGAGCCAATAGTATTTATTGGTTTGGTAAGTGTTATGGGGGTGAACCTGTGCTAGCGCACTACCCTTACTAGGATAAATACACACTTGTGATTATACCCCTTGCAAGCATCCGCAAATACAAGAAAGTAATTAAGATAAATCTAACCACAGCCTTAAACTCTAGGATCCTACGCTCCCTGGTGCAATGGTTTCCCAACGGAGGTTTAGGTTTCTGTCACTCCAGCAACCCCACAGTCGGTAGCCAAATACACAATGCATCTCACTAGGCCCATAAATGGTGAAGTATCATGTAGTCGACGTTCACATGACACCACTAGTGAAATAGCACCACAACAATATCAAACCATTAAATATTTCTCAACAATAATTCACTACTAACATCTTGACTTCTCCCATGTCCTCAAGAACTAAACAAACTACTCACAAGACATCATATGGATCATGATCAGAGGTGAAATAATGGTAAATAACAATCTGAACATAAACCTTAATTCAATGGTTCCACTCAATAGCATCAACTACAAGAGTAATCAACACCGGGAAAGTTTCCCCTATGAATATGACAAGATCCAACTCAAGATGTTACAGCGGGAAGGCGTGGTGATGGCGGAGATGAAGGTGTTGGTGATGGAGATGATGATGATGATGATGATCCCGATGAAGTCCAGTGCGATGGTGATGACGATGGCGACGATCTCCCCTCTCCGGGAAGGAATTTCCCCAGCAGATTTCTCCCTGCCGGAGAGCTTTCTCTCTCTGGTGTTCTCCGCCCCGCAGAGGCGGCTGTGTCTAACTCTGAACCCCCCCTGACTTAGGTTTTCGGGGACGATGATGTACGCGGAGGGGATAGACCAGAGGTGGGCCAGGGTGGCCTCACGTGGGGCCCGCGCGGCCAGGGGGCTGGCCGCGCCACCCTGGCGTGTGGGGCCCCCTGGCTCCTCTCAACTCCTCCTTCTGGCTTCGTGAGTCTTCTGATAAAATATAATTTTTGGGTATTTTTCTGGAATTTTCCTGATCTTCAAAATATGGTCTCCTGATGGCCCTTTTTCCAGCAGAATCCTGACTCCGGCAGTAGCTCTCCCGATGATTATCAAACATGTGAAAGCAAAGGAAATAACATAAGTATCATGTCTAAAATATGAAATATATCAATGAATAACAGTAAATTATGACACAAAATAGTGATGCAAATTGGACGTATCAGAACCCATCATTGATATGCATGTTAATGGTTTTTATTGCCATGCTTTATGTGATCTAGGTGCTAGTATTTCTATTATGCCTAGAAAAATTTATGACATGCTTGATTTACCACCGCTTAAAAAGTGTTATTATAATGTTCCTATTGCTGATGTTGCTAAGAAGAAACCTTTGGGAAGAATTAATGATGTTCTTATTGTGGCTAACAATAACCTTGTTCCCGTTGATTTTCTTGTCATGGATGTTGAATGCAATGCTTCATGTCCTATTATTTTGGGAAGACCCTTTCTTCGAACTGTAGGTGCCATCATTGATATGAGGGAAGGCACCATCAAATATCAAGTTCCACTTAAGAAAGGTATGGAACACTTCCCTAGGAAAAGAAAGAAATTAGTGTTTGACTCTATTCCTAGAGCAAATTATGAGCTTGATGCTTCATCACTTGATATTACTTGATTCGCAATTTTCTGCGCCTAGCTCAAAGGCGTTAAAGAAAAGCACTCTTGGGAGATGACCCAATGTTTTTACATTCAGTTCTTTTTCTTTTATTTGAGTCTTGGAAGTTATTACTACTGTAATAACCTCTCCTTATCATTTTTATTTCGTTTTTGTGCCAAGAGAAGCCTCTAATTTGAGTGAGGTAAGATTTGGGGATGTTGCTGTCCTGAAACTGTTTTTGGTGCTGCACCATAAAAATTCGTGAAAATTATATGTATATCGTTTGGACCTGCTATTTCTTGTGCATATGCCCCAGGTTATATCCAAACTTTCATTAGTTGAACACTTTTTGATTTGAGCAATAAAAAACACTTTAAAATTTTTACCTTTGTCAGCTGTTCTGTTTTGATAGATTTCTGCCAATATTTGTGTTTGCCGCTTTATCGCTTTCTTTTTGAGTTCTTTTGATCACGGAACTTTTGGGGAAGTTGCTACAGTAGTATATGCTTAATATGTGATGGTTTTAGGTTGAAACCTGAAGCAAAAAGGGTTGATTATATGTTATGCTTACACTAATGTTGCTAATAGAATTGTGTTTAGTTTTGTATGAAGGAAGTTTTCAAGAGTAGGGATCGGAGAGTGATGAGATGAGTTGAAGAATGGACAAAAGCTCAAGCTTGGGGATGGCCATGCGTCACCCCAACAAATATCCAAGAAGTACAAGCGTCAAAGCTTGGGGATGCCCCCGAGGCACCCCTTCTTCATCGGCAAAAATCAGGTCACCTTTTAAGACACTATATTTTTATTGCTTCATGCATTATGCGTTTTTCTTGGAGCATCAATTGTTTTTAGTTTTAAGTTTTGTTTAGTTTTGTTTGCTGCAATAAATGGTTGGACCCCAACAAATTTCTTTTGGAGAAGTTGCCTTGCTTTTCATTCGCCAAGAACACTCCGTTTTTCATTCTTACAATTTCAACGAGTGTTCTTTTTCTAGAACTGCATTTAGCTTTCAATTTTTGCCTTGATATGTGTTCAGATCTTGTTATATCTTTTAATAAAGGTGTGTTTTTGCCTCTGATCTTTATTGGTTTTCATCAAAAGAGGTGTTTATTAAAAGTTTGAATGGTGTTGGAAAAGAGAAAAAGCTTTATGCAAAAAAGTGGTACAAGAAGGAGCTTGTGTAGACTGCGGCTTAGGCTTTTGCATGTCAGGCTTGATGTCTTTTTGATAGTATGCTTAGTGTTTTTGCTGTAGCATGACTTGTCTTAAATAACTGAGATTGCTTAATGAGCCTTTGAAAAAATCATGTGTTGTTTTAATTATTTGGAAGCATTATTTTGGTTTTCTCCTTGATGCTTTATTTGGGTTGACTTGGCGCTTGCTCACACATGTTAGACTCTTACAAAGTCGCCAATAGCCTCTATGATCATTTAGTTTTTGACTTTTGATGCCATCTTATGCTTCTTTTAATGTCGCTTTGTCGCTTTGCATGATTATGGCCATTATTGCTCTCTTAGTTGGTTGCTCCTAGTCTTTTGCAAGCCCTCGCCTTGTACTGAGTATGAGCTCTACTCGTGTATCCAACTCCTAAAAACCAAGTTTGCCAAAGTGTCCACCATACATACCTATTAGCAATTTGCTATTCCAAGTAAATTTGACTTGCTTTTATTTACTCTTCAAATTAAACTCTTACCAGTGTTATGCGAATATTGGTCAGTAAAGCTCTCACGAACCGGAAGGCACACTTTACGTTTTCTTGTTCTTAAAAATTTGACATTGTGGTCTCTTATGCTGAGTTGTTATGCTTACAAGTTGTAAGTTGGGAACTGGCCCAGCCATGCCGTCATGGGGCAAGCTTTCAACATTGCACTTCTTATTTGAGTTGATATCGTGATCTTTTGTTTATGGATGCCCGCGGTGTGAAATGAATTGGGAATCTTACAGGGATCATGGAGTTTGTATATGTGTTAGGGAAACGCGTGGGCTGCCAATCTAAACCATGCATAATTCATGGTGGAAATTTGCAGCATGCCCATAGTGGACATTCTACGACGCATCTCAAAATAAAAAGCTAAACAAATGGTAAATAAAAGAGATATCGAGGTGTTCATTGTCTGCTTGTCCTGTCATTTTGATGTGGGCTTGTTCCATATCATCGGGCACGGAGGTACCCCGTTGGCGGTTCTCGATGATACGTATGTACTTACAATGACAAGAGCCTTCTTTGGGACTGTAAGTAAAGTAGCATGAGGTTTGGGTACTCATATTCACGGGACACGAGGTTTTCAACTTATGATTTGTCAAGCATATGCATCATAATTGTTCTCATATTAACTTTAACCATTCAAGATGCTTATGATGGGGGCAATGAGAGCTCAAAGCCAGTAAGTACCATAATTTTTGAAGGTTATAAAACTTGCAATCACTGCTTCCCTCCGCGAAGGGCCTTTCTTTTACTTTTTATATTGAGTCACCACCTTTTATCTTTATGCACCATTAAGAGAGCATAGTTGTCATTCTTAGTATAATGTGCATTGTCCCAAAGTTTTCATTGATTGATTCATATTGTTGGTTTCACTTGTTCTTAAATTACTTGTATCTAGTCGCCCTCTTAAACTTGAAGGTGTCCTATGCATTTATGTTTTGCTCTCCATGAAGGACAAGCTGAAAACCATTTGTATATTTTTCCTTATGATTTGAACACATGTTTGACTTTCATTGTTTCATTTTCATGATCTTTTGTTTGTGTTCATTTTCATGTTATAACATGGTTGCTAAGTTTCTTCTATCAAGACTATGTCTTTCATGCCCATGTTTTAAGTTCTTTTGATCCCAGCGCACAATGCTTACATACATGATCAAGATTGTGTAGGTGCATGTCACCTCAAAAATTATTTCTTTTGTTATCACTTACCTACTCGAGGACGAGCAGGAGTTAAGCTTGGGGATGCTGATACATCTCCAACGTATCCATAATTTTTGATGCTCCATGCTTGTTTTTACACCATTTGCTTAATGTTTCGTTACACTTTGTGGCACTTTTATGCATTTTCCGGAACTAACCTATTAACAAGTCGCCACAGTGCCAGTTCCCTGTTTTCTGCTATTTTTGTGTTTCAGAAAAGTTACACGGGAAATATTCTCAGAATTGGACGAAACCAAAGCCAGTCACCCAGAATTTTACCGAAGCTTCCAGAGAACCGAAGAGGAGACGGAGTGGGGCCACGAGGGGCCCTCACACCAGGGCAGCGCGGCCAGGGGCTGGGCCGCGCTCCCTATGTGTGAGACCACCTCGGTCCACTTCTGACGATGCCCCTTCGCCTATAAAGACCCCCTGACGGGAAAAACCTAAGTACCCGATCAGTTTTCCAGAACACATCGCGATCCGCCACCGCCATCGACCCGAAGATCGGGAGGGTCCAGAAGGTCTTCCCGGCACCCTGCCGGAGAGGGGAATAGCCACCGGAGGTCTTCTTCATCGCCATGCTTGCCTCCAGAGCGATGAGTGAGTAGTCTACCTTGGACTATGGGTCCATAACAGTAGCTAGATGGTTGTCTTCTCCACCATGTGCTTCATGTTTAGATCTCATGAGCTGCCCTACATGATTGAGATCACCGTTATGTAATTCTACATGTTTGGTTTGTTGGGATCCGATGAATATTGGTGTTATGCTTGAGTTGATGTACTGAAATTTATCTTTTGTTATCTCTATGTTGTTTATGATCTTGCATGCTCTCCGTTGTTAGTAGCTATCTTGGCCGAGTAGTTGCTAGTGACTCCAAGAGGGGGTATTTATGCTCGATAGTGGGTTCATGCCTCTATTTAATCTGGGGGAGTGACAGAAACCTCTAAGGTTGTAGATGTGCTGTTGCTACTAGGGGGAAAACAACATTCATATGCTCGAGGGTATATGCTTTGTTTATATTACACACTTTGGTTAATGCAATTATCTCTTGTTCGCAACTTAATACTCATGGGGTGTTCGGATGATATCCCCGTGAGTGGATTATTAGTCATAGATGCAGTTGGATGGCGGTCTATGTATTTTGTTGTAATGCCCAGAGTAAATCTCATAGTGATCCTCTCATCATATGCACGTTGTCTTTATTCTATCAATTGCCCAACTGTAATTTGTTTACGCAGCTTGTATTATTTTATCTTATGGAGAGATACCGCTAGTGAACTGTGGATCCTGGTCCTATTTCCATTATATTGCTATCACCTGTTTACTTTACTCGCACTGTTTACTTTACTTGCATACTATTATCACTTTTCACTCGATACGTCATACCCTTTGTTTCAAGCAAACTGGTGAGATTGACAACCTCAGCGTAAGTTGGGAACAAAGTATTTGGTTGTGTTGTGTGCAGGTTCCGCGTTGCAGCTAGCAAAGCAAAGCTTGGACGAGGCGCCCTATAAATTGTCCTGAGCTGTCGCAAGCTAGCAAGCATCACCTTCAGTCGTTTGTTTGCTCCTCTTCTGAACGATAAACCTTGGTTTCTTACTGAGGGAAAATCTTGCTGCTATATTCATCATACCTTCCTCTTGGGGTTCCCAACGGGCTGGTCAATTACCAAGCATCATTCATCGAAATACCTGCACACTTGAACAACTCGCATAATTCATGTATAAAAAGCAAATGATCACCAGGATGGATAGTTCCATCTCCTAAATAGCTGTTATCCATAGCACGTTCAATAATCTTCATAGGTATTTTAAAAGGATGAGGAGCACAAGCATCATTAGAAACATCACATAGGGAGATAAAATATTATCAGAGCAAACTTTCTCCACTAAAGCTGGGGAACTAAAAATATCATGCTTAATAAAACCAGCTTCCCCAAGCTTAGACTTCTCTATAGCATTAGCAATAACGGTATTCAAAGCATTCATACTAATAACATTGCTATGCAAAATAAGCTCCAAAGGTTTTTCAATTTTCTCTTCAAATCTAAACTCACGAAAAAGACTAAAGAACTCTTTACTTTCCATTAAGCCTAACTAGTGAAGATAAAAACAAGAAACAAAAAGATATAATTGCAGAATCTAAAGGAAATAACTTCGAGCACTCACCAGCAACTAAAAGACTTAGTAGCCAAAGGATGTGAGTACCTTTTACCTTACCTCCCTGGCAACGGCGCCAGAAAAGAGCTTGATGTCTACGCACGCATCTGTTCTTGTAGACAGTGTTGGGCCTCTAAGTGCAGAGGTTTGTAGAGCAGCAACAAGTTTCCCTTAAGTGGATCACCCAAGGTTTATCGAACTCAGGGAGGAAGAGGTCAAAGCTATCCCTCTCAAGCAACCCTGCAATTATGATACAGAAAGTCTCTTGTGTCCCCAACACACCCAATACACTTGTCAGATGTATAGGTGCACTAGTTCGGCGAAGAGATAGTGAAATACAAGTAGTAGTGATGGTTATGAGTAGTAACTGTAATCTGAAATAAGTATCGCTGCAAGCAAACATGTAACAGAACTGAAAGGAAACGGTGTGCAAAGCTTGGAAACAAGGCCTAGGGATCATACTTTCACTAGTGGACACACTCCCAACAAATATAACATAATTAAACCAATAGATACAATCATCAATATGCAACTCAAAACAGTTCTCCAATGGAAAATGAACACTAATCATGCGTAGGGCTACGAAGCACTCCTCAAAGTCCGTATGTACCCAAACTAAATTATCCCACACTATCACCGTGAACGCACTAGATGGTTCCAACAAACACCAACATTTCATAGAGACATTAACCAAAAAGATACACATGATGCACACACTAGTCACCTTTACACCATGATACGAGGTATCTCCGGAGAGTACAATAATAAAGCATAGGAGTAGCATAATATCTAAATAATAAAATCTACCAATTCAACTAGATACAAAGCTCACGATCACATAAAGATCACATCATGGGAGAGAGAGGTGAACCACATAGCTACCGGTAGAGCCCTCGGCCCCGGGGGAGAACTACTCCCTCCTCATCATAGGAGACAGCAAGGTTGATGGAGATGGCGGTGAGGTCGATGGAGATAGCGGAGACGGCGATGGAGACCGATGGAGATGGTTCTAGGGGCACTTCCCCGTCCCGGCAAGGTGCCGGAACAGAGACTTCTGTCCCTCGAAATTTGTCGGCGGCGGCGGCGGAGCTGCGGAACTCTTTCTGGAAAATTGTCGATTGTTTTAGGGTTTTCCATCAGGAGGCTTCTTATAGGCGAAAGAGCGTTGTCAGGAGGCGACCAGGGGGGCCTCACCATAGGTGGGCGCGGCCAGGGCCTGGGCCGCGCCCCCTCATGGTGTGGGCAGCCTCTAGCCCCCCTCCGGCTCTCGTTCGGTCCTCGGTCCTCTTCCGGGAAAAATAGGAGTTCTGGAACTTATTTCGTCCAATTCCGAGAATATTTCCTGTGTAACATTTCTGAAACACAAAAACAGCAAAAAACAGGGAACTAGCACTGTGGCATCTTGTTAGTAGGTTAGTTCCAGAAATCGCATAAAAACGCCACCAAGTGTAACGAAACACAAGGCAAATGGTGTAAAAGCAAGCATGGAGCATCAAAAATTATAGATACATTTGAGACGTATCAAAAGCAAAGGGGGTCGTCAGCACACTGACCGGCGGCAAATGAGGATAGCGGTAGGCGGGGATGTGGCATGTTGACTTTCCTATTCAGAGCGGGTGGGGCAGGGGCTGCATAGTGATGTTTTTTAATATGTACATAGTTTTTGGGTTTTAATTGGTCTGACATGTGGTCCTATGTCCACCTCATCATAAAAATATTCTATTTTTCTACCTCAGCGCTGGCAAGTGGCGTCCGCTGTCAGAAACGATGTCAATTCACTGCAAATTCATGATTTATTTGATTTGAAAAAACTTTGCGAGAGTGGTAGATTTTAATTTTAGAAAATAAAATGGTACATTTGATACATTTAGTCCGAAACATGGTTGTTTTATGCTAACTACTCATACCTAAATCGTATGTAGAGGAAGTAGACATTGGCATTACTACATCGAAGAAGGAGCTGGCCGCACCAATCTTGATCCAAGGACATACCAGAGAAGTGCTGCAAAGGGGATCCGCTTTGAGTTTGAAATTTGAGAGGAACATCAGATCTCCTTGACGCATTCTACAGATTAATCTCTTGGATTCATGGTCAGTACTAAGGGCATCTCCAGTGGGTCGACGCATCGCGTCCGCACACATTCGATCAGGTCTGATCGGACCGGCGCGCCGATTTCGCATGCTCCAGCGGTGCAACGTATCTGGACCGACGCGTTCGGTCCGACGCATCGGTCCATCAAATTTGGGTCACCGATGCGTCGGCGCGGACAGGCGCGCTGTCCGCCCATGTCCTCTCGCATGAGTCTAGGCCCCGCATGGCAGCGACTCAACGGCGATAGCTATGCTGGTCAAAGGCTGGGCGCGCCGCCTGGCCGTCTGCTATGCCGCCCCGTCGCTTCGCTCAACACCCTGGCGTTGACAGCCTGATGCGCCACCCGACGCATGGCGAGGTCACTTCAATGCCGGCATTTGGACCTCCGCGCCGGCATCCAATGCCATCATGACTTGGTAAACCAGCCGCGCCCGGCTAGTCGAGCACACTGATGCTGCCTTCTTCCCACCGTTCTTCTCCACACAACCGCAGGGACCATGGTCAGAGGAATTGGATCGAGGGGAGGACGGCTAGGGCGCCCACCAGGCCCTGGTGGTGGAGGCAGGCGTCGAGGGAGCCGTGGAGGGAGCCGCGGTGGTGGCACCAGCTCGTCGCCGCCACCCACCTGTGGACACCAAGGACGTCGTGGACGGCGTGGCGAGAGCAGCCGTGCTGGCGGCCATAGGCATTGGATCGAGGAGCCAACATAGCCATCTTCTCAACCTTCTCCTTCTCCACCCTCGATGCCCGAGCCTGAGCCTGCTGATGGGTTCGAGTTCAGCTTCACTCTCAGCTACGGCGCCGACCAGGACTCCCTCAGGCTGCCCCACAAGTTTGGCGAGGTCGTCGACGTGAGGATGAACCAGGTCGTGCTGCGGGTGTGCGGTGGCACCACCGGCATATGGCCCACGGAGCTCCTCTTCGACCGCACCGGCACACCGTACCTGGCCAGCGGGTGGAGGAGGTTCTGCCTGCGGCACGACATCGTGCCCGACAACCTCCTTGTCTTCAACTTCGACGGCGACCATCAGATTACGGTCACTGTCTTCGACGACGACATGTGTCGTCGTCAGTACGTCGCTAATAGGTCTCAAACGTATCTATAATTTTTGATGCTCCATGCTTGTTTTTACACCATTTGCTTAGTGTTTCATTACACTTCGTGGCATTTTTGTGCATTTTCCGGAACTAACCTATTAACGAGATGCCACCGTGCTAGTTCCCTGTTTTCTGCTGTTTTTGTGTTTCAGAAAAGTTACACAGGAAATATTCTCAGAATTGGACGAAACAAAAGCCGAACATCCAGATATGTAACAAAGCTTCCAGAAGACCGAAGAGGAGATGGAGCCGAGCAAGAGGGTGATCTCACCACCAGGGGGCACGGCCCATGGCCTGGCCGCGCCGCCCTGTGGTGAGCCCCACCTGGTCCACTTCTGACGCTGCCCCTTCACCTATAAAGACCCCCCAATGGGAAAAACCTAAACACCCAGATCACTTTTCCAGAAACGCATCGCGATCCGCCACCGTCGTCGACCTGAGATCGGGAGGGTCCAGAAGCTCTTCCCGGCACCCTGCCGAAGAGGGGAATCGCCACCGGAGGTCTTCTCCATCGCCATGCTTGCCTCCGGCGCTATGAGTGAGTAGTCTACCTTGGACTATGGGTCCATAGCAGTAGCTAGTTGGTTGTCTTCTCCACCATGTGCTTCATGTTTAGATCTTGTGAGCTGCCCTACATGATTGAGATCACCGTTATGTAATTCTACATGTTGTGTTTGTTGGGATCTGATGAATATTGGTGTTATGATTGAGTTGATGTGCTGAATATTATCTTATGTTATCTCTATGTTGTTTATGATCTTGCATGCTCTCCATTGTTAGTAGCTATCTTGGACGAGTAGATACTAGTGACTCCAAGAGGGGGTATTTTTGCTCGATAGTTGGCTTCATGCCTCTATTTAATCTGGGGGAGTGACAGAAACCTCTAAAGTTGTTGATGTGCTGTTGCCACTAGGGAGAAAACAACAATCTTGTGTCTAAGGACATTTGCTTTGTTTACATTACACACTTTGCTTAATGCAATTATCTGTTGTTCGCAACTTAATACTCAAGGGGTCCTCGGATGATTCCCCGCGAGTGGATTATTAGTCATAGATGCAGTTGGATGGCGGTCTATGTATCTTGTTGTAATGCCCAGAGTAATTCTCATAGTGATTCTCTTGACATATGCACGTTATCTTTATTCTATCAATTTCCCAACTGTAATTTGTTTACCCAGCATGTTGTTATTTATCTTATGGAGAGACACCACTAGTGAACGGTGGACCCCGGTCCAATTTCCTTTATATTTCTATCACCTGTTTACTTTACTCGCACTGTTCACTTTCTTGCATACTACTATTGCTTTCCACTCGATACGCTCTTTCCTTTGTTTACAGCAAACCGGTGAGATTGACAACTTCATCGTAAGTTGGGAGCAAAGTTCTTGGTTGTGTTGTGTGTAGGTTCCGCGTTGCAGCTGGCAAAGCAAAGCACTGGACGAGGCGCCCTATAAATTGTCCGGAGCTGTCACAAAGCTAGCAAGCATCACCTTCTGGAGTTTGGCTTTTTCCTGGACTAATAAACATTGGTTTCTTACTGAGGGAAAAATTTGCTGTTGTGCTCATCATACCTTCCTCTTGGGGTTCCCAACTGGACGGTGATTTACATCATCACCACCACACCAAGCAAAGATTTTTCTGGCGCCGTCGCCGGGGAAAAAGAAGACTTCTGCAAGGGCAGTTTCGCACGCACATCCTTTACTTTGTTTTAAGTTTTGCTTTACTTTATTTTTGCTTGCTTCGTTTTATCAAAAACACAAAAAAATTAGTTTCCTTATAGTTGTTTTTACTTGTCTACTTTTAGTTTTGCTAGAATGGCTACTCCTGAAAATACCAAGTTGTGTGATTTTACTAGCACTAATAATAGTGATTTTATCTGCACTCCTATTGCGCCACCTGCTCCTGCTGCAAATTTTTATGAGATTAAGCCTGCTTTGTTGAACCTTGTTATGAAAGAGCAATTTTCTGGTGCTAGTACTAATGATGCTGCAGCTCATCTCAACAATTTTGTTGAGCTATGTGAGATGCAGAAATATAAGGATATAGAGGGTGATATTATTCAGCTGAAGTTGTTTCCTTTTTCTTTGAGAGGAAAAGCTAAGGATTGGTTGCTATCTTTGCCTAAAAATAGTATTGATTCATGGGCTAAGTGTAAGGATGCTTTTATTGAAAGATACTATCCTCCTGCTAAGATTATAGCTTTGCGTAGCAATATTATGAAGTTTAGCCAGTTTGATAATGAACATGTTGCTCAGGCTTGGGAAAGAATGAAATCTATGATAAAGAATTGTCCCACTCATGGACTGACTACTTGGATGATTGTCCAAACTTTTTATGCAGGACTGAATTTTTCTTCAAGGAACCTATTGGATTCAGCTGCTGGAGGCACTTTTATGTCCCTTACCTTGGGCGCCGGAACAAAGCTTCTCGACAATATGATGGTAAATTATTCTAAATGGCACACCGAGAGAGCTCCACAAGGTAAGAAGGTAAATTCTGTTGAGGAAACCTCTTCCTTGAGTGATAAGATTGATGCTGTAATGCTTATGCTTTCTAACGATAGAACTCAGGTTGATCCTAATAATGTTCCTTTGGCCTCTTTGGTTGCTCAAGAAGAGCATGTTGATGTAAACTTCATTAGAAATAGTAATTTTAACAACAATGCTTATAGGAACAATTTTGCTAGTAACAATTATAGGCCGTATCCTTCTACTAATGGTAATGGTTATGGTAACTCTTATGGTAATTCCTCCAACAACACTAGGGCTGCGCCCTCTGAGCTTGAAGTCATGCTCAAGGACTTCATCGGTAAGCAAATTGCTTTTAATAAGTCTGTTGAGGAAAAGTTAGGCAAAATTGATATTCTTGCTTCTAAACTTGATAGTCTTGCTCATGATGTTGAACTTCTGAAATTAGAAGTTTTGCCTAATGATGTGAAGGAGAACAATACTTTTGCCACTGCTAATGCTATCCAAGTTAGAATTGATGAAAATGTTAGGATGCTAGCAGAATTGCATGCCAGGTGGGAAAGAGAAGATGAGATGGCTAGAAGGATGAAGGTATGTACCATTACTACCTCTAATGATGTTGTTCCAAATGCTAGCAATCCTCTTACTTTGATTGGTGTAGAGAAAACTCCCACTCCTTGTGTTAAAAAGCCTAAAACTGCTAAAACTTTTTCTCAAAAGAGTGCTGAAATTTTTCGGAGTGTGGGAGATGATAGCTCTGTTTCCTTTAATGATTTTTATGTTGATGGCTGCAATATATCTGAAGTTATTTTGTTCTTGCAAAAGCTTGCTTTGAGTCCCAATGCTATTTCTTTAAATGTTGCTTTTACTAAGCATATTACCAATGCTCTTATGAAAATTAGGGATAAAAGTTGAAACAAAAAGCTTATATTCCCAAGAAGTTAGAAGATGGTTGGAAACCCATCATTGATATGCATGTTAATGGTTTTGATTGTCATGCTTTATGAGATCTAGGTGCTAGTATTTCTATTATGCCTAGAAAAATTTATGACATGCTTGATTTACCACCACTTGAAAAGTGTTATTATGATGTTCCTATTGCTGATGTTGCTAAGAAGAAACCTTTGGGAAGGATTAATGATGTTCTTATTATGGTTAACAATAACCTTGTTTCCGTTGATTTTCTTGTCATGGATGTTGAATGCAATGCTTCATGTCCTATTATTTTGGGAAGACCCTTTCTTCAAACTGTAGGTGCCATCATTGATATGAGGGAAGGAACCATCAAATATCAATTCCCACTCAAGAAAGGTATGGAACACTTCCCTAGAAAGAGAAAGAAATTACTTTTTGACTCTATTCTTAGAGCAAATTATGAGCTTGATGCCTCATCACTTGATATTACTTGATACACACTTTCTGCGCCTAGCTCAAAGGCGTTAAAGAAAAGCACTCTTGGGAGATAACCCAATGTTTTATTTTAGTTCTTTTTCTTTTATTTGAGTCTTATAAGTTATTACTACTGTAATGACCTCTCCTTATCATTTTTATTTCGTTGTTGTGCCAAGAGAAGCCTCTAATTTGAGTGAGGTAAGATTTGGGGATATTGCTGTCCTAAAACAGATTTTGGTGCTGCACCATACAAATTCGTGAAAATTCTCAGAATATCTTTTCGACCTGAGATTTCTTGTGCATATGCCCCAGGTTATATCCAAACTTTCATTAGTTTAACACTTTTTGATTTGAGCAACAGAAAACCCTCTAAAAATTCGACCTTTGTCACCTGTTCTGTTTTGACAGATTTCTGCCACTATTTGTGTTTGTCTCTCGATCACTTTCTTTTTGAGTTCTTTTGATCACGGAATTTTTGGGGAAGTTGCTACAGTAGTATGTGCTTTATATTTGGTGGTTTTGACTTAAAACCTGAAGCAAAAAGGGTTGATTCATTGTTATGCTTACACTAATGTTGCTAATAGAATTGTGTTTAGTTTTGTATGAAGGAAGTTTTCAAGTGTAGGGATTGGAGAATGATGAGATGAGTTGCAAAATGGACAAAAGCTCAAGCTTGGGGATTCCCACGCACCCCAAGAAATATCCAAGAGGTACAAGCATCAAAGCTTGGGGATGCCCCCGAGGCACCCCTTCTTCATCGGCAAAAATCAGGTCACCTTTCAACACACTATATTTTTATTGCTTCATGCACTGTGCGTTTTTCTTGAGGTGTCAGTTGTTTTAGTTTTCGGCTCTGTTTAGTTCTGTTTGCTGCAATAAATGGTTGGACCCCAACAAATTCCTTTTGGAGAAGTTGCCTTGCTTTTCATTTGCCAAGAACACTCCGTGTTTCACTCTTATCGTTCAACGAGTGTTCTCTTTTTCTGCTACTACGTTTAGCTTTCGTTTTTCCCATTGATTTGTGTTCAGATCTTCTTATATCTTTACATTGAGGTGTATTTTGACCTCTGGTCCATGTTGGTATTCATCAAAAGAGTTGTTTTAAAAAGGTTCGAATGGTGTTGGAAAAGAGAAAAAGTTTCATGCAAAAAAGTGGTACAAAAGGAGCTTGTGTAGACTGCGGCCTAGGCTTTTGCATGTCGTGCTTGATGTCTTTTTGATAGTATGCTTAGTGGTTTTGCTGTAGCATGACTTGTCTCAAATGACTGAGATTGCTTAATGAGCCTTTGAAAAAATCATGCGTTGTTTAAATTATTTGGAAGCATTAATTTGGTTTTCTCCTTGATGCTTTATTTGGGTTGACTTGGCGCATGCTCACACATGTTAGACTCATACAAAGTCGCCATAAGCCTCTATGATCATTTAGTTTTTGACTTTTGATGCCATCTTATGCTTCTTTTAATGTTGCTTTGTCACTTTGCATGATTATGGCCGTTATTGCTCTCTTAGTTGGTCGCTCCCAGTCTTTTGCTAGCCCTCATTTTGTACTGAGTATGAGCTCTACTCGTGCATCCAACTCGTAAAAACCAAGTTTGCAATTGTGTCCACTATAAATTCCTATGCATGGTATTTGTAAGCCATTCCAAGTAAATTTTCCTGTGCTACCTTTCAAAAAAACCTTTAAAACACTTCTCGTTTTGTGACACTGTTTTCAGCTCATGGGGATGTCGTGGTTGGATTTGCTATCTTCCATATTGTTTATTCCAAAAAGAAAAAAAAAGAAAAAAGAAAGAAAAAAAGGCACTCCCCCATGGTATGTGAATGTTGGTGAGCACCCGATGGAATCGGTTAGCCATGGTTTGTGAAAGGAAAAAGGTGGGGAGGAGTGTCAAGCTTTATAAAAGAGCACAAAAGTGCCAATCTCTCCCTAAAAAACTTGCTTCATTTTTGTATGGAAGATAGTAAGAAACCCATTGCCAGTCATTGACAAAGACAACCACCTCTCAAAACCCAATTTTTATCTCTCTGTTTTACAAATGAAAAGCTCTAGCACATGTTTAATCACTGCTTCCCTCTGCGAAGGGCCTTTCTTTTACTTTTATGTTGAGTCACCACCTTCTATCTTTATGCACCGTCTAAGAGAGCATAGTTGTCATTCTTAGTATAATGTGCATTGTCCCAAAGTTATCATTGATTGATTCATGATTTTGGTTTCACTTGTTCTTAAATTATTTGTATCTAGTCGCTGATGACCCACAAGTATAGGGGGTGTATTGTAGTACTTTCGATAAATAAGAGTGTCGAACCCAACGAGGAGCAGAAGGTGTTGACAAATGGTTTTGATCAAGGTTTCACTGTAAATACTACCAAACGGGTTTTCAGGGGTATTTGGTAATGCAAATAAATAAAGTGCGAGTAAATAAAAGACACTAGTAATAATTCCAGCAAGTGGCCCAATCCTTTCTTTAGCAAAGGACAAGCCGGTTATGTAACTTATGATGACCAAACGTTCTTGAGGACACACGGGAGTTTCTGTCAAGAGCTTTCGCTTCATGCCGCTAAATAATCTTCATTGGTTTGATAAGTGTTATGGGGGTGAACCTGTGCTAGCGCACTACCCTTACTAGGATAAATACACACTTGTGATTATACCCCTTGCAAGCATCCGCAAATACAAGAAAGTAATTAAGATAAATCTAACCATAGCCTTAAACTCTAAGATCCTACGCTCCCTGGTGCAATGGTTTCCCAACGGAGGTTTAGGTTTTTGTCACTCCAGCAACCCCACAATTGGTAGCCAAATACACAATGCATCTCACTAGGCCCATAAATCGTGAAGTATCATGTAGTCGATGTTCACATGACACCACTAGTGAAATAACACCACAACAAATAAATATCAAACCACTAAATATTACTTAACAATAATCCACTACTAGCATCTCGACTTCTCCCATGTCCTCAAGAACTAAACGAACTACTCACAAGACATCATATGGATCATGATCAGAGGTGAAATAATGGTAAATAACAATCTGAACATAAACCTTAATTCAACGGTTCCACTCAATAGCATCAACCACAAGAGTAATCAACACCGGGAAAGTTTCCCCTAAGAATTTGACAAGATCCAACTCAAGATGTTACAGCGGGATGGCGTGGTGATGGTGGAGATGAAGGTGCTGGTGATAGAGATGATGATGATGATGATTATCCCAATGAAGTCCAGTGCGATGGTGATGACGATGGCGACGATCTCCCCTCTCTGGGAAGGAATTTCCCTGGCAGATTCCTACCTTCCAGAGAGCTTTTCTCTCTCTGGTGTTTTCCGCCCCACAGAGGCGGCGGTGTCTATCTCTGAACCCCCTGACTTAGGTTTTTAGGGACGATGAAGTACGCGCAGGGGCAAGGCCTGAAGTGGGCCAGGGTGGCCACACAGTAGGCCGGCGCGGCCAGGGGCCAGGCCGCGCCCCCTACGTGTGAGCCTACCCCCTGGCTCCTCTCGCCTCCTCCTTCTGGTTTCCTGAGTCTTTTGGCAAAATATAATTTTCTGGTATTTTTCTGGAATTTTCCCGGTCTTCCGATATAAGGTGTCTTGACGGTCCTTTTCCAGCAGAATCCTGACTCCGGCAGCAAATCCTCCAACGATCATCAAACATGTAAAAACAGAGGAAACAACATAAGTATCATCTCTAAATATGAAATATATCAATGAATAACAGTAAATTATGGTACAAAATAGTGATGCAAAATGGACGTATCAACCCCCCCAAGCTTAGACCTCGCTTGCCCCCAAGCGAAAACTAAACTCGGTAAACATGACCACAGGTTTATGGAGTGAAGTGTCGATAATCAAAATACGGACAGAAAGCATCACATTTACCAAGGCACAATTTATAATAGTCAGCAACTTCCCTTTACATGATATAGACTTGCAATAAGTAAAAGGGAATCACATATAAGGATGCACAAAGTAAATTATAATTGGTGGTGGCAAACCTTAGTTCTTGGTCAGAGAACAATGAACAAACTATACTAGCCTTTGAATGGAGCCCTTTTTAAAACAGAGCTAATATAGCAAAGACCATATGCTCAACGAAATAAAATTTTTGCATTCATAGAAAGCTTTCAAAGATATATTCCTTCAGATAAAAGCATTGTACTAACAAAAGAAGTTAGTAAACATGATTAAACGGATTAACATATGGATGAGTGAAACATAACAACTCAAATGCTTGCTTGAGATAGAAGGGAATAGGTTGACTCAACATAAAAGTAAAAGATAGGCCCTTCGCAGAGGGAAGCAGGGATTAAACATGTGCTAGAGCTTTTCATTTGTAAAACAGAGGTAAAAAGTTATTTTGAGAGGTGGTTGCTTTGGTCAACGACTAGCAACGGAGTTCTTGATATCTTCCATACTAAACAAGTGAGAGCGGTTCCGAGATGTTTGATTAATTAGCACATTGGTGCTCTTTTATAGCTTGGCACTCCTCCCCACTTTTACTTTCTCAAACCATGGCTAACCGATTCAATCGGGTGCCGACCAACTTTCACATACCATGGAGGAGTGTCTTTTTTTCTTTTCTTTTTGAGATTATAATGGTCTCACCAGCTCCCTTGCAAAATTAGTGACGAGCAGATGAAGCTGCCTAGTCGAGGGGTACTTAATTTAGTATGGAAGATAACAAACCCATCCACTACGTCCTCATGAGCTAAAAACAGTGGCACAAAATGAGAAGTATTTGAAGGTTTTTGAAAGGTAGCACATGAAAATTTACTTGGAATGGCTTAAAATACCATGCATAGGAATTTATAGTGGACTCTTTGGAAATGACTTGGCTTTTTGGAATTGGATGCACGAGAAGTATTCCCTCTCAGTACAGGTCTTTGGCTAGCAAGGCTGGGTAGCAAGCATAAGAGTTGCATGAAACAAACAAACATACATATAATAAGAACAATCATGCAAACTTTCTTGAAGGTACAATGATTTTAACTTTGAGAATAATAATGCTTATAAGCCAATCATGAAGGAAAACTGAAGTGATGTAACTACAAGCACTTCTTTCTTCTTTTCTACTCAAACCTCAAGGTAATGTTGCTACTGACCAAGTTAAGTTTGCCAGAACCAACTAAATTTACTCATGCTCCCAAAGTGATACCAATACTAATCAACAAGACTAGTCATATAAGAGAGATTGCAAACTAAAATAAAGTGTGCGGAAAGTAAACGATAAAACTTCTCATTAATATTTCATTACTGCAACTCACACCAAGGGATACATAGATAACCAACTAAGGAGGATACTTCCACACTGCAAACTATTCTATAGGATAATTTCTCTATTCATGATATGACTCTACTTGAAAAGTAAATGAGTAAAAGGTAATGATGTGATACCGCAGCACTGCCCCAAGCTTGGAACAAGCTAAGGGGATGCCTATACCAATGACGAATTACTCCTTTGGCGGTGGCTGTGAGTCTTCATTGTTTTCATACTTCCAAGGCAGAGGTCCTCCGTCAAGGAAGGATGCCTTGGTCTCCAATATCCTGAAACTTGCAGCAGCACTCATTTGTTTAAACCTAGCTTCATACTCACAGGTTCTGCAAGTCATAGAGTTGTGCTTGCAACTGGGTAGAGGTCTCATGGAGCGAAAAGATGTCCTTCCAGAAATCTGTAGTCTCCTTCTTGTACTTGGTGACAAGATCTTGATTAATCCTATGGATGATGTCCACTTCGCGCTCCGCCATCTTCTTATATTTAAAAACTTCTTGTTCCAGTGCTTCTATCCCGGCCTCGAGTCTCCCTTCTCCTTTAGGGACTTGGGCATCTTTAATCTGCAACTCCCCATCCTTGAGCAACAACTCCTTCGGATGCATCTTCAGCTCCCTCATGTATGGATTAATGATATCCGCAAGAGAGTTCTCCTCAGATGGACCGGACAAAGACATTGCAACTCAAAGCTGAGAACAATCCCCTGGCAGAAACAGCTCGAAACAAAAACACGACGAGAAAATGATATATAGACCTCGGGTACTCCGGGGGGTTATATAGGCGAAAATAAAACATTGTGGCGGAGTCACAGGAGGAAACCGAGATGGAAATGAGTTCCGAGGTGTCCTCACACCAGGGCGGCGCGGCCAGGGGTGGGCCCATGCCCCCTATGTGTGAGGAGCACCCGGACTCCTTTTCCTGCCCGTTTTCATCTCGTGATTTTTCATATTTAGTAAAAGCAGCAAAAATATCAATGGAAAAGTTTTTCGCGAACCTTTCCTGACTAGAACTGTTACCTATTCGAAAACGAACTCTGCAGGTACCTACAAATTGTCTTGGATGAATTCTTCCGGAGAAACTGTTTCAATTACATCAACATCTTCATTATAAGAATCTCCAGCAATATAATGTTTGAGTCTTTGCCCATTCACCACTTGTGTAGTGTCATCTTTCAAAGAAGCAATCTTAATAGCACCTGAGCGGTATACTTCCACAATAACATATGGTCCTTCCCATTTTGAGCGTAATTTTCCTGCAAAAAATCTGAGATGAGACCTATACAATAGAACTTTCTCACCAACATGAAACTCTCTTTTAATAATTCTCTTATCATGCCATTGCTTGACTTTCTCTTTGAAAAGTCTGGCATTCTCATAGGCTTCGTTTCTCCACTCATCTAGGGAACTCAAATCAAGTAACCTTTTCTTACCGGCTAGTTTAAAATCCCTATTAAGCTCTTTCACTGCCCAAAAAGCTTTGTGTTCTAATTCTAAAGGCAAGTGACACACTTTTCCGTAAACCATCTTATAAGGAGACATGCCCATGGGGTTCTTATAAGCAGTTCTATAAGCCCATAAAGCATCATTTAACTTACGAGCCCAGTTTTTCCTAGATCTATTGACAGTCTTCTGCAAGATAGACTTGATCTCTCTATTTGAAAGCTCCACCTGCCCACTAGTTTAAGGATGATAAGCAGAAGCAATTCTATGATTAACATCATATCTAGCAAGAGTTTTTCTAAAACCGCCATGTATAAAATGAGAACCTCCATCAGTCATAAGATATCTAGGCACACCAAACCTAGGAAAAATAACGTCCTTAAGCATTTTTAACGAGGTCTCACCATCGGCACTCTTTGTAGGTATGGCTTCTGCCCACTTAGTAACATAATAAACAACAACAAGTATGTGAGTATAGCCTTTTGAAGGAGGAAAAGGACCCATAAAGTCAAATCCCCAACAATCAAACGGTTCAATAACAAGAGTGTAGCTCATAGGCATTACATTGCGTCCAGAAATATTCCCTACTCTTTGACATTCATCGCAAGATAAAACATACCTTCTAGCATCTTTAAAGAGGGTTGGCCAATAAAAACCTGATTGTAGAACCTTTTGTGCGGTTCTATCTCCAGCATGATGTCCTCCATAAGCACTGCCATGGCATTTTCTTAATATCTCTTGTTGCTCATATTCCGGAACACATCTTCGCATAATACCATCAACTCCATGTTTATATAAGTGTGGGTCATCCCAAAAGTAATGCCTCAAATCATAGAAGAATTTTCTTCTTTGCTGAGCTGTAAAAGTTAGAGGCAAATACTTGGAAACAATAAAGTTAGCATTATCAGCATACCAAGGAAGGTCTCGTGAAGTTACATTTATAGAAGCCAACTGCTCGTTTGGAAAACTATCATTAACAGGAATAGGATCAAAAGAAATGTTTTCCAATCTAGACAAGTTGTCAGCAACAGGATTTTCAGCACCTTTCCTATCTATGATATGCAAATCAAATTCTTGTAAAAGTAACACCCATCTAATAAGCCTAGGCTTAGCATCCTTCTTAGTCATAAGATATCTAATAGCAGCATGATCGGTATGAATAGTAACTTTAGAATCAACAATGTAAGATCTAAACTTATCACATGCAAAAACAACAGCAAGAAACTCTTTCTCAGTGGTAGCATAATTCTTCTGAGTAGCATCAAGAGTCTTACTAGCATAATGAATAACATTCAACTTATTGTCTACGCGCTGCCCAAGAACAGCACCAACAGCAAAATCACTAGCATCACACATAATTTCAAAGGGTAAATTCTAATCAGGTGGTTGAACAATAGGAGCAGTAGTTAAAGCCTTCTAAAGAGTTTCAAAAGCTTCCTTACAATCATCATCAAAGACAAATGGCACATCTTTTTGAAGAAGATTAGTAAGAGGCTTTGAAATCTTAGAGAAATCTTTAATAAACCTCCTATAGAAACCAGCGTGACCAAGAATACTACAAATACCTTTAACATCTCTGGGACAGGGCATTTTCTCAATTGCCTCCACTTTTGCTCTGTCAACTTCAATACCTCTTTTAGAAATTTTATGTCCAAGGACAATTCCTTTATTCACCATAAAGTGGCATTTCTCCCAATTCAGAACAAGATTAGTTTCTTCACATCTCTGCAAAATGATACGTCTCCAACGTATCTATAATTTTTTATGCTCCATGCTTGTTTTTACACCATTTGCCTACTGTTTCGTTACACTTCGTGGCACTTTTATGTATTTTTCGGAACTAACCTACTAACAAGTCACCACAGTGCCAGTTCCCTGTTTTCTGTTGTTTTTGTGTTTCAGAAGTGCTACGCAGGAAATATTCTCGGAATTGGACGAAACAAGTTCCTGAAGTCTTATTTTTCCCGGAAGCTTCCAGAGATCCGAAGAGGAGGAGGAGGGGGGCCACGAGGGCCCCACATGCCAGGGCGGCGCGGCTTGGCCCCTTGTCGCGCCACCTATGTGTGAGAGCTCCTTGGTCCACCTCTGACGATGCCCCTTTGCCTATAAAGACCCCCCAATGGAAAAAACCTAAGTACCCGATCACTTTTCCAGAACACATCGCGATCCGCCGCCGCCGTCGACCCGAAGATCGGGAGGGTCTAGAAGCTCTTCCCGGCACCCTGCCGGAGAGGGGAATCGCCACCGGAGGTCTTCTTCATCGCCATGCTTGCCTCCGGAGCGATGAGTGAGTAGTCTACCTTGGACTATGGGTCCATAGCAGTAGCTAGATGGTTGTCTCCTCCACCATGTGCTTCATGTTTAGATCTCATGAGCTGCCCTACATGATTGAGATCACCGTTATGTAATTCTACATGTTTGGTTTGTTGGGATCCGATGAATATTGGTGTTATGATTGAGTGGCTATACTGAAATATATCTTATGCTATCTCTATGTTGTTTATGATCTTGCATGCTCTCCGTTGTTAGTAGCTATCTTGGCCGAGTAGTTGCTAGTGACTCGAAGAGGGGGTATTTATGCTCGATAGTGGGTTCATGCCTCTATTTAACCTGGGGGAGTGACAGAAACCTCTAAGGTTGTAGATGTGCTGTTGCTACTAGGGAGAAAACAACATTCATATGCTCGAGGGCATATGCTTTGTTTACATTACACACTTTGCTTAATGCAATTATCTGTTGTTCGCAACTTAATACTCATGGGGTGTTCGGATGATATCCCCGGGAGTGGATTATTAGTCATAGATGCAGTTGGATGGCGGTCTATGTATTTTGTTGTAATGCCCAGAGTAAATCACATAGTGATCTTCTTGACATATCATGTTTATCTTTATTCTATCAATTGCCCAACTGTAATTTGTTTACCCAGCATGTGTTATTTATCTTATGGAGAGACACCGCTAGTGAACTGTGGACCCCGGTCCTATTTCCATCATATTTCTATCACCTGTTTACTTTACTCGCACTGTTTACTTTACTCGCATACTTTCACTGTTTTCCACTCGATGCGCTCATACCCTTTGTTTCAAGAAAACCGGTGAGATTGACAACCTCATCGCAAGTTGGGAACAAAGTATTTGGTTGTGTTGTGTGCAGGTTCTGCGTTGCTACTGGCCAAAGACGAGTCAACAAGTGTCGTAAATGGCGCCCTTGTTGGAGTGTTATTAAGCTAGTCGCATCACCTTCAGTCGTTTGTCTCTCCTCTCCAAGATCGACATACCTTGGTTTCTTAATTGAGGGAAAAACTTTGCTGCTATATTCATCACACCTTTCTCTTGGGGTTCCCAACGGGCTGGTCATTTACCATGCATCAAGCTCTTTTTCTGGCGCCGTTGCCGAGGAGGAAGTAGAATACTTCTGCGAGGGGAGTTTTTTGCACGCACATCCTTTACTTTGTTATTGTTTTGCTTTACTTTATTTATTTTACCTGCATCGTTTTTTATCAAAAACCCAAAAAAATAGAATCCTTGGTAGTTGTTATTTCTTTACTTTAGTTTATCATGTTGTTCCCTAAGTATGTTTTGGAGGACCTCTCAGTAGGTAGTGGTTCAATTATTGGGAAAGATAACATTGAGGAGTTCTTTAATCACATTAGTATGCATAAAGAAGTTGAGGAAAAGTCTTTGGTTGAGCTAGCTCCTAGTTATGAAGTTGCTTCCGCTTATTTAATTCACATGTTAGAAGCTAGGTTTGCTAATCTTAATCCCTTTTTGCAATACATGTTCCTTAAGCTTCATGAAATTGAAGATCCTGAAAAGAAGGCTTTCATTTTGGAAACTATGCGCTTAGAATTTAAAGATGTTGCCAATGAGGCTAGAAAAGTTTTTAAGAAATTCAATAAGCTTGGCTCGCCTGTAACGGTTGTTGGCACACCCAATGATTTTATAGTGCCAATACCTTATAAACTTTCAGGAATACATGATGTTTGGGAAAATAATTCTAGTTGGATTTGTCCTGAAAATCCTTTCGATGAAAGTAGTGTACCAAAGCGTGATCATAAAGGATCTTCAAAAACTCATTTGGACATAATTCCTTGCATTGTTTAAAAGACTCCTATTGTGGATCCCGATGCTTCTTTCATAATTACTTCATCTCTTGATGTTACTTGATTCACAATTTTCTGCGCCTAGCTCAAAGGCGTTAAAGAAAAGCACTCTTAGGAGATAACCCAATGTTTTATTTTCAGTACTTTTTCTTTTATTTGAGTCTTGGAAGTCATTACTACTGTAATGACCGCTCCTTATCCTTTTTATTTCATTGTTCTGCCAAGAGAAGCCTCTAATTCGAGTGAGGTAAAGATTTGGGGATGTTGCTGTCCTGAAACTGTTTTCGGTGCTGCACCGTAAAAATTCGTATAAATTCTCTGTATATCTTTTGGACCTGCGATTTCTTGTGCATATGCCCCAGGTTATATCCAAACTTTCATTAGTAGAACACTTTTTGATTTGAGTAACAGAAAACCCCTCAAAAATTCTGCATTTGTCAGCTGTTCTGTTTTGACAGATTTCTGCCAATATTTGTGTTTGCCGCTTTATCGCTTTCTTTTGAGTTCTTTTGATCACGGAACTTTTGGGGAAGTTGCTACAGTAGTATATACTATATATGTGGTGGTTTTGGGTTGAAACCTGAAGCAAAAAGAGGTTGATTATATGTTATGCTACACTAATGTTGCTAATAGATTTGTGTTTAGTTTTGTATGAAGGAAGTTTTCAAGTGTAGGGATTGGAGAATGATGAGATGAGTTGAAGAATGGACAAAAGCTTAAGCTTGGGGATGCCCATGCATCACCCCAAGAAATATCCAAGAAGTACAAGCGTCAAAGCTTGGGGATGCCCCCGAGGCACCCCTTCTTCATCGGCAAAAATCAGGTCACATTTCAAGACACTATATTTTTATTGCTTCATGCACTATGTGTTTTTCTTGGAGCGTCAGTTGTTTTAGTTTTCTTAGTTAGTTTAGTTTTTTTTCTGCAATAAATGGTTGGACCCCAACAAATTTCCTTTGGAGAAGTTGCCTTGCTTTTCATTTGCTAAGAACACTCTAGTTTTCACTCTTATCAAAAACCGAGTGTTCTTCTTTTTCTGCTACTGCTTTTGGTTTTCGTTTTCGCCTTGATTTGCATTCAGACCTTGTCATATATTTTCATCAAGTTGTATTTTTGCCTCTGATCTTTATTGGTTTTCATCAAAAGAGGTGTTTATAAAAATTTCAAATGGTGTTGGAAAGAGAAAAAGCTTTATGCAAAAAAGTGGTACAAGAATGAGCTTGTGTAGACCGCGGCTTAGGCTTTTGCATGTCATGCTTGATGTCTTTTTGATAGTATGCTTAGTGGTTTTGCTGTAGCATGACTTGTCTCAAATAACTGAGATTGCTTAATGAGCCTTTGAAAAAAATCATGCGTTGTTTTTATCGTTTGGAAGCATTATTTTGGTTTTCTCCTTGATGCTTTATTTGGGTTGACTTGGCGCATGCTCACACATGTTAGACTCATACAAAGTCGCCAATAGCCTCTATGATCATTTAGTTTTTGACTTTTGATGCCATCTTATGCTTCTTTTAACGTCGCTTTGTCGCTTTGCATGATTATGGCCATTATTGCTCTCTTAGTTGGTCGCTCCCAGTCTTTTGCTAGCCCTCGCCTTGTACTGAGTATGAGCTCTACTCGTGCATCCAACTACTAAAAACCAAGTTTGCCAAAGTGTCCACCATACATACCTATTAGCGATTTGCTACTCCAAGTAAATTTGACTTGCTTTTATTTTCTCTTCAAATTAAATTCTTACCAGTGTTATGCAAAAATTGGTCAGTAAAGCTCTCACGAACCGAAAGGCACACTTTACTTTTTCTTGTTCTTAAAAATTTGACATTGTGGTCTCTTATGTTGAGTTGTTATGCTTACAAGTTGTAAGTTGGATACTAGCCCAAGCATGCTGTCATGGGGCAAGCTTTCAACATTGCACTTCTTATTTGAGTTGATATCGTGATCTTTTGTTTATGGATGCCCGCGGTGTGAAATGAATTGGGAATCTTGTGGGGATCATGGAGTTTGTATATGTGTTAGGGAAATGCCTGGACCGCCAATCTAAGCCATGCATAATTCATGGTGGAAATTTGCAGCATGCCCATAGTGGACATTCGACGACGCATCTCAAAATAAAAAGCTATACAAATGGTAAATAAAAGAGATGTCGAGGTGTTCATTGTCTGCTTGTCCAGTCATTTTGATGTGGGCTTGTTCCATGTCATCGGGCACGGAGGTACCCCGTTGATGGTTCTCGATGATACATATATACCTACAATGACAAGAGCCTTGCTTGGGACTCTAAGTTGAGTAGCATGAGGTTTGGGTACTCGTATTCACGGGACACGAGGTTTTCAACTTATGATTTGTCAAGCATATGCATCATAATTATTCTCGCATTAACTCTAACCACTCAAGATGCTTATGATGGGGACAATGAGAGCTCAAAGCCGGTAAGTAACATAATTTTTGAAGGTTATAAAACTTGCAATCACTGCTTCCCTCCGCGAAGGGCCTTTCTTCTACTTTTATGTTGAGTCGCCACCTTCTATCTTTATACACCATTAAGAGAGCAAAGTTGTCATTCTTAGTATAATGTGCATTGTCCCCAAAGTTTTAATTGATTGATTCATATTGTTGGTTTCACTTGTTCTTAAATTATTTGTATCTAGTCGCCCTCTTAAACTTGAAGGTGTCCTATACATTTATGTTTTTCCATGAAGGACAAGCTGAAAACCATTTATATGTTTTTCCTTATGATGTGAACACACGTTTGACTTTCATTGTTTCATTTTCGTGATCTTTTGTTTGTGTTCATTTACATGTTTATAACATGGTTGCTAAGTTCTTATTGTCAAGATTATATCTTTCGTGCCCATGTTTTAAGTTCTATGATCCCAGCTCACAAATGCTTACATATATGATCAAGATTGTGTAGGTGCATGTCACCTCAAAAATTATTCTTTGTTATCACTTACCTACTCGAGGACGAGCAGGAGTTAAACTTGGGGATGCTTGATACGTCTCCATCGTATCTATAATTTTTGATGCTCCATGCTTGTTTTTATACCATTTGCCTACTGTTTCGTTACACTTCGTGGCACTTTTATGCATTTTCTGGAACTAACCTACTAACAAGTCGCCACACTGCCAGTTTCCTATTTTCTGCTGTTTTTGTGTTTGAGAAGTGCTACACAGGAAATATTCTAGGAATTGGACGAAACAAGTTCCTAAAGTCTTATTTTTCCCGGAAGCTTCCAGAGATCCGAAGAAGAGTAGGAGGGGGGCCATGAGGGCCCCACACACCAGGGCGGCGCGGCCTGGCCCCTGGCCGCGCCCCCTATGTGTGAGAGCTCCTCGGTCCACCTCTGACGATGCCCCTTCGCCTATAAAGAGCCCCCGACGGAAAAAACCTAAGTACCCGATCACTTTTCCAGAACACATCGCGATCCACCACCGCCGTCGACCCGAAGATCGGGAGGGTCCAGAAGCTCTTCCCGGCACCCTGCCGGAGAGTGGAATCGCCACCGGAGGTCTTCTTCATTGCCATGCTTGCCTCTGGAGCGATGAGTGAGTAGTCTACCTTGGACTATGGGTCCATAGCAGTAGCTAGATGGTTGTCTCCTCCACCATGTGCTTCATGTTTAGATCTCATGAGCTGCCCTACATGATTGAGATCACCGTTATGTAATTCTACATGTTTGGTTTGTTGGAATCCGATGAATATTGGTGTTATGATTGAGTTGCTACACAGAAATATATCTTATGTTATCTCTATGTTGTTTATGATCTTGCATGCTCTCCGTTGTTAGTAGCTATCTTGGCCGAGTAGTTGCTAGTGACTCCAAGAGGGGGTATTTATGCTTGATAGTGGGTTCATGCCTCTATTTAACCTGGGGGAGTGACAGAAACCTCTAAGGTTGTAGATGTACTTTTGCTACTAGGGAGAAAACAACATTTATATGCTCGAGGGCATATGGTTTGTTTACATTACACACTTTGCTTAATGCAATTATCTGTTGTTCGCAACTTAATACTCATGGGGTATTCGGATGATATCCCCGGGAGTGGATTATTAGTCATAGATGCAGTTGGATGGCGGTCTATGTATTTTGTTGTAATGCCCAGAGTAAATCACATAGTGATTTGCTTGACATATCACGTTTATCTTTATTCTATCAATTGCCCAACTGTACTTTGTTTACCCAGCATGTGTTATTTATCTTATGGAGAGACACCGCTAGTGAACTGTGGACCCCGGTCCTATTTCCATCATATTGCTATCACCTATTTACTTTTCTCGCACTGTTTACTTTACTCGCATACTTTCACTGTTCTCCACTCGATACGCTCATACCCTTTGTTTCAAGCAAACCGGTGAGATTGACAACCTCATCGCAAGTTAGGAACAAAGTATTTGGTTGTGTTGTGTGCAGGTTCCACGTTGCTACTGGCCGAAGACGAGTCAACAAGTGTCGTAAACGGCGCCCTTGTTGGAGTGTTATTAAGCCAGTCTGCATCACCTTCAGTCGTTTGTCTCTCCTCTCCAAGATCGACATACCTTGGTTTCTTAATTGAGGGAAAAACCTTGCTGCTATATTCATCACACCTTCCTCTTGGGGTTCCCAATGGGCTGGTCATTTACCATGCATCACAAAACTTTATCAAGATTGTGCAAACGATTATCGAAAGAAGTTCCATAGACGGAAAAATCGTCCATGAAAACCTCCACAATTTCTTCACAAAAACCATGAAAAATAGCAGACATGCATCTTTGAAAGGTAGCAGGAGCATTGCACAAACCAAACGGCATATGTCTATAAGCATAAGTTCCATAAGGACAAGTGAAAGTGGTTTTCTCTTGATCTTCCTTTCTAACAGCAATTTGAGAGAAACCAGAATAACCATCAAGAAAACAAAAATGAGTTTTCTTAGATAACCTCTCTAACATTTGATCTATGAACGGTAAGGGGTAATGATCTTTCTTAGTAACTTTGTTAACCTTTCTATAATCAATGCACATCCTATAACCAATTACTACCCTCTGAGGAATAAGCTCGTTATTCTCATTAGGTACGACAGTCATACCTCCTTTCTTAGGAACACAATGAACAGGACTAACCCATCTACTATCAGCAATAGGATAAATAATATCAGCATCAAGGAGCTTTAATACCTCATTTCTTACCACATCCTTCATCTTGGGAATTAAGCGGCGTTGATGCTCCACAACCGGCTTCGCGTCTTTCTCCATGTTAATAGCATGCTGACATAAAGTGGGACAAATCCCTTTTAAATCATCAAGAGTATATCCCATAGCTCCTCGGTGTTTCCTCAATATCTCCAATAACCTTTCTTCTTCCTTTCCTGAAAGTTTAGAACTAATAATAACAGGATATATTTTCTTATCATCTATATAGGCACATTTAAGACCATCAGGTAAAGGTTTTAATTTGAAAACAGGGTCTTCTTTAGGTGGCAAAGTGGTACCAAGATCCTCCACAGGTAAATTGTGCTTAATCAGCGGTTGTTGACGAAGAAAAATATTGTCAATCTCTTCTCTTTCCTTACTGAAAACATCACTTTCATGATCTTCCATGAATTGCTGCAAAGCATTATTAGGAGCAAGAGCAATAGAAGCGAGCTGTTCAACTCGAAAATTTTCATTAGGCATGTTATTTTCATAAGAAGTCTTAGCAAACTTGGAAAAATTAAACTCATAAGACTCTCTATTAAACTTAGTGAAAATTTTCTCCTTCTTATAGTCTATCACGGCGCCACAAGTATTAAAAAAGGGTCTACCAAAAATAATAGGACAAGTTTTAGTAGCCTCCTTACCAAGTACTAGAAAATCAGTGGGGTATTTAGTCTTACCGCACAGGACTTCCACATCTCGAACAATACCAAGAGGCCAAACAGTCTCTCTGTTAGCAAGCTGAACAACCACATCAATATCTTCAAGTTCACAAGCGCCAATCTCATGCATAATTTCTTGGTAAATCTCTAAAGGAATGGCACTTGCACTAGCACCAATGTCGCATAAACCATAATAGCAATGATCTCCAATCCTGACAGAAATAACAGGAACACTTGTTTTCCTATGCCTTTTAGGATGTGAGAGAATGTTAGAAGCATCTTCACAAAAGATAATATATTCATCCCCTACATCTTTAGTAACAAGGTCCTTCAATATAGCTACAGGAGACTTAATATTAATTTGCTCATCAGGCTCTACAACTTTCTTAGTACTTTTATTAGACATACTTACCAAGGTAGAATACTTTTTTACCTTAGCAGGGAAAGGTGTCTTCTCAAAATAAGGTTCAGGCACAACGCTATCAACAGTACAAACTTCAGTAGCTGCAGCAGGAATATGACTAATAGAATCTTTATAAGGTGCATGATACTTGTTCCAATCTTTCTTTGGAACATCAAGATAAGAGGCAAAAGCCGTAAGACAATTAGCAAGTATTTGAGAATCAAGACCATAAGCAATGCTAACACTATGAAAGTCATCGGTTCCCTTAAAAGTTTTAACGCATTCATAATCATAATTTATACCTGACTTCCTACCTTTGTCGTTTTCCCATCCTTCAGCATTCTCTTGGATACGGTCAAGAAGTTTCCACTTAGCATCTTCTTTCATATGAGTAAATGATCCAAAGCAAGAAGCATCCAAATAATCCTTATCAGGAAGAGTAAGCCTTGCATAAAAATTATCAATAACAATATTATTGGGGAGCTCATGAATGGGGCATTTGAGCATTAGTAACTTCAGTCTCCCCCGCGCTTGGGCAATACTCTCTCCATCATGAGGCCAAAAGTTATATATCCGATTACGATCTTTATGAATTTCACTTGGAGGATAAAACTTGGAATAAAAGAGAGGCACAATTTCCTCCCATGCAATAGATGGACCATCTTTAAGCAGCCGATACCACTCCTCAGCTCTGCCTTTCAATGATAAAGAGAATAGCTTCCTCTTGACCTGGCTCGGCGAAATACCTGCACACTTGAACAACTCGCATAATTCATGTATAAATAGTAAGTGATCACCCGGATGGATAGTTCCATCTCCTGAATAGCAGTTATCCATAACACGTTCAACAATTTTCATAGGTATTTTAAAAGGATCTAATTCAGCAGGTGGTGGTGGTTCATCCACATGGGCAGCAGTGGTAAAAGTGTTCCCAAATAGGAAACCAAATGGAGAATTCTCCATAGCAAAATAAAATAAAAGTAAAAGACAAAAATAAAAACAATACTCACAGCGACGGTTACCTTTACCAATTCCACTCTTCAATAGCGCTTCACTCCCCGGCAACGGCGCCAGAAAATAGTCTTGATGACCCACAAGTATAGGGGGTGTATCATAGTACTTTCGATAAATAAGAGTGTCGAACCCAACGAGGAGCAGAAGGTGTTGACAAGTGGTTTTGATCAAGGTTTCACTGTAAATACTAGCAAACGGGTTTTCAGGGGTATTTGGTAATGCAAATAAATAAAGTGCGGGTAAATAAAAGACAGTAGTAATAATAGCAGCAAGTGGCCCAATCCTTTCTTTAGCAAAGGACAAGCCGGTTGTGTAACTTATGATGACCAAACGTTCTTGAGGACACACGGGAGTTTCTGTCAAGAGCTTTCGCTTCATGCCGCTAAATAATCTTCATTGGTTTGATAAGTGTTATGGGGGTGAACCTGTGCTAGCGCACTACCCTTACTAGGATAAATACACACTTGTGATTATACCCCTTGCAAGCATCCGCAAATACAAGAAAGTAATTAAGATAAATCTAACCACAGCCTTAAACTCTAAGATCCTACGCTCCCTGGTGCAATGGTTTCCCAATGGAGGTTTAGCTTTCTGTCACTCCAGCAACCCCACAATTGGTAGCCAAATACACAATGCATCTCACTAGGCCCATAAATGGTGAAGTATCATGTAGTCGACGTTCACATGACACCACTAGTGAAATAGCACCACAACAATATCAAACCATTAAATATTTCTCAACAATAATTCACTACTAACATCTTGACTTCTCCCATGTCCTCAAGAACTAAACGAACTACTTACAAGACATCATATGGATCATGATCAGAGGTGAAATAATGGTAAATAACAATCTGAACATAAACCTTAATTCAACGGTTCCACTCAATAGCATCAACCACAAGAGTAATCAACACCGGGAAAGTTTCCCCTAAGAATTTGACAAGATCCAACTCAAGATGTTACAGTGGGATGGCGTGGTGATGGTGGAGATGAAGATGCTGGTGATGGAGATGATGATGATGATGATCCCAATGAAGTCCGGTGCGATGGTGATGACGATGGCGACGATCTCCCCTCTCCGGGAAGGAATTTCCCCGGCAGATTCCTGCCTGCCGGAAAGCTTTTCTCTCTCTGGTGTTTTCTGCCCCGTAGAGGCAGCGGTATCTATCTCTGAACCCCCCTGACTTAGATTTTCGGGGATGATGAAGTACGTGCAGGGGCGAGACCTGAAGTGGGCCAGGGTGGCCACACAGTAGGCCGGCGCGGCCAGGGGCCAGGCCGCGCCCCCTACGTGTGAGCCTACCCCCTGGCTCCTCTCGCCTCCTCCTTCTGGCTTCCTGAGTCTTTTTGGCAAAATATAATTTTCTGGTATTTTTCTGGAATTTTCCCGATCTTCCGAAATATGGTGTCTTGATGGTCATTTTCCAGCAGAATCCTGACTCCGGCAGCAAATCCTCCAACGATCATCAAACATGTAAAAACAGAGGAAACAACATAAGTATCATCTCTAAATATGAAATATATCAATGAATAACAGTAAATTATGGTATAAAATAGTGATGCAAAATGGACGTATCAGTCGCCCTCTTAAACTTGAAGGTGTCCTATGCATTTATGTTTTGCTATTCCATGAAGGACAAGCTGAATACCATTTGTTATGTTTTTCCATATGATTTGAACACACATTTGACTTTCATTGTTTCATTTTCATGATCTTTCGTTTGTGTTCTTTTTCATGTTATAACATGGTTGCTAAGTTTCTTCTATCAAGATTATATCTTTCATGCCCATGTTTTAAGTTCTTTTGATCCCAGCACACAATACTTACATAGATGATCAAGATTGTGTAGGTGCATGTCACCTCAAAAATTATTTCTTTGTTATCACTTACCTACTCGAGGACGAGCAGGAGTTAAGCTTGGGGATGCTTGATACATCTCAAACGTATCTATAATTTTTGATGCTCCATGCTTGTTTTTACACCATTTGCTTAGTGTTTCATTACACTTCGTGGCATTTTTATGCATTTTCTGAAACTAACCTATTAACGAGATGCCACAGTGCCAGTTCCATATTTTCTGCTGTTTTTGTGTTTCAAAAAAGTTACACAGAAAATATTCTCAGAATTGGACGAAACAAAAGGCGAACATCCAGATATTTAATGAAGCTTCCAGAAGACCGAAGAGGAGACGGAGCCGAGCCAGAGGGTGGTCTCACCACCAGGGGTCGCGGCCCAGGGCCTGGCTGTGCCGCCCTGTGGTGAGCCCCACTTGGTCCACTTCTGACGCTGCCCCTTCGCCTATAAAGACCCCCCGACGGGAAAAACCTAAACACCTAGATCACTTTTCCAGAAACGCATCGTGATCCGCTGCCGTCGTCGACCCGAGATCGGGAGGGTCCAGAAGCTCTTCCCGGCACCCTGCCGGAGAGGGGAATCGCCACCGGAGGTCTTCTCCATCGCCATGCTTGCCTCCGGCGCGATGAGTGAGTAGTCTACCTTGGACTATGGGTCCATAGCAGTAGCAAGTTGGTTGTCTTCTCCACCATGTGCTTCATGTTTAGATCTCGTGAGCTGCCCTACATGATCGAGATCACCGTTATGTAATTCTACATGTTGTGTTTGTTGGGATCCGATGAATATTGGTGTTATGATTGAGTTGATGTGCTGAATATTATCTTATGTTATCTCTATGTTGTTTATGATCTTGCATGCTCTCCGTTGTTAGTAGCTATCTTGGCCGAGTAGATACTAGTGACTCCAAGAGGGGGTATTTTTGCTCGATAGTTGGGTTCATGCCTCTATTTAATCTGGGGGAGTGACAGAAACCTCTAAGGTTGTAGATGTGCTATTGCCACTAGGGAGAAAACAACAATCTTGTGTCTAAGTACATTTGCTTTGTTTACATTACACACTTTGCTTAATGCAATTATCTATTGTTCACAACTTAATACTCAAGGGGTCCTCGGATGATTCCCCGCGAGTGGATTATTAGTCATAGATGCAGTTGGATGGCGGTCTATGTATCTTGTTGTAATGCCCAGAGTAAATCTCATAGTGATCCCCTTGACATATGCACGTTATCTTTATTCTATCAATTGCACAATTATAATTTGTTTACCCAACATGTTGTTATTTATCTTATGGAGAGACACCATGATGTCTACGCACGCGTCTGTTCTTGTAGACAGTGTTGGGCCTCCAAGTGCAGAGGTTTGTAGAGCAGCAGCAAGTTTCCCTTAAGTGGATCACCCAAGGTTTATCGAACTCAGGGAGGAAGAGGTCAAAGCTATCCCTCTCAAGCAACCCTGCAATTACGATACAGAAAGTCTCTTGTGTCCCCAACACACCAAATACACTTGTCAGATGTATAGGTGAACTAGTTTGGCGAAGAGATAGTGAAATACAAGTGGTAGTGATGATTATAAGTAGCAAATGTGATCTGAAATAAATATCGCTGCGAGCAAACATGTAACAAAACAGTAAGTAAATGGTGTGCAATGCTTGGAAACAAGGCCTAGGGATCATACTTTCACTAGTGGACACACTCTCAACAAATATAACATAATTGAACCAATAGATACTATCATCAATATGCAACTCAAAACAATTCTCCAATGGAAAACATACACTAATCATGCGTAGGGCTACGAAGCACTCCTCAAAGTCCGTATGTACCCAAACTAGATTATCCCACACTATCACCGTGAACGCACTAGATGGTTCCAACAAACACCAACATTTCATAGAGACATTAACCAAAAAGATACACATGATGCACACACTAGTCACCTTTACACCATGATACAAGGTATCTCCGGAGAGTATAATAATAAAGCATAGGAGTAGCATAATATCTGAAAAATAACATCTACCAATTCAACTAGATACAAAGCTCACGATCACATAAAGATCACATCATGGGAGAGAGAGGTGAACCACATAGCTACCGGTAGAGCCCTCAGCCCCGGGGGAGAACTACTCCCTCCTCATCATAGGAGACAGCAAGGTTGATGGAGATGGTGGTGAGCTCGATGGAGACGGCGGAGACGGCGATGGAGACCGATGGAGATGGCTCCGGGGGCACTTCCCCGTCCCGGCAGGGTGCCGGAACAGAGACTTCTGTCCCCCGAAATTTGGCTTCGATGGCGGCGGCGCTGTAGAACTGTTCGGGAAATTTCACCGACTCCCCTAGGGTTTTCCGTCATGAGGCTTTATATAGGCGAAGGGGCATCGTCAGGGGGCTGCCAGGGCCTCCTCACACATAGGGGGCGCGGCCAGGGCCCGGGCCACGCCGCCCTGGTGTGAGGCTGGCCCCTGGCCCCCCTCCGGCTCTCTTTCGGTCCTCGTCCTTCGTCCGGGAAAAATAGGAGTTCTGGAACTTGTTTCGTCCAATTCCGAGAATATTTCCTGTGTAGCATTTCTGAAACACAAAAACAGCAGAAAACATGGAACTGGCACTGTGGCATCTTGTCAATAGGTTAGTTCCGGAAATCGCATAAAAACGCCACAAAGTGTAACGAAACACAAGGCAAATGGTGTAAAAACAAGCATGGAGCATCAAAAATTATAGATACATTTGAGACGTATCAGCATCCCCAAGCTTAACTCCTGCTCGTCCTCGAGTAGGTAAGTGATAACAAAAGAAATAATTTTTGAGGTGACATGCACCATCACAATCTTGATCATATAGGTAAAGCATTGAGTGTTGAGATCAAAGAACTTAAAACATGGGCATGAAAGACAGAATCTTGATAATAGAAACTTAGCAACCATGTTATAACATGAAATAGAACACAAACAAAAGATCATGAACAATGAAACAATGAAAGTCAAACGTGTGTTCAAATCATAAGGAAAAACATACAAATGGTTTTCAGCTTGTCCTTCATGGAGAGCAAAACATAAATGCATAGGACACCTTCAAGTTTAAGAGGGCGACTAGATACAAGTAATTTAAGAACAAGTGAAACCAACATCATGAATCAATCAATGAAAACTTTGGGACAATGCACATTATACTCAGAATGACAACTTATTCTCTCTTAGACGGTGCATAAAGATAGAAGGTGGAGACTCAACATAAAAGTAAAAGAAAGGCCCTTCACAGAGGGAAGCAGTGATTAAACATGTGCTAGATCTTTTCATTTGTAAAACAGAGAGATAAAAATTGGTTTTGAGAGGTGGTTGTCTTTGTCAACGACTGACAATGGGGTTCTTACTATCTTTCATACAAAAATAAAGCAAGTTTTTGAGAGAGATTGGCACTTTTGTGCTCTTTTATAAAGCTTGGCACTCCTCCCCACCTTTTTTCCTTTCTCAAACCATGGCTAGCCGATTCCATCGGGTGCCCACCAACATTCACATACCATGGAGGAGTGCCTTTTTTCTTGCTTTTTTTCTTTTTTTTTCTTTTTGGAATAAGACAATATGGAAGATAGCAAATCCGACCACTACGTCCCCATGAGCTGAAAACAGTGTCACAAAATGAGAAGTATTTTGAAGGTTTTTTGAAAGGTAGCACATGAAAATTTACTTGGAATGGCTTACAAATACCATGCATAGGAATTTATAGTGGACACAATGCCAAACTTGGTTTTTGGGAGTTGGATGCATGAGTAGAGCTCATACTTAGTACAAAATGAGGGCTAGCAAAAGACTGGGAGTGACCAACTAAGAGAGCAATAACGGCCATAATCATGCAAAGCGACAAAGCAACATTAAAAGAAGCATAAGATGGCATCAAAAGTCAAAAACTAAATGATCATAGAGGCTATAGGCGACTTATTTTTGTAGTCAACATGGTGTAAGCATGCGCCAAGTCAACCCAAATAAAGCATCAAAGGAGAAAACCAAATTAAAGCTTCCAAATAATATAAACAACGCATGATTTTTTTCAAAGGCTCATTAAGCAATCTCAGTCATTTGAGACAAGTTATTCTACAGAAAAAATCACTAAGCATACTATCAAAATGACATCAAACATGACATGCAAAAGTCTAAGCCGCAGTCTAAACAAGCTCTTTTTTGTACCACTTTTTTAAATGAAACTGTTTCTCTTTTCCAACACCATTCAAACCTTTTTGAGGAAACTCTTTTGAGGAAAACCAACATATACCAGAGGTCCAAATACACCTTGATGCAAAGATAAAACAAGATCAAAACAAAAATCAAGGTGAAAAACAAAGGCTAAATGCAGTAGCAGAAAAAGAGAACACTCGTTGAACGATAAGAGCGAAAAATAGAGTGTTCTTGACAATGAAAAACGAGTTCATCTCCTCCAAAAGAAACATGATGTGATCTAACTATTTATTGCAGCAAGCAAAACAAAAGAAAACTGAAAGCAAAAACAACTGACGCTCCAAGAAAAACGCATAGTACATGAAGCAATAAAAATATAGTGTCTTGAAAGGTGACCTGATTTTTGCCGATGAAGAAGGGGGTGCCTCGGGGGCATCCCCAAGCTTTGATGCTTGTACTTCTTGGGTATTTCTTGGGGGTTGCATGGGCATCCCCAAGCTTGAGCTTTTGTCCATTCTTCATCTCATCTCATCATTCTCCAATCCCTACACTTGAAAACTTCCTTCATACAAAACTAAACACAATTCTATTAGCAACATTAGTGTAAGCATAACATTGAATCAACCCTTTTTTGCTTCCGGTTTCAACCTAAAACCACCACATATTAAGCATATACTACTGTAGCAACTTCCCCAAAAGTTCCGTGATCAAAAGAACAAAAAAAGAAAGCGATAAAGCGGCAAACACAAATATTGGCAGAAATCTGTCAAAATAGAACAGCTGACAAAGGTCGAATTTTTTAGGGGTTTTCTGTTGCTCAAATCAAAAAGTGTTCAACTAATGAAAGTTTGGATATAACCTGGGGCATATGCACAAGAAATCGCAGGTCGAAAAGATAAACAGAGAATTTTCACGAATTTTTACAGTGCAGCATCAAAAACTGTTTCAGGACAGCAACATCCCCAAATCTTACCTCACTCAAATTAGAGGCTTCTCTTGGCACAACAATGAAATAAAAAGGATAAGAAGCGGTTATTACAGTAGTAATAACTTCCAAGACTCAAATAAAAGAAAAATTACTGAAAGTAAAAACATTGGGTTATCTCCCAAGAGTGCTTTTCTTTAACGCCTTTGAGCTAGGCGCAGTAATTTGCAAATATGCTCATGTGGGCACCATATAAGAGCTTGAGGCAAAGGCGACATATAGGAACTTAAAGCAATAGAGAGCATCAACAAGCAAATGTGAAAGACATTTAAATCTGAACCACTTCCTATGAAAAATAGTCTTGTAAAGAGACAAGTCATGAAAGCGCAAAGCAAAAAGCATAGGAAGGCAAAACAAGTACAACTTCAAGAATTGCAACATAAAGAGGGGAAACTCAATATTGTTGAGATCCATCAAACCATGTTTCCCTCTCTCATAATAACTTTCAGTAGCATCATGAATAGAATTAACAATATAACTATCACATAAAGCTTCCCTATCATGAGCCACATGCATAAAAGAATTAATACTCCCCACATGAACAATCGTAGTAGGAGCAGATTCAACAGAATAATTATTCTCATCACCATAATCATCAAAAACAGGAGGCATATTGTAATCATATCTATTTTTCTCCTCAAAAGTAGGTGAACTGAAAATATTATACCCATCATCATAACCATCATAAACTAGAGGTTTAGTATCATAACAAGCTAGAGAGCAACTATTTCGCAAAGCATACTCATCAAACATATCATCATAAGAAGGAACATGGATAGTACTAATGGTACAACAATTATTAACCTTAGAATTGGTACCAAAAAGATTTTCAATATCAAAACCAGAGTGCTTTTCCCAATCATGATCACTAACATAGGTAACAGGCATAGGAACATCATCCCAATCAGAATTATCATAATCTATAGCAGGATCATAATGCTTAGGGGAAGATACCGTGTCCTCTCACCTTTTACTCCTCTTCTTCTTCTTCATACTCTTCTTACTCTCCCCTTTAGGAGGGAGAGACTTGAACGGCATCTTCTCCACATATTCTTTAGGAGGGAAAGGCATCTTCTCCACATAATCTGGTTTGCTGACAGAAACAACAGAAGAAACTTTGGAGGATTCCTCCTCTCTATTAATAAGATCGAAACATCTATTAGTCCTGTCATAGCTTGGCAAAACATCATGTTTTATAACATCTTATAAGTAAGTATTTGCGAGGCAATCTTTAGCACAATAGAGACGACAACCACGAAGGGTGCTATTAATATCAACATCTCTCATATCAACCAAAGAAATCTTTCTAGATATCTCTTCACAATTCAAAAAAATAGTAAGCTCATCATACTGATTGAAAGTAATCTTATCATCACAATACAAATCTGCGGCACTCGTTCGATTAATTGGGCATTGAAAATTAAAGTGACCCTTTTTACCGCAAAGTTCACAAAGAAAAGGGTAAAGCTCACAAACCCTTTCACCAAGCACATCTAGATCCTTGAGCCACATACTGGTTTCTTCATTTGCGTGGGTGATGCAATAATCTTCCTTGTTGTAACTCTGTTCACAAGGTATATGTATTCCACAAAAATTAACATGCTTATAAGAAATAGGACTTTTAGAAGTTTGAGCATGTTTATTGCAATCATCAATAACAATATCACTTTCTATGCAAGTGTCCTTAAAAGGTTTATGATACACGTCCCCATTTCCTTTAGGAACATTCATATGGGAAGCAAAGGCTTTAAAGTAGTCAACCATAATTTGAGGATCAAGACCATATTTAGCACTAAGCTCTTGAAAATCAGCAGTTTCAGCGAAAGACTTAATGCAATCAAACTCGTAATTCATACCTGATCCTTTACCTTTGTCGCTATCCCAACCTTCAATATTGTTTTGAATTGTTTCAAGCAGACCCCACTTGGTGTCAACATCCTTGCTTGTGAAAGACCCGTCAAAGCATGCATCTAGATAGTCCTTATAATATCCTGAAAGCCTTGCATAAAAATTATTAATAACAATATTACGGGGAAGATCATGAATAGGGCATTTATGCATTAGTAATTTTAATCTTCCCCACGCTTGGGCAATGCTTTCTCCCTCATGCGGATGAAAATTATAAATGTAATTCCTATCTTTATAAACCTGACTAGAAGGATATAATTTAGAATAAAAGAGAGGTTCAATTTCCTCCCAGTCAATAGATCGACCATCCTCTAGTGTTTTATACCATTCCTTAGCTCTACCTTTCTGTGATAAAGAGAATAGCTTCTTCTTAACTTGGTTCATTGAAATATCTGCACACTGGAACAACTCGCATAATTCATGTATAAAAAGCAAATGATCACCAGGATGGACAGTTCCATCTCCTAAATAGCAGTTATTCTTAACACGATCAACAATCTTCATAGGTATTTTAAAAGGATGAGGAGCACAAGCATCATTAAAAACATCACATATGGGAGATAAAATATCATCAGAGCAAACTTTCTCCACTAAAGCTGGGGAACTAAAAATATCATACTTAACAAAACCAGCTTCCCCAAGCTTAGACTTTTCTATAGCATTAGCAGTAACGGTATTCAAAGCATTCGTACTAATAACATTGCTATGCGAAATAAGCTCCAAAGGTTTTTCAATTTTCTCTTCAAATCTAAACTCAGGAAAAAGACTAAAGAACTCTTTGTTTTCCATTAAGCCTAACTAGTGAAAATAAAAACAAGAAACAAAAAGATATAATTACAGAATCTAAAGGAAATAACTCCGAGCACTCACACAGGAGGATGCGAGTACCTTTTACCTTACCTCCCCGGCAACGGCGCCAGAAAAGAGCTTGATGTCTACGCACGCGTCTGTTCTTGTAGACAGTGTTGGGCCTCCAAGTGCAGAGGTTTGTAGAGCAGCAGCAAGTTTCCCTTAAGTGGATCACCCAAGGTTTATCGAACTCAGGGAGGAAGAGGTCAAAGCTATCCCTCTCAAGCAACCCTGCAATTACGATACAGAAAGTCTCTTGTGTCCCCAACACACCAAATACACTTGTCAGATGTATAGGTGCACTAGTTCGGCAAAGAGATAGTGAAATACAAGTGGTAGTGATGATTATAAGTAGCAAATGTGATCTGAAATAAATATCGCTGCGAGCAAACATGTAACAAAACAGTAAGTAAACGGTGTGCAATGCTTGGAAACAAGGCCTAGGGATCATACTTTCACTAGTGGACACACTCTCAACAAATATAACATAATTGAACCAATAGATACTATCATCAGTATGCAACTCAAAACAATTCTCCAATGGAAAACATACACTAATCATGCGTAGGGCTACGAAGCACTCCTCAAAGTCCGTATGTACCCAAACTAGATTGTCCCATTGACAAGGGTATAATTAGTAGATCCCGTTAGTTGAGTACCCCTGAGGCCCGTTAAGCTAGGCCCAATTGTAATGATAGTCGAATACGAGTTTTTACCGTATGTCCATATTGTAATCTGTGTCGGACCCTACCCGATCCTCGAGACCTGGCCACCTATATATAGGGGCCAGGAGGGGACGGTGTAGGGCAGATTGAAAGCGAGCCAGGTTGAACACCCAAGTTTACTTTCGACATACACTTATTTCGACTAATCTCTACCTTCGAGTTTATCCGATGCCCTATTCCCCCGATCCTAAGTCCTTCATCTAGGACATTTGTCGAGTTAACCCTCGTCAATTGGCGCCGACCGTGGGGACCTTGGGCGTTGGAGTCATAAATTCGACGGCTTTTTCGCTTTTAGCCAACAGCAGTTCAGAACTCGACAGAAGTCAAGAAATGGAGTTAACAATTGGAAGTTTGAGCATTTTCGTCGGGCCATCAGGTTCATCTCGCCTCTCGGATTCGATGAAACCAGATCCGTCGGTGAGCAAGCCCGAAACAGAGGTAATGGTGGAATAATCAGAAGGCTCTTCCAGCGAGGTAAACTCGCCGGTCAGCTTGGGAAAAGCACCAATCGCAGAAGGCGACAAAATTCGGGAAAATTTCGACTCAGAAGAAAGAGCATGCCAAACACGCAACAGCGCTAGGGACTTCGCCGTTGGAAGCAGCGGCGTCTCCAAAGTGCATCAGCTATGCGTCATTATTACTGAGGCAGAAGAAGACAACAACAAAGGAAGTAAGAAAGTCGACGGGCAAGTCGACAAAATAAAAGAACACAACAAAAAGGATAAGGAGAAAGTCCACGTTTCGGTTGGCGAATGGAGAATGATCAAGTCAGCTATCAATCATGGTACAGAAGTACCCAAAAGATCAAGAAGAGAAGTTCTAATGGGATATCAGTATGCATTATACCAACATAGGAAGAAACTAAGGGAGGAAAGAGACACGGTCCTTCAAAATAATAACAGTATGTCAAGGGAGGAATACTGGGATGACTATACTAAGGATTCCGAGTACAGCAGAGAAAGGCGTGGAGACCCAAAACACAACAGGGGCAACAGCACGCAGCAAGGAGGAAAGGTACTCAAGGAGCCCTACCCCACAGCTAGAAGAGGAGAAAGATGACTTCATGCAAGAAACGCCAGAAGCAGCGTTGATAGCAGCACAGGCGTATTTACTAACCACCAGGCCAAAACCCGGGGATCCGCGAGAAAATATGCACCAAGCCGCGATATGAAGCCTTGGAATAGTGGAGAGCAAGATCAGGGAAAAAGGTCTAGACACAAAGTCGACAATCTACAAGGAAAAGCAAAAGGAGAAGCTCAGATACAACTTCGCAGATAACGAGTATAGTGAGTCATCAGAAGAGGAGAGGCGACAAAAAAGGAAGGAGGACGTAAGAAATATAATAGCGCAGGCTTGAGTAAATAAATCATGCCACGCCTGGAGGGAAGAAAATTATGAAGATGACGATAAAGAGATGGGCGCATTATGCTTTACCCACAGGGTTCGCAAAACGCGGGTACCCAAAGGATTCAAATTACCACACGATCAGCATAAATATGATGGGTCGCAAGAGCCTACCCTGTGGTTAGCGGACTATTTGCAGGCAGTGCAGATATTAGGGGGAACAAAAGCGACTGCAATGCAAAGTTTGCAGCTACACCTCACTGGCGCAGCATGGTCCTAGTTGAATACCCTACCCAACGAATCTATTGGAAGCTGGGGAGAACTCAAAAACCAATTCGCAAGAAACTTTCGTTCAACATACAAGCGCCCAGCATCACTGGAGGAAGTCAAGGCATGTGTGCAAAGGAAAGGGGAAACTCTACGTTCTTATATACAACGATGGAGTGTAATCAAAAACTCAGCAGAGGACGTCTCCGACGAACGAGCAATAGACACTTTTTCGGTCGGACTTCCTCGTTTAGATCTCGTGGAAGAAATAGGAAGAACAAGACCCACAACAGTAGCCGAGTTAATGGAAGAAGCCAACAAATTTGCTGATGGAGAGGACGCATATAATAACAAAAGAGGACGTTCACCAGAAGTCGAAAGAATAAGCAGACAGAGAAGACGGCACCGCAGTAGGGATAACCAAGGAAGGCAAAATCAGGTAGCCGCGGGCTACGCAGCAGAAGAAGAGGAAGGATATGTAAACAGAAGGTTTCAGGCAAAAGGAGTAGAAAAATCGAGATACTCCGGTCCTTCAGCCGAGGATATGTTATACGGACCTTGTCGAATACACTACGCATATCTTGATGGGAAAAGAGTCTCAAATCACCAGATGAAGGATTGTAGAACGTTCCTAAGGCTACAAAGCACCATGGGTTCAAACCAAGGAGGATGGCAAGAAGAGAAGCGCACAATTCAAGGATATCAAATGCAAAGGCTAGCTAGGCACCTAGAGTCAAAAGTTTACATATCAGCTATGATTCAACCGGTGCCTAAGTCGAAGAAAGAGTGAAAAAGCATATCCAGGCAAGTAAACCTAGCAATATCATCACCACCAGCTACTACAGAGTACCTGCGGTGGTCAGATCAACCAGTTAAGTTCAGTAGAGCAGACCACCCAAGGAAAGTTCCCAGGCCAGGCCACTTGCCTATGGTTCTAAAGGCACAAATAGGAGGGTACGACATCGGAAGAGTATTTATGGACGCAGGGAGTGGCATCAATCTGATATATGCTAGAAAACTGAAGGCAATGTGTATCTCACTGTCGAGTTTAAAGCCAACAGACTGCTCCTTCCATGGAATAGTACCAGGAGCCGCAAACTACCCTTTGGGAAGAATAGAACTCGACGTCTGCTTTGGCAGTAGCAGCAACTACCGCAGAGAGAAGCTGGAATTTGAAGTTATGGGCTGGCCGTCACAATACCATGCAATCCTGGGGCGCCCAGCATTTGCAAAATTCATGGCAGTGCCTCATTACGCGTATCTTACGCTAAAAATCCCAGGACCCAAAGGAACAATTACAGTGCAAGGGAGCTTTGAAGTAGCCAACACATGTGACAGAGAATTCAATAGGATGGCGCAAACCTTCGGCATGACAGCAGAATATGAGAGGCTAAAAGGAGAAACAGATCATAATGTGCTACCCGACGTTGGACGATCCCTGCCAAATCAGGCTTTCGACACAACTCAGGACTCGAAGAAGATCCAGGTCCACCCTACAGATCCAAACAAGACGACATCAATCGCGGTGAACTTGGATCCCGCATAGGAAAGCGCGCTCGTCGAGTTCCTCCGTGAGCGCTGGGAAATCTTCGCCTGGTGTCCATCAGACATGCAAGGGGCTCCCAGGGAACTCGTCGAGCACGCATTAAATGTAGATCCCAAGGCAAAGCCAGTCAAGCAACCATTACGACGATTCGATGAACCTAAAAGGAAGGCGATAGCATCAGAATTGCACAGGTTTGAAAATGCCAGATTTATCAGAGAAATCAAAACTTCGAGTTGGGTATCGAACCCAGTTATCGTACCCAAGAAGAACACAGACGTACAAAGAGTATGTGTCGACTACACATCTCTCAATAAGCATTGTCCAAAGGATCCCTTTCCTCTACCCTGCATCGATCAGATAATTGATTCAACAGCGGGATGCGCGAGGCTTTCCTTTTTGGACGCGTATTCTGGTTACAATCAGATCAAATTGAAGAAGGAAGACGAAGAAAAGACGGCCTTCATCACACCGTACGGAGTGTTTTGCTACGAGCTAATGCCGTTCGGCCTAAAAAATGCAGGAGCAACTTATCAACGGATGATGCAAAATTGCCTCGGGAGCCAAATAGGATGCAACATCCAAGTCTACATTGATGATGTGGTCATCACTACAAGAGAGGAGCAATTTTTAATCAGCGACTTGGCAGAAACTTTCGACAACCTAAGCAGGTACAAGCTTAAGCTTAACCCGCCAAAATGTTCCTTCGGCGTATCAGCAGGACAACTTTTGGGGTTCCTGGTATCAGCACGAGGAATAGAGGCGAACCCAGAGAAGATTCAAGCAATTTTAACAATGGGAAAACCCACGAAACTACATGACGTCCAGAAACTTGCAGGACGCGTCGCAACATTAAGTCGTTTCGTTGCTCTTTTGGGAGAAAAGGCGCTTCCTTTCTATGCACTTATGAAAAAATCAGATGATAAATTTGAATGGACAGAAGAAGCAGACGCGGCTTTTGCACAACTAAAGAAAGTGCTTTCCACGCCACCAGTGCTGGTCGCACCAAAAGAAAAAGAACCACTACTACTCTACATTGCGGCAACTCATCAGGTGGTGAGTACAATATTGGTAATCGAAAGAAGTGAAGAAGGAAAAGCCCACGGCGTCCAAAGGCCGGTATATTTCATCAATGAAGTGCTATCCCCGACAAAACAAAGGTACCCGCATTATCAAAAGCTCGCATACAGTGTTTTTACAACTGCACGAAAATTGCGACAATAATTTGCGGTGCACCCAATTATAGTGGTCAATGAAGCGCCACTATCGAACATATTGAACAATCCTTTAGCAACAGGACGTGTCTCTTTGTGGGGAATCGAATTATCTCCCATGGACATCACGTATGAAAAAAGGAAGGCAATAAAGTCGCAAATCTTGCCAGATTTCACAGCAGAATGGTTGGAGTTGCAGAGCACGGGACCGCCAGATCTGTCGAGTGTCTGGACAATGTACTTCGACGGTTCTAAGAGAGTACAAGGCGCAGGCGCGGAAGTAATCTTGATATAGCCGCATGGCGACAAACTAAAGTACGTCTTAAGGATGAGTTTTCCGCAGGCTTCTAACAATGAAGCAGAATACGAGGCCCTGCTACATGGAATGAAGATGGCCAAAGCATGTGGAGCAACTCGACTAAAAATATTTGGGGATTCAAACCTTGTCGTCTAACAAGTTATGAATAGATGCGACACAATCAATGACAACATGATGGCCTACAAGAACCTATATCACTATCTTGAAGGAACATTTGATGGATGCGAAGTCTCGCACATCAGTAGAAACAGCAATGAAGAAGCCGACAACTTAGCAAATATCGGGTCCCAGTGTTTACCCGTGCCATCTGGAGTATTCTGGGAGGAAATAGTGGAAAGGTCAATAAAAAGTGTCAAAAGTTCGACTACTGCAGCAGGCTCGGGGGCTACGTCGGAACTCGAGGAAGTCAGGATGATAGAAGAAACTTGGATGCAGCCATATCTCGCATACATGATAAATAAACAATTACCAGAAGATGCAGTGAAAGCCAAGAGGATAACTCGACGATCGAAAGCGTTTGTCGTGTTGCAGGGGAAATTATACAAGAAGAGTATTACCGCCATTTTGCAGCGTTGTGTAACGCCTCAGGAAGGACAAGCAATACTAAAAGATATACATGGCGGAGTGTGCGGCCATCATGCAAGCAGCAGGGCAATAGCGGCAAAAGCGTTCCGTGCAGGATTCTATTGGTTAACAGCCATCGAAGACGCGAAAGATATAGTCCGAAAGTGTGAAGCATGTCAAAGATTCGCATCTCGGCCACATGCACCAGCAGCAGAGCTACAGCCAATACCATTGTCCTGGCCCTTTGCACAATGGGGCCTCGATATGGTAGGAAAATTGCACAAATCCTGGCCAGGAGGACATGTTTACATGCTAGTGGCAGTCGATAAATTTACCAAGTGGGTGGAAGCAGCCCCGGTAACAACTCAAGATTCAACAGCAGCGATCAACTTCATCAAGTCAATAGTGTTCCGTTTCAGCGTACCATATAGCATCATTACGGACAATGGGACAAACTTCACTTCAAAGGAATTCAAGAGTTACTGCGAAGGACTAGGAATCAAACTCAAATTTGCATCTGTGGCGCACCCGAAGACAAACGGACAAGTCGAAAAAGCCAATGGCCTGATATGTAGTGGGATAAAAAAGAGGCTCTTAGCACCTCTCGAGAAAGCCGAGAGCGCTTGGGTAGATGAATTGCCCTCCGTTCTTTGGAGTCTAAGAACCACGCCCAATGCAGCAACTCAAGAAACTCCTTTCTTCCTGGTCCATGGCGCAGAAGCTGTGCTTCCAGTCGAAGTTACACACGAGGCTCCAAGGGTGACGGCATACGACGAAGCAACATCAATAGGAGCATTGCAAGATGATGTCGATGCACTAGATGAAGCAAGAGATAAAGCATTAGAAAGGGCCATGCAGTATCAACAGAATCTACGAAACTACCACAGTAGTCGAGTTCGTCCACGATCCTTCGTGGTGGGAGATCTAGTTTTGTGACTCAGGCAAGACAGCCACGGGAAATTAGAGTCCCCTTGGGTGGGACCTTACATCGTTACAGAAGTAATACCAGGAGGAGCTTATCGACTACAAGATAAGAAGACATGAAAAGACGAGGGCAACCCGTGGAATGCAGAGCAGCTACGACGTTTTTACGCGTAGAGTAAATCCAGTGGTATCATTAAACTCGAGTTAACCTTCTGAACCCAGAACATGAGGCCATGAGTCGGGTTCCTTGGGTTGAACTCGACAAAATTGTACAAGTACTTCTACTTCTCCGCTCAGGGGCTTCAACCCTCGGGTCGTACGAAAGAAACTTTTATCACGACATGGAGATCTTTTTTCACTATAAGGTTGTGCAGACAACCCGATATTATTCAAACAAATTGGTTTACAAAAGAACCCGATATTCTTCATACCAATTGGTTCGCAAAGAACCCGACATATAGCCAGCATACCTCAGAACAATGATTTGTTTTCATGGTGCTAATAGAAACGTTAAAACACAGTACGAATATTCATTACATATAGCACGGCAGCAAGGATATTATCAAAAGAAATTACATATAAAGCATATCCTAATGAAAGTGGACTTCGGCTTCATACTCCTTCTGGCACTGAGTGCCGTCATAGATCTTCACGTCGAATTTTGACGTGCCGATATGGAAGTCAAAGGTCATGAAGAAGCCTTGATGGATGTCATGGTCTTCTGCAAACTGTGACCAGCCACCCTTCAAATACTGCTCGCCGTTGCCATCATACCAAACCTCCACTTCGTATTGAGTCCCACTGCCAGATTGTTCGCGGAGAACCGCTTCTCGCAGTTCTCGCCCATCCATAAACTTGGTGAAATTTAGCGGCAGACGCTGAATCTCGCGGCACTGCACCATGGCAATGCAGAAGAAAGAAAAGATTCTGGGAGGAGCAGTAGGAGCAGCAGGAGCAGCAGGAGGAGGAGCGCTTGGACCTGGGGCAGCGCCAGTCACCTTGGGCTTGTTTTTGCTACCAGGTGGGCGGCCGGGACGACGCTTAACCGGAGCGGCCGATGATGATCCTGCGGCGGCCGGAGTTGTGTTGTTCTTGTTCTTGCTTCCACGAGGGTGGACCTCGCGGCGCCAACGGAGAGCCAAGGTTCAGACGAGAACCATCTGCATCAGCCATGAGGACAAGGGAAAAGGCTAGAAAACCCTAGATGGAGAGAGAAGATGATGCGGCGGAGGAGGAATCTGATTAGGGGTTTTACCCTTGCTAGAAGGTGCTTTATTTATAAGCACGTATTATCGGGCCCCCGTGATAAGCAAGGCCCATAAACATATTCTACGAAAGAGTTAAATTCTGCACATAGCAGACGATAAATACCAAAGGAGAAAAAATAAGAAGGAGAGAGTGTGGTTGCACGATATAAAAGACCTCGCCTTGGGCTCGGGGGCTTGTATACAGGAGACATTACGAGAAAGAAGACGAAGTGAATTTTGAGCCTATGCTTGACTACAAGTATTCAAACATAGCCTCGGGGGCTACCCCCATCGGGAGCGCTGAGCGCGCACCCGATAGAGGATGAGATAATCAATATCGAGGATGAAGAAAGTATATCATACAAACTTCAGCTGTATAGTCGACAAAATGCAAAGAGACTACTCCCATCGGGAGGGAATTGGAGGAAATTAATTTGAGTTTGAAATTCTTTGATTTTATCAGTCAAAACTTGGCTGCGATATAAGATTCTCGAGTTGTGTTATCGCAACGAAACTCGAATGCCGTGATTTATCACGAAGGTAAGACCCCGGGATCCATCCTGTGTGGCCTGGTATACGCACATGGATGCGCTCTGCTGGTATGTATCCGTGTCTACGACGCGAAGAAAATCCTGGTGGACGCACTGGGTACCCTGAGAATCACTGGGATTCATTCTTTGTAAGTCCTAAATGCGGCAAAAGAATGGGTTTGACCAGTATCCCGAATTCAAGTCCAAGGGGATTGAATTTGAAGCAGGTGACAAGTATCTGTTCCGACAGTTAACTGACCTCTTGATCCGTCAGAGTTGTCAGACTTGTTCATCAAAACCCCTTGCGAAAAAATATCATGAAAGTAAGTCGAAAGACCAAGTCGAAGATTTGAAGATATGAAGAAGTCGAAGAATTGATCAAGTTGAAGATTTAAAGATTAGAGATTCAACCCGAATCTGCAATTCTGGTAGAATCTCAGGGGCTACTGACAAGGGTATAATTAGTAGATCCCGTTAGTTGAGTACCCCTGAGGCCCGTTAAGCTAGGCCCAATTGTAATGATAGTCGAATACGAGTTTTTACCGTATGTCGATATTGTAATCTGTGTCAGACCCTACCCGATCAACGAGACCTGGCCACCTATATATAGGGGCCAGGAGGGGATGGTGTAGGGCAGATTGAAAGCGAGCCAGGTTGAACACCCAAGTTTACTTTCGACATACACTTATTTCGACTAATCTCTACCTTCGAGTTCATCCGACGCCCTATTCCCCCGATCCTAAGTCCTTCATCTAGGACATTTGTCGAGTTAACCCTCGTCACCCATACTATCACCGTGAATGCACTAGATGGTTCCAACAAACACCAACATTTCATAGAGACATTAACCAAAAAGATATACATGATGCACACACTAGTCACCTTTACACCATGATACGAGGTATCCCCGGAGAGTATAATAATAATGCATAGGAGTAGCATAATATCTGAAAAATAACATCTTCCAATTCAACTAGATACAAAGCTCACGATCACATAAAGATCACATCATGGGAGAGAGAGGTGAACCACATAATAATGCGTTCAGATCCTCTCCGCTCTGCGAACCACGCTCCTAGAGCGAACGGAGCTGCAGCTTAATTAACCAGAGTTGGTTAAATCAAGCTCCGTGGGCTCGCTTACGATTCACGGCGCGGAGCGGATGGGAAAGGTTCCAAACAAGTCTCGTAAGGGATGGGTTCGGAATTAGGTTTCTAGGGCAGTGTTTCCCATCCAAGCACGAAATGTTTTCACTGCACTTGAGTGATTGAGTCTTGTTCTGTACTGCTTACTCAAGAACATGCGCGAGCATCGCGTGTCTTCATTCATTAAGGTAGAGAGGGAATTGTTACAAATTACAAGATTTTTGAACTATGTCACAAACGATAGAGTTCAACCCACTTCACACTGATACGTCTCAAACGTATCTATAATTTTTGATGCTCCATGCTTGTTTATACACCATTTACTTTGTGTTTTTTTTACACTTCGTGGCATTTTTATGCATTTTCCGGAACTAACCTATTAACGAGATGCCACAGTGCCAGTTCCCTGTTTTCTGCTGTTTTTGTGTTTCAGAAAAGCTACACAGGAAATATTCTCGGAATTGGACGAAACAAAAGCCAAACCTTCTATTTTTATCGAAGATTTGCGAAGACCGAAGATGAGATGGAGGGGTGCCAGGAGCCAGCCACACCCTAGGGTGGCACGGCCTACCCCTGGCCTGCGCCACCAGGGGGTGAGGCCAGCTGGCCCACCTCCTAACGCTGCCCTTTCGCCTATAAGTTCCCCTCGATGGGAAAAACCTAAAGAACGGATCGCTTTTCCACGAAACATACTGCAAGCCGCCGCCGTCGTCGTCGCGAGATCGGGAGGATCCAGGAGCTCTTCCTGGCACCCTGCCGGAGAGGGGAATCTCTACCGGAGGCCTTCTCCACCACCATGGTCGCCTCCGGAGTGATGTGTGAGTAGTCTACCTTGGACTACGGGTCCACGGCAGTAGCTAGATGGTTGTATCCTCCGCCATGTGCTTCATGTTTAGATCTTATGAGCTGCCCTACATGATCAGGATCATCTTTATGTAATTCTACATGTTGTGTTTGTTGAGATCCGATGAGTATTGGTACTATGTTAAGTTGATGTGCTGAATTATATATCTTATATTATCTCTATGTTGTTTATGATCTTGCATGCTTTCTGTTGCTAGTAGATATCTTGGCCGAGTAGATGCTACTGACTCCAAGAGGGAGTATTTATGCTCAATAGTTGGGTTCATGCCTCTAGTAATCTGGGGGAGTGACAGAAACCTCTAAGGGAAAACAACATTCTTGTGTCTAAGGACATTGGCTTTGTTTACATTACGCACTTTGCTTAATGCAATTATCTGTTGTTTGCAACCTAATACTCATGGGGTACTCGGATGACTCCCCGCGAGTGGATTTTTAGTCATAGATGCAGTTGGATGGCGGTCTATGTATTTTGTCGTAATGCCCAGAGTGAATCTCATAGTGATCCTCATGAAATATGTACGTTATCTTTGCTCTATCAATTGCCCAACTATAATTTGTTTACCCAGCATGTTGTTATTTATCTTATGGAGAGACACCACTAGTAAACTGTGGACCCCGGTCCGATTTCCTTTACATTGCTATTACCGTTTACTATTACTCGCTCTGTTTATATTCTTGCATACTATTACATTTTAGAACTCGATACGCTCAATCCTTTGTTTATAGCAAACCGGTGAGATTGACAACCTCATCGTAAGTTGGGGACAAAGTTCTTGGTTGTGTTGTGCAGGTTCCACGTTGCTGCTGGTGAAAAGCTTCACGCCGACATTATCTTCTGGTGCCACTGTCTGAAGTGTCGCAAAGCTAGCAAGCATCACCTTCTGAAGTTTGGCTTTCTCCTACTGGTTCGATAAACCTTGGTTTCACAACTAAGGGAAACTTGCTGCTGTGCTCCTCATACCTTCCTCTTGGGGTTCCCAAGTGGGTGCCTTAACACCGCACCATCAAGCATTTTTTTGGCGCCGTTGCCGGGGAGAAAGAAGATTTCTGCAAGGGGAGTCTCTCACGCTCAATCTTTTACTTTGTTTTTGTTTTGCTTTATTTTACTTTTACTTGCATCGTTTTATCAAAAATACAAAAAAATAGATTCCTTTATAGTTGCTTTTACTTGCTTGCTTTTAGTTTTGCTAGAATGGGTACTCCTGAGAACACCAAGTTGTGTGATTTTACTAGTACCAAAAACAATGATTTTATCTGCACTCCTATTGCGCCACCTGCTCCTGAGGCAAATTTTTATGAGATCAAACCTGCTTTGTTGAATCTTATTATGCAAGAGCAATTTTCCGGTGCCAGTTCTGATGATGCTGCAGCTCATCTCAACAATTTTGTTGAGCTATGTGAGATGCAAAAGTATATGGATGTAGATGGTAATATTATTAAGCTTAAGTTGTTTCCTTTCTCTTTAAGAGGAAGAGCTAAGGATTGGTTGCTATATTTGCCTAGAAATAATATTGATTCTTGGGATAAGTGTAAGGATGTTTTATTGGAAAATACTATCCTCCTGCTAAGATTATAGCTTTGCATAGTGATATTATGAAGTTTAGACAGTTTGATAATGAACATGTTGCTCAAGCTTAGGAAAGAATGAAATCTATGATAAAGAATTATCCCACAACGAAGCTTTCTTTAAGAAATCTATTGGATTCAGCAACTGGAGGCACTTTTATGTCCCTTACCTTGGGCACCGCAACAAAGCTTCTTGATAACATGATGGTAAATTATTCTGAGTGGCACACCGAGAGAGCTCCACAAGGTAAGAAGGTAAATTCTGTTGAGGAAACCTCTTCCTTGAGTGATAAGATTGATGCTATTATGCTTATGCTTTCTAATGATAGAGCTCATGTTGATCCTAACAATGTTCCTTTGGCCTCTTTGGTTGCTCAACAAGAGCATGTTGATGTAAACTTCATTAGAAATAATAATTTCAACAACAGTGCTTATAGGAACAATTTTGCTAGCAACAATTATAGGCCGTATCCTTCTAATGGTGATAATAGTTATCTTGATAGACCTAAAATGCCTAGTGAAGAAAGGATTTTAGAAGTTGAAAAGGCTACTAAGAATTTTATGCAGATGCAATATGAGCAGAACAGGGTGTTCACCAAGACCATGGAGGAGCAATCAGCCTTGTTGAAGACTATTAGTTATCAACTTGAAAATTTGAGCAGGGCTATTCCTGAGTTGCAAGCTAAGGTTTCTAAAGATCAAACCAATATTTTATATTTGTCTGATGCGCAATCTTATTTGATTAATAGGATGTCTGCTAAACCTAATCCTTTTGCTGCTACTAATGCCATCCAAGTTAGAATTGATGAAAATGTTGGGATGTTAGCACAATTGTATGCCAGGTGGGAAAGAGAAGATAAGATGGCTAGAAATATGAAGGTATGTACTATTACTACCTCTAATGATGTTGTTCCAAATTCTAGCAATCCTCTTACTTTGATTGGTGTAGAGAAATCTCCTACTCCTTGTGCGAAAAATCCCAAAGCTGTAAAAACTTTTTCTCAAAAGAGTGCTGAAATTTTTCGAAGTATGGGAGATGATAGCTCTGTTTCTTTTAATGATTTTGATGTTGATGTCTACAATATATCTGAAGTTATTTTGTTCTTGCAAAAGCTTGCTTTGAGTCCTAATGCTAGTTCTTTGAATATTGCTTTTACAAATCATATTACAAATGCTCTCATGAAAATTAGGGAGGAAAAGTTGAAATAAAAGGCTTCTATTCCCAAGAAGTTAGAAGATGGTTGGGAGCCCATCATTGATATGCATGTTAATGGTTTTGATTGCCATGCTTTATGTGATCTAGGTGCTAGTATTTCTATTATGCCTAGAAAAATTAATGACATGCTTGGTTTACCACCGCTTGAAAAGTGTTATTTTGATATTCCTCTTGCTGATGTTGCTAAGAAGAAACCTTTGGGAAGGATTAGTGATGTTCTTATTATGGTTAACAATAACCTTGTTCCCGTTGATTTCTTGTCATGGATGTTGAATGCAATGCTTCATGTCATCGCTTGATATTACTTGATTTGCACTTTTCTGTGCCTAGCTCAAAGGTGTTAAAGAAAAGCACTCTTAGGAGATAACCCAATGTTTTCTTTTTAGTACTTTTTCTTTTATTTGAGTCTTGAAAGTTATTACTACTGTAATGACCTCTCCTTATCATTTTTATTTCGTTTTTGTGCCAAGGATAACCTCTAGTTTGAGGGAGGTAAGATTTGGGGAAGTTGTTGTCTTGAAACAGATTTCGGTGCTGCACCGTAAAAATTCGTGAAAATTCTCAGTATATCTTTTTAACCTATAATTTCTTGTGCATATGACCCAGGTTATATCCAAACTTTCATTACTTTTTCACTTTTCGATTTGAGCAACAGAAGGTCCTCTAAAAAATTGCCCTTTGTCAGCTGTTCTGTTTTGACAAATTTCTGCCACTATTTGTGTTTGCCTCTCGATCGCTTTCTTTTTGAGTTCTTTTGATCACGGGACTTTTGAGGAAGTTGCTACAGTAGTATATGATTTATATATGGTGTTTTTGAGTTGAAACCTGAACCAAAAGGGTTGATTTACTATTATGCTTATACTAACATTGCTAATAAATTGTGTGAAGTTTTGTATGAAGAAAGTTTTCAAGTGTAGGGATTGGAGAATGATGAGATGAGATGAGGACAAAAGCTCAAGCTTGGGGATTCCCATGTAACCCCAAGAAATATCCAAGAGGTACAAGCGTCAAAGCGTGGGGATGCCCCCGAGGCACCCCTTCTTCATCGGCAAAAATCAGGTCACCTTTCAACATACTATATTTTTTATTGCTTCATGCACTATGCATTTTTCTTGGAGCGTCTTTACTTTTGCTTTCAGTTTTCTTTTATTTTGTTTTCTGCAATAAATGGTTGGACCCCAACAAATTTCTCTTGGAGAAGACACTCCGTTTTTCATTTGCCAAGAACACTCTATTTTTCACTCTTATCGTTCAACGAGTGTTCTCTTTTTCTAGAACTGCTTTTAGCTTTCATTTTTCACCTTGATTTATGTTCACATCTTGTTATATCTTTGCATCAAGGTGTATTTGGACCACTGGTCTATGTTGGTATTCATCACAAGAGTTGTCCCAAAAGGGTTTGAATGGTGTTGGAAAAGAGAAAAAGTTTCATCCAAAAAGTGGTACAAAAAGGAGCTTGTTTAAACTGTGGCTTAGACTTTTGCATGCCATGCTTGATGTTGTTTTGATAGTATGCTTAGTGATTTTTGTTGTAGCATGACTTGTCTCAAATGACTGAGATTGCTTAATGAGCCTTTGAAAAAATCATGCGTTGTTTTTATTATGTGGATGCATTTATTTGGTTTTCTCCTTTGATGCTTTATTTGGGTTGACTTGGCGCATGCTTACAACATGTTTGACTCTAACAGGTCGCCATAAGCCTCTATGATCATTTGGTTTTTGACTTGTGATGCCACTTTATGCTTCTTTTAATGATGTTTTGTCGCTATGCATGATTATGGCCGTTATTGCTCTCTTAGTTGGTCGCTCATAGTCTTTTGCTAGCCTTCGTTTTGTACTGAGTATGAGCTCTACTCGTGCATCCAACTCCCAAAAACCAAGTTTTGCCATTGTGTCCAGTATAAACTCCTATGCATGGTATTTGCAAGCCATTCCAAGTAAATTTTCATATGCTACCTTTCAAAAAAAAAACCTTCAAAATATTTCTCATTTTGTGGCACTATTTTCAGCTCATGGGGACGTAGTGGTCACACAACAAGATAGTAAGAACCCCATTGTCAGTCGTTGACAAAGACAACCACCTCTCAAATCCAATTTTATCTCTCTGTTTTATAAATGAAAAGCTCTAGCACATGTTTAATCAGTGCTTCCCTATGCGAAGGGCATTTCTTTTACTTTTATGTTGAGTCTCCACCTTCTACCTTTATGCACCGTCTAAGAGAGCGTAGTTGCCATTCTGAGTATAATGTGCATAGTCCCAAAGTGTATCATTGGTTGATTCATGATTATGGTTTTGCTTGTTCTTAAATTATTTGTATCTAGTCGAACTCTTAAACTTGAAGGTGTCCTATGCATTTATGTTTTGCTATTTCATGAAGGACAAGTTGAAAACCACTTGATATATTTTTCCATATGATTTGAACACACGTTTGACTTTCATTGTTTCATTATTTATGATCTTTCATTTGAGTTCCTTTTCATGTTATAACATGGTTGCTAAGTTTTATTGTCAAGATTATGTCTTTTATGCCCATGTTTTAAGTTCTTTGATCTCAGCACTCAATGGTTTACATAGTTGATCAAGATTGTGATGGTGCATGTCACCTCAAAAATTATTCTTTTGTTATCACTTACCTACTCGAGGACGAGCAGGAGTTAAGCTTGGGGATGCTTGATACGTCTCAAATGTATCTATAATTTTTGATGATCCATGTTTGTTTATACACCATTTGCTTTGTGTTTTGTTACACTTCGTGGCATTTTTATGCATTTTCCGAAAGTAACCTATTAATGAGATGCCATAGTGCCAGTTTCCTGTTTTCTGCTATTTTTGTATTTCAGAAAAGCTACACAGGAAATATTCTCAGAATTGGACGAAATAAAAGCCAAACCTTCTATTTTTACCGAAGCTTCGCGAAGACTGAAGATGAGACGGAGGGGGGCCAGGAGCCAGCCACACCCTAGGGTGGCGCGGCCTACCCCTGGCCCGCGCCACCAGGGGGTGAGGCCAGCTGGCCCACCTCTTGACGCTGCCCTTTCGCCTATAAGTTCCCCTCGACGGGAAAAATCTAAAGAACGGATCGCTTTTCCACGAAACATACTGCAAGCCGCCGCCGTCGTTGTCGCGAGATCGGGAGGATCCAGGAGCTCTTCCCGGCACCCAGCTGGAGAGGGGAATCCCTGCCGGGGGCCGTCTCCACCACCATGATCGCCTCCGGAGTGATGTGTGAGTAGTCTACCTTGGACTACAGGTTCATAGCAGTAGCTAGATGGTTGTCTCCTCCGCCATGTGCTTCATATTTAGATCTTGTGAGCTGCCCTACAAGATCGGACCATCTTTATGTAATTCTATATGTTGTGTTTTTTGGGATCCGATGAGTATTGGTACTGTGTTAAGTTGATGTGCTGAATTATATATCTTATGTTATCTCTATGTGGTTTATGATCTTGCATGCTTTCCGTTGCTAGTAGATATCTAGGCCGAGTAGATGCTAGTGACTCCAAGAGGGATTATTTATGCTCGATAGTTGGGTTCATGCCTCTAGTAATCTGGGGGAGTGACAGAAACCTCTAAGGTTGTAGATGTGTTGTTGCCACTAGGGAGAAAACAACATTCTTGTGTCCAAGGACATTTGCTTTGTTTATATTACGCACTTTGCTTAATGCAATTATCTGTTGTTCGCAACTTAATACTCAAGGGGTACTCGGATGACTCCCCGCGAGTGGATTTTTAGTCATAGATGCAGTTGGATGGCAGTCTATGTATTTTGTCGTAATGCCCAGAGTGAATCTCATAGTGATCCTCGTGACATATGTACGTTATCTTTGCTCTATCAATTGCCCAACTATAATTTGTTTACCCAGCATGTTGTTATTTATCTTATGGAGAGACACCACTAGTGAACTGTGGACCCCGGTCTAATTTCCTTTACATTGCTATTATCGTTTACTATTACTCGCTCTGTTTACATTCTTGCATACTATTACCTTTTACCACTCGATACGCTCAATTCTTTGTTTACAGTAAACCGGTGAGATTGACAACCTTACCGTAAGTTGGGGACAAAGTTCTTGATTGTGTTGTGCAGGTTCCAATGTTGCTGCTGGTGAAAAGCTTCACGCCGACAGTATCTTTTGGCGCCGCTGTCTGAAGTGTCGCAAAGTTAGCAAGCATCGTCTTCTGAAGTTTGGCTTTCTCCTACTGGTTTGATAAACCTTGGTTTCACAACTGAGAGAAACTTGCTGCTGTGCTCCTCATATCTTCCTCTTAGAGTTCCCAACTGGGTGCCTTAACACCGCACCATCACGCACACGCACACACTACATGATGCCTCGATCAGATCCGCTACTCCACAGTTCGGCGGAAATCCAAAGCTTGAACTCCTCCTTGATCCGCTGGCATAGCTCCACAGACATGACAGCAGCATGATCAAACACCCTTGCGTTTCTCTCCAGCCAAAGTGATCTAGCCACTAGCACTACTGCTTACAAGGGACACCAGGCACCGGCCAAGAAGACCTGAATGCCATGCCACGGCGACCCTGCTGGCTGTTACGGCAGCATCACGCTGTACCTGTATGGACACATGCTTAGGACAAACATTCCCAAATTTCTACTAACCATAAACAAATGCTGCGTGTCAGGCATCACAGCGTATACTGCATTTGTCAAGCTAGCCATGCACACGCTTGCCTGACGGTGGCATTGACATTTCAGCTCGAAGCTGTCCTTTTTTAGTGATTCCCTTGTATAGAACATCGCAATGAAATCGCATCAGTTCAAACTTCAAAGTGATAAAAAGACACTTTTACTTTCTTCATAGTTGCTAAGGCTGTGCACGTTCGAAGATCAAATCCAATCCGATCACTGCAATGAAATCGAAGTAGTAAAAAGACACTTTTACTTTATCGAACCTGCATCATTTCCTGGAGTAGATCAAAATCCAGTCCGATTAAGGTTAACAAAAGTGTATAGACCATAAAGCAAAAGCGGAGCAGATAACTAGATAAGGCAAGGTATTGTTTGACTTGGGCATAAAGCTAATCTCATCTCTCCATGCAAGGGCATGGGCGTGTCATCTCGCGTCAACATTCCCGTTGAGAAAAGGTAGAGTTTGGAAAACTAAAGGCGTTCGCTTTATGCTGAAAGGTCACCTCGGAGTGGTGGCGTCGACTGTTTGGGAGACCAGGTTTTGTTAGAGAAAGGTGGTAATGATCACAGGGAAATTGACTGGTTGTTGTTCCACGCACGACGCACATCGACCAAAAGTACGTCCCATGCTCGTGCATTGTTTGTAGCTTGACACATGGTGGGCACATGGACTCGTGCCGGCTCTGTAGTATTTTCAAAGTACACTGTACACTCTACGTACATAGTCCTCCTTCGGTCCTTTATGGATGCATCACTGCTGGAAAGCCTTCAAAGCCTTCAATCCCGGTTTGTAAAGTCCATTAGTCCCGGTTGTAGCAATCGAGACTACCAAAGCGGGACTAAAGGCTCCAGCCTTTAGTCCCGGTTGCTTACGAACCGGGACCAATAGGCCTCTACGTGGCTCGGGGCATGTGCTGTAGCTGAAGGACCTTTGGTCCCAGTTCGTAACACGGACCGGGACTAAAGGTCCATTCGGAATAAAATTGTATTTTCTGTTTTGGAATTTCTGTATTTTCTGTATTTCTTTATTTCTCTATTATCTAATCATCTCTATTCTCATATCTCATATCAAATTAGATACTTATGGCTCTCACTCTATATCTCAAATCAAATTATAAGTACTTGTGGTCCTCATTTTCCGGTCAGTCACCCATCTTCACACTGTTCCACCCTTAGCACGCTTAACTTCTCCATTCCTTCCCTACTAGCTTCCAAGACTGCGCTCGCGACTTCTTGATAATGGTATGCTACCAATTCTATTAACCTATACACTTTGATAACACATAATATTACTTTTTTAAATTCCAAATAAATTCACAAAATAAGAAACAATGATTAAGAATAATAAGCACCAATGAATTTCAAATAATCTTTATGTATAATTTAATTATTAATTTTTAATAATTAAATTATTCAAAAAAGCCAAAATACTTGAAAAATCACAAATTCGAAAATTAATAGACTTTGTTAACCGAAACAAAGGGAGTACATTTTTCCAAACATACTCATCCAACATGGCTCAAAGGGAGTACATTTTCCAAGCAAGCTCATCCAACATTTTTCCATACATAATCATCCACCTAATTATTAAGGTTAAGACGATCAACATGGCTATTGTAGCCCTTTAGCTTCCAGAATCTCCTAGCAATCTCAAAGCCTAGGCGAGCGTCTAAAGCGGCATATAATATTTGGTTGAAGCTCAATGGAACTTTTTCCCAACTAAATATTAGTTCATCTTCTTCTTCATCATTATCATCTTCTTCTTCTCCCTTCTTCTTGTACTTCTTTTTGTCCTTCTTCTTCTTGTCCTTCTTCTTCTTGTCCCTCTTCTTGTTCTCAAGATGTGTCCCAATAGTAGCATTGGCCAAATCATAGAGACTCGGCGTTAGCTTGCTAGTGGGGTTTGGGACAACCTTTTGAAGATCATACGCAGACGGAATAACAATTCTGTATGACCTCAGCATGCGCAGATCATTGTTGATAGCCGCACCACAAAACTTGATGGTGGTGTCCTTCAAGAAGTCCTTGAGTAGTTGCGGCACGCCATTGGCCTTACAAATTTGGAAGATCAATATCTCGGACGCCACCGAGAGTTGAAGGACGGCGGCACGCTGCGGGACCGCGTGAGTGGTGAACTCACAATCCAAGCCCACGCACTTGACCGGTGCGTCATCGAGGAACCGTCGCTTGACGGTGCGGATCCACTTCTCCACCCTCGAAGCACGGAGAGTCTCCATGATGGTGAAGTTTATCTCTTCGATGACGACGTAGTAGATCCGAGACCTTGGAAAAAATTGCTCCTCCATTGAGTCGAGGGAGAGAGCTCTCGAGGGCGCCGGCGGTATGGTGATATGTGGGAGATGTTTTGGGGAAGAAGAAGAGAGATGCAATGGTGTGTGCTTAGATGATCAAATGTGAGTGCTATATATAGTGTAGAGAGAGGGTGATGAGCACGCCGGCGATGAATGCAGGCGAGTTCCAATGCGGTTGCCGGCGCCGGTTCCCGATCAGCGCGACGATACGAAGCGTCGTCATCGTTAATGTGTCGATCGATCCGAAGCGTCGTCGATCGTAATTGCCGCTAAGAGGGCGGTTCGTTTGAACGGGCCATTGGTCCCGGCTCGTGGCACGAACCGGGACTAAAGGGTGACCTTTAGTCCCGGTTTGAGCCACGAGCCGGGACTAAAGGGCCAGGGGGCACTAGTCCCGGTTGGTGGCTGAAACCGGGACTGAAGGGCCCATTTGAATCGGGACTAATGCCTCCTGGCCCACATTTTCAAATGAACCGGGACTGATGGACCCTTTAGCCGCGGATCGAATTTGGTTGGGGACTAATGGGACGAATGGAAGCCCTTTTTTCCACTAGTGCATGAACTGTTGAATTATGTAAAGGAATTTTACTCCCTCCGACCCATAATACTCTTTACTAATATAGATATATGTAGACATATTTTAGTGATAAATATATTCGTATTAGCGAAGTGTTGGATCGAAGGAAGTACATCTTTTGTCCATGCACATATGTACGCGTACCGTGTAGTCCCGTAGAGGCATGAAAAAGAGAATGATAATTTCCAATACGTTGAAAATCTCGCATCAGGGTTTCCATAAATCAAAGGTTCCGAACGCTTCTATTCGAGATTTATATTAGCATAGTTTTTGATGGTTAGTCAAAACTAGCATGGCGACCCTCGCAAATCGAGGGCATCGGCCATTGGATGACTTGTTGTTTTATAATTTTTTTAATATATTCTCTTTTTCAGTCTTATTGTGTGATGGTAATATATTATGGATCAAAAATATTACTCTAATATATTTACATAAAACTATCTTGATTAATATGAATAATCAGTGTGCTAAATGTGACCATGTGGACCAGATGCTTAAACTCAACCTTATAGAAAATCAAGTGTGCTTTTCTATAAATTTTTATTTTGTGAAGATTTTATATGTCTTGTGGCAAGAATGTCTAAAATATTTGTATCTCATTTTATGTTTGTACTCAAATGAAAAATCTAAATGTGTTGTGATGACTTTTTTTACTCACACTTAACCATGCACATTTTACCAAAACACATAAACATGCATATGTATATATTATTACACGCAATACTCAATTAAAGACATATTGATCAATATAAACTTTATATTATAGCTTATTTATCCACACCATGTTCTAGCAAGTTAGTCAGCAAATCTAGCATATTTATTCACACCACATTCTAGAAAGTTAATCAGCCATGTAGCAACCACATGTAATATTTTTTAAGTGGAGATTGTTTTCCACAGCCCAAACTATTATATTGCGAGAGTTTTGTGAAATAAAAAAATAAAATAAACTATGTATCAATCAATAAAGCAGCTGCTCGGGCCTTCCATAGAGTCAACCTAAAGCGCCAGCGTCCTAAATTTTTCCATAGTGCTTTTTTATTTAATTCTAAAACATGTAAGGTATGGTATGCGTTCACATTAATCCCCGTTAGTTAATTCAGCTAACAACTGCTTACAATAGATTCCACAAAAATATGTTGTTTAAATGGTACGCATGTATGCTTAATAATCTTTCATTAAATTGTGACCACGAATTCTTGATCTATCCATCAAGCTAATTTAGATAAAGTGGTATACTTATCCACCTAATAAATGTTTATATATCAAATGTAATTTGTAGCCAATATGAAAAGAATATAAGCGGTAATAATTTGATGTATTAATATATTATATATGGGTATGTATATTTTTCCAACATGTGAGGCATAATAACCGGATATGCGAGTGATCTAGTGTAGCGTGTATATATTACTGTGATTGTCATATGCAAAACCCAACTTGTCTCCTTTGACAAAATATATTAGCGATTAAAATTGACGCGTATAATTCATTGCGTCTTAAGTATGTTGTGAATTATGTGATGCCTCAGTCAGGTGATGTAGCGCTCTCCTTCATTCATTTCAAGTAAGAGTAATTTTTATTTGGTAGGAGTAGTAGTTGGTAGCCAAAATTGTGTCATTGTATCTGAGCAGCAGTTATTAGTCGTATATTTTTCACTAATATTTTTACTACTCTTTTTGTATCAAATTATTTATCTTAACTTTAACTTTATATAGATACAAATGTACTCCCTTCATCCACGAGGGAGTGTACTTCCAACTTTGTTAGAGAGCCAAACTTTTCTAGCTTTAACCATGTTTAATTAAAATGGGCACCAACATTTATGCCATTGAATTAGTATCATTAGATTCACTACAAATACATTTCTATCATATATCTATTTGGTTTCACAAATATACTTATATTTTTAAGTAAACTTAGTAAAATTTGAAATATTTTGATTTCTCCAAAATAGTTGGAAATACTGTCTTTTATGAACGAAGGAAGTTTCTACGTACTAAAATATGTCTAGATATATACATAGATAGATAAACTAAAATAGCTACTTTTTTGACAAAAAATACCATTAATTAGCGTGCATATATAAGAGTCCTAGCAATGGACGCTAGTTTGGTCACTTTTTCATTCTTTTTTAAACTAGCATGGTGGCCCTCGCAAATGCGAGGGCAACGCTCTTTATCTTTAGTTATTTAGTCTTATTCCTATTTAACTATTTATAATCATGCATATTCGTATTGTGTCATTAAATATGATATGGTTTTTAACACCTAAGATCCTATGCATGTAACTTTTTTCAAATGGTAAAGTAATCATTCACTCACAAATTAAAGATTATTAAAGTTCTTTCCAGACATGTGATAAATTATTTTATTTAGATTATCATTTACGGAGACTATAATGTTATAATATCTATAACCACCTTGTATGAATATATCGAACCACAAATGTATTTTCCTGAAACTCGTAGATGTTTCCCTCGCATTTGTCGCATTTGTGAGGGCCACCATTCTAGTTGCATTAATTTTTAAGTTAGAAAGATACATTTGATATTGAATATTACAGGTTAAATTTAATCGAAATGCTACTTCCTACATGTTTTTTAGGAATTTCATTACTTTCCTTATCTCATAAAAACTCCTCTACTTTCTCACGTCAATTAGCCAAGGTTAATTCCACCAAAAATTGGTGTTTTTTTGCTCCATGCGCGTTCTTAATTAGCAAGAGTAAATTTTATTGCCATCTTGAACTTCACATATATATCGAGTCATATTTCTTTTTACCTAATTAGAGATCGAACTTCTAGTACTCCCTTTGTACCTACTTATTAGGCTGCCATGTAGTTAAACAAAAAACTGATCATAATTTTGATAAAAAATCTGAATTGTAAGTCAATAAATTATACCATTGGATTCAAATCAAAAGAGTTTTCCAATAATATATTTTTATGACATATAATTTATATTTTATTGATTAAATTTATGGTTAATTTTTTCTTAAAATATGTGTTGGCCTAATAAACTGGTGGTAGTAGTTCTATGAACTGCTTTACTCATAATTGTTTTGATTTTACATATAATTTCTGTAATTTATGTACATGCGTTGGTAGCCATATAATTTATCTTGCACGCACCTAAAGCGTATTATTTATCTAGGATGTTAGACCTTTGATTGTAAAGTAGGCTTTTTTTAGAATCATAAAGTAGGTAAATTAATTGGTCTATACTTGCTTCTTTTATTCTTTGTACACAGGCCCGTATTTTGTTTCCTTGGCCCACCTAGTTTAAGAGGATTTGATCGGTAATTTTTTTTATTCGATACGTGGGTTGTTCGCTAGTATTACGTCTGGACCGTTTTACTTTTTTTCTGCCTTTACGTGTCAGCGTGGACTTTTTGGTACACATCGGATGTTACGTAACTTATTTTATCTTTTAATCTATACCGTAAAATTTAGAATCAATGGACTATATATTTCTATCATATGTGGATCAACGTGGTGCCCCTATTTTAGACCTCCGTATTGTGCTTTTAGTATATAGTAGATAAACTGTCCGCTTTGGGTCACGTTATAGTAACTATAGTATGGAAGTGTATATGGATTGGACTGTTTGTTGGTTTCGTGCCTTTGGCATTTTTTTTTAATCCGTAGCCAAGTTGTTTGGAGTGTACATGTGTGGGTCGGCACCTTTCTAAAAAAAAATACATTGAATTTCTCATACGTGACACTACAAACATTTATTTGTACTAACTACAGTTTTACGTAACTTTTACTATGTTTAAATTCTAGCCACATATTTTAGATTTAACTATTAAAATTAATTTAGATGATGTGGATTAAGGGAGCGTATACTGTGCAATCACACATTTGCTGCAATCGTGCAATTAAAAGGATTTGAGCCGCTCGATCTGTAGACTATGGCCCCGATCAAAAAGTCCTGCCTCCACCGCAACTAAGTTGCCAGTTTTTTTTTTTTTTTTGACGGTAAACAGGCGGCTTTATTAATATTCAGAAACAAGTTCATTACAAATGATGGCCTGGACTTGGTCCGGAACCTCATTAACCCACACAGCACTAGCTACAGACTCTGCTACACGTGCAAGAGTATGCGCCGCCCTATTACACATTCTACTTTGATGAGAAAAACAAATAGAAGAGAACTTCGCCGCCAATTGTTTGATGTCGAAGATCACCGCTCCAGTATGAGAGCGATCTTGATGCTTGTCATTAATCTTGGTGATCAGATTAGCACAATCAGACACAACCATTACCTCAGAATAAGTGTGATGTAGAGTTGTTGATAGAGCAACTCGCAGGGCCATCGCTTCTGCTAGTTCAGGTTCATCAACATGATCAAACCTGCGGGTGCCGGCAAGAAGGACACTACCGAGGCTATCACGAAGGATGAAACCAGCACCCATGCGCCCACTTTGAGCAAAAATGGCAGCATCAGAATTAAGCATTACCTTTCCCTCCGGCGGCGGGGTCCATGTTGGTGTAGCATGATTGGACTCACGTCTAGTGGAGTTACTTGGCTTGAAAAAATGCTCCATAATCATCTCATAGTAGGCTCTGATTTTCTCAGCGATGCGCTTGGGATGTTGCATAGCTTCGCCATTCCGAACGGCATTTCTTGTCTCCCATAAATGCCAAATGGTTACCGCAAAGACAATATTTTGTTCTGCATGAGCTGAAGAAATCCAGTCTAGAGTCCACTGTCGGATGTTGGTGAAGTTTCCAAGATGGAGATGTAAATTAAAAATATCTTTTACTTCAGACCAAACTTCCCGAGCATATGGACAGAAAAGAACTATGTGTTGGACTGGTTCCTCTTTTCCGCAGTAACAACATGAGTAATCAGCCGGGATAGATCGTCGTTGTAGCGCCGACCCCGACGGAAGACAATCATGGGCTAATCTCCACAAAGTTGTCTTCATTTTGTTTGGACACTGGATGCTCCACAGAGATTTCCAACTCTTCTCAGACAATGAGTGATTTGACGACGATCCTCCCCCGGCTTGGCTGCGTTCTTTCCAGAACTGGTCTGTACGAATCAAGTTATATGCTGACCTCACAGTGTATAAGCCTGACCTACAGTGCGGCCATGATGCAAAATCTTTGCAGCCACCATAGCTAAGTGGTATACTCAATATACGATCAGCTATCTCAGTAGTAAAGGAGGCTCGCACAACATCTTCCTTCCAAGTTGATAAATCATCACTTAGAAAGAAATTCACCTTAACATTATCAGGTAATTGGCAAGTGGGCATGACGGAGCCAGCTGGTGTGTTTGGAACCCAGTTATCATCAGTCACAGAGATACTTGCACCATCACCGACCCTCCAAAGCAAGCCGTGCTGCAAAACTTTCTTCCCTTTGAGGATGCTACGCCAAGTGTACGACGCTGATCTAGGCGTAGAAGCAGTCCAAAATTCACCATTTGGGAAATAACGACCCTTAAGAACTCGAGCACATAGTGACTCTGGTTCAGTTAGGAGACGCCAACATTGTTTTCCCAGCATGGCGTGATTGAAAATAGGCATGTCCCGAAAGCCCATGCCACCATATTTTTTTGGAGAACACATCCAACTCCAAGACCTCCAATGCATTTTCTTTTTGCCATTTTCAATTCCCCACCAGAAATTAGAAATGGGCCTTCTCATCTTTTCACAAATAGAAATTGGAATTTCGAAGCAACTCATGACGAAGGTTGGAATGGCTTGTGCCACACTCTTAAGGAGAGCTTCCTTACCCGCACGTGAGACAGGTCGGTCAGACCAACCATTTAGATGTTTCCATAAGCGACCAGGAAGGAAGTTAAAACAACTAGTTGGGGATTTACCAACCCAAGTAGGCATACCCAGATAAGTAGACTGTAGAGACTCATCATCCACTTGTAACCCGGCCTTCACATCTTCCCTTATCTGAGCATTACAATGCCGCCCAAAGAAGATAGAGGATTTGCTCATGTTAATTTTCTGTCCAGAACCATGACAGTATGTAGTGAGAGCATCTTTCAGCTGATCCACATTCTTCTTATTAGCCCGGGCAAAGAAAACAGTATCATCAGCAAACAAAAGGTGGCTGATTGGGGGACCAGCTCGGCCATTTTTCAAACCTTGGATAGCGCCGGTTCTTTCCTTTTGTTGCAGCAAGCACGACAAGCCTTCCGCGCAAAGAAGAAACAGATAAGGACTAATTGGGTCCCCTTGGCGAATACCTCTTGATGGCACAACGGGGTCTGTTAATTCTCCATTGACGCGAACGGAATATCGTACTGTTGTGACACATCTCATGACCATAGCAATCCAGAGACGATCAAAACCAAGCTTCTGAAGAACACCGGCAAGGTAACACCACTCGACCCTGTCGTATGCCTTCATCATATCTATCTTCTAAAAAAACCCCTAAACATCTTACCACGACTCTAATCTGTCCCCAATCGAAGTTATCTTCTTCCCCAAACAGATTGCTCTTAATCTCTAGCAAACGTGCGCGGAATCAAAGTAGAGCCGACTCCCTACGCCCTGGAGTCCGCAAGAAGGTCGCGGGGGCAAGAGATCGGTCCCCATCAGGTTACTGGATGCCGGCATCGAGCGGTCAGTTCCAAGTGAAGGGCGGGAGGGAACAGACCCCGCGGCGGAGAGAGAAGGCGGCGAAACCGGCCGAGGAGGGTGACTGTGAGGGACGCACAACCTTCCGTGCTAAAGGAATGGCGCCGCCGCTGGAGAGGCTCACGCCGAGGTTGCCGCGGTTGGGAGGGCGCTAGGACTTCACATCTTCTCCAGTCTGTACGTGTCGAAGATGTTTCTTCAGGAATTCAGTTATCTCACTGTCAAACAGAAGAACCAAACCTCTGCAGAATGAACTATTTAGCAAGAAAAGTAAAAGGCTAGTACGTTGATGTGGAGTACCAAGGAAATTAAAAGGCTACTACGTTGATCTTAGGTTGAAGGATCTTGCGATTATTTAATTATAGGAGTTCAGAACATATACAAGTGAATGCTGCTGTATGATCGTTCTAGCTGAACCTCCTAATAATCTGAACTGAAAGGACAGAAATGACGAGCGTACTGCATAATCAATGAAGCAATATACAATGTCCTAGAGATCAATGTTCTCTAAATTTTGTAGTAAGAGTTTCTTTCAAACAATGCGAGATCCGCAAAATATAAAGTATACCATCATTCAGAGAAAACAAAAATAACGAAAACACCATGTAATACTAAGACTGAATCTCTTCATGTCTGATAAGCACAGCAGAATCTCAAGATAATTAAATTCATTTTCAAGAACGCAATGTCTGTAGTGCATTTCGACATGGGCTAAGACAATGGCAGAAAATCCCAATTACAGTTTGACGCGAACTAAAGGTTATAATTTTAACTGATCTTATGTCATCTCAGTTGGTGGGTTTTTGTTTTGACACTTGCGGCTATTATGACCAACTTGCTTGCAACTCCCGCATTTCCGTTTCGTATTCGGATTCTCACCATCATTCTTTTTTCCCTTATCTCCATGTCCCTTTATTCTCTTGCATCTACCCTTAGTACGAACATCAGTTGGTGGTAGGACTCCAATTTCCGATGAAATGCTACAGCCAAGAAAAGCCTCATGTTCTTCTTGCCTTGTAAGCGAGACAGCAGAAACCAACTTAGATAGATGTTCCTCCATACTGTGCAAACTAGTTGTGAGGAAGTCCATGCCTTTCTCAGAGTTCTTAGCAACTTGAACCAATGTTTCGAACTTGTTGTGTGCATCGGAAATTTTCTTTCTCTTAACTACATCAACCGGGTCAGTGGGCTTTTCCGCAAGTAAGTTACCCTCACTGTCATATACACTATCCCTGCACAAAACGATTATGTCAGCCACTAACTCAAAGAAAATAGCATAATTACTCTAGTAATATTTTCCTTTTGCAATTTTTCTCCCTTCTTTTTAGGACAAAGGAGCTCAGTTGCTCATTAGTGTTTTCAACTTTGGCAGCCCTCAAGAACCGTATGATATGGCGGCATGGGATTCCAATAGATTCAAATAACATACAAGAACATTTAGCTACCATGGTTGATGTATCACACTGGACTTCTCTAACCTTATTGGAGGCATCGCTAATTGCCACAACTTTCATCTCCTCTATCATTTCAGTGCCCTGCACGTCACAATACTCTCTAGCAGCCAGTACCTCTTTTTGGAAATTATCAAACACCTCGTGTGTGAATACCTCACTACCTTGCTTCTCTATTTCCCATGATGTCAGAATCTGAGGCGTTGTATGGATGCTTGTGTTGTCAGCTATCAACTCTTCTTGTCGTTGACATTGTAAAGCTGTGTCAAATCTAAGCCAAAACTCGACAAATGCGAGCTTGCGACCAATAAAACGGTTGAAAAATGAATTTGCACTCTCCGACCTTGATGTAGTTCTAAGAATGCCTGCTAGGCGTATGTCCCTGAAAGAGGCTGGGATCCACAACTCACGAATCTTGTACCTAGTAGCCAACCACTCGTTGTCTTTCAACTTATAATCAGAAATGAAAGAGTTCCATGTCAACTCAAATTTTTCACGTGTTTCTGTGATGTGCCTATGCTTGCTTTGTGACATGAGTACAATGTTTGTTTTGCCTTCTCATTGACTCGACGGTTGGATCGGATCAGATGATGCTTACTAGGTGTCACTAGTCCATGATTGTAATGCTCGACTAATGAAGCTATCATATACTTGTTATCACTAGTCCTCTTGACAAAAATACGAGCATCACATCCGCACCTCGTTTCCTTCCTTTTACATTTTTTTAAAATCTTCTTTGAGGGATTGGTGTTCGTCACAGCTTTCGGCATGGGATTAGCAGTATTCATACCTTTTTTTGACTTAAATCCTTGTCTGTCGCATAAGAAGCGCTTCCACATGACTACGTCATCCACTAGCTTCTTGTGCTACCCAACACGGACTCCAAATCCAACATGATGCGCATATGACTTGTAAAATTTCTCCACAGAGTCAATATCGTCAAATATCATCCCTACTACTGGCTTCAATTCCTCTACACATTCAGGCATGAATGATGAACACTGTAACACAATAACGATGAGTAAATCAGTACCAATGCATATCTATATAAATTTTAAAATTGAGAGTGCACGGTGTAGTGTTTGGCTAGATACGCGCGCACACGTACAGGTATACTTGACGTTCTCCTGGGCGTACTGAAACCATCCTTATTAGTTGGTGGAGCATCGACGGATGATTGAGCACCAACAAATTCATGTGCAGGCGTGCTACTGTTTACTTCCATGATCTGCAAGGATGGTTTGACCATTTGTCAGTACACATCTAAACGTGTACATGTATCACGCAAATATTTTTCAAACGTGACTGTGATAAATCAAGATAAAAGGACGTGAAACCACCATGCCCAGCTATACGTGATCTTGAACTCTACTACATACACAAGCAAGACTGTGGGTGCAAGCCTTGGATTGGATCGATGCATTGTTTATATAGCCAGAAAGATACATGTACACGGATTTGAAGATGTCAGATACAATAATGATCAGGTCCTTGCCCAGCTGTGTGGTAAGAGAGAGCTATGAAACGCATCTACGAACAGTAATGGTACCGATGGAAAAGGAGCTTCTGATTGTGATTTTCACCTATTCTCTTTGGCGTCGAGGATCCTCTATGGCGTGTAGGCGTCGGGTGGTCAGCCGGCGGCCAGAACCCTAGGACGATCCAGATGAACAAAGAGAGATGGAGATCTGTTTGCGGTATGAGACCGCTGAGATGTTTAGGGGGGTTTTCACAAAAAATAAATTAGAGCGGAGGTGGAAGCACGCCTATTTAGATCAGGCCACAGATTTTGGATTGGACGTCCCGGGTTGATTTGATTGCATAATTGCACAGACTGGGTGATTGCATAGCAAATGCTTCCGTGGATTAATGTGATATCTCTATTTTAAAACTTTGTATTGTGCTTTTAGTATATAATAGATTTACAATGTATTTGATGCCTACATATCTGAACTATACACATATGTTCGTGCTTTTGCAAAAATTAATAGGTATACATTTGTACTTCCATGTCCCCATGTGGCCATGTAGCTCCGCCGATGCGTGCAGCCTCTGTAGTATGTAGTCTGTACACTGTACTACGCCATGCATACAAAGTCCTCTTTCGGTCTTTCCTTGTCACGACAACGTGCACACACACACATGGTACGTGTACCTTGTTGTCCTGTAGAAGAACACGTACGTTAGCGTTACTGAATCCTCACGTGGGAGCGAGTAGGTACTGCAGAAGCAGGGGGGCAAAAACGGAAGCGAGCTGCGGGACGCAGGCCGTCGTTTGCAATTGCAGGAATGAGGAAGCTGCGCTCCCCCGATGCAGGATGGCGGTGTCTGGCCCAAGCCGAACAGGCAATGCAAGAGGGGTGCCCGAGTTCCATGCTGCCGTGCCCGAGTTCTCGGATCCCGTATGATATCGACTGCATTCCACGCAGGCGCTCCATTCTGCAGGAGTCGGAACAGCAAGCCGATGCATGCGGCATGTGCGACCTACTCGACCGATTTGCCGCTCCCGTTCCGGTGAATCGGTCGTATAGGTGGACCGGCCGAACACGTACGAAGATGCGTGCGAGCGTCGTACGTGTGTGCAAGGGAAAGCGCCGGCGCGCCCACCTACGACTACGAATGGCAAATGCTTTGGCCTTCTTCCTGCATGGGATGGCCGGATGGGACCATGGGTTTCTGATTGCGCCTTGCGACAACCTGTGCCGATGCCAGCGGTACCACACCAGACGGGCGCTTCCGGCGCCGATCACATTCTGTCTCCGGCGTGCGCTAGGGACCGAGATCCGGTGCCTCGCTGTGGGCAAGGCACCAATGAACAGTTTCATACCTTGCGGACTGAGCCGTCGGATCAAAAATAGATGGCCAAGATTAAACACTGTAGCAGGAGCACTGTACACGCTACTGTACTAAACACAATGCAGACAAATCACGGTACCGCATGTACTGTAGCCGGACACTGTAGCACATGCCTGTTCATATCGTCTGGCCCATCAATTCTTGATCCAACAGCCAAAATAGGGGTGCAAGGCATAGGACTGTTCATTGGTGCCTTGCTCACAGTGAGGCACCGGATCTCAGTCCGTGCGCTAGCGCTAGCTCGGCGTTGGCAGCTCGCTTCCGTCGAGCAAACCGGACGGAGCGCCGCCCGAGGCGCCTTAATTCACTGCGCTAACGGGCCGAGCGCGTCGCTCTCCTCTCTCCTCGGGCGCCGCTGCCGCTGCTGCTTTGCGCCGCTGTGGAAGAAATTTGTCCTGCCTTCGACGTGAGCTTCGTAAACATTTTTAGGAGATAATGGATCTTCGCACCATCCATTCAGCGTACTCCGTTGGGGTATTATTTTGAGTCATCAGTAAAGTAGAAAACTATTATTTTGATTCATCGTTGCTCGCCCTGCACACAACTCCAGGTTGTCAAAATGCCATGCAGGTTCCAGGCGACATGAAAGCAAAGTTCTAATTCTATCTTCCTTTACAAACCCATGCGTATATATTTCTGCTAGCTACTTCTACTGGTCAGATCTCCATCGGCACATGTATGTATTATGTATTAGTAGTGGACATGCACAAGCAAGTCAAGTCAAGTTCTTTGATTAATTAAATAACTACCCCAATTTCCCTTGAATGCATCTATTAACCTTCTAATTTAATTTTGTGATGATTAGCAAAAAAATCGAATCAATTAGAAGTTAACTCAAATTAGTAATTCAATTCAAAAATTTGGGTTATCACAAAGAGATATAGTACAAATTGATAAATGCATATGTACTTAATTGAGTATACATATCCATATGTATTCGTGTTGAATATTTAAACAGTAAATAAATTTTAATTTTAATACAAAACATAAAAGAGATCGGGTTGTACACGTAACAAGCCAACAAAAACAATAGAGATACACATATTTGAAAATCTAGGTCTAAAGTACAAATAGATATATACACGTGCGTTGTAGAGTATTAGTATCAATAAATACACATGGTTGGATATACAAAAATAATTAAGAGCTAGACCTCCCACAATAGTTACATGAGATCTCGGTAGACTGATCTAATATCAACTATCGGCGATCTCACTTATATAATATCCAATCTAAACTAATAGAAATATAAGATACAAGGAAGTGATCAACATATGGGACAAACTTTAACCATGGTCCGCATAAATAATAGCGATTAAAGAAACTAATTACATTAAATTTAAGCAAATCAAAGTTTTTGATTTTCCATTTTACTTTGATGGACACATTTATTGATAGAGTGAAAGTTACATGTCTTACAAACAAATGCATGTGTAAAAATGCTAGATATCCGAATGCGGATGGAGGACGTGGAGTACATAACTGAGGGAATAAATTTACTTGGACAAGATAAAGTAAAATACTCATTGTGTAGTTTCTCTACCTATCAATAAGATTCTTATGTTCACTTTGCTAACAAAACAAAAAATTATACACATATTGATATCTTGAACGTTATCATTAGTAGGGTAGAACTAATTTGTCTTCGCAATTGTATATACACCAAAGATCTGGTCTTAATACGACGATTATGTGTTATAATAGACCACAATCAATAGATTTCAGTAACTATGCATAAGAGTCATGTGGCCATATACAAATTATTTACGTTTCAAATTTGTATTGTCTAACTCCGTATTAATTTAATAATACACATCCAAACTATAATTTATATTTTAGTCGTGCAATGATGTAACATTAAATAACAATTGTATGCTAGCTTGCCATGTGAATTCACTTCTATAGATTGATTTAATATCTCCCCTACAAAATGTACATTATGTTACCGACACGATTTTTGAATCTTCAAGTAATCATGCAGCCACAAACTAAAGATGATTGAACGAGTTTAGCCACACATTTGATTTTTATTTACCATGCATAAAAAAATTCATGACAAGAACCGTATTAATCTTAACTATATAATATAAGACTAGGAATTCATATGTATATTTTATAATATTTTGGGACGTTGTCCTTGCATTTGCGAGGGCCACCATGCTAGTTCTGACCCAAAAGAAAGGACAACCAAGTTAACTGACAGAAATCTAGCTAGTGTCGACAACGGCTAGAACTGCTACAGTTAACTGAAGAAATCAAGAGCTATGATGCCGTTCGAAGTTCAGAGATCAGTATGCAGGATTTAAACCAGGATCGCTCGTACGAAGCCGACGCCTGCGTGCAGCGGCGCACTAGCTGCACGCACTGTCTCCTCATCACCAGCGTCTCGATCGGTGAGGCCGGCAGCCGCACCGTGCGCGCACACCACCACTCATCTAGTCACCTCGCCCAACACCGCACCGGCTGCTCGCCTGTTACCGCCACAGCGCCACTGCTTCGGTGGTGTGGCCGTACTACTCCGTAGTGCAGATAGGCTGTGAAATGAGCATCACCTCGTTTCTGCATTGCGCCAGGGAAGAGGTCGCCGTGCTCCTCCTTGCTCATGGGCTCATGGCATACCGGTTTCAGAATTCAGACATGCCTCATTGAGATTCAAATTTGTTCTCGATCGACGAAGCAGAAGGGAACCAGTAACGGCCCTCGATCGCATTGAATCGCATACACGGGAAGGGGAGACCGAAACAGGAGCTACGCGCTCCAGTGGCAGGTTGGGCTAAACCATGCGATGCACATGCCTCCACGCCCTTCTGCTTCGTGGGGCTAGGCTATGGCTTGCCCCTGTTTCAGAAGTAGAAACAAGAACAGTTGTGCCTGAAGACCTGTGATGCAGTGCGGTGTATGCAGAGCACGGCGAAGGGGGGTGTGGGGGACCCCTCCAGTGGGACCGTTTCCTGTTCCTGATGTGTTCCAAGTCTGCAAACTAGGTTGCCACAAGTGTAGGTTACAGCAGGCAAACAGTTAGGTTTAGGGCAACTGCCTAGGCAATTCAATCCGTATGACATTCAATGTATCAGATATACTCCTCTGAAAGGGAATTGCATCAGGCATACTAGCTTCCTGTTCCTATGAATCAGCTTTATTCTACACAGAAAGCTTATTTCTACTCCACTTCAGCTAGTAATTCTTTATACCGCCCCAAATTGCACCCCTCGACGAAGCTAATTAGCTGCATTTCTTTGAAACTTACATTTTGTACTCCAGGCTACAGTTTCAAACGACATGCTTCAGGCTACATTCTACAAAACGAAATGCTTCAGGCTACATTTTCAAACGAAATGCTTCAGACTTTGAAGACTTGTACATAGCATAGGACGCATGTTTGTTGGAGAGCATTAATCAAAAGCTAGGAGCAGCAAACGATGGTCTGACAACAGCGGCAATGCTTGCTCAGATACACACATTCCAGACCGATCGCCATGAATGCTTCGTTCAGAGTTCAGACCTCATCTACACCGGCGGGCTCTCGATCCAAAAGAATCAAACCTGCATATTATATTGACAGAAGGCAGCCGTAGCTGTAGTAAAGGAAGGATCTTTCCTGCTTGGGACATTTGAAATCGATGGCCTCATTATTTTTCCTGGCAGAAGGTATGTTTCCAAGGTCTTCTTCTTCTTCCCCACTGCGTCATCCACCTCCTTCCTTTACTATCTCTGACCTTGTGCCAGCAGCAACTATGGCTACACAAGGAAGCACTTAATCTGCCCAACTAACATATTTTTGCAAAAAACATACCGTACATATGTCCCCATAAAGAATGATCAGAGACCTTAAACATTTTAATCCAAATATGAAACAACAATATATGGCTACCTTGTCGTATCACTAGTGGGGACGGGGCCTCCAGTCCCGGCCCGTAAGGGGCTTTAGTCCCGGTTTGCAAACCGGGACCCCAGCCGCGGGACCTTTAGTCCCGGCCCGCTTACCAACCGGGACTGGAGGGTGTCCACGTGGGCACCTCGGAGCGAATCAGGGCCAGGACCTTTAGTCCCGGTTTGTAACACAGACCGGGACTAAAGGTCATCTGCAGATTTTTGTTTTTTGCTGTAGGGTTTTAGGGTTTAGGGGTTTTAGGGTTTTAGGTGGGGGATTAACGTGATGCCTCGTTTGGTGCCTTGGTGTTCGGGAATTAGTTTATGCATATATATAAGATTAACTTATCTTACAAGCGAGCATATATATACAATTATATGGAGATCAGAATTATCGGGACAAGAGCCCGTCTATTCGATTACATGGACCAACATTAGTAATGGCCCCTAGCTACACTAAATCGTCATTTGTCGTCTATAGCTTCTATTCTCAGAAAGGTCGCCAGCTCCTCTGCAACAGCAATCGCGCGTTGCTCTGGTAGGTACTTCTCCCGCATGGCCGTGTACTATATAAGAAGAGGAGATGAATATGAATATCAATCATGATAACAAAGAATGACGAGTAAAAATAGAGGTGTGAATGTTTATTGCTTACATCGTATCTGTAATCCTTGTGCTCAGAGGTAAACGTGCGAATGGTCTCGCAAACATAGTATCCACATAGATGCGTCCCCCGTGGCTGCTGGTCGCACTTTACGAGAATAGAATATATATAATCAAAATAATAATCTAGCATTACAAAAGTATTGAAAATAGAAGAAGTTATATGTAGAAAATGAATTGAAATAACTGAACAAGTTATATGTAGACAATGAATTGAAATAATTGAACAAGTTATATGTAGACAATGAATTGAAAAACTTACAGACAATAGCAACTCATAAGCGATTTGTCGAGGGCGTCGGCATTGTACATCTGGAAGAGTTCATCAAAGTCGATATGGATGTCTTCGGGACGGCCGTAGTACTCCCGTGGGACAAGCGCCACGATCATCGTTCTCCCTTTCTTTGATTCACTTAAGTACCATGTATGCAAGTAACGCATATTTGTTGGGAGATCATCAAACTTATCTTTGCTGACCAAAGGCGCTCCCATGACAAAATGTGGCTTAGGGGCTACCACAGCCTTGGGTACCACGTCGTCTTGGGAAGCCAGAATGACTTCAACCGGGATACCCCATTCATCCGCCCACTTCTTTGCTAATCCCAAATCTTGCCCCTGCACCAGAGAGGGAACATTCTCGGGTAACACCCTGAGGGGTGGGATCGACTGTTTGGCCTGTTGTCCAAGCTGAGGAACGTCTGATCTTATTTTGCTTGTAGTTGAACTTGATTTGCTCCCACTTGCACTTGCACTTGCACGTGACTTGCTCTTTTGCCCTTCCTTCTGCAATGTGCGTGTATAGTCGTCAGGCTTATGGTGTAAGTCATACTGTGATGGAAGGGTCATGAAGTATTTTGCATATGCTATTTGCTTCTCGGTGTATTCCGGGCGGGGCTCGGGTTCCTTCTTTTTCATCTGCGCCTCATAATGTTCCTTTGCTATCCTGGCGTTTTCCTCGTCGGTACGATCATAAGGTCTGATAGGAAGATTAGCATGAGGTACCTTTCGGAGGGGCGACAGTTTGCGCTTTGGGGAGCTCCGTCGCTTAGAACTCATGGACGGAGCGTTCTTGCTGACACGCTTCCGCTTAGTATCCTTAGCGGGCGGCGGCGGAGACGGCCGACCCAAGTCCGGCGGCGGTGATCGAGATGGACTCGTGTTGTGGTGGCCGTCGTCATGTGGAGGGCTTGGAGGTGATGGAGGTGTAGGTGACCTGCGACGACTCGGAGGCGGTGTTGTCCTTGGGGCCGAGCCTGGAAGCTTGATGTAGTTCTTGTCCCATAGGATGACTCCACCCAGTACTTCTCCGAGTGTCCTCTCATCTTCGGGTCCAGCCATGTCGAGCTCCATATCATGAAACCCCGCCATGATTTCATCCACCCCGACTTTAGCAAAGCCAGCTGGAATCTCACGGCCATGCCAGCGTGCATCAGGGCCAGAAGGTAAAGCTTGTCCGACGGCCACCTTCATGGATATGTTCTTGAATTTCTGATGGAGTTCACATGATGTTGACTCCTTGATTCCATCCACGGGGTAGCCGGGACCGCCCTCTATCATTCTTCGTGCATCGTCGGGCGGGGCCTCAGATTCAGCCACGCTGCTTTTCCGCTTAGATGGGGCGCCGATAATATCGAGTCCAGGATCTTCCTGGCGCGCTACTCCTCTAAGCTCGTCAATCTGCTTCTGTTGCTCGTTAAGCCTGGCAAGCAACTGGTTGAACTTGTCATTCTCCTCATCCTGCTGTCGCTTCTTTGCTCTCGCTCGGCTTCTGTAAGTGTCTTGGTCTCTGGCAAACCCAAGCCACCACGGGTAAGAAGGACCGAAGCCTCGCGTTCGTCCTCCATGTTCGTCATTGCCGAGGACCAGTGTGAGCAAATCTTTCTCTCTATCTGCAGTGAATTGTCTTTTTCCCTCTTTAATTTCTTTCACTGTCTTTTTCCAATTCTCCCTGGGTATCCTAAGACTGCCACTGCAGATGAGGTCCCCTGTTTCTTCGTCGTACGAACCACCATGCGCAAGGAACCAATTCCTTGCTCTCATTTCCCACTCATCACGGATGGGTTCAGGTACGATGCCTTTAGCTAGCAGATCTTGCTCTTTCTTATCCCACTTTGGGATGGCAGTCTCATAGCCCCCTGGCCCCAGCGTGTGGTGATATTTCTTCTTGTCGGCATTTTTCTTGTTCTTTTCTGATAATGCCTTGGCATCTTCTGACTGCTTGTACTCCTGAAATGCCTTCCAGTGATTCGCCTGCTTGGCTAGATACCCCTCGAATACTGGCACTTTCTTTGTCTTCAGATAGTCTTTCCATAGCTTCTTCTTCCAGCTACGGAACAGTTCGGCCATCTTCTTTAGAGTCCACTGCTTGACTTTGGCCCTCAGTTTTTTTGCGGCGTCTTCATTCTCACATTCTGGCAGGTTGAAATGTGACATGATATCATTCCAAAGATTATCTTTGTACCTTTCGGCGACATAGTCACTATCGGCTGCCCCTTTGCGCTTGTTCCACTCCCGAACGCTGATCGGGACGTGATCCCTAACGAGAACTCCGCATTGCTTCTTGAATGTGTCAGCAGCATTCTTAGGAAGCTTTGGTTCGCCCGTAGGCAATATCACCTCAAAGGTGTAATGCGTCCGTGCGTCCAACTTTTTAGTCGGGCCTCGTTTCGTAGCTTTGCTCGATGTGGAGGCCTAAGAGGGAGAAACATTCGTCAAATGAATGTATATGTATACAATATAGAGCTATCTCCAATATTTTTCACATATTACAAGTGATTGTCGAACTTCATATGTATACCTCGCCGGACTTTATTATTTCTCCACCGGCTTCTCCACCGGCTTATCCATCAGTGGAGCTATCACCTTCTCCGTCATTGGAGCTATCTCCGGCCCCATCGGCTTCATCTTCGTGTCGATCAACCTCCATTCCATCTCCGGAGGGGTTTAGATATGACGACGGAGATTCTGCAGGTTCAACGTCGGGGGCGTCTTTGATTATATCTTCGATAAGTTCTTCCTCTTCGAGGTTCCTGCTATGTGGATCCATAGTTCTGCAAAAAACGAACATTTGATTAACTAATAAACTAACAAACTATATATGATGCAAAATAATTCTATTCTAACTAAATAACTCTATTCTAACTAAATAACTATTCTAACTAAAATAACTCTATTCTAACTAAAATAATTCTATTCTAACTAAATAATTCTATTCTAACTAAATAACTCTATTCTAACTAAATAACTATTCTAACTAAAATAACTCTATTCTAACTAAAATAATTCTATTCTAACTAAAATAATTCTATTCTAATTAAATAACTCTATTCTAATTAAATAACTCTATTCTAACTAAAATAATTCTAACCCTAATTCTATATCTAACTCTATCTAACTAAATTCTAACCCTAATATAAATTCTAACCCTAATATAAATTCTAACTAAATAATCCTAAACAAAACCCTAAACCTAAACAATCTAACCCTAACCCTACTTTCAAAAAAAAAACTATACCCTAACTGTAAACTGTCTAACCTGCAGGGCTGCAGCCGGCCGGCGAGATGAGCGGCGGTGCGGCGGCGAGCGGCGCTGATGCGGCGGCGGTGCGGCGCTGGCGCGGCGGCGGTGCGGCGGCGGGCGGTGATGGGCGGCGCGCTCGGGCGCGGGTGCGGGCGTCGGCGGGCGGCGGGCGCGGGTGCGGGCGTCGGCGCTCGGGCGCGGGTGCGGGCTTCGGCGGGCGGCGGCGCGGCGGCGCTGCGGTGATGGGCGGCGCGCGCGCGGACGTCGGCGGCGAAATCCGGCAGCCTGGCGGCGTCCCGAAAAATTCCTCGCGCGCGAAAACTGCTAAGTCCGAAACGCTGGGGAAGAAGGCGTTTTATACCCCGGGACCTTTAGTCCCGGGCGGTGGCTCAGGCCGGGACTAAAGGGGGCCTTTAGTCCCGGTTTGAGCCACCGCCCGGGACTAAAGGCCTCGGGTGGGGATTTCAGCGGCCAGGGCCTTTAGTCCCGGTCTGTGGCACGGACCGGGACTAAAGGCCTATTTTCTGTTTTTTCTTTTATTTGTTTAGTATTCTGTTTGCATATTTAAGAATTTAACAAAACTATAAAAATGAAAAGTGTTTGAAATTGAATACATAATTCAAAACTATTTTCTATTTTAAAAATTAATTACTTTAACTATCCTAACTATTAAATATTTTGCCATTTTTAATTAAAAACTATGTTTATTAATATTCTTTTTGCATATTTGAGTATTTGACAAAACTATAAAAATGAAAAGTGTTTGAAATTGAATAGATAATTCAAAACTATTTTCTATTTTACAAATTAATTATTTTAACTATCCTAACTATTAACTATTTTGTTGTTTTCAATTAAAAACTATGTTTATTAATATTCTTTTTGCATATTTGAGAATTTGATAAAACTATAAAAATGAAAAGTGTTTGAAATTGAATAGATAATTCAAAACTATTTTCTATTTTACAAATTAATTATTTTAACTATCCTAACTATTAACTATTTTGTTGTTTTCAATTAAAAACTATGTTTATTAATATTCTTTTTGCATATTTGAGAATTTGATAAAACTATAAAAATGAAAAGTGTTTGAAATTGAATAGATAATTCAAAACTATTTTCTATTTTACAAATTAATTATTTTAACTATCCTAAGTATTAACTATTTTGTTGTTTTCAATTAAAAACTATGTTTATTAATATTCTTTTTGCATATTTGAGAATTTGATAAAACTATAAAAATGAAAAGTGTTTGAAATTGAATAGATAATTCAAAACTATTTTCTATTTTCAAAATTAATTATTTTAACTATCCTAAGTATTAACTATTTTGTTGTTTTCAATTAAAAACTATGTTTATTAATATTCTTTTTGCATATTTGAGAATTTGATAAAACTATAAAAATGAAAAGTGTTTGAAATTGAATAGATAATTCAAAACTATTTTCTATTTTCAAAATTAATTATTTTAACTATCCAAACTATTAACTAGTTTGCCATTTTCAATTAAAACTATATTGATTTATATTCTTTATGTATATTTTAGAATCTGATAAAACTATGAATATGAAAAGTGTTTAAAATTGAATAAGTAATTCAAAACAATCCTATCGGCGACAGGGGTAGGGGAGAGGTAGTAGCCCGCCGGGAGGAGTGCCATAGGAACGAAAGAACTAGTGAGCCGACTTTTTTTCTAAAGAGCGGTGATGACCGATCCATACAATTATTCACATCATGCATTACATAAAAGATTTAATACATTATTACATTATTGCACCAACAATCCTATCTATTATTTCTGTTTTCTTCTGGGTTGTAGCCATGGAGAATCTTCATCATTCAGTAGGATGCTTGGGTCAGTCTTCACTTTGAAGGGCGGAATTTCATGAAACTTATTATAATCTATTGACATGTCTGTCTTGTCATCTACTCTCACGATGTTTCTTTTCCCTGAAAGAACTATGTGGCGCTTTGGCTCATCGGACGATGTCTTCTTTTGCTGATTTCTTTTTCTCGTTTTTGTAGACATGTCCTTCACATAGAAAACCTGAGCAACATCGTTGGCTAGGACGAATGGTTCATCCATGTACGCAAGATTATTGAGATCCACTGTTGTCATGCCGTACTTTTGGTCTACAACTACCCCGCCACCTGTCAGCTTCACCCATTTGCACCGAAACAAAGGGATCTTAAAAGTAGGTCCATAGTCAAGTTCCCATATCTCCTCTATGTACCCGTAATATGTTTCCAAACAGTGCCCATTCTCGTCTGTTGCATCAAAGCGGACACCACTATTTTGGTTGGTGCTCTTTTTATCTTGGGCAACCGTGTAAAATGTGTTCCCATTTATCTCGTACCCTTGGAAAGTACATATAGTCGAAGATGGTGGCCTGGCCAAACAGTACAGCTGATCTCCAACGGTGTCGTCATTCATGAGATGTGTCTGCAACCAACTACCAAAAGTCTTCTCGTGTTCCCCTTTAATCCAAGAGTCAGCCTTCCCCGGGTTTTCGGAGCGTAGAATATTCTTGTGTCTCACGATATACGGAGCCACCACAGTGGAATTGTGTAGAACTGTGTAGTGTGCTTGAGAGAAAGAATGCCCGTCCATACATACTTTTGCTTTCCTTCCTAGTGTGCCTTTTCCTGTCAGCCTACCCTCATACCGAGATTCAGGAACACCAATCGGCTTAAGGTCAGGAAGAAAGTCCACACAAAACTCAATGACCTCCTCTGTTCCATAGCCCTTGGAGATGCTTCCTTCTGGCCTAGCACGGTTACGAACATATTTCTTTAAGACTCCCATGAACCTCTCGAAGGGGAACATATTGTGTAGAAACACAGGACCAAGAATTCTAATCTCTTCGACTAGGTGAACTAGGAGGTGTGTCATTATATTGAAGAAGGATGGCGGGAACAACAACTCAAAGCTGACCAGACATTGGACCACATCAATCTGTAACCCTGATAGACTTTCTCGATCGATTACCTTCTGAGAAATTGCATTGAGGAATGCACATACCTTCACAATTGCCAGACGAACATTTTCCGGTAGAATTCCCCTCAATGCAACCGGAAGCAATTGCGTCATAAGCACGTGGCAGTCATGAGACTTTAGGTTTTGGAATTTTTTGTCTTTCATATTTACGATTCCCTTTATATTCGACGAGAAGCCAGTCGGGACCTTGATACTGAAAAGGACTTCAAAGAAGATTTCCTTCTCTTTCTTAGTAAGAGCGTAGCTGGCACGCCCTTGAAACTGCCCTGGATGCATGCCATCTCTTCCTTTATGACGTTCCTGGTCCTCCCGTGCTTCCGGTGTATCTTTTGACTTCCCATACAAGCCCAAGAAGCCTAGAATATTCACGCAGAGATTCTTCGTCAGGTGCATCACGTCGATTGCGGAGCGGACCTCATGGACTTCCCAATAGGGTAGCTCCCAAAATATAGATTTCTTCTTCCACATGGGTACGCGCTTATCAGGGCCATTAGGAACAGGTTGGCTGCCAGGACCCTTTCCAAAGATTACTTTTAAATCTTTGACCATATCAAATACTTCAGCACCAGTACGGATGACAGGCTTCCCCCGGGGTTCTGCCTTGCCATTGAAATGCTTGCCTTTTTTCTTTAAGGGATGCTTGGGCGGAAGAAAACGACGATTGTACGGGTACACATTCTTCCTACACTTGTCCAGATATATACTTTCTGTCTGATCTAAACAGTGCGTGCATGCATTGTATCCCTTGTTTGACTGTCCTGAAATGTTACTAAGAGCAGGCCAATCATTGATGGTTACGAAAAGCAACGCTCGAAGGTCAAATTCCTCTTGTTTGTGCTCGTCCCACACATGTACACCTGGTTCGGCCCACAGCTGTAAAAGTTCATCAACTAATGGCCTTAGGTACACATCAATGTCGTTGCCGGGTTGCTTTGGACCTTGGATAAGCACTGGCATCATAATGAACTTCCGCTTCATGCACAACCAAGGAGGAAGGTTGTAGATACATAGAGTAACGGGCCAGGTGCTGTGACTGCAACTCTGCTCCCCAAAAGGATTCATGCCATCTGTACTCAGACCAAACCATAAGTTCCTTGCGTCACCTGCAAATCTCGGGAACTCTCTCTCGATTTTTCTCCACTGCCAACCATCGGCGGGGTGCCACAACTTATCGTCTTTCATACGATCTTCCATGTGCCATCGCAACAACTTCGCATGATCTTTATTTCTGAACAGACGTTTCAACCGTGGTATTATAGGAGCATACCACATCACCTTGGCAGGAACCCTCTTCCTGGGTGGCTCGCCCTCAATCTCACCAGGGTCATCTTTTCTGATCTTATACCGCAATGCAGTGCATACCGGGCATTTATCCATATTCTCATACTTCTCACCGCGGTAGAGGATGCAGTCATTAGGGCATGCATGTATCTTCTGCACGTCTAATCCTAGAGGGCAGACAAGCTTCTTTGCTTCGTACGTGCTGGCGGGCAATTCGTTCTTTCTTGGAAGCATCTTCTTCATCAGTACCAGCAACTTTTCGAATGACGAGTCAGTCACACCGGTCTCTGCCTTCCACTTCAGCAATTCCAGTGTGCTACCCAGCTTCTTCTGGCCATCTTCACAAGTTGGGTACAACAATTTGTTGTGGTCCTGTAACATCTGCTCGAACTGCAACCTCTCATTTTCTGTGTCGCAGCCTCGCCGTGCTTCAGAAATGACCCGGCCAAGATCATCAGCGGGCTCATCTGGTTCCCGTTCTGCACCCTGATCTTCTTCTTCATTGTCTTCCATTGCGGTATCAGCATACTCAGGGAACATAGATCGGTAGTTGTCATCATCGTTCTCTTCTTCTTCATCGTCGTCTTCCATCATAACCCCTCTTTCTCCGTGCTTGGTCCAAACATTATAGCCCGACATAAAACCGGACCGAAGCAGGTGGCTCTGAATGACTCTTGAGGAAGTGTAGTCCTTCTCATTCCGACATTCAACACATGGACAAAACATATAGCCACCACCATGCTTGTTCGCATCGGCCGCATCTCGAAAAGAATGCACGCCTTCTCTGTAAGCGGCGGTGCGTCGATCACCGTACATCCATGGATGGCTCATCTGCGTCATGCAACAGTATATCAAACACAATCACGATCCTAAAAATTAGTACCGCACGGTCTAAACGAGGAAATATAGTTGCTAACCTTTTAGAATAAGTGGAAATAAAGAGGAAGAGGCTTAAGCGTGGCTCGGGCACCTCATATCGTAGTTGTGTTCGGTGAACTGAAGCGGCATCGCTCTAACAAACATTTCAACAAACACCTCTAGTGCATCCAAGCAAAAAGGAGAGCTAGCACACACTCACACACTTTCATCCAAAAAAATGCAAGAGGGGAGAGAGGGGCTGCAGGGGCCATATATATAGGCAGAGTACTTTAGTCCCGGTTTGAGACACAAACCGGGACTAAAGGGGGCGCACATGCGGGCCGCCCAGCGCATAGCCCTTTAGTCCCGGTTTGTGTCTCAAACCGGGACTAAAGGCTCGTAACGGGCCGGGACCAAAGCCTCCCGGGCGGCTGGCGAATTTGGGGCGACGTGGCCGGGCCTTTAGTCCCGGCCCAGATGGAGGCCGGGACTAAAGGGTCCAGGCCTAAGGCCCGTTTTCTACTAGTGTATGGTCTCTGCACCACTGCCCCCAGTGTACAATGGATAGCTAGTGTTGGACATGCATGTACTGATCAATGATAGATCCTACTACTGTGAGCAGTTACATGTCCTTATCTTCAATTTACTGGCATGTCTCCATTTCCCATCTTTGAGATACTATATGTTACTGAGAGTATCATAAAATTCCCATAAGTATGGGTCACCTTGGTCCATTGCTGGACATGCCTGTTTCTGGATATAGCTCCATGTCTCCATAACCTTCTAGTGCCATTTCTGGTCTCAAGGCTGAGGACCATGCCCTAGTGGCTACTACCTCCGTTCATAAATACTTTGTGCTCTTGGTTTGTTTAAAGTCAAACTTTGTGAACTTTGACTAAATATCTATGAAAAAATATTAATATTTATAGTATAAAATCTATTGTATTAGAATCTTGTTAAAGCATATTTTCAGATTATATCTATTTGGTATTATGGTTATTGATAATTTTTCTTAAATTCTTGATTAAAGTTTGTAAAGTTTAACTTAGACTAAACCCAGAACACGAACTAAATAAACGCGGAGGGAGTACTCTATGTTAGTGTAGTAGTGTCTGGCCAAAGAGGTTTAGGAGCAAGTTGATAAGAAATATCACTGCATGTGCATGCATGCAGCTTCACGGTGGAAAAAATTCAGAACTTGGTGTGTATTGTGAAGCCTTCATTGTACACAGTTTTTATTTGAGTACTGTATTAGCTTTGTCCCAGAAAACAGGATTGCATAGGATTTTCAACAGTCCCAACAATTAATATAGTCAATGAGCGCTCCACTTCAAACATGCTTCTGAACAATATAATGTTCGCACGCGGACAACGTTCAGCTCGTCGTGGCTTAATTGTAGGCACGCTGCTTCCGTAGAATTTCCTGCATGCCCGTTGAACTTGGAATTCAGAACGACTGTACGTGTACGTGCCCCTAATTGTTATATGCTCGTCGACATAGTACTAGTACTGAGTAGTGACTAGTGAGTACTCCCTCAAAAAAATTCAGAAAAGTTTTGACCGGTTTCACGTTGGTACTCTGACGTGCGTTTACCTTGAGCTTAATTTATACCGTAAGGAGTCTGTTGTAAGGTACAGTAGATTTGACGAAGCAAACAAGGTAGCAGTTGCATTGCATGGTTGCTACTTTGGTACCCACAATATTCATCGATAATCGCATCAAGAAATGTATTGTGATTGTCATTTAGCTTTTGATCATCCATGCATGCATGATGATGCGTAGCGAGGGGGCAGATGTACGTACGTGCGCCTGACGTTGTCGCGTGTTGGCGTTTTCCACTGCATGCCCTAACGTGCCATGCACGATGCGAACTTGTGTCAGGGGCGCCACATGCACACATGCATGGGACCAATCATACTGTACATCAGCTCAATGCTCAGATGCACACGTAATCGGACGTAAGAGATGGTACGACATGGATGTAGCCTAGCTACTGGGGATCAGTATGGCCGGCCCGCCCGATCGAGCCTCAAGCACGTAGAAAAAAATACGATCATGGGTAAAAAAATGAAAGGACCAATATATCGCCTGCACGATCGGACGTATCGGGACCATGCCGGCCGGCCACCGCCGCACCGCCCTTGCATCGATCCGGCCAATCCGCCCGTCTTACCCTCATCGGCTCCAAGCACCCTCCCGGCCAGCCATACGCCAATATTACCCAACTTTTTCGCTCCCGCAAGCACCTAAAGACGTGCCTTCACATTTATTCTATCTAGAATTATAAAAGAGGGGGATTGCTTATTGCAAAAGACCCTAGCGTTGCGCTCGTTCCAAATCTCCCACACGGTGAGCAATGTAAGAGAAGCCAACGCCTTCCGACGCGGAGTTATCCCGTCCGCCCATAATGTCCACCAATCCTTTATAGAGAGGGATGTGATGGGTTCGTAGCATGGAAAACAAAAAAATTCCTACGCATGAACATAAACTAGCCAAGAAAACTCTACGAGATGGTAGCAACGGAGAACTAACCCTCGAAGACCGCAAGCGGGGATTACGTTCCCGCACAAACGTTGCCGATGGAGACTCGACGAAAACGCACGTAGTCGACGTAGTCGTTCACTTGACGTAGTCGACGTAGTTGTTCACTTGACGATCTCAAGATCGTGTACAAGGCGCCAGAACCGGCGGCACCTCCGTACTCGGTCACACGTACGGCTTGTCGTCGTCTCCTCCACGCCCACGGTCCAGCGGGGCAGCGGAAGAGGGGATCCGCCGGACACTCCACACACACTTCTCTAAATGTATGAACTACGAACTAACAATCCGGCAGAGCTTCGCTAAACTAAGACGGATTTTGGGCAGCAACTTTGCGGGAGAGAGGAAGGGATCAAGCTAGCATGAACATGGAGGAGAGGGGGGCCTTTTATAGGAGAAGAGGGGGCAGCCCCAAGAGGGATGTGCGCAGCCCCTAGGAGAAAATCTTCTCCTCTTCATGGTGGTAACCCCCTCATCAATATGAGGTAACCCCCCATTTAATTTTGCATGACATTCATGCTAATTAAATTTATACTAATTGATTTAATAAAACATTTTTATTTCTTTAATATTTGTTAATTCATTCAATTAACAAACATTAACAAATACCCCCTTGAGTTATTTCGATATCCCGAAACAGTTTTGGTGCTTTTTTGAAACAACCCTCATGCTGTCTTGTAATTCGATCGGAGTATCGTATCCACTCAAAAACGACGGCGAACCTTAAGTGTGTCACCCTACGGTTCGTGAATAACATGGAAATGATCGAGACTCCTCTCCGATCAATAATCATCAGCGGGATCTGGAAATCTATGACGATTCCCACTTACTCAACTATGAACTAGTGATCGTGTGAACCAATAACAAACATAGTTAATTCCTTTTGTCTCGCGATATTATTACTTGTCCGAGATCCGATCATTTGGTATCAACCATACCTAGTTCGATCTCGTTCCCGGCAAGTCTCTTTACTCGTTCCGTGATAAAGCATTCCCGTGACCTAGTCACATGCTTGCAAGCGATTTCAATTCAATATCACCGAGAAGGGCCTAGAGAATATCTTCCTGTCATCGGGTCAGACAAATTCCACTCTTGATCCATGAGCCTCAACTAATACTTTCAGAATACCCAAATCAACCTTTATAATCACCATGTTACGGTGTGACGTTTGATATCATCAAAGCACTCTTTTGGTATCAGTGATTAACATGATCTCATGGTCTAAGGATTAGAACTATTTCGTATGAGTTTGATATAGCAATGAAACTTGATGACTTGATCGTATTGCTATTCGTACTATGGCTGTGAGTGTTCATCACATCATTCTTCTAATGATATGACCTCGTTATTAACAACATCCAATGTTCATGATAGGAAACCTTGATCATTGGTTAATCAATGAGCTAGTATAAAAGAGAGGCTTTACTAGGAACCTTTTAGTTTATTAATCACACAAGTATTAATGTTTCCGATTAATACAATTCTAGCATGAGAAATAAACATCTATTATGAACACAGAATAATATAATAATAACTTTATTATTGCCTCTCGGGCGTATTCCTTTCAGTCTCCCACTTGCACTAGAGTCAATAATCTAGATTACATAGTGATGAATCTAACACCCATTGAGTTCTGGTGCTGATCATGTTTTGTCTTGGGGAGAGCTTTAGTCAACGGGTCTGTAACATTCAGATCCGTGTGTGTACTTTGCAAATCTTTATATCACCATCCTTGACATGTTCACGGATGGAGTGAAATCGGCGCTTTATATGCTTGGAATTCTTGTGAGACCTTGGCTCCTTAGCATTGGCTATGGCACCATTGTTGTCACAATAGATAACCATTGGATCCAACGCACTCGGAACCACACCTAGTTCGGATATGAACTCCTTCATCCAAACTGCTTCCTGCGCTACTTCTGAAGCAGTAACATATTATGCTTCTGTAGATGATCTCGCTACCACGCTTTGCTTGGAACTCCTCCAGCTCACTGCTCCTCCATTCATAACAAATACGTACCCGGATTGAGACTTGGAGTCATCCGGATCGGTGTCGAAGCTTGCATCGACGTAACAACTTGCGACGAGCTCTTCTTCACCGCCATACACGAGAAACATATCTTTAGTCCTTCGTAAGTACTTAAAGATATTCTTGACCGCCGTCCAGTGTTCCAAACCTGGATCGGATTGGTACCTACTAGTCAAACTAATAGCATGTGCCACATCCGGTCTTGTACATAACATGGCATACATGATAGAGCCTATGGCAGAGGCATAGGGAATCTTATTCACTTCTTCTCTATCTTCAGCTGTAGCCGGACTTTGAGTCTTACTCAACGTCTTTCCTTGCAACATAGGTAAGAACCCTTTCTTACTTCCGTCCATTCTAAACTTCTTTAGAATCTTGTCAAGGTATGTACTTTGCGATAGCCCAATTAAGCATCTCGATCTATCTCTATAGATTTTGATGCCTAAAATATACGCCGCTTCACCAAGGTCCTTCATTGAAAACTTACTGTTTAAGTAATCTTTTACGCTCTTCAAAAGTTCCGTATCATTTCCAATAAGCAATATGTCATCCACATATAATATTAGAAATGCTACAGAGCTCCCACTCACTTTCTTGTAAATACAAGCTTCTCCATAAGTTTGGACAAATCCAAACCCTTTGATGACTTCATCAAAACGGAGATTCCAACTTCGGGATGCTTGCTTCAGTCCATAAATGGACCGCTGAAGTTTGCATACCTTGTTAGCATCCTTAGGATCAACAAAACCTTTGGGTTGTACCATGTACAACTCTTCCTCAATGTTACCATTAAGGAACACGGTTTTCACATCCATGTGCCAAATTTCATAATCAAAAAATGCAGCAATTGCTAACATAATCCTAACAGACTTTAGCATCGCTACAGGTGAGAAAGTCTCATCGTAGTCAACTCCTTGAATTTGTCGGAAACCTTTTGCGACAAGTCGTGCTTTATAGACGGTCACATTACCATCAACGTATGTTTTCTTCTTGAAAATCCATTTATTCTCAATGGCCTTTCGGTCATTGGGAAGTTCCACCAAAGTCCATACTTGGTTTTCATACATGGATTCCATTTCGAATTTCATGGCTTTATGCCATTTGTTGGAATCTAGGCTCATCATCGCTTCATCATACGTCGCAGGGTCATCGTTCTCAACATTGGCATTTACGACAAGATCACCGTACCGTTCAGGAGCGGCTCGTGTTCTTGTTGACCTGTGAGGTTCGGTAGCATCCTCTTTTGGAGTTTCATGATCTTCATCATTAGCTCCCACTTCATTTGGTGAAGTCACCACAGGAACGGTTTCCGGCGCTGCGCCACTCACCAATTCATGAAGAGGAGGTTCAATAACCTCATCGAGTTCTACCTTCCTACTATTCACACCTTTCGAGAGAAACTCCTTCTCCAAAAAGGATCCATTCTTAGCAACAAACACTTTGCCTTCGAATCTGTGATAGAAGGTGTACCCAATTGTTTCTTTAGGGTATCCTATGAAGACGCATTTTTCCGCTTTGGGTTCGAGTTTATCAGGCTGAAGTTTCTTCACATAAACATCGCATCCCCAAACTTTTAGAAATGACAGCTTTGGTTTGTATCCAAACCACAATTCATACGGTGTCGTTTCAACGAATTTAGATGGAACCCTATTTAAAGTGAAAGCGGCTGTTTCTAACGCATAACCCCAAAAAGATAGTGGCTGATCTGTAAGAGACATTATAGACCGAACCATATCCAATAAAGTACGGTTATGACGTTCGGATACACCATTGCGTTGTGGCATTCCAGCAGGAGTGAGTTGTGAAACTATTCTACATTCTCTCATATGTGTGCCAAACTCGTAACTTAGATATTCTCCTCCACGATCAGATCGTAGAAATTTAATCTTTTTGTTACGATGATTTTCTACTTCACTCTGAAATTCTTTGAACTTTTCAAACATTTCAGTCTTGTGTTTCATTAAGTAAATATACCCATATCTACTTAAGTCATCAGTGAAAGTAACAAAATAACGATATCCACCACGCGCCGGCATACTCATTGGTCCACACACATCAGTATGTATGATTTCTAATAAGTCTGTCGCCCGTTCCATTGAACCGGAAAACGGCGTTCTAGTCATCTTGCCCATAAGGCATGGCTCGCATGTCTCAAATGATTCATAATCAAGTGATTCCAGAAGTCCATCCGAATGAAGCTTCTTCATGCGTTTAACACCAATATGACCTAAACGGCAGTGTCACATGTATGCGGCTATATCATCATTCAACTTAATCCTTTTGGCATTCACGTTATGAATATGTGTTTCATTACTATCAAGATTCAAAAGAAATAAACCATTTTTCTCAGGTGCATGTCCATAAAAGATATTATTCATACTAGGACAATACCCGTGCATTGCAACATGTCAACAAATGATAATACTCCCTCCGTTTGAAAATATAAGATATTTTAGATTTGTGAAGTAAATTTATCTAGACATCTTTTAGTGTGTATTCGAGTGAACCTACACACTAAAAGATATATAGATCCATTTGCTTCACAAAGCTAAAACATCTTATATTTAAAAACGGAGGGAGTAATTACTAAAAAAGAACGAATCTCAAGTTTTCTCAGAAATCAGATTATTTCCAGGTTGCAATAGACGTAAATAAATCAACAACACATGAGAATCAGCTAACTAACAAGAAAAAGGAAAAACACATCTCACCGCTCTTGGTATGATTTACATCAATAACAATAAATATTTTCTTAGTCTGTTAAGAGTACTCCTTGAGCCCTGCACTTGCCGCTATTTGAATCACTGATATCTTGAGTGTCATGTTGATTTTGGTGCTAGCAGAGTTTTTCTCAAAATGATTTCTTTATATTATAGGAAAATCAAATGTATACAAGGAGCAGAAAAGGTAGAAAATGTAGATGACGTACCAATTGCCATGTGCACTCCAAGTTTAGATATCTTCGCTTCGCATGGGCCAGTATGGCAAGCGTAGCTGAACCCCCAGGAGTATTGATGCAGGTAGAAGAAGAATAGAGCACATGCACTCAACTCCCTCACACTCGTCAGTCTGCCAAAAAGAGGCAACATCGGATTATCAACAGAACAGGGCACATGAATCAACGCTGTTTCTATTTAGGTAGGATCAACAAAGAGCAGAACACGGCAGTCGCCTTGCAGGTACGGATTGCCTTCATATCCATGAGAGCAGTAGCAAATATCCTGGGTCATTTCTCTAATAGACGCACGCATGTTGCCGCTCACGCAGGCGTAGGACGCGGCCTTCGGTTCCACCTCCCGGCACATCTCTTTCCCTACGACTCAGTTGAAAACTGACGGCACCCTTCTGCTGGTGGACTCCCGAACTCCTTGCCATAGTCGGCCATGGACGTGGGTGTAGTGCAGTGCGCCGGTCGTGGACGTGAGTTCTGCCATGCGGTACGTTGTCTGTTGGACGCCTCCTCCGTCACGAGGAGCCATCAGTTCCATCTTCCCAGGAGGAGCAACGCTGGGGTGGTGGTCTCCTCTGCGCTCATGACCGAGGGGTATGAACATGGGTTCCATCGTCTTGGAGGAGTGGTGGCGGGGCCGGGGTGGCCATCGCAGTTGTGGTGTCAGGGTTGAGGGCATGCTCCGGAAGGACGTCGGCGAGGGACACCTCCTTGGTGAGCGCCCAGGAGGCATCGTACACGCCGAAGCCATCGATTGCTTTCCGGTTACGCGATTGTTCCGCTATATCGACCCGAGGCCTCATGTGGACGATAATGTCAATCTGTTTCCTCCTAACGGCCATGCAATGGTATCTACACTTCTTATAAAAGAGCAAACTTTATCTTTTCTATGTCCACCAAAACTAACGTACACAAGACAACAGGTACCCTTAGATCATCCACACTTAATGAAATCTAACCGTCAATATCGATTTGATCATCTACACTTCTTATAAAAGAGCAAACTTTATCTTTTCTATGTCCACCAAAACTAACGTACACAAGACAACAGGTACCCTTAGATCATCCACACTTAATGAAATCTAACAGTCAATATCGATTTGATCATCCCACGGTCAACTTAACGGTGTGGATACATCCTGTCAACCCGGCAGACCATGGTCTGCCGATGTTTTTTGTGCTTCGCGTCCCCCGTTCTCTTGACCTCCATCCGATTAATTAGGAAACCTCCTCTTTGTCTCACGAATAATCAGGCGCTCTTGATGCGGCCAATGGCACCTGCTCCCCTGATAACCCCGATCCTCTCCTCCACCTCTTTGCCATCCCTGTCACCTGAACTTCTTCTCCATGCCGGCAGCAGAGAGCGACGAGTGCAGATTTTGTGGCTAAGTGCGCCAGGCAGCGAGGGTACACCGAGCTGCCTACGTCGTCGTCGGATCCGGCCATCGCGAGGGAACACGACGCCCTGAGTCCGGATTACCAACCCCCTCCATGCCACCGTCCGCCTTTCATGCCTCCAAATTTCCCCTCTCCCATTGAGAAGTCACCTCCTATTTTTTGTACTCCCTCCGCGATTTGGCCTGCTCGACCGGTTGCAGACAGTCGCCCATCACCGGAGGTGCGAGAGTAGGCCAGGGCTATCGCCGCGGATTAGTTAGAAGCGGAGCAAGTGGAGAGATCCGGTGCTAGATGAAATGCTTAGTGAACTTGTTGATTTCTGTCGCAGGTTGCAGCCTTGCAGGGTTCCGTTCAGGAGGCGAATGAGTGTGTATTGATGTCACCCGGTAGCTCGATCCGCGCCTCTGCCTGGTCGGTGGCTGTCGCGCCTGATTCTTTCCCTTGCGTCGCCGCTCGGTCCCGCGACGAGAATTTGCTCTGTCAAGCATGCGGAGCACGTCGATACAATTGCTTTTCTCTGTTAATCGTTTGTTTTGCTTCCGATTACATGCTCTGTTCTCCAGTGTTTCGAAAAAAAGAAATAATCATACAACCCATGGTTACTCTATCGGACTTTACAGGAGTACGATTAGGGTCGCAGCATTATTTGCATAAGGCTATTGTGTAACTGTTACTGCTCATGAGGTCATGCCTAGATCAGGCGCTTCCAGAACATCATTGGCTTGCAGAGTGTAAGTACACATATTTCTTCAGACTTTAGAAGTGCGAATTATTCAATTTATTAACACAGTAAAGATTATTTTTTCAGACTACAGAAGAGGGAGAATGCCTGCAGATGGAAAGCCTCATATCAAATGTTGATTGCTAATTTGCTATGCTTCTTGGAAAATATATCCTTGATCTTGCTGGCATGCTGATTTCCTGAAATCAGGTGCTAATTTAATAATTTGTGGTTTACCAAAGTAGATATGTTGTCAACTGCAAATAGTTACCGAGTCTATTGCTAAGAAGTTTATCAAAGAAAATTAAGCAGGAATAGGCATTTTGTTATCTCCTCTGGCAAACGCGATATTCTTGCACACTGTGAAAGAGATATGCTTATGTTTATTATTGGTTTCAATTTTCGCTCCTTTTCAGTTTGGGAATGCAAATATGTCTCATGAGCAAGCTAATTAGCACCCATAGTACATACTTTTTATGTTGACAGATGTTCAAAAGGTGTGTTGTATGGACGAAATACTTCATGTACCATCATACCAAGGAGTAGATTTTATTTGAGAAAGTAAGCCCAGTGAAACAACACAAATTTTGTTTCGTCGAGGTACACAAATAACATGGTGATCTCGCTTTATTCTTAAAAAAATTAGCTTGATTGTGTTTTTTTCTTGGCTTCCTTCTTGCTACATTGAACACCAAAATCTAGAGATAGGTCAGCAAAAGGATGGTGAGCATGTTAAATTACTTCGAAACTTTCTCTCTAGGAGAAGTGCAGATTGGAGCATCTCACAACGTTATAGATTTTCTTGATATGTGCACTTCCCATCAATTCTATTAGTTCAGACGCGCGTGCGCGTGCATGGTTACTAGTATCCTCAAAGAGTCAAAGTTCGTTTGCACAATCACCTGGTTTGATGTTTTCCTGTAAGAAATATATATGTGTCACGTGCGACGTTGGTACTCTATTGGTACTCTATTTGACGTCTCCAATTCGAGTAGTTCAAGGTCGCGTCCAATCAGCGCTGAGCGCTAGCTCTCAACTGGGCCAGCCTATACCAAACGATCCATTGCTGGAAACAAAAGCACACCGAGGCCCACATCGGCGATCGATCAAACCAAAGGCGGAAGCAAATCAAACCCGTACAACTTATAGGTGGCACAGTGGGTAATTTGTCTGAACTACGGAGGGTAAATTAGTCCAGAAAAAGTGGTTGACGACGGAAATCTTACTGCTTTTATTATTACTAGGTAATAACTAGGTAACTAGGTAATATGCCCGTGCGTTGCATCGGGTGACTAAAAACCCACGCTCATAAACTTATTTCTTGTTGGTACAACCACAACAGTTCACATAAACCAGCCAGTTTCAGCACATTCATAGCATATTGTGTGTCACCTTAGCCATCTCACCCCGCTTCATGAGGCATTCACCTCCATCCGAGGCCATGAAGTAGATGAAAACATTAATTATTAGGAAATAGTCATAATGTAGATGTGCGGTGCCTGTTCAATCATCCACTCCAACACCGGTGACGCTGAAGCCTTCATCGACGAATTATCATCAATTAAAGATATGACATGCAATACCCAAAAAACCGGTTAGGCAAGCAAGATACACAAACCTTGATAATATCAACGAAATTGTTATTGAGCTAAAATGGATCTGGTTAACACACAATCAAGTATTTAATATTTTAAGAGTATCTTTTCTGAAGACAAAGATCTTGGCATGTACACCCTGTGGTTGACACACAATCAAGTATTTAACCTTCACCGCGCACAAATTAACATATATTTCTAATTAGAGATGTTACAAAAACATGAAGTGCATGCTAGAGAGAACAATCTTATAAGCATCTGGTTCAAACCTAGATGTGCCCTTGAAAATTACAGATATCTTTACACATGACTGTTTCTTCCCCTTGGTGATTTGAGCTCTTCGGGCCAGCCCATATTCTAATGGGGCGGACGTTCCGACCTTCTCTTCACGCCTCCATCACTCTGGCTCTTTGTTGCTACCTCCAGCATGCTGGCAGGCTACGTCAGCCGAGCACTTGCATCCAAAACCATCACTGAAGAGCCCCGCTCCATGCTTCCCGAAGTTCCTCTCCATGGCGCTGGTAGCCTGCTCGAATCTTGCACTCCTGCTGCATCCGCCTCTCAACACCGCGGTGAACTTGGTGTCGGCTGGGTGTGGCTTTTGCTTGAGAACATAGAACTGATATTTTTATGATTTCTTCTCAAGCAAGTGCATCCAGGCTAAATGGATGGTACCTCGGCTTGGCGGCAGCAACTGTAACCCTCACCAATCAGAACCTGGAACAAATTGGTGCTCCTTTCAAAGGGTTCGCCAATGGTCAGAAGAACTTGGTTGTTAGCATGAAATGAAAGAATTGCAAGGCATTATTACCGATCTATAGATTGACAAAAAACCAATGTGTAGAAGGCATGGCTGGCCTGTACTTGGCAACGAGCCTTGCAGTTGTGCCTCCCCTCATGAGAACCAAGATGTGTGATGCTTTGAAGATATTAGCCGTCCGAATAGCTCATTATGCCAAAATATCCACTGGGCTCATAGGAATTGTGGCTGCTTTATTAATCAACTATAGAAGACTGCACTGTGATCCACATAAGGCTCTGCCATTAAGTAGATGTTGGACATTCTCAACCTGCACTTAATAGACTGATGGCATGAGAAAAAGTAACACAACTCAAAGAAATGCAAGCTTGTGGAGATGAAACAAACCTTGGACATAAGTATGATCGACTTGGTATGTACACCAAGCACACTTGAGACCATCTTAAGGTCTGATCCTTTCTGTACAACGGAGAGCGCAATCATCTCAATTTTGTTTGGCACAACCACTGTAGGATATCTACCTCTCCACGAAGAGATGTTCAGTCCATGTGTAAAGAAAGACTGTGGATGACATGACATAGTTCATAGAGAATAAAATTGAATACTTCCAAAACATCACAAAATATAGAAGTTACACTGAATCTGCCAAAGCATTTTCAAAACTGGAACAACTGTTGTCAAAAATTTGTATTCAGAAGAATAATTCAATCACAAGGACCTGATTAATTAGTTGGTTCTCTCCAGCATCATGCAGATCAGGAGGACGTCTGTATGCAACGTCCAGGTCAAAGCCTCCATGCGGTCACCTGAACGGCAACCTGAATTACCCATATCTGAACACAGATCCTAGAACATCAAATATGTCAACACTGATCACACAACCATGTATCAGGTAACACATGTAGTTATAGATTGCAACCTGTTGACCAGTTATTTTCAGGTGAAAAGATGTTATGAGTAGGAATATTGCCTCCCGCTGATCAAATAGTGTCTCCAAAACAGCACAGGCACATCAGTACATTGAATGATTCTGACACCCGCCTCCCTAGTAGCAGCCCGCCGAGAACCGCTGCTGGGAATTTAAATACACTTGTTTCAGCTAGTATCAATATGTTTGGGCAAAATTCATGTTTAGAACAAAATAATATTGTAGAAGTAATTCTCCTTAAGAAGTGATACATATACTTGTAATTTCTATACTAAACAATCATAACCTGGACATCAGGGCCTAGAAAGGACACAAGTACGCTGATCCCTCAACCTGAATATTTCTAAAGTGTATTTACACGTATAACACACAAAGTACACAAAAGTCCTAACTGTTAACTGGATGATTATATACACATCAATCTTATATTACTTGCATATTGCATATTTTGTCAAACCACGACTTCATAGCAAGGAAATAGGTATATATGGGTAAACGTGTGAATACACATTACATGGATATGCAAAAGAGGGCATGAGTAGAACATATAACTAACATATGTACGAGATTGCCATATGCGGTAGAATTCTGGAAAAAAATTAACACATGAATATAATTTGTGCATGCTCATTCGTTCAGCATCTTTTCTCATATGAACAATATAATTTGTGCATGGGAGATTGTAAAGTTAAAGCAGGCAAGAATTATTCCATTTCAAGGTCACATTTTGATAGGTAGGTATAACAGAGCTCATAGTATGCTAGCACGAGATGAAGTAGTAGCATGAAGCAAAAAATACGAAAACCTACCTCGGCAGGCAACCCAAAACTCCTCCTGGACAAACATACCACTTGATGTTCCCCATCTCCTGAGCTCCACTCAAATTTGAAGATAATTCTGAACTCTTACACTGAAATTGCAGGAAAAAATAGGTGATCCATGTGTTCATACTGCCTCCCAGGGCAAAGCACACAATGTGTCTCGTCAGTAATGCCACTGTCTTCTCTCAAGCAAATCTCTACTATTCATCCTATCATGATACATTGACTCTTCCAAGTCCAGTTGTAAAGAGGGCAGACCACAATGGCCCCATGCACAAAAGAATTAAACTTGCAGCTATGTATGGACCCCAAGAACATTGCCAAGAATCCTTCCCCTTGTCATTCAGATGAATGCCTTCAAGCCAAGACTTTAAAATAACAAGTTCATCATAAACCCATCACGCAGAAAATCAAGAAGTAGCATCAAGCACAAATTGCCTTGCTGGAGAATGATTGTTCGGCACACAAAAATCTGCACGCCAGTGGCATTCCCGTACGTCCGTGTTCACCAATCGCCAGCAAAGGCGAGCATAGATATCACCTGGCAGACACATGCCTTAGCTGGCGCGACACACGACCTGCCAGACTAAGAAACATTATGGACCAATACTTTGAGGAAAATTTTGCAGAAAAGAGCCACTAAGGATTAAATGAAACAGGAAGACTTAAAATGAAACAACCCCGAAATAGTTTCCACACAAATTACATGGAACCTCACGAACTGCAGCGTGTTGGGACGTTAAATAAATCTCAAATCAATTTTGGTAAATTTATTCAGTATATACTGATACAAATTTATGTTCCCATTCAGCAAAGCCAAAATCTAAATTTAACATTGTATATTGAGCATCATGTATACTGTGTTAGAATTATGTATTTCATACATATGAATATATTCTCTCTATCAAGCTAACGACGTACCACCATACTTGGGAGCAGTACCATGTACCATTCTGAAATAAATTTGACGAAACCAGATCCTGAAGATGATTTCCCATACTGCTAAACAAATTTGATGAAACCACATCACTGGCATTACCTGAAATAAATTTGATGCTATTTCATACTGCTAGTTCAGCAGAATAGAAAAACTAAGTGAGGTGATGGTACTACCGAAGGTGCCTGGCGGCTATGGCATCAAATTATTTAAGTTTGACACTGTGTTGAACATGCAACAGTACTATGGAAAGAATGTTGAATACATGAGCAATTAGTAACCTGGTGTGTCGCTGGCACAAATCTAAGGACAGGCGTGGTGAGGTGGGGCAGAGGCGGCTACATGATCCAGATCTCCATCTTGAATCAAATTGTTTTGACTTTATGCCATGCCGGGCAGCGGAGCACCTGCGTGATGCGTCACTGGGATGAGAAGAAGAGCTTCGATTATGCTGTATGTCAAGAGGACGCGGAGGGGTTCTGAGGCTCGTCGCTCACCATGGCAACAGAAGAGGACGGGGGTGACGAGCTCTACAGGGATTGGAAAGGAGACCAGGCCTCACGGCCGCCGGGTGTAGGAGGTCACGATGGGGAGGAGACAGCCGTAGCCTGGCTTGATCCTGCTCTCCTTCATATCATGGCACGGGTCCTGAGATGGAGTTGGCCGCGTTGGTCTCTAGCCCCATGACTCCATGAGGCGGTGGAGGGCGATCCAGTCGGAGAGTGCGCGAGAGCAGGCGGACTCCGTCGCAGAGAGCGTGCTGCGCCACCACAACCTTTCTCTTGTCTCTGTCGTTTAGGCCCTTCACTCCGAATCTCGCCGTCATCTGCGGTGGTGTCACTCCGGGATCTCGCCGTCGTCTGAGGCGGCATCCCTCTGGATCTCACATCGGCTGGGGCGAGGTGGAGTGGACGCGGAGGAGGGTTTTAGGTGCTCGGGTTCTGTTCCAATCTTACGAGATTGTTGGGCTTGGCCCAGTTGAGCGCGTGCGGGACGACGAAGGATTTCGTCGAGGAGCGAAACGCGTGTGAGCAGAAAACGGAACAACTTCCTTCTTTTTAAATAGTAGAGATAGAGATTAGGTATAGATAAATTGAACAATCATTGTTCTCGGACTGGAATGAATAATTGTCTCGCACTAAACAAGATCCGGAAATAATATTCGTGCTCAACGCAGGCACCAAATAACATTTATTCAGGTTTAAAACTAATCCAGATGGTAAATGTAGAGGCAGCATCCCGACGGCGATCACATCAACTTTTGATCCATTGCCGACGCACATCACGACCTCATCCTTCACAAGTTGTCGCTTATTCCTTAGCCCCTGTTTCGAGTTACATATATGAGCAACCGAACCAGTATCGCTATTGCGACTACTAGTAAGGTACACATCAATAATATGTATATCATATATACCTTTGTTAATGTTCCCGTTCTTCTTATCTGCCAGATATTTTGGGCAGTTACACTTCCAGTGCCCCGTGCCCTTGCAGTAAAAGCACTTAGTTTCAGGTTTAGGACCAGCCTTGGGTTTCTTCTCAGAATCGGCAACAGATTTGCCATCTTTCTTGTTTCTACCCTTGGACTTATTATCCTTTCTACCTTTCTTGAAATTAGTGTTCTTATTGACCATCAACACTTGATTTTCCTTTTTGATCTCCACTTCTGCAGTCTTAAGCATTGAGAGAAGCTCGGGGAGAGTCTTCCTCATGCCCTGCATGTTGTAGTTCATCACAAAGCCCTTGTAGCTAGGTGTGAGAGATTGGAGAACCCGATGTATTCCCAACTCATTGGGAATCATTATTCCCAGAGAGATGAGCTTATCGGTGTACCCAGACATTTTGAGTACGTGCTCGCTAACGGAGCCGTTCTCTTCCATCATGCAGCTAAAGAACTTTTCTAAAGCATCATAACTCTCTATGGCAGTATGGGAGTCGAAAATCAGTTTCAACTCTCCCATTGTATCATAAGCGTTGCTGTTCTCGAAATGTTTTTGCAGCTCCGGCTCAAGTCCATACAGTATGCCGCAATGAACTAAACTGTGGTCCTCCTTACGAGTCAAAAAAATATTTTTCTCTTCATCGGGAGCATCTTCTGCAGGCGGGTTACCTAGCGGTGCCTCAAGCACATAGCCCTTTTGAGAGGCATTGAGGAGGATCCTCAAGTTAAGTGCCTAGTTGGTGAAGTTGCTACCGTTGGTGGCTAGTTTTTCTTTCTCCATGAACATATTGAAATTCAGAGCAGGTGGTGCCATGATCTACAAATTATTTGCAAAGTTAATTTAGACTAAGTTCATAATAGAATGAGTTCAGGTTAATTCAAAATTCTACATGAACTCCCACTTAAAAACAACACCCCTCCTAGTTTTCTTAAGTGATTACACGAACCAAATTCACTATACCGCAATCGATCATCACATGCAACGGCATAGTTTCAAAGGCGAACATCACCATGTTCATCATATCAACCATATGACTCATGCTTAACCTTTCGGTTCGTGTTCCGAGGCCATGTCTGTACATGCTAGGCTCGCCAAGTAGAACCATAACATTCGCGTGTGTAAAACTGTCTTACACCCGCCGTATGTGAACGTAGAGTCTATCACACCCGATCATCACGAGGTGTCTCAAAATGACGAACTTTCTTGACGGTGCATGTTATGGGAGAACATATTTTATCTTGATATTTATGTGGGAGGGATCATCTTATAATGCTACCGCGCGATGAAATCTAAGCAAAATAGGATGCATAAAAGGATAAACATCACATACATATAAAATGTGATATGATATGGTCATTCACGCATTCGATCTCCTTCTTGTGCGGCATGGTATGATCTCTATCATTCCATCGGCGTAGCACCAAGGTCCATGGCGCGCCATCTTGATTGTCTTCCTCCATTATAATATATCACTTTGATATATACATATGGCACGCAGGCCTTAAAATGAAAAAGACAACCATATGATTCCTGTCGGTTGTTTATAACTTACAAAAAGGATCATTGCATACAATTTGTAACATAAATATTTTGACCATATCACATCACATGCCCTGCAAAAACAAGTTAGACATTTCTAATTTGTCTTGCATATTTTACGTGGTTTGGAGCTTTCTAGGAAGAACCGTTCTTACCTACGAACATGTAACCACAATGGTGATAAAAATATTATTAACAACTCTTTGTAAAATAGATCATAACTATAGTGGGAGAAACGTGCACCCGCAAAGCCACATATGCCGAAGCATGTCAAGTGCGGGACAAGTCTCGTGAACGCGGTCACGTAAGGTTAGTCTCGGGCAGCTTCAATCCCACTATGCCACAATGATCCAAAATACAAAAAATTGCAATAACATGATCATCAACGCCCACATCCCCATGTGTTCGAACCGTGCAAACCAACTACGCATAGAGATGGCTCTGATACCACTGATGGGTTCGTAGCATGGAAAACAAAAAAATTCCTACGCATGAACACAAACTAGCCAAGAAAACTCTACGAGATGGTAGCAACGGAGAACTAACCCTCGAAGACCGGAAGCGGGGATTACGTTCCCGCACAAACGTTGCCGATGGAGACTCGACGAAGACGCACGTAGTCGACGTAGTCGTTCACTTGACGTAGTCGACATAGTTATTCACTTGATGTAATATCCCAGGATTAGAGGTTATAAAATAGAGGCAACAGATGTGTGCATTGCATTTCATGCATAGAAAATTCGGGTAATTTTCGCGCATTTTAAATAAAACATGTCAAAGTGATTGAAGTTTCACTTGAGTTGATGGAATTGAAGTAGCTCATCAACTAGAGCGCGATAAACTTCAATATGACCTTTGTTAAAATCCTTGTTTTGGGTAGTGATAGTTACAACAACTAAAAGAGAGTTAAGTGAGGTAAAACTAAAATGCTTGACACACCATTTTAGGACCAGATATCTATTCACACCAAGATCATCATGGTATTCTTTAAACCCTATTTCTTTCATGCTAAAGAAGTCAAAACAAGTCTTATTCTTAAAACATGATCTATTCTATATTCTTATGTCCTAATCTAGTGAGTCCAAATATGAGAAGTGGAAAGGATAATTCAATGCCAGTTTGATTATAAATTTTACGTTAATTATAGGTTAGATAACTTATGAACATTTGAGCCATTCCTATAAAGGCCAACTAGGAGACTTTAGACATTACTCCGATTCTAACTAGGACAAGTCATTTGATATAGGGGAGATCACATCATAAACCCTAATTCTGTTCTAGACTAGAACCATCCTTAGGAAGTATAACCAATACCTAGACTTATGGAGTTATGAAGTGGAGTAGATCCTATATGAATCGCACAAAGGAGAGATTATATCCTTAATCTCAGAAGGTTGGTACAACCAAGAATAAACCCTTGGTAGAGGGAGTTGATGAAGGAAATAGTATGATCATGTCAAGTACATGATTACACTTGCTGATGAAGATAATTAGGTTAGATATGAAATCCAGTCTGATAAGCAGATATCATCCTAGAACCAAGTGTGGTGTAGGAGTCCAACTTAAACTCATCTCACTAAGGAGATACCCATCTTGTTAAAGTTATATGAGAAACGTCGATCTGTGTACAAGTTTCCATTGACTAAATCATATGGTTATAGGTTGAGCAGATCCTAAGCCTTGACCTAGAAACTTGTTTAGTTTATAGAGCCTTTGTTGCATTGAGCACATTTCAGAGGGAACATTATTTCCTAGATGAGTGTAATAGCATTCTATCCAATTCCATAACCTCTTATTCATTTACTTGGGGATTCATTTCCAAGTATCATTCAACTTGTGCATCACATTGTGATCATGAGTAAAACTCTAGAATTATGTATTATCCCTAAACCAAGTAAATATGTCCAACCATAGTTCTTCTAAGATCAACCAAAATCTTTATTTAGTGGTCAACTCACATCTTATTGCATATCTTGCCTTAATTGGATACTACTTATTTGTAAGAGAGAGGTATAAAATATCTTCAAATAAAGTAGCAAGAAACTACTATTGATGTTGGGATATTTGGTACATTCCATGCCATTAGAAAAATTGGGTTAAGCATAGAATCATGCCTTTCACCATTTCCTTAATAGGAAAGCAAATTGTGGTTAAACACTATTTCTTTGTTTCCATATAAGATATGATGCAAGATAATATTGCTACATATTACTTTCTGTAATTCAAACCTAGCAAAGTATTTTAAATACTCCATAAAAGCTGATTGGAATTATCCAATCAAGATTCACAATAAAATCCCAATGATGTGTATAATATTTTATGTGCAAGTGCACATATAAAATTCATCTAATATTGTGTGTTGGTTCAGTAGTGTCATATTCATATTGGATAAGAATCTCCAACCTCAAAATCTTGCAAACAAGTAGCTCGTTCCAAAACCTGCAAAACTTAGTGGAATCCAAATTAGAATTTTCAAAAACAGCAAAACAAAAAAAGAAAAGATAGAATCAGAAAAAAAAGAGAAGGAAGCTTACCTGTCCGCTCGGCCCAGCCCACCAGGATCCCGGCCCAACTTACCGCTTCGCCTGTCGCCGCACTGGAGAAGACGTCTTCGTCTTCCTCGCAGGGTCGGCACCGAGACAACGGCGAGCTCCATGTCGGCACTGCAGATAAGAACTGCCCCGCACCCCAACGAGCTGACAGCTCTTCATTCTCATCTCATCCACGTCCCCTGCCAGTCGGAGTGCAGAGATTCGTGCCCGAATCATTCAATCCATCGTCGTCGGATCCGGACCGTTGCCGCCATTGTGGCGTCGGTGCTAACCATCTTCTGCTCTATAAAACCACCGGATGAACCTCCTGCAAACCCTGATGCTCCGCCATCCTCTCTCTGTCTCTCAGTCGCTCTCAACCTCCCGCAATCCACCGAAGAACATCGCCGGAGCTCCGCAAGCCGCCGATGTTTCAGACCACATAGAGCTCCAGGAGTAGGTCTGGGAGTAGAGAACCATCCTGTAGGTCATCCTGAAGGAGTTACGCATCAAGGAGAGCTCGGAGGAGATCAAATTTTCCCGTTCCCTTCCGCAGGTGCTCGCCGGAATCGGCGAAACTGAGCTCACCTCCGTTGACAATCGTCGTCGTCGACCATATAGAAAGATCCACGATGAGCCTACGCATCTTTTGAGCCCAGCCTTGCATCCTCTAGTAGCGTGTAGCTCAAAATCTTAGTTCGACCACCGTGCGCCGCCGCAGATAGGTTCGCCGGAGCTCGCTCCGGTGACCTTTTCGAGGGGGCGCCACTGCCATTTGGTTCCTCGCGAAGTCCCGATTCGGAACAGCCTAGCCGCGCATCCCCTGGGGCTGTAGAGCATCGCCGCCGTCGATGACTAGCTGCCGGCGGTGAGCTTCCCTGGCCGGTCAAATATTTTGACCTGGTCCACTGCCAACGTGGCAGTTGACATGGCCAGGACCCATCGGTCAGTCTCAGCGGTTAGGTGTAGTCTCGGTACTAAAAGTTATTCCCTGTTAATTAGAAATTCTAGAAAATGTTTAAAACTTAGTAAATTCATATCTAATTCAAATAAAATCAGAAAAATGCAAATAATATACCAAAATGACCACAAAAACATAACCTATCTGTTTACTCTATAATATGGCATACTTGTATGAAATAATTTTGAATCAAATTTAAAAACATGCCTAAGTAGTATTTTGAACTTACTTCAAAACCAAATTAAAATAATTCAAACCATTTACTAAATATCACATAAAAGTTTTAACCTAAATACTACTACTGTACCTAGCATTCCATTATTCTAAATATAAATTTAAAACTTTTCTATTAGCAACTTAAAAATCTTAAATCTATTCTCCTAAATAATTTTTAAGTACTAAACTTTAGGAAAAATCTTGAATATATAAAAACTTGTGTATTAGAGTTATTTCTTAATTCCAAGTTATTTTCATCCATTGTTTTATTAAGAGTTAAGTTAAAATCTTTAATCACTTAAAATTTGGATTCCAACCCTGAAAATCTAGGAACAGAAATACTGGGCTTTCTAAATTATTTTTGGGATACTAATAGAACCCTACAATGAACTTCCATTGCAATAACACCTTAAGTGATATGTTCCTCAAAAGTAATTCTTTTGAAGTACATACAACCTAAGTTCTACCATTATTTTTAGTACTAAAACAAATAACTACCTCAGTGTGCTTGTCTAGCCTTACCTCCTAATTCAACTATGAGTGGCTAGTTTGTTATTCTAGTTCAACATGGTATACCTTAGTCAACTAACCATTTGCAACACCTTTGTTGCAACTTATAAACTATTAACTTTCTGACATCACCTAATCACCATTCCTTTAAGTAATAACAATATGTCCATTAAAGCTTGTGTTCTTCAAAAGTAATTCTTTTTAAGAACATACCAAATGAGCATCACACCCATTCTTGCCTAGACACAAGTAATGACTTATGCATGTTAAAGAGTATCAACAACCAAAGAATTAACCATGAATTGTCTACTTTAGCACCACTTTCCCATAACCAACCAATTAAGTGCTAATCACAACCTGCTTCACTAAAATGCTTCCAATATTAAATAAACCCTAGTTTGTTTCCTTGAAATGTTCCATCTAATAACTACTCTCTGGTTATGATAGAATCATGCTAACCACTAGAACACTAAACCTTAGGTGTAGTTCTTCTAATCAATAATAAATATGTTCTTCAAATGTTATTCTTTCAAAAGACATTGAATGTAAGTAACCAACTCTTCCATTAATGTCGTGGGGATGACTTATAGGGCGTACCAAGGGTCGAGCAATATGTCGGCTGGCGTCCCAGGAGTCTCCACGACCTCAGCACGAGAAGACCGGCTCCGTCCGAAGGGCCGGCTGCGCCATCAGCCGGCTGGCGACTCCACCGAGGAGAGCCGGAGCCGGGCGATGAAGACAAAAGCCTCCCAACGGCTGTTTCACCGAAAGTGGGCTGGCCCCGACAAGAGCGACAGAGGCCAAGGACGGGAGTGACGAGCGCCACGACCGGCCTTAGCCAATCAGCGATCAAAGACCCTTCCCCACGACGGGATCTGAGGCAAAAGGGAGGAGATATGCCTCCCAGATGCCGGTCTGGGGAAAAGGCACTTTATAAAGCGCCTTTGCCAGAGCAGGGCCAGAGGATCACGCCAAGGACGCCGCCGTCGAGGAGCCGGCAGCCGGCCGAACCGCTACCTAACCTGTAACCAGGCCCCCGCCTATATAAGGGGGCCTGGACCCTTAGTCTAGGGAGATCCAATCTTCTTCTTCCTCCTCTAGCCCGAACAGCTCGAGGAGCACTGTAATCGCTACTGTCTAAGATAATACGAAGCAGGCAGGAAGTAGGGGCTTTACCTCCACCCGGGAGGGCCCTGAACCTGGGTAAACCGAGGTGTCTCCGTTGGCACAATCCCGAGCCGAACCAATCGTCACCACCGTCGAGCCCCTTCGATAAGCCACCCCATGGCTACTGTCTCTAAATTCCCACGACAGTTGGCGCCCACCGTGGGGCAAAGTGCGGCGGTGAGCGGAGTCGAGTTCCGGCCGAGACCCTCATCGGCTCTCGGTGAGAAGGTCGCCTCTGGCCTCATCTGGAGGTTCGGCACCTTCGACTGCGTCAGCGACAACTTGGCCCACTTCGAGAACGGCTTCGTCAACAACGGCTCCTTCCTCGACGTCGGCAGTCACCGCTTCTACATCGCCAAGCCCTTCCCGGAGGAGGTAACCGACGTCCTCGACTCCCTCTGCGATGGAGGCTCGAGTTGCAGTGAAAGCAGCAATCTTGGCGCCATGGTCGAGGTGATGGCCCTGGGAGAAGATGAGGGCGGCGACTCACCGCGCCCCGAGCGCCCGTTGCCTGAACGCCTTTTTCCACAGGAGCAAGATGCTCCACTCCCAGAGCAGGATGCCCCGGACGTCTCCGTGGTGGACTTGCGCGCTCCCCTCAGCCACGTCATCGACCCCGCCCAGGTCGCCGAGGCCCTGGAGCGGACGCATCTCGTCCTCCTCAGCAAGGTGGCCGAGGACGAGGCCAACCAGTGCCGCGTGAGCACCACGCTCAGTGAGTTCTACGACGTGCATGGAGACACACCGTCCGAGCTCGCTCATGACCTGCAGCGCAGCTTCGCCACCGCCGTCCCCGGCCAGATCCAGCGGCCGCCATCGGCAAGCCGAGGCCGCGGAGGGCGCAGACAGGGCGGCCGTGCACCGAGCGGCAACGCCCAAGGCCGCCGCGCCTAGCAAGGTGGCGGAGCAAGCAGGCCACGCCAGATCCCGGTGTCAGCGCTAGGATCGGAGTCCCAGGCTCGCCCACCGGCGCTGCACATCCACTTGTGGCTTGACCACGTCGAGACGTTCCCCAGAGGATCTGCTAGCTCAAAGCGAGCGGCTTCTGACCAAGGAGGCCCGGGGGCTACCGGCAGTGGTCATGGGCGCAAAGAGGGCAAGTACACCCTCAATGCTGCACTTGATCAGCCGTGTAAGTTCCACACCTCCCCGGGTAGGGAAGCGACCCACTCCACGCGTCAGTGTCGTTTCATGAGAGAGCTGGAGCAGCGCGCTCGGCAGATCCCTGGTGCGTCGCAAGCGCAACCAGCTGGAGGTCAGGAGGACCAACAGCGCGACCCGGCTGGAGGCGAGCCGGATCAAGATGATGACTTCCCGGCGGATGTTGAGCAGTATCACATCTTTACCACCCCCGGCAAGGATAAAAGGAACGACCTTTGGCATGAGGCAGAGGTGAACGCTGTAATGCCTGCAGAACCCCAGTTCATGCATTGGTCTGAGGCGGCCATTACCTGGGGGCGCGAGGACCATCCAAGGCTGATGCCCAGCCCTAGAGAATACGCTCTGGTCTTGGACCCTGTTGTGTGTTCCGATACGCACATGTGCCGGTTCTCCCGTGTGCTCATCGACGGCGGTAGTAGTATCAACCTTCTTTACCGAAGCTCTCTGGAGAAGTTGGGCATCCCGCTTGCTCAGCTGAAATCGAGCCGGCTCACCTTCCATGGCATCGTGCCTGGGCGTTCTTGCACCTCTTTGGGCAAGGTGCAGCTGGAGGTTCTCTTCGGAAAGAAGGGGAATAGCCGCCGCGAGCCCATCTGGTTTGAGGTGGTGGACATCAGCAGTCCCTACCACGTGCTGCTTGGCCGTCCAGCCCTGGCCAAGTTCATGGCTGTCCCGCATTACGCCTATCTGAAGATGAAGCTCCTAGGACCCAGAGGCGTGATCACGGTCTCAGGAAGCTTCAAGAAGTCCTTGGCCTGCGCAAAGGAGAGCTCGCAGCTGGCAGAAGCGCTGGTCATCGCCGAGGAAAAGCGGCAGCTTCTACATCGCATGGAGCTGACCCACCAAGATGTGCCGGTTCGCCAGTCGCCGGTGGAGCAGTTCAAGCCGGCCAACGACACCAAGAAGATCCTGCTGGACGAGAGTGACCCCACCAAGTATGTCATCATTGGCACCGGCCTTTCTGCTAAATAGGAAAGCGAGCTCACCAGCTTCCTCCGTGAGAATCGGGACATCTTCGCATGGTCTTCAAAGGACATGCCAGGTGTGCCAAGGGAGCTGGCTGAGCACTCACTCAACGTCCGGCCAGATGCCAAGCCGGTCAAGCAACCGTTGCGGCGTTTTGCAGAAGAGAAAAGGAAAGCTATTGGTGAGGAGATTGCCCGGCTCCTTGCAGCCGGCTTTATCATGGAGGTATTTTACCCTGACTGGCTTGCGAACCCAGTCTTGGTTCTGAAGAAGAATAACACTTGGCGAATGTGTATCGACTACACCAGCCTCAATAAGGCCTGCCCCAAGGATCCTTTCGCACTACCACGGATCGACCAGGTGATCGACTCCACAGCCGGTTGCGACCTGCTGTCCTTCCTGGACGCCTATTTAGGCTATCACCAGATCCCGCTCTTCCAGCCGGATCAGATCAAGACCTCCTTCATCAGCCCATATGGAGCCTACTGCTATGTTACCATGCCGTTTGGCCTGAAGAACGCTGGAGCCACTTACCAGCGGACCATGCAGGGATGCCTGCAAGGGCAGATTGGGAGAAACGTGCACGCTTATGTGGACGATGTGGTGGTGAAGACCAAGCAGAGCGGCACGCTCCTGGACGACCTCAAGGAGACCTTTGCCAACCTGCGGCGCTATCGCATGAAGCTCAACCCAGAGAAGTGCACCTTTGGTGTGCCGGCTGGACAGCTCCTAGGTTATATCGTTTCCCAGCGAGGGATCGAGGCTAACCCCTCGAAGATAAAAGCCATCGAGGCCCTAGAGAAGCCCACCTAGCTCAGAGATGTGCAGAAGTTTGCTGGTTGCTTAGCCTCGCTCAGCCGGTTCATCAGCCGGCTTGGGGAGAAGGCCATGCCGCTGTACCAGCTGATGAAGAAGACGGACCACTTCGTTTGGTCCCAGCGTGCTGATGATGCCTTCAACGACCTCAAGCGAGCCTTATCTACCACACCAATCTTGGCTGCGCCGGCTCCGCGAGAGCCAATGCTGCTCTACATCGCGGCTACTCCGCGAGTCATCAGCGTCGTAATCGTGGTGGAGCGCACCAAGGAAGGCAAGGAGCTGCCGGTTCAGCGCCCGGTGTACTACCTGAGTGAGGTGCTCGCTCTCTCCAAGCAGAACTACCCGCACTACCAGAAGGTCGCATACGGCGTGTACATGGCGGCCAAGAAGCTGAAGCACTACTTCGAGGAGCATCCTATCACGGTGGTGAGCACCACTCCACTCTCGGAGATCATTGGGTGCAAGGACGCGTCAGGCAGAGTGGCCAAATGGGCGATTGAGCTCGCTGCTCATACCATTCAGTACAAGCCCGGGACGACAATCAAGTCGCAGATCATAGCAGATTTCTTCGCTGACTGGGGAGAGCACCAGTACCTACCGCCGGCTCCAGACTCCACCCACTGGCGCATGCACTTCGATGGCTCCAAGTTGCTCGGGGGCTTGGGGGCCGGCGTCGTCCTCACCTCTCCCAAGGGAGACAAGCTGCAGTACGTGCTGTATATGCACTTCCCTGCGTCGAACAACGTCGCTGAAAGGATCGTATGAGCGACTAGAGGGGGGGGTGAATAGGAGCTACCCAATAATTTTAATTCTTTTCAAGTTAAGGCTAGACAAGAAGGTAAATTCTCTAGATGTGATACTAAGTGAATTTACCTAGAGTGAGAAGCAAGCTAGCAATAACAATATAAGTAAAGGCACAAGTAAAGGATAGAGGTCACCGCAATGGAGACACGAAGACACGAGGATGTATTCCCGTAGTTCCTTCCTTGTTACGGGAAGTACGTCTACGTTGGAGAGGTGTGGTGCCACAAAGGCCACCAACGCCACAAAGGCTCACCCTATTCTCCGGTGAACAAGCCACAAAGGCGAGTTCACGCTCCACTAAGCGATGCCCTTGAAGGCGGCACGACACCTTTACACAAAGTATTGGGGCAAGCTCCACAACTCAATTGGAGGCTCCCAATAGGTCCACCAAGCTCTTACACACAAAGACAAGCTTGGGGGACGGCTTCTTCCGGCTAGAAATCCGATGAATCACACAAGTAACAAGCCCCTCAACAAAGAGAGGGGGGAAATCAAATCGCCTTGGTGGAAGTGTAGATCTAGGTCTTCTCCCTCAAATCCCTAAAGGGCTTTGAGTTCTATTGGCTAGGGAGAGAGATCTTGAGCTTTGAAGCTTTGAAACAATGGAGGAGAGAGAGATGAAGCCGCAGCCTTCACTTGGGGAAGAAGAAGGCTTTATATACTCCTCCTCGAAATGTAGCCGTTGCTGGTCGACTAGGGCCGGAGTCTCCGGCCAGGAGGGCCGGAGTCTCCGCCCTAAGTGACTCCAGGGCTGGAGTCTCCGGCCAGAGACAGAAGTCTCCGGCCCAACTCCGGCCTGGTCACTGCATAGACCAACCCTTTAGCAAACCCTAGCCCAGCCAGACAGACCGGAGTCTCCGGCCACTGGGACCGGAGTCTCCGCCCCACCCGGAATCTCCGGCCAGAGACAAAAGTCTCTGGCCCAACTCCGGGCTGGTCTCTGCTTAGACCAACTGGGAGGATTGCTAGGGCGACACTCCTAGGCCGGAGTCTCCGGCCACCAGGGCCGGAGTCTCCGCCCTAGAAGTAGCAACAGCAGTACTTCGAGGATCCCCTCTCCACCAATTCCACCTTCGCAAAGCACCCTATAAGACAACTAAACCCTAACTCCACTACTGGACTACGGGCTTCGATCTTTTCTTCCCTTTTTGGGTGAACCTCCGCGAGATTCTGAATTAACCTAGAAAATCTGCAGAACTTAAATAGAATGGTTAATTCACCAAATGTTGTTAACAAACACCAAAATACATTTATTAGGGAAATGCCCTTTCAATCTCCCCCTTTTTGGTGTTTGATGACAACATAAGGATTTGCAAGATATAAACACAATAAAATGAAATATATAGCAAAAGCTCCCCCAACTTGTGTGCACAACACCATTTGCATTTGAACATGAGCCACACAAGTAAGAGTCATCACTCCCCCTATATATTTCACAATTATACCAAGTGCAAGAAATAATATATGAGACTAACCAATAAGCATATAAGTAAGACTAACAATATAGCACACATTTAATAGTCTTACTAAGCAACATAAGAACTTAAGTCTCACACACATAACATACCACACACATTTAAAAGGTTCAACACTAAGATAGATGAGACACAACATGAAAGTCCATGAAGTTGTGTCTCGACCAAAGCAAAGCAAACGAAGTGCAAATCCAAATAACCACCCCATGCAAATCCCAACGAAAGACAACCTAGTAGAGCTACTTCTCCCCCTTTGGCATCGAGACACCAAAAAGGGAAAAGAGCGATGCTACACGCCCATGGGATCACTCATCGTCTTCATCCTCGGGCTCGTCCTCGGAACCGGCATGGAAGTCTTCATCTCCTTCTTCAATATCATCAGAAGCCATGGGCTTCTTGCCATGACGCACATTGGAGGTGCCAGAGGTGACCTCCTCAAAGGCTTGCCAGTCAGTCAGTCCCTTGCTCCACTTGCCATAGCTGTGAGTACCGGATGATGAAGAGGAAGGAGGTGATTCCACATAGCCCGGTTGAGACTTTCTGAATGCCTTGTGAAGAACAGCTTGATTGTCATTGATGTGCTTTTGAGAGATGTAGCTCTCATATTGCTTGTGACGGATGTCCACATTCATGCAAAGCACATTCCTTTGGAACCAATTGAGCTTCTTGTACTCTTGAGCAAACTCATTGTTGGAGCTAGAGCCGGCATTGCTAGCATGCTTCATCCTTGGGCCCCTTCTAGTGGACACTCCCTCGGCAAAGGCATCATCATCTTCACCTCTCATTGGAGCAAAAGGTTCCTTGGAGTGACCGGTGGGTTCTTTGCGTTGAAGCTTCACAACCTTGTGATCCACAAGGTTGGCATCGAGAAGAGGAAGGTTGAGTCCTTGAGCACGAATGAGCCTCATGATAAATGGGGCATAGAGAGGAGTCTTCTTGCTGAGAATGCAATCGTTGATTTCCTTGTGAATGAAATCCATCACATCAAGCGGCTCAACATGTGCGGTCTCTCCTTGGCAATAGACTTCATGAGAGTAGGCCAAGAGATTCACCAAGGCCTTGCGAATAGCATCAAAGTTGCCGGCTTGAGGGGCAATGGAGGCCCGGAATATGCGGAGCAAGATGTTGGACCGTTTGGACAGCCCAAGAGTGCCCCCAATGACAATCTTCTTGTCATCCCCGGTGTAGAGAGGAGCAAGCTTCTTCTTCTCATAGTACTCCCCATCCACATGCATCCTCATGCCACTAGGAGTAGTAGCACCACGGAACTCATACCCAAGGAGAGCAGCAAAGTCCATGAAGTTGGAGTGACAAACCTCTTCTCCGGTCATCCAAGTCATGGGGATCTCCTCACCATCTCCAAACACCAAGGTAGCAAAGAACTGTTGGACCAATGTGATGTTGTAGGACTCTTGAATCTTCATGAGTGGATGGAGCCCAAGCTTGCGAGTGATCCACACAGCCTCTCCGAAGTATGCACTGTACTTGGCAAAGTGAGAGAAATCCATCACCGTCTGAGGACAAACCGGATACTTCTTGAGGGAAGCATAGAATTCCTTCATGATCAGCTCTTGCTCTTTGCGGAAAAAGCAACGGTCACGGGAGTTCCGCGCGAGAGTGTACATATCCCTCTTCCTCATTTCAACAAACTCAGATGCTGATAGCCCTTCCAGAGTCACAAGACTATCAAACTTGACCTTCTTAGCTGCCTCAGCTCGTTCCTCTTCGGCCATCCTTGTCTTGAGCCTCTTAGCATCTCTAGCTTGCTGAGCAATGACTGACCTCTGAGCAAGCTCCCCTATGGCGGGATTCACAACCAATTTGTCCTTGCTATGGGCTGCCGGCTTCCGAGAACCACCTGCACCTGTGAAGGAGTGAGGAAGATAGCAAGGTTGAGGTGACATGTCCTAGAATCCAAATATAAGCAACTATGCTGTGAAAGAATGCACTTTGGTCTGATCTAGCCGGAGTCTCCGGGGACTCGGGCCGGAGTCTCCGGCCAAAACCGGAGACTTTGCGTCCAGGCCGGAGTCTCCGGCCACAGGGGCCGGAGTCTCCGGCCGGATGCAGGAGCCCGAGCCTAGGAGACCACTTAGAACAAATTGAGTGCAATAACCACAATAAAGTTGCTAAGAAGATGATTGATAGCCACTAGAATGTAATGCACCAGATCAAACTATGGGAAACATGCAAATCTTGAAGATCTAGATAGAACTAGATGAAGGAGATGAGGAGCACATTTACCGGAGTCCATTGGTGCAAATCGGTCGGTGGGGAGGTTCCCACAACCTCAAGGGGAAGATTGGCCGGTGGCACGGCGGATCCCGGGGCTTGGGAGAGCTCCGGGCGTCGATCTACGAAGAGGGGGCGGCAGGGGGCGAGTGTAGGGCACGGGGGCGGATGGGGAAGAATGAACCGTTCTTCCCCACCCCGTGCCCTAAGTGATTTTTGAAACTGCCCGGGCCGGAGTCTCCGGTACTTACCCCGGAGTCTCCGGCCCACCGGAGTCTCCGGGCTGTAAGCCCCGGAGTCTCCGGCCCCCCTCGACCAGATCAACATTTATGGTGTGAAGGACATGTCATTTAGAGATTAGATTTGTTTTAGGATGAGATGGGCTTGGGATGGACACATTGTCACTGTGTGGTACAACATGCTCATGTTTGCAAACATGCAAACCAAATCAAATAAGACCAAACATGAGCATCTTCCCATAAAAAAATAAGGCAATAAAATCAAATGGGAAACTCCTCCACTAGGGAGGTTGGTGACCAAAGGGCCACCATGTATGAGTACAAAGGTATGGCACCGCGAAGATATATCTTGGGCCCAAAACCTAGACTCATCGATTAAGCTCAAAAGTGTCACCACTGACAAGATAGAGCAATACGCTTACTATTGGCATTATGGGGGGAGGGATAGCCCAATCAATTAGGACCGCACTCCCCCTATATCCATGCCCACATCTAGAACAACACACACGTTAGAGTATGGGAGTAAATGCACCTAGCTCAAGCCACATTGCTTGAATCAATGATATTTAGTTCATGCCTCAATTCCCGGAATCTTGCTTCATCAAGAGGCTTTGTGAATATATCGGCAAGTTGCTCATGAGTGCCAACATAAGATAGATCAATTTCTCCTCGGTTGACATGATCCCGAATGAAATGATGACGAATCTCAATATGCTTCGTCTTATTGTGTTGCACCGGGTTGTGAGCGATCTTGATTGCACTTTCATTATCACACAAAAGAGGCACTTTGTCAAAAATGACACCGTAATCCTTCAAAGTTTGCCTCATCCATAAGAGTTGTGCACAACAACTAGCCGCGGCTACATATTCGGCTTCGGTGGTAGAGAGAGACACACAATTTTGTTTCTTAGATGACCAACACACCAAAGACCTACCAAGAAATTGGCAAGCCCCGGAGGTTGATTTCCGTTCCACTTTGTCTCCCGCCCAATCCGAATCCGAGTAACCTATAAGATCAAAACTTGCTCCTTTTGGATACCAAAGACCAAAGTTAGGGGTATTCACCAAATATCGAAAGATTCTCTTGACCGCCACTAAGTGGCTTTCCTTTGGTGCGGCTTGAAAACGTGCACAAACTCCCACACTTAACATGATGTCCGGTCTAGATGCACAAAGGTAAAGCAAGGAACCAATCATAGATCTATAGAGTTTTTGATCCACTTCTTTACCATTAGGATCGAGATCAAGATTAACCTTTGTTGGCATGGGAGTCTTTGCACCTTTGACTCCTATCATCTCGAACCTCTTGAGCATGTCTTGGGTATATTTGGCTTGGTTCACAAAAGTCCCTCCCTTCAATTGTTTAACTTCAAATCCAAGGAAGAACTCCAACTCCCCCATCATAGACATCTCAAACTTGTCGGTCATGAGCTTGGCAAACTCATTATTGAAAGCTTTGTTAGTAGAACCAAATATAATATCATCAACATATAATTGGCAAATGAAAAGCTCCCCATTGACCTTCTTAGTAAAAAGAGTGGGATCGATCACCCCAATTTCAAAACCACGATCAACCAACAACTCTTTAAGGTGCTCATACCACGCACGTGGGGCTTGTTTGAGGCCATAGAGTGCCTTATCAAGTTTGTAAACGTGGTTAGGAAACTTAGGATTTTCGAAGCCCGGGGGTTGCTTCACAAAAACCAATTCATTTAAGGGACCGTTGAGAAATGCACTTTTAACATCCATTTGTTGAAGTTTAAAGTTATGATGTGATGCATATGCAAGTAAGATGCGAATGGATTCAAGACGGGCAACGGGAGCGAAAGTTTCACCAAAGTCAATACCCTCAACTTGAGAGAAACCTTGAGCCACCAATCTTGCCTTGTTACGAATGACTATGCCATTTGCATCTTGCTTGTTCTTGAAGATCCACTTGGTCCCAATGACATTACGACAATCTTTAGGCCTTTCTACTAGAGTCCAAACATTGTTGCACTCGAAGTTGTTGAGTTCATCATGCATGGCATCAAGCCAATCCGGATCCTCAAGCGCCTCATAAACTTTCTTCGGTTCTACACAAGAGACAAAAGCATGATGAGAGGAAAAGTTAGAAAGTTGCCTCCTAGTGGAGACACCTTTACGAACACTCCCAACCACATTTTCCAAGGATATGCTTCTTCGTCGAAGAATGGACTCAAGCTTCTTCTCACGGCGAGTGCGAGCCTCAAGAGGAGATTCTTGAGAGACTACTTGATCATCTTCATGATCACTGTTCTGGTCCTCGCCTTGACCATCAAGTGGATTGCCTTGATCATCAAGTGGCCCATAGCCACGGAATTCCGAAGGATCTTCATCAAAGGCTTGATCACCCCCGGAGACTCCGATATCCATACCCAGAGACTCCGGTATAGGCCGGAGAGTCCGGACCACAGGGGCCGGAGACTCCGGGCAAGATTGCTCGGTGGGATGATCTTGAGGTTGAGGGTGTGCAGCTTGTCTTTGGTCAATGTCCTATGTGTGTTCAGCAGGTGAAGGCTCCACATGTGTAGAGCATTGTCCTTCTCCTTCGGCCAAAAGGTGTCCCTCAATGGGCCGGAAAAATCCGACACCCATTCTTCTTATGGCTTGGGGAGGAATTTCGTCACCTACATCACGAACACAACTTTGTCCTACAAAGGAACCATTATCCTCATCGAACCTCACATTACAAGTCTCTATAACATGCCCGGTGGACTTGCTATAGATCCTATAGGAATGTGAGTCCGTGGAGTAACCAACAAAGATACCCTCTAATGCTTTAGAATCAAATTTTGACAAACGAACACCTTTCTTGAGATAGAAACACTTACAACCAAATACCCGGAAGTACTTGATGTTGGGCTTTTGCCCGGTAAGAATTTCATATGGAGTCTTGTTCAAGTTCTTGCGGAGATAAAGCCGGTTGGTGGCATGGCATGCGGTATTGATAGCTTCGGCCCAAAAGTTGTATGGAGACTTGAACTCCGCCAACATAGTTCTTGCCGCATCCATAAGAGTCCGGTTCTTCCTCTCGGCAACTCCATTTTGTTGCGGGGTATATGCAGCGGAATATTGATGTTTGATACCCGCATCACTAAGAAACTCATTTAGGGAGTAGTTCTTGAACTCGGTGCCATTGTCACTTCTTATAGTCAATATGGTGGTATTGAATTGACGCTCAACTTCGGTGGCAAAGTCTTTGACGGTTTGTTGGGTCTCACTCTTGAACTCAAAGAAATAAACCCAAGTGTATCTTGAATAGTCATCGACAATCACCAAGCAATATTTCTTGCCACCAAGACTTGCATAAGTGGGAGGTCCAAAGAGATCCATGTGAAGGAGCTCCAAGCACCTCTTGGAAGAGATAATAGTCTTGCTTGGATGACTTGTTTCATGCATCTTTCCTTCAATACATGCCCTACAAACACGATCTTTGGCAAAAGAAACATCCTTTAGTCCGAGTATGTGGCCGCCGGTGTAGAGATTTTGCAAAGCTCTCATATTGACGTGGGCTAACCGGCGATGCCAAAGCCATCCCACGTCGGCCTTAGCAATTAGGCATATCGCGGCCGTAGTGGGTTTCTCCGAAAAGTCCACCACATACAAGCTGTTTTCGACATACCCAACAAAGGCAACCTTGAGAGACTTACTCCACATGACGACCACAATATCAACATCAAAATATGTGGCATAGCCCATAGTAGCAAATTGATGAACGGAAAGTAGATTATAACCAATGGTTTCGACAAGCATGACATTCACTAGGGACACGTCCGGAGTGATCACCACCTTACCGAAACCAAGTACCTTAGAGGATGAATTATCACCATATGAGACCGTGACATTTGAAGTATTGGGCTTTAGATCTTCCACAATATTTTTGCTTCCGGTCATGTGGCTTGTGGAACCACTATCGATAATCCATTTTACTCCTCTGAAAGCAATGTCCTACAAGAGATTAATTCTTGGTTTTAGGTCCCCATCTTTGAATGGGTCCTCTTTTGTTAGTCACAAGAATCTTAGGTACCCAAATAGCATATTCAATGAAACCATTATAGGGACCAACATATTTAGCATAGACATCACCATAATAGTCCCTAAGAAGAACATAATGAGGGTTATATTTTCCTGCAAAATTATTATGAGAAGGGCCGGAGACTCCGGTCATTGGGGGCGGAGACTCCGGGGTAGATGAACTAACCGGAGACTTCGGAGCCCTTGACCCGGAGACTCCGGTCTCCTCGATTTTCTTCTTTCCATTCAGCTCCTCCCACTCCTCCTCGGTGTAACAAATATCAAAGGGAACATGAGGAGTAGGAGCAGCAGTAGGCTTTGTCTTTTTCTTGTTCTTCTTGTTCTTCTTCTTCTTTGAGGACTCGGCCATCAAACAAAGATCCCCTTTCTTTGAGGACTCGGCAACAAAACCGAGGCCCTCCTTTCCCTTGAACAATCTTTGATTGTTCAAGAGATCATTGAGATTCTTCTCTCCTTGAATGCAAGTAGCAAGGCCCTTAGCAAGATCGGCCTTCAACCTATTGTTCTCCTCAATGATATCACTATGATCACAAATAGAGTTAGAAGAACAAGGAACTTCAATAACTTGCATTGGTGGGACTTTAGATTGTTCAATAGTTAGTTGAATTTGAAGTTGTTCACGAATCTTGGTGAGATGAGAGAATTTGCCCTCCAAAGCCTTGTGAGCTTCTTCAAGCTTCTCAAACTTCTCACGAAGATCATTATGACCAACGTCAAATTCAACTTTCTCCTTTTTAAGCAACTTGACCATAGCAAGAGCATGGTCACGTTCTTTAGTGAGTTTTGACAAGATTAGATTATGAGACTCTTCTAGTCCCAACAATTTCTCCTCTAAAGAGACCCTCAAGTTTTGCTCTTCCTCGAGCTCAATTGATAGAGAGCCAATATCATCGGCGGCTAATCTTTCCAACTCCTCCTTCTCCTTGATAGTATCATGGGCATCACCAAGTTCACACATTAGTGTCTCAACATATATCTTGGTTGGCCCCTTCATGTTAGCAAGAAAATCATCACAAGAAACTAGTTCTTTCTTAATTTTAAGACTACTCACATCATCCATAGAGGTAGCATTGGAATGTGATGATGAAGGAGTAGGTGATGAGGTTACCTCCGAGGCCTTAGCCATAAGACACTTGTGAGTGGTGATGATGGCGTTCTCATTTTGTGAGTTGAAGAGGGATGTAGGTGGTGTGGAGACAATGGCAATGGCGGCCACTTCTCCATTCTCTTCATCAACGAAGTCATCATCATCGGACTCGGAGTCATACTCCTCATGAACCACCAATACCCTTTCTCCTTTCTTCTTGTTGTCCTTGTTCCCATGTTTCTTGGATGGGTAGAACTTTGATGACCGGCGCTTGGGGACGAGCCGGCCCTCATTGTCCTCCTTGTTCTCATAAGGACATTCGGCGATGAAGTGCTTGATTCCTCCACAATTGTAGCAATGCCTCACTTTAGAGTCACCACCTTTTCTTGGAAAGGATTTGAACTTGGATCCCTTCGTCTTGTGCTTGTTGGCATCCCAAAAGGCATTTGCATTGAGAGCCAAGTGTTCATGGAGTGCAAACTTGAGATCTTCCGGAGACCAACACTCTTCTTCATATATTTCTTCTTCTCCTTCTCCTTGCTTGGACACCACCTTGGCCTTGAGAGCAAGATTGTGAACTCCTTGTCCGGCAAGAACACGGGCTCTAGTTTCTTCCGCGTTCTTCTTCAAGATAGACAAGGCGGTGAACTCACAAAGAACTTCATTTGAGGTCATACTCCCAAAATCCGGTCTTGAACGGATTATCTCGGATCGCATGGGTTCTCTTGGGTTGATGGAGGTGATGAACATACGCTTGATATAGTCATCATCATTGTCTTTGCACCCAAACCCGGTCAAGGCCGTTGCAAGAGCCAAGATCCTTTGGTACATCTCATCGGGAGTCTCATTATCATGCATAATGAAATCCCTTTCTTCACTTTTGAGCTCATCAAACTTGGAGGACCGAATACTTTCATTCCCAATGAAGAGCATAGTGAGATAGTCCCATACTTCCTTGGCGGTGTTCAAGTTGTTGATGTGTACCGCATGAGTATCCGTTACGGCTTGTTGAAGGAGATGCTTGGCGGTGGCATTGAGTTGCTCATCAACTTCTTCCCTTCCGGTCAAATTGAGAGGATCATGAGGTGCAAAGCCATTTTGTATGACCCTCCACAAATGAGTAGAAGAGCTAGAAATATGAGATTTCATTAGTCCTTGCCATTTAATAAAATTGCGAGAATCAAGCTTAGGAGGGGAACCCATGTTGTTAATGTGTGGCATAGGATAATGGACCGGCGGAGGTGAGTAAGTGTTAGGGGGTGGAATGTTAGCACCCTTTGCCGGACCATCATCTTCCTTAGGAAGGTCACCTTTATTCTCGGCGGAGGTGGAGCCATTGTTAGGTGGCTTCACCTTAGCCAAGGAGAGTTCCACACTAGGAGTGGTGTTTGGGTTGGTGGGCCCGGAAGGTTTTCTTCCAAAATATTCCTCAAACATAGCCTTCATCTCCAATCTCATAGTGGTTTGCATTGTGTCCAAGGACGCCAAATGCTCCTCACGTGAGATTGAAGAGGAAGAGGTAGATGGAGGAGTATCTTCGGGAGGAGTTTCATTACCCTTATCCCCATCCATAGTTGCTCAAACTCTTAGGCGGTTAAGCCCGAATAAGAGACCACGCTCTGATACCAATTGAAAGGATCGTATGAGCGACTAGAGGGGGGGTGAATAGGAGCTACCCAATAATTTTAATTCTTTTCAAGTTAAGGCTAGACAAGAAGGTAAATTCTCTAGATGTGATACTAAGTGAATTTACCTAGAGTGACAAGCAAGCTAGCAATAACAATATAAGTAAAGGCACAAGTAAAGGATAGAGGTCACCGCAATGGAGACACGAAGACACGAGGATGTATTCCCGTAGTTCCTTCCTTGTTACGGGAAGTACGTCTACGTTGGAGAGGTGTGGTGCCACAAAGGCCACCAACGCCACAAAGGCTCACCCTATTCTTCGGTGAACAAGCCACAAAGGCGAGTTCACGCTCCACTAAGCGATGCCCTCGAAGGCGGCACGGCACCTTTACACAAAGTATTGGGGCAAGCTCCACAACTCAATTGGAGGCTCCCAATAGGTCCACCAAGCTCTTACACACAAAGACAAGCTTGGGGGACGGCTTCTTCCGGCTAGAAATCCGATGAATCACACAAGTAACAAGCCCCTCAACAAAGAGAGGGGGGAAATCAAATCGCCTTGGTGGAAGTGTAGATCTAGGTCTTCTCCCTCAAATCCCTAAAGGGCTTTGAGTTCTATTGGCTAGGGAGAGAGATCTTGAGCTTTGAAGCTTTGAAACAATGGAGGAGAGAGAGATGAAGCCGCAACCTTCACTTGGGGAAGAAGAAGGCTTTATATACTCCTCCTCGAAATGTAGCCGTTGCTGGTCGACTAGGGCCGGAGTCTCCGGCCAGGAGGGCCGGAGTCTCCGCCCTAAGTGACTCCAGGGCCGGAGTCTCCGGCCAGAGACAGAAGTCTCCGGCCCAACTCCGGCCTGGTCACTGCATAGACCAACCCTTTAGCAAACCCTAGCCCAGCCAGACAGACCGGAGTCTCCGGCCACTGGGACCGGAGTCTCCGCCCCACCCGGAATCTCCGGCCAGAGACAAAAGTCTCCGGCCCAACTCCGGGCTGGTCTCTGCTTAGACCAACTGGGAGGATTGCTAGGGCGACACTCCTAGGCCGGAGTCTCCGGCCACCAGGGCCGGAGTCTTCGCCCTAGAAGTAGCAACAGCAGTACTTCGAGGATCCCCTCTCCACCAATTCCACCTTCGCAAAGCACCCTATAAGACAACTAAACCCTAACTCCACTACTAGACTACGGGCTTCGATCTTTTCTTCCCTTTTTGGGTGAACCTCCGCGAGATTCTGAATTAACCTAGAAAATCTGCAGAACTTAAATAGAATGGTTAATTCACCAAATGTTGTTAACAAACACCAAAATACATTTATTAGGGAAATGCCCTTTCAGTCGCCAAGTATGAAGCCCTGGTACATGGGCTCAAGATGGCCATGGAGATTGGCATCAGGAGGATCCTCTGCTTCGGAGACTCCGACCTAGTGGTGCACCAGGTAACAGGGGATTGGGACGCCAGGGACGCCAACATGGCCTCCTACCGCTCCTACGTGCAGCAGCTTAGCGGATTGTTCGAGGGCTGCGAGTTCCATCACGTCCCCAGAGCAAACAACGACGAGGCGGACCGGCTATCCAAGATTGGCTCCACCAAGCAGGACATCCCAGCTGGGGTGTCATTGGAAATCATCCACAAGCCGTCCATCAAGCCCTCGCCGGACTCTCCATCCATCTACGTACCTGGAGACCCCGCCCCGGCTCAGGTGCCACCACCGGACCCGAGGGCTGCCGACTCGGGGTTGAAGGAAGCAGCCGGCCAGCCCAGCGCGGCCGGCTCGACGAAGGACACGGGAGCTGCCGGCTCCACGCTCGCTCCCCCAGCCAGACAATCAGACGAGGCCGACACGATGACGGACCTGGGGGCTGCTGATCCCCTGGTTGCCAGTGTCTTCCACATACGGGAGATACCTTCCTGGGCGGAGCCATTCTCCAACTACCTCATCACTGGGGACTTGCCGCAAGACGAAGTGGAGGCTAGGCGAATTCAACGCCGACCAGGGGCGTACACCATCATCAATAGCGAGTTGTACAAGCGCAGCGTGTCAGGCATCTTCCAGAAGTGCATCGAGCCGGAAGAAGGGATAGAGCTGCTAAGAGAGATACACCAAGGGGAGTGTGGACATCACGCATCTTCCAGAGCTTTGGTGGCCAAAGCCTTCCGCCACGGTTTCTACTAGCCAACGGCCAAGCAGAATGCAGAGCAACTAGTGAAACAGTGCAACGGCTGCCAGCGCTTCTCCAAGCACAGAAACACTCCAGCGGCAGCCCTCAAGACCATTCCGCTCACCTGGCCGTTCGCAGTTTGGGGCCTGGACATGGTAGGGCCATTCAAGACCGCACCCGGGGGCTTGACGCATCTGTTGGTCGCTGTGGACAAGTTCACCAAGTGGATCCAGGCCAAGCCAATCAAAAAACTCGACGGCTCGTCCACCATCAAGTTCTTCAATGAGATCATCACAAGATATGGAATTCCCCACAGCATCATCACTGACAACGGGACGAACTTTGCGAAGGGAGTCTTTGCTGATTACTATGGCAAAAAGGGCATCCGGCTGGACTTAGCGTCAGTGGCGCACCCTCAGACAAATGGGCAAGTGGAGAAGGCAAATGGGCTGATCCTGGCCGGCATCAACCCAAGGCTGGTCGAGCCTCTCGAACGCTCAGCCGGCTGTTGGGTCAAGGAGCTACCCTCAGTGCTCTGGAGCCTGCACACCACTCCAAATTGCTCTGTTGGCTTCACACCTTTCTTCCTGGTCTATGGAGCAGAAGCGGTGTTGCCCACGGACATCGAGTTCGATGCGCCCAGAATTGTCCAGTACATGGAGAAGCAAGCAAAAGAAGCTCGCGAAGATGGCGTCGACCTCCTTGAGGAGGCACGAGAACAGGCTCTGGCCAGATCAGCGCTCTATCAGCAGCAGCTGCGACGATACCACAGCCGGAAAATTCGCCCGCTCGCGTTTCGCGAAGGAGATCTCGTACTCTGGCTGGTCCAAAGCACCAAGGGCATGCACAAGCTGTCTCCTCCCTGGGAGGGGCCATTCATTGTCAGCCGGGTCCTGGGCAATGGGGCATATTACCTCATCGACGCACAAGAGCCTAGAAAGAACAAGGCAGATAACTCTGACAAGGAGACAGAGCGTCCCTGGAATGTCAGTCTCCTAAGACCTTTCTTCTGCTAAGGCAAAAGCTTGTACCCCAAAAAACTTGTCAATGAATAAAGGAAAACGGAGCGGCTAGTTACGGCCGGCTCCAAGGAAAACACTTCGTGTATGTTTTGCTTCCTGCGTTATTCACTTGACCGGCAGCCGACTCCGGGCACCGAGCCACAGCCGGCAGCCCCGAAAAACGATCGATTTCTCGTCAGCCGGATGAGTACTACGTATGAAGAAGGTCTCAAGCCCAACCTCCACCTTCCGGCTCCGCGCAGCCGGACGGATAGGAGCCGGCAGGCCACGTACGAAGGAAAGCCGCAGAGCAGAACCGTAAACGATAGAAAAATCGCTCAACCAGATGTCAGGGGCAGTGTCTGTTAATTAAGCGTTGGCTAGCACGAGTCGGGGGCCCGATAGACCGAAGTACTACTTCTCACTCCGCGGCACGCTCCCACCCTAGGCCGGCATTCGGCTGCCGGCCCAAGGGAGACCAACCGGCACCAGGCTGCCGGTTGGGGGTAGAAGGGCTGAAGGGTGGGAAGATTAAGGAAAAAGTTGAGGGAACCGGACAAACGCAAGCCAGCGAATGGTTGACGACCACAGTCTCTCGACCTCTGGGCTGAGTAGCCACACCAAAGAGGTTCGAAGCTCGAGCTGCCTCGCTCGGTGTTTGCACCGTACGCGAAAGGTTAGTTTCGAGCCAGCTGTCAGTCCAGCTACCCCAAAACTTGGGGGCTAGGGGGAAAGGGAATTGGCCCTCAGAAGTGAGCCGGCTCCAGTGCCTCGCCGGCTGTCCGATCAGCTGGCGCTGCGACATGATCAGCAAGCGAGCAACAAAATCAAAACCTAACACTCACAAAGTAATGGCTAGAGCCAGAAACTGGGAGATTTACTCCAACCGCAGCAAGGGACGTGCGAAGGCCTGGGAAGGGAGACGTGCCGGCTTCGGCCCCGCCCGAGCCGGTACAGGAATCAGTTTCCGTTCCAACCCCACCGAGCCGGAACTAGTCCGTCCTTCCCAGAGTAGGCCAGCAGAAGCACTGCTCCTTTCGCGCTGAGGCCGGAGGATCCCACCCGAAGCGTCTGTGCAAGCCAATGACCATCGCGGTCCCTACCTACGGATTCGCACCGCAGCGGTTCTATCCAAGGAAGAATCCTAGTCGGGGAATCATCGCAGCACGGCGATACAAGCACAAGAACATTCACACAGCAAATGAAGAAAGATAAGTTTTCATTAAGCGAAAGTTTGATGATTACAAAAGCTTCCTAAATCGCTACCCTAAGAGTGCCAAGTACTCCTAGCCCGGGGATGCTCGCCTTCCTCGGCCCGGCGCGAGCGCCGCATGGACTTCGCCCCGGAGAAGTCCGCGTTGGAGGTCGACGTGGCTCGCCCTTCACGGCTGGGCGGCGAAGGCACGAGCGGAGAGGGTGCCGTCGAAGAGGCAGATGGTGAAGTCCTCCTTCCCATTGTGGTGGGTGAGAAGGATGAACCAACCCTCATGCATGCCGTAGTCGATGAAGAACTTCGACCACCCGTCGCGGAAGTAGCACACCCCCTGGCCGTCGTAGTAGACCTCGACGCGGTACGTGGGCTGGCCGCCGCTGCATTCCCACAGTTTGGCATAAGCCATCTCCTGGTCTTCCATCGAGCTCGTAAACTGGGACGGAAGGCAGAGGAGATCCTGGGCACCGGCAAGCACAGGGATGATGCAGGTGGACCATCCCTCGGCCGAGATGTAGGCCGGCGGCTGGAGCGCCGGTTTCTCCAGCCAGGGCCGTGATGGCCCCACTAGAGGTGAAGCCATCGCTCGGGGCCTCGCGGAAGTGGAGGCGGTGGCCCCGAAAGCAGCGGGGGCCTTCTTGTTCTTGCTACCCAGTGGCCGTCCGCGACGGCGGGGCGATGAAGGAGCAGCAGCCGCCGTGGAAGCGGTCTTCCTCCCGCTCCCCTTCGGACGGCCGGGCCTCTGTTTCTCCGGGAAGCCCACATCGCTGGGAGCCCCGGTTGCCTAGGGCGCGACAGAGGTGGAGGCAGCGGCGGCGGCCTTCGCCGCGAGGGCCTCCAAGGTACTCTTGTTGCGACTCCCTTTTGGGCGACCGCGTTTCCGAGATGTGGAAGGCGCCATCTCCGGCGCCTTGACCTCCTCCTTGCTCCCCTCCGGGACCTTGTCACCGCTGGCAGCGGAACCGCTAAGGGACGACATGATCTGGTTGGGCTCGGAAAGGAGAGGCTCGAGGTGAGGGGAGAAGTGGGAGGATGCCCTCGGCAGTGAGCACGCTCAGCATTTAAAGAAGAGCGGCAAAGGGGATAACCCCCCGACGTTTCGGTAACCACCCCCCGCATCGTGTGCAACCACTGCAGTTGCCGCAGCGGATCGTGGGAGGAGTCGATGGGACACGTCACTGACGTATGCCAGTCCACCCCACATGATGACTCGGGAAGTTATGACGGTGGTGATTCCGAAGTCAAAATGACAAGACTGGCCACTGGCGCACTGCGCCGGCCGCAGCGTGGGAGCAAGACCTGAAGCGGCACAAGTTCCAAGGAGGCAACACACCGGCTCGCGGCCACCAGCCGGGTTACACCTGGAGCCGGTACATCTCGAGACGGCCGGAGCAGTTCCGCGTGACTTGGCCTCGAAACCAGCAACCTCTAGATCAGACCAAGAATCCTGGGACTTCGACGAAAACGAGCAAGACTTCGGCGAGAAGAAGAACCCGCCGAAGCCCCATGCTAACCCATGAGACTTCGCCAGTTTCGGGGGCTAGTGTCGTGGGGATGACTTATAGGGCGTACCAAGGGTCGAGCAATATGCCGGCTGGCGTCCCAGGAGTCTCCACGACCTCAGCACGAGAAGACCGGCTCCGTCCGAAGGGCCGGCTGCGCCATCAGCCGGCTGGCGACTCCACCGAGGAGAGCCGGAGCCGGGCGATGAAGACAAAAGCCTCCCAACGGCTGTTTCGCCGAAAGTGGGCTGGCCCCGACAAGAGCGACAGAGGCCAAGGACGGGAGTGACGAGCACCACGACCGGCCTTAGTCAATCAGCGATCAAAGACCCTTCCCCATGACGGGATCCGAGGCAAAAGGGAGGGGATATGCCTCCCAGATGCCGGTCCGGGGAAAAGGCACTTTATAAAGCGCCTTTGCCAGAGCAGGGCCAGAGGATCACGCCAACGACGCCGCCGCCGAGGAGCCGGCAGCTGGCCAAACCGCTACCTAACCTGTAACCAGGCCCCCGCCTATATAAGGGGGCCTGGACCCTTAGTCTAGGGAGATCCAATCTTCTTCTTCCTCCTCTAGCCCGAACAGCTCGAGGAGCACTGTAATCGCTACTGTCCAAGATAATACGAAGCAGGCAGGAAGTAGGGGCTTTATCTCCACCCAGGAGGGCCCTGAACCTGGGTAAACCGAGGTGTCTCCGTTGGCACAATCTCGAGCCGGACCCATCGTCACCACCGTCGAGCCCCTTCGATAAGCCACCCCATGGCTACTGTCTCTAAATTCCCACGACAATTAAGCTTGAACATATATAACTCTATTTGTGTCTTAAGATTGTTGTCAACCCTAAAACTAATTGTGTATTCCTATCTAATAAGAATTACTTCAGCTTTGCTTGTCCATAACCAGCTACTTGATTGCTAATAACAAGATACCACTTAAAAGTATTACTTTCAAGTCTTCACCTATTGCTATACCTATCCTCCGCAATAACTCTTGTTTTAAGCTTTATTCTAATACTTTGAAAGTTTGTCAGTCAATCAAAAATCCTTAACAACCTTGTTGTGGAGTGAATCTAAAAGTGCAACTCATTATAAAGAAATCATCACAACCTTATATACTAAACCATCGGGATTAGGTTACGCTTAGAGCGATGCATAGCATATAATTTGCATATCATGCTATAGTTCTTTTAACATCATCTTTACCAGATGATGGAGCTATTTCAATATTTGGATTTCCTACGTATCGAAGACCTTGACTTGCATAATCTTGCAGTCAAAAAGGCAAGTTTATCTTGCTCATATCTCTTGATTGCACTGGTTTTGAAACTTGTTGCAAAGTGTTGACTTCAAACTCTAACATTTCAAAAGGGATGGAAAACCTATTTTCATAAGTAATATGACTAGTGGTTATCGACCAGTGGTGATAACCTAGGAGGGCTGGCAGGTGGAACCACGGTAAGATTGTGGTGGTGGAGGTTCCACTTGCACGGGAAAGTTAACCTGGGATTAATTACCAATGCCACAGTTATTCTGGCGCCGTAAAAACCGTGTCGTCCAAGAGACTTGGAATGGGATGGGAAAGTCAGCTGTATCTTCTCTCGTTCGCATGTCAACGGGCAGCCAGTTGCCGGTCACGGTAGATCTTGCAAGACTACTTGTATATAGGTGGGACACCTAAGTTCTCACGGCACTGGTGTCTATGATGGTCCGCAAGGGACGCCTAGGTACTTCATCGTTGGGGGTGAATATCAGGGGCACAACCTGCTTGCGTGAATTGGGTGGGCATGTGTTGTGCGGAGAAGGCAGTGATTGGCTTGGATCAATGACTGGGCCCCACACCAAGGAAGTGTGGACGAGCTCATGACTCGGATGTGCAACAAGGCTTTGATCTCTTTTGGAAGGACACACCTCTGCAGAGTGTAAAATGATGTGACATGTTACCCCTTGTTCCGGGAAGGAGCTGCGAACGCGGCAGGAAAGGTGCTCTCAAGGCACTAATACCCTGTGTTGGCTATTGGGCATAGTTTTCATAAGTAAAAGCAATCTGTCAAGAAACTTTGATAAAACCTTGCATTGGCCTATGACTCTTTTGGGTCCATGGGTTTAGTTAGTACATATCCCACAACTTCTTTCTAAAGAAACTTGCTGGGTAACGCTCGTTACTCACCCCAATCTCTTAAACCCTTGCTAGACTATGAAGAATTAGATTGAAGGTAACCCAAGGATGCAACTTCAAGACATTAAAGATGAAGCATTCTACCAACGTCATGATTTTTAGCGGAGTTGACAATTATTGCGAAGCTTGGTGGAAAACTAGAATAGGGATAGAAGGGAACCAGTTTCCCTATTCCTAGAACCTAAGTAGCTAGGATATTTCTTTAGCTAACCAAATGCATTAGAGGTATTTGTAGTCCTCTTTTAGAATTCGTTGTATTCTTTCTTGATTGTAGTCGCCAGGACTAAACCTCTACCTGTTGAGGAGGTTCTGAAGATCTTCTGTATGCTGAAAATTGTAATCCTATAGACATACCGTGGACCTGCGATGTTTCTGTTGTACCACTCTGATGGATGTAATACTAGTGAGATGGTGTTTCATTAGTGTTATGTCAACGACTTGCATACTACACATGCAGTGGTATGCTGGGTCACCACAGCTGGTATCAGAGCAAACACTTTGACCCTAGGATTAAAACCCTTTAATAGGAGACCTGTAGGTTTGGTAGTGACTATAGGAAGCCATCTTATCTAAACCGATTCTTCTTATGACTTGGGATGGATATTCAACAAAAGAATAATCCTGACACACTCAAGTCAAATGTTCTTACCTGTTATTCTTAAGTGAAGTTAGATATCTTGTTCCATACCTAGTAGTATGACATCATTAAAGCCTTACATAAAGGTTGGAAGTAGATCACATTTGGTATACAATACATGGTAGTCCAAAGAGAGGATACAACCGGAATGGGAACTATCCTATTGGAAGAAGTATACCAAGGTCATTTTGTTAAACTTAAGTCATCCAAAACTGTAGTAGGGTGATGTTAAGTGGTGAAGTGAGTCTGTGTGAGGTAGTAGGACCTCAGGTTTTAGTCCTGTATATGGATACTCAAGAATGCCATAGACAAGTACAATGTATCGACAGTTTAAATATTTTAGTCATGTTTGATTCACCTGAGAATCTTTGCATGATGGAGTAGAACCCTATTATAAATAGCAATTTCAAGCTGAGGAGGAAGATGCTCAAGTAAAATGGTGAATGAAGTGTTCCAACCCATGGCAACTAGGTCAAGTATGACAGGACCATAGTCTTTAGTCGGAGAAGTTTGATCAAAGCTCAATGGAGAAGCTCGATAGAAGTCATGGATTTGGGTGAACCATGCTTAGTGAAGTTTGTATGAGGTGTAGGAAAGTAAGAAATTTTGAGAGATCATGTGAGATTCATCTTCAATAGGATGGAAGGTAAGCTAGAAGTAGAAGTCTTAAAGGAATCTGAATCCGTTAGAATGGTTTCCAAACCCTTTGCTCAAATTTATTCGATTGCAATTGAGCAATTGAGGTAAGTATTGAGACAAAGAGTAGTAGTCCACCACTATGTGCATATAGCACGATATAAACCTATATTATTTGGTGCTATAAGGTGCACATCTAAGCCTGAATTCTAGAGATGTTTTACTCACGGGCTTATGATGATGTATGTTGCCAGCACAATTTTAGATTTTCTTGGATTTTATTGTGTGACTAGATCTATACATGAAGTTGGACTTTGATGTGCAAATGCAGGTTGCATTATCAAGTCCTTACTTGATGTTATAGTTCTAGAGGGTTAAGGGATTCGTGTGAGGGAGAGACGAATTCCTAAGGCAATCAAGCCAAAAGATGAAGGATCACCAGATAAAGGAAGCCAAAAGGAGGAAGCTTCAGTGATACTTCGAAGGAAGATTAGAAGGATCCACAGCTAGTTTAGAAAAACAACAGAAAAGTTGGAAATTAGTAACACTCTAGTTCCTAAAACACTAAAGGTAAACCTAGGTTATTGAATAGAACCACTAATTAGGTAAACCGCAGTTGAGTTTAAGGTACTTGAGCTCGTTGTTATGCAGCCTTGGTTATGCTTAGTACATCACGGGTTGATTGAGGTGTTGTGATACCGATGATCCATTCCGGTATTGCCTGCTGCTTTATTCATCCTGGGAGTGGTAACCCCAGTAACCCTCGTTGATAGCGTGACTAAGACACATAACATTTCTGTATAACTTTGATCCCTAGTCCCAAAATCTTGAATTGTAGATTGGTGGTTAAGACGTTAGCAATATCTTTCCTTATCTAAGAGATGTAGTCTTTGTCTACGGACTAAGACTTGTGAGGATTCGTGTCAACAATGATCTGTTGAGACCATTGGCTCGTTTATAGTCCATATACTTCATATTTTGCCCAAATTATATAATTGCCTGTCGTGGATGTCCTCCGGTACAAGAGAAACTCTGCCGGATTTCTCCCGTGGCTTTGTATCTAACCTACCAATTGAATAAGGATAGATAGCGATGGGAAAACCCAATTCTCATCAACGATTTGAACTTTTGGGTAAAAATATACATCCAAAAGTGGAATAGAACACCCTACCTAAATGTTTAATCAAAGAATTCATACCGGATATCCATAATTGTGTGGGTACACCGCAGATTTCTTTGAGAAACCGTTAGAAAGACGTAGTAGTAAGACCGACCAAGACTTATAGTTTAACCCTGGAACCCAAATGGTTAGAGGACAATAAGTTCGAAGACCATTAGAAAATTCTAAGGGGGAGAGTTAAGCATTGAGTCAGAAGTAGTAAACTCATGGAGTTGGATTAACATTTGCTAAGAGGGTTGAAATCGTGATGACATTAGCCTTATGTTCATAAGGTTTTCCGAGGCGTTATTTTAATATAGTCTCGGAAGTCCATCACACCTGAAGTCGAGGTTTTTACCTCGAGGAAGCGAGTTAGACCTTAAATTGAGAAAGTGGAGTATTCAATACTCCTAAGGGGAAGAGTTCAGGAAAGCCAAAAGTGTTGAAAGTTAGAGGAAGTATGTCGGAAGTAAATTCTTTCCAAGAATGGTCGTAACCTTATGGAGTTCGGCAAAGGAGTGAGATGATTTTGACCATAATTACACCAAGTATGAGCCACAGCTGGTATATCATGAACCACAGCTGGAGAAGTTTGAGATTAGAGTTAACCATAATCTTGAACCTAGAAGACCAAATAAGATCTATAAAGATGGATCAGAAAACTTGAATGTACACACTACATGTGTTTAATCCGTTCTTAGGTGGTAAAACCAAGAGTCAATTAGGAAAATTCGTTGGAACAATTAGTAGGACCCTATAAGCCATAGAAGGTGTTGAAAATATGGATAATCCAAGAGAATGACCAAGAAGAGACCAAGATGAATGGAATTCAAGTGACTATTTTTCGGAGTTTGACAACAGAAGGTTCGAGGATCACTCTGGACAAAGGATACCATCTATATCCCAATTAGTTGGTAAAGGAACTTCAAGACATATGATACCAACAACAAGTTCGTCCAACAACGTACGAGAGCGAAAACTTCGGGACGAAGTTTAGTTTAAGGGAGGGAGACTGTAATATCCCAGGATTAGAGGTTATAAAATAGAGGCAACAGATGTGTGCATTGCATTTCATGCATAGAAAATCTGGGTAATTTTCGCGCATTTTAAGTAAAACATGTCAAAGTGATTGGAGTTTCACTTGAGTTGATGGAATTGAAGTAGCTCATCAACTAGAGCGCGATAAACTTCAATATGACCTTTGTTAAAATCCTTGTTTTGGGTAGTGATAGTCACAACAACTAAAAGAGAGTTAAGTGAGGTAAAACTAAAATGCTTGACACACCATTTTAGGACCAGATATCTATTCACACCAAGGTCATCATGGTATTCTTTAAACCCTACTTCTTTCATGCTAAAGAAGTCAAAACAAGTCTTATTCTTAAAACATGATCTATTCTATATTCTTATGTCCTAATCTAGTGAGTCCAAATATGAGAAGTGGAAAGGATAACTCAATGCCAGTTTGATTATAAGTTTTACTTTAATTATAGGTTAGATAACTTATGAACATTTGAGCCATTCCTATAAAGGCCAACTAGGAGACTTTAGACATTACTCCGATTCTAACTAGGACAAGTCATTTGATATAGGGGAGATCACATCATAAACCCTAATTCTGTTCTAGACTAGAACCATCCTTAGGAAGTATAACCAATACCTAGACTTATGGAGTTATGAAGTGGAGTAGATCCTATATGAATCACACAAAGGGGAGATTATATCCTTAATCTCAGAAGGTTGGTACAACCAAGAATAAACCCTTGGTAGAGGGAGTTGATGAAGGAAATAGTATGATCATGTCAAGTACATGATTACACTTGCTGATGAAGATAATTAGGTTAGATATGAAATCCAGTCTGATAAGCAGATATCATCCTAGAACCAAGTGTGGTGTAGGAGTCCAACTTAAACTCATCTCACTAAGGAGATACCCATCTTGTTAAAGTTATATGAGAAACGTTGATCTGTGTACAAGTTTCCATTGACTAAATCATATGGTTATAGGTTGAGCAGATCCTAAGCCTTGACCTAGAAACTTGTTTAGTTTATAGAACCTTTGTTGCATTGAGCACATTTCAGAGGGAACATTATTTCCTAGATGAGTGTAATAGCATTCTATCCAATTCCATAACCTCTTATTCATTTACTTGGGGATTCATTTCCAAGTATCATTCAACTTGTGCATCACATTGTGATCATGAGTAAAACTCTAGAATTATGTTTTATCCCTAAACCAAGTAAATATGTCCAACCATAGTTCTTCTAAGATCAACCAAAATCTTTATTTAGTGGTCAACTCACATCTTATTGCATATCTTGCCTTAGTTGGATACTACTTATTTGTAAGAGAGAGGTATAAAATATCTTCAAATAAAGTAGCAAGAAACTACTATTGATGTTGGGATATTTGGTACATTCCATGCCATTAGAAAAATTGGGTTAAGCATAGAATCATGCCTTTCACCATTTCCTTAATAGGAAAGCAAATTGTGGTTAAACACTATTTCTTTGTTTCCGTATAAGATATGATGCAAGATAATATTGCTACATATTACTTTCTGTAATTCAAACCTAGCAAAGTATTTTAAATACTCCATAAAAGCTGATTGGAATTATCCAATCAAGATTCACAATAAAATCCCAATGATGTGTATAATATTTTATGTGCAAGTGCACATATAAAATTAATCTAATATTGTGTGTTGGTTCAGTAGTGTCATATTCATATTGGATAAGAATCTCCAAACTCAAAATCTTGCAAACAAGTAGCTCATTCCAAAACCTGCAAAACTTAGTGGAATCCAAATTAGAATTTTCAAAAACAGCAAAACAAAAAAAGAAAAGATAGAATCAGAAAAAAAGAGAGAAGGAAGCTTACCTGTCCGCTCGGCCCAGCCCACCAGGATCCCGGCCCAACATACCGCTTCGCCTGTCGCCGCACTGGAGAAGACGTCTTCGTCTTCCTCGCAGGGTCGACACCGAGACAACGGCGAGCTCCACGTCGGCGCTGCAGATAAGAACTGCCCCGCACCCCAATGAGCTGACAGCTCTTCATTCTCATCCACGTCCCCTGCCAGTCGGAGTGCAGGGATTCGTGCCCGAATCATTCAATCCATCGTCGTCAGATCCGGACCGTTGCCGCCGTTGTGGCATCGGTGCTAACCATCTTCTGCTCTATAAAACCACCGGATGAACCTCCTGCAAACCCTGATGCTTGATACGTCCAAAACGTATCTACTTTCCCGAACAATTTTGCTATTGTTTCTCCTCTAATTTGTGTGCTTTGAATACAACTAACACAGACTGACGCTGTTTTTAGCAGAATTACTCTGGTGTCTCGTTTTTGTGCAGAAATTCAACTTCCAGTAAAAATTCGGGAAAAATCATGAAAAATCCTATTTCACCAGAAGACCCACGGAACCAGAAGACCGGAGGGAGAAGTGGCTCGAGGGACCGTCACACGGTGGTGGCACGGCCCAGCCCTGGCCGCGCCACCCCTATGTGAGGAGGCCCTAGGCCCCCTCTCGACCTCTCGTCTCGCATACATATACCCCCTGACGACTTAAGATCGGGGAGACGGCGTTTTTCCCAGATAGACTTCCGCTGCGCCGCCGCCATCAGAAACCGCGATTCGGAACCAGAAACTCCGTTCTGGCACCCTGCCGGGACGGGGATTCGGAGGAGATCTTCATCACCATCACCACCGACGCTCCTCCATCGACCATCCATGACTCCCCCATCCATGTGTGAGTAATTCCCCCACTGTAGGTGAGGGGATGGTAGGGATTGGATGAGATTGTTCATGTAATTTGATATGAGATTGATAGGGCATAGTGCCTAGTATCTTTATTTAGTGCCTATGACATTGTTGCAACTTGTTGTGCTTAATGCTTGTCACTTTGGGCCCGAGTGCCATGATTTCAGATCTGAACATGTTATTATTTCTATGATGATACTTGTTGTTTATGGTCTTACCTACAAGTTGTATACACATATTGTTGTCCGGAACCCGAGGCCCCAAAGTGACAGAAATTGGGATAACCGGAGGGGATGGCTATGATGTGAGGATCACATGTGTTCACCGAGTGCTAATGCTTTGCTCCGGTACTTTATTAAAAGGAGTACCTTAATTACCAGTAGTTTCCCTTGAGGCCCTGCTGCAACAGGCTGGTAGGACAAAAGATGTCGTGCAAGTTTCTCCTTGTGAGCACGTACGACTATATACGGAACACATGCCTATGATTGTTTGTACTAGGATGCTTTATCATTATTTATCTGCAATGCCCGTATCTCATTGATTTCATGAATTATCTTATCCATGCAACGCCCGTTATCCATCCCTATGCCTACAGTATTTGTTCCTACTGTTTACAACTGCTACTTTTACCGCTGCTATTTTACTACTGCCGTTACTGTTTCATTGTTGTCATCACTATAAAACTGTTGCTACCGATAAACCACTGCGAGCGAGACTGTTTCCAGGTGCAGCTGAATTGACAACTCATCTGTTAAGGCTTACATATATTCTTTGGCTCCCCTTGTGTCGAATCAATAAATTTGGGTAATACTTCCCTCGAAGACTGTTGCGATCCCCTATACTTGTGGGTCATCAAGACTATTTTCTGGCGCCATTGCCGGGGACCATAGCTTTATCTGTAAGTTCACTTGGTATTCATATTGTTCGCTGCAATCCTTTCATCATGGGTAAACCTCGTGATGGAAAAGTTCCTATATTGCCATCCACTACAAGAAGAGGTACGACTCTCAACACCTCTGTTGCTCTTGATTCGCCATCTGTTATGAGTAAGTTGCTTACACCACCACACCCACACGCTACTGCTACTACTTCTGCTGAGATTGAAAGTGCCACTGATAATTTAGATGATGCTTCTACTGTGCTTGATGAGAGAGGTTCACTAGGTTCCTTTTTAGAGGCTACTATTGCTAGAGCTAAGTTGGGAAACACCACTGTTACACCTGTTAGTTCACCTGAGTCTAGGGAATGTTTTATTGATGATTATGATGATGATGCTTCTATTGAGCTTAATGATGATTTTATTGCGGAAGCACGTGCTGCTCGTGATGCAGGTAATGTTAAAGAACTTCTTGCAAGACGCTCTGTTAGATATAATTTGTCCCCTGATCCTAAGTTTGCTGCTTCTCCTATAAATATTAGAGACAAGGATTATGATTTCTCTTTGGATTTATCTTACATATCTATTGTTGATAAAACTCCTTTTTGTGGTACTAAAGATGAGAGTGCTATGGAGCACATGAATGAGCTTTCTACTTTGAGTAATTTGTTTTCTGATGATATTAAGCTCCGCACTTATTTTGTTGCTAAGATTTTTCCTTTCTCGCTGAAAGATGCTGCTAAAATTTGGTTTAATAGCTTGTCTCCTGGATCTCTTACTAGTCCTATTGCTTTGGTTAATGCTTTCTTTCAGAAATATTTTCCCGCTAGTGCTCAACATGCTGTTGTGCAGAGAATCTTTGATTTTGAACAGGGAAAAGGAGAGAAATTGCCTGAATCTTGGACAAGGTTTTGTTCTTTAATAAGAGCTTTGCCTAAAGAACCATTGCCTAAAAATGAACTCCTTGATATATTTTATAATGGACTAACGGATGAATCTAAGTCATATTTGGATAGTTGTGCTGGTTGTGTTTTCAGGGAAAGAACTCCGGCTGAAGCTGAAGAGTTAATGGCCAAAATAAGCCGGAATCATGATGATTGGACTTTAGTTGAGCCAACACCAGCACCAACTCCTGCGCCATCTACAGAGCCTACACCGAAGAAGAGAGGGATGATTGAATTAAATGATGAAGTTATGAAGGAGGCTAAGAAATCTCTTAAGGAGAAAGGTATTAAGGCCGAAGATGTGAAGAATTTACCTCCTATAGAAGAATTATGTAAGCCAATCCCTCGCTCATCTACTATTGAGGTACACTCTCTCCAACACTTTGATGAAAGAGATATTCCTTGCACTAAACCTCCTGATCAATGCTTAGACGAGTTTGATAATTTTATTGTTAAGCAAGAAAATTTTAATAGAATGGTGCATAATCATCTGTTGGAGAATTCTAGAGTTATTAACAAGATGCAGGATATTGTGGAGAGAACCGCCAATGATGTGAAGATACTTGCTAAACATTTTCAAATGGTTCAAACACAAATTGATCAGCTTACCAAAGTACAGCAAGACCTGCTAGTTAATGCTGCAAGAGAGAAGCAAGCATGTGAAATACGCACAAGAAGTGGTGCTGCTACTCAAGACCCATTATATCCTGAAGGACATCCTAAGAGGGTTGAGCAAGATTCTCAATGCGCTTGAAGTGATGATATTCCTCCCAAGAAGAAGAAGCATAAAACAACTGCAGAATCCTCTGATGCAGGTAAAGATCCTAACAGTGTTTCTATTTCTGATGCTGAAACTGAACCAGGAAATGCTTCCGATAAAGAAGAAGATAAAGAAGAAGTTGAAGAAGAACCGGAAAAGAGTGATAAAAATGCAAAGTACACCAAAGAAGACTTCATTGCCAACAAGCATGGTAAGGAGAGGGAACCTTGGGTACAGAAGCCAATGCCTTTTCCTAGTAAGAAACACAAGTCCAAGGAAGAAGAACACTACAACAGGTTTTGTGAATGGATGAGACCCTTATTTTTGCAAATTCCTTTGACTGATGCTATTAGAATGCCTCCTTATGCAAAATATATGAAAGATATTGTCACTAACAAAAGGAAAATTCCTAGTGAGGAAATTTCCACTCTACTTGCTAACTATTCTTTTGATGGTAAAGTTCCAGAGAAGCTTGGAGATCCAGGTATACCTACCATTCCTTGCTCCATTAAAAATAACTATGTTAGAACTGCTTTATGTGATTTGGGAGCTGGAGTTAGTGTAATGCCTTTTTCTCTTTATAAGAGACTTGATTTAGAAAAATTGGTTTCAACTGATATATCCTTGCAGATGGCTGATAAGTCTACTACTATTCCTATTGGTATATGTGAGAATGTTCCTGTTCAAGTTGCTAACAGCTGTTTAATATTAACTGATTTTGTGGTGTTGGAAATGCCTGAAGATGACAATATGTCTATTATTCTTGGGAGACCTTTTCTAAACACTGCAGGTGCTGTTATTAATTGCAATCAAGGAAAAGTCACTTTTAATGTTAATGACAAAGAATATACAGTTTATTTTCCCAAGAAGATTGATACGAGGAATGCTCTAAATTCAATCAAGCATGTTGAGACCATCAAAGTTGGTCAAATTATTTGTTCAGAGCAAAAGCCCAAGGAAGAATGTCAAATTGTTATGGTTGGGACTATACCTATCAAAGTTGAGGTAACATAAGCATTAAGTGAAGTACAAAGTTTTGCCTCATATAAAGTTAGTTTGGTAACAAGACTTGATCAACCTTGTTAGCAAAGTGAATTTATATGAACGAAACTTCGTTTTCACCGCATCCACTCCACCTCACTTGTATTTACTTTCATCAAATTTTATTCCTTCAGTTTAGTTGTATGATTAAGAGTATCTCAGAGCTGCTGCATGCTTAGTTTTGATTTGCTTGAAATCTTTTCATCCTTGTTTTTCCTGAGTTTTATCGATATGCCAATTTCTGAAAAATCCTCGAAAATAAAGTTTCTCGAAAAATTCCAGAAAATTCTTTATAAATTTTTATGTCAAAAATGGGGCAGAGAGACACCTGGGAGGCACCGGGTGGGGCAGCCACGCCACCTCACACATAGGTGGCACGGCCCAGCCCTGGCCGCGCCACCCATGTGTGAGGAGGCCCCACCAGGCCAATCACTCATCTCTTCTTCCCCTGCTCTTTCTCTCTCCCGAAAAACACCGACCCATTTGCTCAAGCTCGAGTTCTTGCTGTCCTTCACCTGGAATTTTCGATCTCCTTGTTCAGCCCAACATTTTTGCGGAAACTTGGATCATTTGTTCTCCGGTATGTGACTCCTCCACTTGTCCAAGTAGATTTTCTTTTGGTAAAGTATTTCTTGAGTATTTTAGCATTGTAGGTGACAGTATAATTGAGTATGCATGCTTGTTCTATTGTTTAGAAAGATTATTTTGATGCATGATAGCTCTCTAGTGACCCTCTATAGTAGTTTCCTACATTTGCTTGTCTTTAAATCACTTTTTATGAGTTTGTTGAAAAATTTCAGAAATGGAGGAGAATGTGTATCAGCTCTCTCAACATGAACTAGAAGTGCAAGATGTTATGAAAGTTCATCGTGAAGAGAAGGTTTTCCCCTCACACTACCCATGCTCAGCATTCTTGAGTGTTGTTGGATTTCTGCAGGATTTCCAAGCCTTGCTTTCTAATGCAGGATTAGAATATTTTGTTGAGGGTGAACCTCCCCAATATGTTAAACTAACAATGTCTGTGGTGCAGGATTTCAGATTTAGTTGGTCCACTTCTAATCCCATGGTTCATTATAAAATTTATAACAAATCTGTGGACTTGCCTCTCGATGTTTTCTGTACAGCTATTAGAGTACCACAGTGGGGATCGCTCGAGAAGATAAGAGGACAACCAAGGCAATTGTTAGAACTATACGAGGAGATTTGTCAAGGAAGAAGCTTCACAGGAGAGGGTGGTAAAATTCGAAACATTCATTTCCCATCCATTCGATATTTTGCCTTCTTCATTACCAAATGTGTTCTTGCTAGGAAATCTGCAAGTAAATTGTCTCTCCATGATCTAGCTTTTATTGCTGCTGCTTTAAGGCGTGATAGAACTTACAATTTGGGTGCCTTAATAGCTTTCCGTCTTGATATTAACCGTGAGAAAGGGGGAATCTGTGGGGGGCTTATAGCTTCACGCCTGCTAGCTTTTCATGGTGTTTTGCCTCATTTTCGAGATCTGCAGTTCCCCGTTGAGAAACTTGATCTTGATACTATGGTTCAACATAAGTTTATTTCTCCTCCTGCCAGTTTGATTAATTTAACATTTGAGCTAACCCTTTTCAAGAAGACTACCTGGAAGGTAGTAAAGACTAAACGATCAATCCGTTTGCCTGCACCTCTTTTGTTTAACCTTGATCGCAGGAATGGATGGTCGCTTACAGAAGATGAGCTTTATGCGTACGTAGAGGAGCACCCGCCGCCTGTGCACGATGAGGAAGGCACTGAAGAGTCGGGGCAGCCCTCCAACACTATCAATTTTCCATATGCGCAGCCTTATTATGATTATGCGCCATCAGCTTCATCTTCGCGAGAACCGGGGTACGATTACACCTATGATGACCCACCGGCTTGGAGCAGCTACCAGAGCCGGCATTGATCTCCACTTAGGCCAAAAGCCTAAGCTTGGGGGGAGGTACGCCGACAATTCACTCATCTACATATCATATTCGGTCGGACCTTTGTATATCCATGTTTCGCTTTCTCTATTGTTCAAGTTCTTACTTCTGCTTTCCAAAACACAAAAAGACCAAAAATATTTCCATTGTTTCTCTCTATTTGGTTCTTTAGTTTTCTACCTTTGGTTTGCTTTAGTTGCTATTTTCGGTTTGCTACTTGAAAAACCCAAAAATATTTTGCTTTGTTTGCTATTTCCTTCCGCTTTTGCTTCGAAAATCGAAAACACAAAAATATTTGTTGTTCTTCTTCGGTTTTGTAAAGTTTGTTGCAGAGTTCAGTTTTCCGTTACTCTATTGGAGCTTGGTATTCACCTAATATTATTCAAGCCACACAAGTGAAGAGCAATAATGATGACATATGACAATCCGAGAGGTGGTAAGAGGCTGGTATGAACTCTATTTGTTTTCATTTTTGTACATATACTCATCTATGTGGACATGCTTAGTCAGTTCATGTAATGTATATGTCATCTAATGGATGCTTTGTAGTTCCTGCTCTCATATGATTAGTTGCAATCTACTATTAGCCTGTAGCATGTCATGTAGATGCTTGCATGCATTGTTTTATTCATAGTATGGTATGATATTGTGGTATCCACCTCTGAAAGCTTCATTTGAATCGACTTGGCACATGCTCAAGCATGCATATGACTGAACAAAAAGTCAATTAAGCCTCGATGATCTAAATTGCCTCAGAGTTCTTGTATCATTTCTATGCCTATATTAATTTTGTTTTGTCGCAAGCATGATTATGATAGTTATTGCTCTCTCGATTGTCGCTTCCCAGTCTTTTGCTAGCCTTCACTTGTACGGAGTATGAGATCTACTCGTGCATCCAATTACCAAAAACCAAGTCTTCCAAAGTGTCCACTATAAATTCCTATGCATGGTACTTGTAAGCCATTCCAAGTAAATTTTCATGTGCTACCTTTCAAAACTTTCAACTACTTCTCATTTTGTGCCATTGTTTTTAGCTCATGGGGACATAGTGGTCGGAATTGCTATCTTCCATATTAAATTAAGTACCCCTCGACTAGGCAGCTTCATCTGCTCGTCATTAATTTTGCAAGGGAGCTGGTCAGACCATTATAATCTTAATTCTAAAAGAAAAAAAGGGCACTCCTCCAAAGGAATGTGAAAGTTGGTGGGCACCCGATGGAATCGGTTAGCCATGGTTTGAGAAAGGAAAAAGGTGGGGAGGAGTGCCAAAGCTTTATAAAAAGAGCACCAATGTGCCAAATTTCAAAGAACTCGGAACCGCTCTCACTTGTTTATTATGGAAGATAGTAAGTCCCCATTGCTAGTCGTTGACATAGAACAACCACCTCTCAAAAGAAACTTTTATCTCTGTTTTACAAATGAAAAGCTCTAGCACATGTTAAATCCCTGCTTCCCTCTGCGAAGGGCCATTCGTTTACTTTTGTGTTGAGTCGCCATCTTCTAACTTTAAGCACTTCTTGAGAGCATAGCTGTTATTCTTAGTGTAATGTGCTTGTCCCAAAACACGGTTAATTGTGGTATAACTTTGATGCTTGTATCTTTGATATTTCTACTTCTAGTCTTCCCTTGGACTTCAGAGGTGCCTCAGCATTTATGTTTTGCTCTACAAATAAAGGCAAGTGGGATACCATTCTCTCATATCATTTATGCATATTACAATCTTGTAGCTTCTCATGCACATGTTACTTGTTATTAGTGCATTGGCACTCTTTCATAGCCTGCTTGACTATGAGGTGACATTAGTTGCATATTTCTTATTATGAATTGCCTGAGTATTTGATCACATAGTTAGTATATATACATCATATGGGCAAATGTGTTCGTGAAAGTTTCTTTTACCGCTCTCAGTTGTTAACTGAATTGCTTGAGGACAAGCAAATAGCTAAGCTTGGGGGGGGGGGGGGTTGATACGTCCAAAACGTATCTACTTTCCCGAACACTTTTGCTATTGTTTCTCCTCTAATTTGTGTGTTTTGAATACAACTAACACGGACTGACGCTGTTTTCAGCAGAATTACTCTGGTGTCTCGTTTTTGTGCAGAAATTCAACTTCCAGTAAAAATTCGGGAAAAATCATGAAAAATCCTATTTCACCAGAAGACCCACGGAGCCAGAAGACCGGAGGGAGAAGTGGCTCGAGGGACCGTCACACGGTGGTGGCGCGGCCCAGCCCTGGCCGCGCCACCCCTATGTGAGGAGGCCCCAGGCCCCCTCTCGACCTCTCGTCTCGCATACATATACCCCCTGACGACTTAAGATCGGGGAGACGGCGTTTTTTCCCAGATAGACTTCCGCTGTGCCGCCGCCATCAGAAACCGCGATTCGGAACCAGAAACTCCATTCTGGCACCCTGCCGGGACGGGGATTCGGAGGAGATCTTCATCACCATCACCACCGACGCTCCTCCATCGACCATCCATGACTCCCCCATCCATGTGTGAGTAATTCCCCCGCTGTAGGTGAGGGGATGGTAGGGATTGGATGAGATTGTTCATGTAATTTGATATGAGATTGATAGGGCATAGTGCCTAGTATCTTTATTTAGTGCCTATGACATTGTTGCAACTTGTTGTGCTTAATGCTTGTCACTTTGGGCCCGAGTGCCATGATTTCAGATCTGAACATGTTATTATTTCTATGATGATACTTGTTGTTTATGGTCTTACCTACAAGTTGTATACACATATTGTTGTCCGGAACCCGAGGCCCCAAAGTGACAGAAATTGGGATAACCGGAGGGGATGGCTATGATGTGAGGATCACATGTGTTCACCGAGTGCTAATGCTTTGCTCCGGTACTTTATTAAAAGGAGTACCTTAATTACCAGTAGTTTCCCTTGAGGCCCTGCTGCAACAGGCTGGTAGGACAAAAGATGTCGTGCAAGTTTCTCCTTGTGAGCACGTATGACTATATACGGAACACATGCCTATGATTGTTTGTACTAGGATGCTTTATCATTATTTATCTGCAATGCCCGTATCTCATTGATTTCATGAATTATCTTATCCATGCAACGCCCGTTATCCATCCCTATGCCTACAGTATTTGTTCCTACTGTTTACAACTGCTACTTTTACCGCTGCTATTTTACTACTGCCGTTACTATTTCATTGCTGTCATCACTATAAAACTGTTGCTACTGATAAACCACTGCGAGCGAGACTGTTTCCAGGTGCAGCTGAATTGACAACTCATCTGTTAAGGCTTACATATATTCTTTGGCTCGCCTTGTGTCGAATCAATAAATTTGGGTAATACTTCCCTCGAAGACTGTTGCGATCCCCTATACTTGTGGGTCATCAATGCTCCGCCATCCTCTCTCTGTCTCTCAGTCGCTCTCAACCTCCCGCAATCCACTGAAGAACATCGCCGGAGCTCCGCAAGCCGCCGATGTTTCAGACCACATAGAGCTCCAGGAGTAGGTCTGGGAGTAGAGAACCATCATGTAGGTCATCCTGAAGGAGTTACGCATCAAGGAGAGCTCAGAGGAGATCAAATTTTCCCGTTCCCTTCCGCAGGTGCTTGCCGGAATCGGCGAAACCGAGCTCACCTCCGTCGACAATCGTCGTCGTCGACCATATAGAAAGATCCACGGTGAGCCTACGCATCTTTTGAGCCCAGCCTTGCATCCTCTAGTAGCGTGTAGCTCAAAATTGTAGTTCGACCACCGTGCGCCGCCGCAGATAGGTTCGCCGGAGCTCGCTCCAGTGACCTTTTCGAGGGGGCGCCGCTGCCATTTGGTTCCTCGCGAAGTCCCGATTCGGAACAGCCTAGCCGCGCATCCCCTGGGGCTGTAGAGCATCGCCGCCGTCGATGACTAGCTGCCGGCGGTGAGCTTCCCTGGCCGGTCAAATATTTTGACCTGGTCCACTGCCAACGTGGCAGTTGACATGGCCAGGACCCATCGGTCAGTCTCAACGGTTAGGTGTAGTCTCGGTACTAAAAGTTATTCCCTGTTAATTAGAAATTCCAGAAAATGTTTAAAACTTAGTAAATTCATATCTAATTCAAATAAAATCAGAAAAATGCAAATAATATACCAAAATGACCACAAAAACATAACCTATCTGTTTACTCTATAATATGGCATACTTGTATGAAATAATTTGGAATCAAATTTAAAAACATGCCTAAGTAGTATTTTGAACTTAATTCAAAACCAAATTAAAATAATTCAAACCATTTCCTAAATATCACATAAAAGTTTTAACCTAAATACTACTACTGTACCTAGCATTCCATTATTCCAAATATAAATTTAAAACTTTTCTATTAGCAACTTAAAAATCTTAAATCTATTCTCCTAAATAATTTTTAAGTACTAAACTTTAGGAAAAATCTTGAATATATAAAAACTTGTGTATTAGAGTTATTTCTTAATTCCAAGTTATTTTCATCCATTGTTTTATTAAGAGGTAAGTTAAAATCTTTAATCACTTAAAATTTGGATTCCAACCCTGAAAATCTAGGAACAGAAATACTGGGCTTTCTAAATTATTTTTGGGATACTAATAGCACCCTACAATGAACTTCCATTGCAATAACACCTTAAGTGATATGTTCCTCAAAAGTAATTCTTTTGAAGTACATACAACCTAAGTTCTACCATTATTTTTAGTACTAAAACAAATAACTACCTCAGTGTGCTTGTCTAGCCTTACCTCCTAATTCAACTATGAGTGGCTAGTTTGTTATTCTAGTTCAACATGGTATACCTTAGTCAACTAACCATTTGCAACACCTTTGTTGCAACTTATAAACTATTAACTTTCTGACATCACCTAATCACCATTCCTTTAAGTAATAACAATATGTCCATTAAAGCTTGTGTTCTTCAAAAGTAATTCTTTTTAAGAACATACCGAATGAGCATCACACCCATTCTTGCCTAGACACAAGTAATGACTTATGCATGTTAAAGAGTATCAATAACCAAAGAATTAACCATGAATTGTCTACTTTAGCACCACTTTCCCATAACCAACCAATTAAGTGCTAATCACAACCTGCTTCACTAAAATGCTTCCAATATTAAATAAACCCTAGTTTGTTTCCTTGAAATGTTCCATCTAATAACTACTCTTTGATTATGATAGAATCATGCTAACCACTAGAACACTAAACCTTAGGTGTAGTGCTTCTAATCAATAATAAACATGTTCTTCAAATGTTATTCTTTCAAAAGACATTGAATGTAAGTAACCAACTCTTCCATTAAGCTTGAACATATATAACTCTATTTGTGTCTTAAGATTGTTGTCAACCCTAAAACTAATTGTGTATTCCTATCTAATAAGAATTACTTCAGCTTTGCTTGTCCATAACCAGCTACTTGATTGCTAATAACAAGATACCACTTAAAAGTATTACTTTCAAGTCTTCACCTATTGCTATACCTATCCTCCGCAATAACTCTTGTTTTAAGCTTTATTCTAATACTTTGAAAGTTTGTCAGTCAATCAAAAATCCTTAACAACCTTGTTGTGGAGTGAATCTAAAAGTGCAACTCATTATAAAGAAATCATCACAACCTTACATACTAAACCATCGGGATTAGGTTACGCTTAGAGCAATGCATAGCATATAATTTGCATATCATGCTGCAGTTCTTTTAACATCATCTTTACCAGATGATGGAGCTATTTCAATATTTGGATTTCCTACGTATCGAAGACCTTGACTTGCATAATCTTGCAGTCAAAAAGGCAAGTTTATCTTGCTCATATCTCTTGATTGCACTGGTTTTGAAACTTCTTGCAAAGTGTTGACTTCAAACTCTAACATTTCAAAAGGGATGGAAAACCTATTTTCATAAGTAATATGACTAGTGGTTATCGACCAGTGGTGATAACCTAGGAGGGCTGGCAGGTGGAACCACGGTAAGATTGTGGTGGTAGAGGTTCCACTTGCACGGGAAAGTTAACCTAGGATAAATTACCAATGCCACAGTTATTCCGGCACAGTAAAAACCGTGTCATCCAAGAGACTTGGAATGGGACGGGAAAGTCAGCTGTATCTTCTCTCGTTCGCATGTCAACAGGCAGCCAGTTGTCGGTCGCGGTAGATCTTGCGAGACTACTTGCATATGGGTGGGACACCTAAGTTCTCACGGCACTGGTGTCTATGATGGTCCGCAAGGGACGCCTAGGTACTTCATCGTTGGGGGTGAATATCAGGGGCACAACCTGCTTGCGTGAATTGGGTGGGCATGCGTTGTGCGGAGAAGGCAGTGATTGGCTTGGATCAATGACTGGGCCCCACACCAAGGAAGTGTGGACGAGCTCATGACTCGGATGTGCAACAAGGCTTTGATCTCTTTTGGAAGGACACACCTCTGCAGAGTGTAAAATGATGTGACATGTTACCCCTTGTTCCGGGAAGGAGCTGCGAACGCGGCAGGAAAGGTGCTCTCAAGGCACTAATACCCTGTGTTGGCTGTTGGGCATAGTTTTCATAAGTAAAAGCAATCTTTCAAGAAACTTTGATAAAACCTTGCATTGGCCTACGACTCTTTTGGGTCCATGGCTTTAGTTAGTACATATCACACAACTTCTTTCTAAAGAAACTTGCTGGGTAACGCTCGTTACTCACCCCCAATCTCTTAAACCCTTGCTAGACTATGAAGAATTAGATTGAAGGCAACCCAAGGTTGCAACTTCAAGACATTAAATATGAAGCATTCTACCAACGTCATGATTTTCAGCGGAGTTGACAATTATTGCAAAGCTTGGTGGAAAACTAGAATAGGGATAGAAGGGAACCAATTTCCCTATTCCTAGAACCTAAGTAGCTAGGATATTTCTTTAGCTAACCAACTGCATTAGAGGTATTTGTAGTCCTCTTTTAGAATTCGTTGTATTCTTTCTTGATTGTAGTCGCCAGAACTAAACCTCTACCTGTTGAGCAGGTTCTGAAGATCTTCTGTATGCTGAAAATTGTAATCCTATAGACATACCGTGGACCTGCGATGTTTCTGTTGTACCACTCTGATGGATGTAATACTAGTGAGACGATGTTTCATTAGTGTTATGTCAACAACTTGCATACTACACATGCAGTGGTATGCTGGGTCACCACACTTGATGATCCGAAGATCGTGTACAAGGCGCCACAACCGGCGGCACCTCCGTACTCGGTCACACGTACGGCTTGTCATCATCTCCTCTACGCCCACAGTCCAGCGGGGCAGAAGAAGAGGGGATCCGCCGGACACGCCACACACACTTCTCTAAGTGTATGAACTACGAACTAACAATCCGGCAGAGCTTCGCTAAGCTAAGACGGATTTTGGGCAGCAACTTTGCGGGAGAGAGGAAGGGATCAAGCTAGCATGAACATGGAGGAGAGGGGGGCCTTTTATAGGAGAAGAGGGGCCAGCCCCAAGAGGGATGTGCGCAGCCCCTAGGAGAAAATCTCCTCCTCTTCATGGTGGTAACCCCCTCATCAACATGAGGTAACACCCCATTTAATTTTGCATGACATTCATGCTAATTAAATTCATACTAATTGATTTAATAAAACATTTTTATTTCTTTAATATTTGTTAATTCATTCAATTAACAAACATTAACAAATACCCCCTTGAGTTATTTCGATATTCCGAAACAGTTTCGGTGCTTTTCTGAAACAACCCTCATGCTGTCCTGTAATTCGATCGGAGTATCATATCCACTCAAAAACAACGGCAAACCTTAAGTGTGTCACCCTACGGTTCGTGAATAACATGGACATGATCGAGACTCCTCTCCGATCAATAATCATCAGTGGGATCTGGAAATCCATGACGATTCCCACTTACTCAACGATGAACTAGTGATCGTGTGAACCAATAACGAACATATTTAATTCCTTTTGTCTCGCGATATTATTACTTATCCGAGATTCGATCATTTGGTATCAACCATACCTAGTTCAATCTCGTTCCCGACAAGTCTCTTTACTCGTTCCGTGATAAAGCATTCATGTGACCTAGTCACATGCTTGCAAGCGATTTCAATGCAATATCACCGAGAAGGGCCCAGCGAATATCTTCCTGTCATCGGGTCGGACAAATTCCACTCTTGATCCATGAGCCTCAACTAATACTTTTAGAATACCCAAATCAACCTTTATAATCACCCTGTTACAGTGTGACGTTTGATATCATCAAAGCACTCTTCTGGTATCAGTGATTAACATGATCTCATGGTCTGAGGATTAGAACTATTTCGTATTAGTTTGATATAGCAATGAAACTTGATGACTTATTGTATTGCTATTCATACTATGGGTGTGAGTGTTCATCACATCATTCTTCTAATGATATGACCTCGTTATTAACAACATCCAATGTTCATGATCAGGAAACCTTGATCATCGGTTAATCAATGAGCTAGTATAAAAGAGAGGCTTTACTAGGAACCTTTTAGTTTATTAATCACACAAGTATTAATATTTCCGATTAATACAATTCTAGCATGAGAAATAAACATCTATTATAAACACGGAATAATATAATAACAACTTTATTATTGTCTCTCGGGCATATTCCTTTCTGGATGCCCAATCTCTTGGATGGATACCTTGGAGCCCAAGCCAATCTATGATGAGCTCCCAAAGTCTAACGGTGAAACGACAATGGACAAAAAGATGATCCGTTGACTCCGTTGTTTGCTTGGAAAACGGGCAAAGCCCACAATTTGCCCAACCTCTCTTTTCCAATCTATCGGCCGTCCAAAGCCTATTTTGAAAGGCAAGCCACGCATGGTGTTTGGCCTTGGGAGTGGCCCAAGCCGTCCACATGATAGTGTTCATGGCGGATTGCACAAGCCCAAGGAATTGTAGCTTGTAAGCCGAGGCCGCGGAATATTGCCCATTAGCCATCAATTTCCAAACAATTGAGTCTTCCACGCCGGCGTGGAGTTGCACGTCGTTGACGAGGATCCAAAGCTCAATGAATTGGGCAAGGTGGATCTCGGAGAAGGTGTTGCCGATGGTGATGTTCGCAATCCAAGCCCCGTTGGCGATGGCTTGATCAACCTTGCACTTTTTTCTTTTGGAGGATTCAAAAATCTTTGGCGCAATATCCTTAGGAGCTCTCCCATTTAGCCACGGTGCTTCCAAAAAAGGAGTCTTCTTCCCATTCCCAAGGATGATAGTAGTGGCGGCATAAATGATGTTCATATCTTCCTCGGAGCATGGATTTCCCAAACCTACCCAAAGCTTATTTGGGTCCGACCATTTGAACCATGGCCATCTTAAGCGGAGGGCCGTCGCAAATTTGTCCATATGTAACACACCGATCCCTCCAAGAGCTTTGGGACGACAAATGGTCTCCCAATTAACCTTGCACTTGGCGCCCATGGTGGATTCCTTTGCCGCCCAAAGGAAAGCACGCTCCACCTTATTGATGTATTTTAGGGTACCCGGGGGGATGGCTAATGGGGTCAACTGATAGGTAACTTGAGAGGCCAAGACCGATTTGACAAGCGAAGTGTGCCCGGCCATATTCACATACTTTCCATTCCACGTCGGCAACTTGTTAGCACATTTATCTTCAAGGTGTTGAAAGTCTCTTCTCCTAAGGCACCACACCGAGAGAGGAAGGCCAAGGTAACGCAACGGAAAGGATGCATGAGTTGCCAGAATACCCTCAAGAACGTCCTCAAGGTCAATGTTCCCACAACGAATAGGCACAACGGAGCTCTTGTTGAAGTTGGTGCAAAGACCGGTGACAAGCCCAAAACGATGAAGAATAAGCGCCAAGTTTTGAAGGTCCTCCTTGATAGGCGCCACAAAGATGGCGGCGTCATCCGCGAAGAGCGAGGTGCATAAGATGGTGCCTCTCCCCCGCAACTTGTGAAGCAAGCCAATATGTGAAGCCTTTTCCAAGATTTGAGCAAGCGGATCAATGGCGATCACAAAAAGGAGCGGAGAGAGTGAGTCCCCTTGCCTAAGGCCACAACCATGCAAGATGGGATCACCCGCAATGCCATTTAATAACACCCACAAAGATGCGGAGGTGAATAACGCGGCAACCCAATCGCGGAATCTCGGTAGGAAGCCTCTCCGTTGAAAGAGGTCAAGCATGTATTCCCAACTTATGGAATCAAACGCTTTCCGAATGTCAAGCTTGAGGAGCAACGCCGGGATCCTAGACTTATGGAATCTTGTTGCAAGGTTTTTGACGTCGAGGAAGTTGTCGTGAATGCTACGCTTTTTGATAAAAGCACTTTGCACATTGGAAACAAGGTCATTCATGAAAGGAGCGAGGCGAATGGCGAGCATCTTGGAAATGATTCTTGCAATCCCGTGGATCAAGCTAATAGGCCAGAAGTCGGCCACCTCCTCCGCACCCTCTTTTTTAGGCAAAAGGACCACGTTTGCGGAGTTTAGCCAATGCAAGTTCTCCGCATGAAGGTTCCCGAAGAGGTGAATTACCCTCATAAGATCCACTTTGATAATCTCCCAACACGACTTGAAGAAGGCGCCGGTGTAACCATCGGGCCCCGGGGCCTTGTCACTAGGCATGTGATGGATAGCAAATTTAACCTCATCCTCCGAGAAAGGGTCGCCAAGGCTATGCAAATCCGGCATATGGAAATGCAACTCTCTCCAATTGAAGTCAAGCGTATGGGTGGCCCCTTTTTCCAAGACCAAGGAGAAGTGCTCATGAATCACCACTTCTTTATCGACGTGGTCGGTAACCCACCCATGGTTATGCTTCAAATGATGAATATGGTTCAGGCGGGTTATCGATGAACAGGATAAGATAAGGATGTACGGATGGTTCCTAAGATGTTTGGGCCCTCCAAGGCGGCGGCAAATCATAGTAGCAAGCAGTCGGTGCCGGCGGTCTTGCATCTGTGGAAAAGGTGGTGTGGTGACCCAGCATACCACTGCATGTGCAGTATGCAAGTCGTTGACATAACACTATTGAAACACCCTCTCACTAGTATTACATCCATCAGAGTGGTACAACAGAAACATAGCAGGTCCACGGTATGTCTAAAGGATTACAATTTCAGCATACAGAAGATCTTCAGAACCTCCTCAACAGGTAGAGGTTTAACCCTGGCGACTACAATCAAGAAAGAATACAATGAATTCTAAAAGAGGACTACAAATACCTCTAATGCAGTTGGTTAGCTAAAGAAATATCCTAGCTACTTAGGTTCCAGGAATAGGGAAACTGGTTCCCTCCTATCCCTATTCTAGTTTTCCACCAAGCTTCGCAATAATTGTCGACTCCGCTGAAAATCATGACGTTGGTCGAATGCTTCATCTTTAATGTCTTGAGGTTGCATCCTTGGGTTGCCTTCAATCTAATTCTTCATAGTCTAGCAAGGGTTTAAGAGATTGGGGTGAGTAACGAGCGTTACCCAGCAAGTTTCTTTAGAAAGAAGTTGTGGGATATGCACTAACTAAAGCCATGGACCCAAAAGAGTCATAGGCCAATGCAAGGTTTCATCAAAGTTTCTTGAAAGATTGCTTTTACTTATGAAAACTATGCCCAACAGCCAACACAGGGTATTAGTGCCTTGAGAGCACCTTTCCTGCCACGTTCGCAGCTCCTTCCCGGAACAAGGGGTAACATGTCACATCATTTTACACTCTGCAGAGGTGTGTCCTTCCAAAAGAGATCAAAGCCTTGTTGCACAACCGAGTCATGAGCTCGTCCACACTTCCTTGGTGTGGGGCCCAGTCATTGATCCAAGCCAATCACTGCCTTCTCCGAACAACGCATGCCCACCCAATTCACGCAAGCAGGTTGTGCCCCTGATATTCACCCCCAATGATGAAGTACCTAGGCGTCCCTTGCGGACCATCATAGACACCAGTGGCCGTGGGCACTAAGGGGTCCCACCCATGTGCACGTATTCTTTCAAGATATACGGCGAACGGTAGCTGAGTGTCCGTTGACATGCGAACGAGAGAAGATACAACTGACTTTCCCGTCCCATTCCAAGTCTCTTGGACGACACGGTTTTTACGGCACAAGAATAACTATGGCATTGGTAGTTAGTCCTAGGTTTACTTTCCCGTGCAAATAGAACCTCCACCACCACAATCTTACCATGGTTCCACCTGCCAGCCCTCCTAGGTTATCACCACTGGTCGATAACCACTAGTCATATTACTTATGAAAATAGGTTTTCCATCCCTTTTGAACTGTTAGAGTTTGAAGTCAACACTTTGCAAGAAGTTTCAAAACCAGTGCAATCAAGATATATGAGCAAGATAAACTTGCCTTTTTGACTGCAAGATTATGCAAGTCAAGGTCTTCGATTCATAGGAAATCCAAATATTGAAATAGCACCATCATCTGGTAAAGATGATGTTAAAAGAACTGCAGCATGATATGCATCATATATGCTATGCATCGTTCTAAACGACACCTAACCCTGATGATTTAGGGTTGGTGAGGTGTGGTGATTTCTTTAGAATGTGTTGCACTTTTGATTCATTCCACCCAAGGTTGTAAAGGATTTTAGATTGACTGACAACTTTTAAAGTAATAGAATAAAGCTTAATACAAGAGGTATTGCAAAAGATTAGTATAGCAATAAGTGAAAACTTGAAAGTAACACTTTTAAGTGGTATCTTGTTATTAGCAATCAAGTAGTTGGTTATGGACAAGCAAAGCTGAAGTAGTTCTTATTTGATAGGAATACACAGTTAGTATTAGGGTTGACAACAATCTTAAGACACAAATAGAGTTATATATGTTCAAGCTTAATGGAGTAGTTGGTTACTACTTTCAATGTCTTTTGAAATAATAAATTTTGAAGAACATGTTTATCATTGATTAGAAGCACTACACCTAAGGTTTAGTGTTCTAGGGTTTAGCATAGCTCTATCATAATTGAAGAGTAGTTAATAGATGAACTTACCAAGAGAACAAGCTAAGTTTCATTCAATGTTAAGAGGGTTTTAGTGGAGCATGGCCATTCAAGGTAGTTTAGATTGTTGATACCATAACTAGTTGTTTCTATTATTGATAACAATCAGAACTAGCATAGGCACCTAAATAGTTTGTCATGAACAGGTAGTGCTAAAGTAATCCATTCATGGTTGATTCCAGGGTTGTTGATAATCTTAACATGCAAATGTCATTACTTGTGTCTAGACAAGAATGGGTGTGATGCTTATTTGGTATGTTCTTAAAAAGAATTACTTTTGAAGAACATAATATTTAAAAGGGTAATTAATATTTAACCCATTTTAAGTGATCACAATTATTCTTATGAATTTGGTTAACTAACAAAACATGATTTTACTTGTTATAAGTTCCTAGGTCTTAACTGATAATGTTAAAGTAATTGAGTTAATTAATCATCATGGTTGAATTGAGCACTTAGAAATAAGAACTTATTTACTGAATGAAAGTTAAGAAATAACTTCAAATACAAATTACTATTATTTGTTAATGTCCTGCATAATTTTAGTACTTAAAAGTATCTATGAAAAATAGTTCCAGTGTTTTAAGTGTTAATGGTAAAGTTGAATTTAAGACTTTTAAATACTGAAGAAATAATTACCATAGGGTTGTTTAAGTGTAATAATAATTATTACATAATTAGAGAAATGATTTGATTCCTAAATTTGATTTAAATTCATATTCAAAAATAGTACTTAAGCATGTTTTACAATTTCATTCAAATTTATTCTATATAAGTACAAGGTATTATAGTACAAACAGACAGATCTTATTTTTGTGAGCATTTTGATATATTATTTTCATTTTTCTGATTAAAAATGAAATTGCTATGGGTTTTCTAAGTTTCAATCATTTTCTAGAATTTATAAATCACAGAGAAACTTTTTGTACCGAGACTAGACCTAGCTACTGCTACTGACAAAGGGGTCCTGCGCCGAGTCAGCTGCCATGTTGGCAGTTGACTTAGTCAAAAGATTGACTGGCTTTTCTAAACAACAGGGAGATTTTTCTTACCGAACCTGATCCTAACCCAGCCACTGACTAGTGGGGCTAAGGCCCAGTCAGCTGCCATGCATGTGTGGACTGAGTCAAAATTGATGACTCGACATTGACTAGCCGCCGGCGAGTCAGTAGACGGCAGTGGCAGCGTTCCAGGGTTCCCCGATGACGTGCAAGTGGCTTTCTAGGACCGGGGTACCGAGCTGAGTCTAATAGTGATGACACCCCCTCGGAATGGTCGCCGGAGCCTTGCCGTCGGCGAGGTCCAGCGGCGGTGCCCGATGATGCTCTACGCGACGAAGCTACAGACCGAGAGAAGGTGAGGCAAGGTTACCGAGAGATTCGGGAGCTCACCTAGAAGCTGTAGAGATGGTCAGCAAGATTGAAGAAGGTCAGCAACAGGAGATCGACGGTGACAAATCATCGGGATGCTGAGCTCGTCGGCATCAATTGTGGACTCCTCAGCTCATTTGGCTCGACAAAAAGGACTATGGAGTCATGGCGCAGCTTCAGAGATGCACGGAGTAGCTCGGGGATGCTTGTATCGGTCAAGCCGAAGCTCGCCGGAGTTAGGGTTTGGCGGGCGCTGCAGAGAAGATGAACAAGAGAAGGGAGAGAGGAAACTAGGGTTCCAGCGGCGGTGGTCTCCCTTTTATAAACGTCGGAGTGCGGCGGCCTTCATCCTAGGCGTCCAGGAGGCGGCGGCGAATCGAGCGTCCTCCAGTGCTCCACCGAGCAGCTTGTCGTCCCGAGGAAGAAGATGACTGCGCTAAGCGGTATGCGGGCTGGCGGTGGTGGCTTGGTGGGCTTCGGTCTGGTGGGCCGTGCCAGCTGGACTCCGTCCAGTAAGTTATTTCCTCTCTTTTTTCTGATTCATTTCTTTTCTTTTTCATATTTCTGTTTTGAGATTTTAGTTTGATTTCTAAATCTGTTTTTGCAGGAATTTGGACTTAGGAGTTTTTTAGGATTTTATATAGGGTGGTTCTTATCAAAGTACACTGCAATAGGATAATTTTTATGTGTATTTGTATATAGGATTCTTTAGGTGTTATTAAGATCTTTATAAGATTTTGATGGAGGTAAAATTTAAATACCACACTTTTGGTTTAGGTTATTTTCCTAAATCTTGAGTAATTCTGAAATGGAATGTAGTAGCATGAACATGTTGTCTGGATTATAGTAGATAAACAATACCTAAGATTGTGTAGTAGTGCTGGATTTTGAATTGCTATGTATATTATGGAGAACATAATTTTATGCTCACCATAAATTTATATTGGCTTCAAAATGTGCTAAGGCTATTAGTAGTTTCTTTGTTTGAACAACTTAAGGGCATTTCTTATCTACCCCTTGTAAGTAATAGTTAATAACTTGTATAAGATATAGATGCGCATATTTATATGAGTTGACCACAAGATAAAAGACTTGGTTGTTTATCTTATAGGAATTGTGGTTGGAACACAATTCTTAAATTCAAAGTTAAAGCATGGGAATATATAGATCTTATGATCATATGGTGATGCATAAGTTGGAGTGATACTTGGAAATGAATCCCCAAGTAAATGAATAAGAGGTTATGGAATTAAATGGAATGCTATTGCACTCATCAAGGAAGTAGTGTTCCCTTTGAGATGTGATCAATGCACCAAAGACTCTCTAGACTTAATAAGTTTCTGGGTCAAGGTTTAGGATCTGCTCAATCTATGTCCATATGGTTACTCAATGGAAACTTGTACCTAGATCAAGGTTTCTATAGTGCTTCCATGAGATGATTATCTCCTAAGTGAGATATGTTAAAGTTGGGTTCCTACTCCACCCTTAGCTTTAGGATGATATCTGCTTATCAGACTAGGTTTTATAATTAACCTAATCATCTTCATCTGCAAGCATAATCATATACTTGACATGATCATATTATTTCCTTCATCAACTCCCATAATAAATCCATTTTATTTCCTTCATCAACTCCCTCTACCAAGGGTTTATTATAGGTTGTACCAACCTTCTGAGATTAAGGATATAATCTCCCCTTTGTGTGCTTTATATAGGATCTACTCCACTTCATAACTTCATAAGTCTAGGTATTGATTACTTCCTAAGAATGGTTCTAGTCTAGACCAGAATTAGGGTTTATGATGTGATCACCCCTTAAATCAAATGACTTGTCCTAATTAGAATTTGAGTAATGTCTAAGGTCTCCTAGTTGGCCTTTATAGGAATGGCTCTAATGTTCTAAAGTTATCTCACCTAGAGTTAAGGCAAATCTTATAATCAAACTGGCATTGAGTTAACCTTTTCACTTCTCATATTTGGACTCACTAGATTAGGACATACGAATAAAGAATAGTTCCTGATTAAAGAATAAGACTTGTTTTGACTTCTTTAACTTGAAAGAAGTAGGGTTTATAGAATACCATGATGATCTTAGGGTGAATAGATATTTGGTCCTAAAATGGTGTGTCAAGCATTTTAGTTTTACCTCACTTAACTCTCTTTTAGTTGTTGTAACTGTCACTACCCAAAACAAGGATTTTAACAAAGGTCATATTGAAGTTTATCGCTCTCTAGTTGATGAGCTACTTCAATTCCATCAACTTAAGTGAAACTCCAATCACTTTGATATGTTTTATTTAAACGCGCGAAAATTACCCGGATTTTCTATGCATGAAATGCAATGCACACATCTGTTGCCACTATTTTATAACCTCTAATCCTGGGATATTACAGTCTCCCCTCCTTAAACTAAACTTCGTCCCGAAGTTTTCGCTCTCGTACGTTGTTGGGCGAACTTGTTGTTGGTATCATATGTCTTGATGCTACTTCACCAACTAATTGGGATATAGATGGTATCCTTTGTCCAGAGTGATCCTCGAATCTTCTATTGTCTCACTCCGAACACTAGTCACTTGAATTCCATCCATCATGGTCTCTTCTTGGTCATTCTCTTGGATTATCCATGTTTTCAACACCTTCTATGACTTATAGGGTCCTACTAATTGTTCCTATATATCTTCCTAATTGGCTCTTGGTTTTACCACCTAAGAACGGATTCAACACATGTAGTGAATCCATTCCAGTTTTCTGATCCATCTCTATAGATCTTAACCGGTCTTCTAGGTTCAAGATTATGGTTAACTCTAATCTCAAACTTCTCCAGCTGCAGTTCGTGATACCAGCTGCGGCTCACACTTGGTGTGATTAGGGTCAAAATTATCCCACTCCTTTGCCAAACTCCATAAGGTTACGACAAATCTTGGAAAGAATTTACTTCTGACATACTTCATCCCACTTTCAACACTTTAAAATTTCCTGGACTCTCCCCTTAGACTTTTCTAATGGTCCTTGAACATATTGATCTCTAACTGTTAGAAATCCATGGTTAAACTATAATCCTGGTCGGTCTTACTACTATGTCTTTCTAAGGGTTTCTCGAAGAAATCTACGGTGTACCCACACAATTGTGGGGAACCGGTATGAATTCTTCAGTTAATCATTTAGGTAGGAATTTCTACTCCACTTTTGGATGTATGTTTTTACCCAAAAGTTCAAATAGTTGATGAGAATTGGGTTTTCCCATCGCTATCTATCTTTATTCAATCGGTAGGTTAGATACAAAGCCACGGGAGAAATCCGGCAGAGTTTCTCTTGTACCGGAGGACATCCATGACAGGCAATTGTATAAGTTGGACAAAATAAGAACTAACAGAGATATATATATGAACTGCTGGCTTCAACGGATCATTATTAACATGTGAATCTTTTGAAAATCTCACAAGTCTTGGTCCGTAGACAAAGACTACAACTCTAAGATAAAAAAAGATGTTGCTAAAGTCTTAACCACTAATCTACAATTCAAGGTTTCGGGACTAGGGATCAAAGTTATACAGAAATGTTATGTGTCTTAGTCACGCTAGCAATGAGGGTTACTGGGGTTACCACTCCCAGGCTGAGTAAAGTAGCAGGCAATACCGGAATGGATCATCGGTACTACAACACCTCAATCGACCCGTGATGTACTAAGCATAACCAAGGCTGCATAACAACGAGCTCAGATACCTCTAACTCAATTGTAGCTAACCTAATTAGTGGTTCTACTCCATGATCTGGTGTTCAGATCTAGTATTTACAAACCTAGAGTTCCACTAAATTCCATACCAACTGTGGTATCTCTTAATCAATTTTTATTCTTCTAGGTTTGTCTTGCAAGAAATACACCATCTACAGGTGTCTTCTCATACCTTTCCTTCTTGTTTGACTTCCTTTTCCTTGTGATTTCTTCCTCTTGTCTTGACTGTCTTAGGAATTCGTCTCTCCCTCACACGAATACTTTAACCCTCTAGATCAATTCCATGAAGTAAGAACTTGATAATGCAACATGCATTTGCATATCAGAGTTAAGCTTCATGTATGGATCTAGTCAATCAATAAAAATCCAAGAAAATCCAAATATGTGCTGGCAACATACATCATCATAAGCCCGTTGAGTAAAACATCTCTAAAGTTCAGGCTTAGATGTGTATTTTATAGCACCAAATAATATAGGTTTATATCGTGCTATATTGCATATAGTGGTGGACTACTACTCTTTGTCTCAATGATTACTCCAATTGCTCAATTGCAATTGAATAAACTTGTACAAAGTAGGTTTGGGAGTGTTTATAGCTGCCCTATACGTGCCTTTCTACCCTTCTATAACTTACCTTCCGTTCTATTGAAGACTACCCTCACATGATCCTTCAAAATTTCTAGCATAGCGGCTCTAAACACCTACCTCGCTAAGTATGGTTCACACAACTCCATGATGTTCATGGGGTTCTCCATTATGCTTTGATCAATCTACTCTAACTAGGGCTACGGTTCTTTCATATTTAGCCTAGTTACCATAGTTTGGAACACTTCACTCATCTTTCTTATTGAACATCTTCCTCCTCAACAAGGAATTGCTGGTTTCATTGTAAGGTTCTACACCATCATGTAAAGATTCTCAAGTGAATCCAACATGATCTAAGTGTTCATACTATTGGTACTATTTACTTGTATATGGCATTCTTGAGTATCCACATACATGACTTAACCTTGGGGTCCTACTACCTCATGTAACTTCACTTCATCACTTAACATCATCCTACTACCATTTCAGATGACTTAAGTTTAACATGACGACCTTGGTATACTTCTTCCAATAGGATAGTTCCAATTCCGGTTGTATCCTCTCTTTGGACTACCATGTATTGTATACCAATTATGATCAACTTCCATCATTTATGTAAAGCTCTAATGATGTCATACTACTAGGTATGAATCAAGATGTCTAACTTCACTTAAGAATAACAGGTAAGAAAATTTGACTCGAGTGTGTCAGGAATATTCTTTTCTTGAATATCCATCCCAAGTCATTAGAAGAATTGGTTTAGATAAGAAGGCTTCCTATAATCACTACCAAACCTACAGGTCTCCTATAAAAGGGTTTTAATCCTAGGGTCAAAGCGTTAGCTCTGATACCAGCTGTGGTGACCCAGCATACCACTGCATGTGTAGTATGCAAGTCGTTGACATAACACTATTGAAACACCCTCTCACTAGTATTACATCCATCAGAGTGGTACAACAGAAACATAGCAGGTCCACGGTATGTCTAAAGGATTACAATTTCAGCATACAGAAGATCTTCAGAACCTCCTCAACAGGTAGAGGTTTAGTCCTGGCGACTACAATCGAGAAAGAATACAATGAATTCTAAAAGAGGACTACAAATACCTCTAATGCAGTTGGTTAGCTAAAGAAATATCCTAGCTACTTAGGTTCCAGGAATAGGGAAACTGGTTCCCTCCTATCCCTATTCTAGTTTTCCACCAAGCTTCGCAATAATTGTCGACTCCGCTGAAAATCATGACGTTGGTCGAATGCTTCATCTTTAATGTCTTGAGGTTGCATCCTTGGGTTGCCTTCAATCTAATTCTTCATAGTCTAGCAAGGGTTTAAGAGATTGGGGTGAGTAACGAGCGTTACCTAGCAAGTTTCTTTAGAAAGAAGTTGTGGGATATGCACTAACTAAAGCCATGGACCCAAAAGAGTCATAGGCCAATGCAAGGTTTCATCAAAGTTTCTTGAAAGATTGCTTTTACTTATGAAAACTATGCCCAACAGCCAAAACAGGGTATTAGTGCCTTGAGAGCACCTTTCCTGCCGCGTTCGCAGCTCCTTCCCGGAACAAGGGGTAACATGTCACATCATTTTACACTCTGCAGAGGTGTGTCCTTCCAAAAGAGATCAAAGCCTTGTTGCACAACCGAGTCATGAGCTCGTCCACACTTCCTTGGTGTGGGGCCCAGTCATTGATCCAAGCCAATCACTGCCTTCTCCGCACAACGCATGCCCACCCAATTCACGCAAGCAGGTTGTGCCCCTGATATTCACCCCCAACGATGAAGTACCTAGGCGTCCCTTGCGGACCATCATAGACACCAGTGGCCGTGGGCACTAAGGGGTCCCACCCATGTGCACGTATTCTTTCAAGATATACGGCGAACGGTAGCTGAGTGTCCGTTGACATGCGAACGAGAGAAGATACAGCTGACTTTCCCGTCCCATTCCAAGTCTCTTGGACGACACGGTTTTTACGGCACAAGAATAACTATGGCATTGGTAGTTAGTCCTAGGTTTACTTTCCCGTGCAAATAGAACCTCCACCACCACAATCTTACCATGGTTCCACCTGCCAGCCCTCCGAGGTTATCACCACTGGTAAATAACCACTAGTCATATTACTTATGAAAATAGGTTTTCCATCCCTTTTGAACTGTTAGAGTTTGAAGTCAACACTTTGCAAGAAGTTTCAAAACCAGTGCAATCAAGAGATATGAGCAAGATAAACTTGCCTTTTTGACTGCAAGATTATCTAAGTCAAGGTCTTCGATTCATAGGAAATCCAAATATTGAAATAGCACCATCATCTGGTAAAGATGATGTTAAAAGAACTGCAGCATGATATGCATCATATATGCTATGCATCGTTCTAAACGAAACCTAACCCCGATGATTTAGGGTTGGTGAGGTGTGGTGATTTCTTTAGAATGTGTTGCACTTTTGATTCATTCCACCCAAGGTTGTAAAGGATTTTAGATTGACTGACAACTTTTAAAGTAATAGAATAAAGCTTAATACAAGAGGTATTGCAAAAGATTAGTATAGCAATAAGTGAAAACTTGAAAGTAACACTTTTAAGTGGTATCTTGTTATTAGCAATCAAGTAGTTGGTTATGGACAAGCAAAGCTGAAGTAGTTCTTATTTGATAGGAATACACAGTTAGTATTAGGGTTGACAACAATCTTAAGACACAAATAGAGTTATATATGTTCAAGCTTAATGGAGTAGTTGGTTACTACTTTCAATGTCTTTTGAAATAATAACTTTTGAAGAACATGTTTATCATTGATTAGAAGCACTACACCTAAGGTTTAGTGTTCTAGGGTTTAGCATAGCTCTATCATAATTGAAGAGTAGTTAATAGATGAACTTACCAAGAGAACAAGCTAAGTTTCATTCAATGTTAAGAGGGTTTTAGTGGAGCATGGCCATTCAAGGTAGTTTAGATTGTTGATACCATGACTAGTTGTTTCTATTATTGATAACAATCAGAACTAGCATAGGCACCTAAATAGTTTGTCATGAACAGGTAGTGCTAAAGTAATCCATTCATGGTTGATTCCAGGGTTGTTGATAATCTTAACATGCAAATGTCATTACTTGTGTCTAGACAAGAATGGGTGTGATGCTTATTTGGTATGTTCTTAAAAAGAATTACTTTTGAAGAACATAATATTTAAAAGGGTAATTAATATTTAACCCATTTTAAGTGATCGCAATTATTCTTATGAATTTGGTTAACTAACAAAACATGATTTTACTTGTTATAAGTTCCTAGGTCTTAACTGATAATGTTAAAGTAATTGAGTTAATTAATCATCATTATTGAATTGAGCACTTAGAGATAAGTACTTATTTACTGAATGAAAGTTAAGAAATAACTTCAAATACAAATTACTATTATTTGTTAATGTCCTGCATAATTTTAGTACTTAAAAGTATCTATGAAAAATAGTTCCAGTGTTTTAAGTGTTAATGGTAAAGTTGAATTTAAGACTTTAAAATACTGAAGTAATAATTACCATAGGGTTGTTTAAGTGTAATAATAATTATTACATAATTAGAGAAATGATTTGATTCCTAAATTTGATTTAAATTCATATTCAAAAATAGTACTTAAGCATGTTTTACAATTTCATTCAAATTTATTCTATATAAGTACAAGGTATTATAGCACAAACAGATAGATCTTATTTTTGTGAGCATTTTGATATATTATTTGCATTTTTCTGATTAAAAATGAAATTGCTATGGGTTTTCTAAGTTTCAATCATCTATTATATTATTAAAACAACTAACAACCAACGGTGGAGATTTGTCACCGTAAAACTAAGTAGTATAAACGGTGGAGATTTAAAGCACGTATACGGCGAGCATATACAAAGGCAAGATCTGATCCCCGTGAGTAGCGAAAACGCAATTTTAAAAGAATAGGACACCAATAAAAAAGGAAGCAATTTGGAAGTACTCCATGTAACAATGTCCATCATCATCACGTGCATGTAATCTGAACCGAAACAGACATCTATTTAGCACACGTTTTCTTCTCGCCATATACATATGCCGTGATTGGCGCTGAGATAAGCACATATGTCGCGTACGACGTACGGAATCGAAGTACACGCAGAAGCAACAAACGGCCGTGTCTATAATCGATCAGCTGGAAGAGACACCGTCGACCTCGCTCCGACGAAGGTAGCTTCTCGCGCGCGCCAAGCAATCTGACGCAGCAGCAACGAGCGGCCGTGTCTATGATCGATCAGCTGGAGGAGACAACATTGACCATGTTCCGGCGACGCGCCAAGAAATCTGACGAACACCCCAGCCCTGAGTCTACATCAAGCTAGCTCTTCGACGAATCGTATGACAGATTACCGATATCAATCTGCTGACGCTACGGTGAAGCCACGAGCCTACGAGGCACGTTTGAATCAATGGCGACACGACAAGGAAAACACAGGTGGGGCGTCCAATGGCAGGAGAGGTTTCGTAATCCAGAGATAAAATATTCTTGGTGCAGGTTCCGATTAAATAGTTTTGTGCAGGATTCCGATTAAATTGCCCGTGCATGAAAATTCAGTCTTCGTGGTCGCCTATATGTGCAACTTGGTTGTAAGATTGGAAGAGAAAAATAATAAGATTGGTCTCCTCTTCATCTCCATCCAACCGGCATGGACAAAGATTAGATCTCCGGTACATATGACCAATCTCTCCGGCGACGGTAGGCGAAGCGATTAGGATGGCCACCATCTGTGTACATGCCAGCGTCGGCCACCTCCGCGCTTACCAGCCAGCAGTACAAGACGGCGGTGACTCACCGCCCAAGGAGCAAGAGCAGAACATCCGGTGTCTCCTCCAAAAGATCCAACAGAGCGCCGAGATTTTGGGAAAGGCCGCTGTATATCTAGAATCCGGAGACAAAGCACTATCAAAATCTATAGAGAGAATTGATCGGATAGACACACGATTGTCTCCAGCTGTCCACCGTTCATTCGTCCGTTTCAATTCCATGTTCTTGAGCAATTTGCACTGGAAAATGATCACTATATACATCGTGGTTACGCTAACGCAGGCAGTCAGGCATGTCACCCCAGCGACGCTTAGGCCGCATTCTCACAAGCGAGCCACCGCATCTACCGGCGTTACCACATTTCTAGGACACAAAGCTACTGCTATTTGGAACAAGTGGAAGCGGTCATGCACTTGGCCGGCGCAGAGAGGAGATTGAAGGCATCATACAGCAATATAGTCGCATTGAATATCGTTTAGCAGCAGCAACCAGGTATGCTGGAGTAAATCGTGTTATGCATGATTTATCAGTTAGCAGCTAGCCTAATTTTTTTTGTGAAATTAGTTTGGCTATATATGTATGTGTATATGAGAAATATGTACGCAGTTAAATTCTTAAGATGAGATATGCGATCATGTACACATATTTCTTCCATTGGCCAACGTGTTAAAAATTTCCTTGTGGAGTCCACGATTAAGAATCAATGACTGAATACGTGTTTATCTTTATACTACCGAGATTCCACTACAATTTTCTTCAAAAGAGAATGGATAATGTATTTTTCTGTAGATTTAGAGTTTAAAGGACAAGCTTGGGAGTATGAGGTGCATGAGATGCTGTAATGGGCGACTCTACCTAAAATGTTTTATATTTACAAATTTAAATAGCATATGCTTTCACTAAAAAGATATAGCAGTAATAAAAACAGTGCCTAAGAAATGATGGCACATCTGCCAAAGTTCAAAGATATAATAATTAATTGGTGTAAGATACATAATAAAAATGAGGAACCAAAAATAAAGCCGGCGACATATAATGATATACGTCTATGATTAACAATACTGCATAGAAAATCTAAACACTGTTACTGTAGTTTTGTTTGTCGTTCCAAAAAATAAATTTGATCTTCAATATCTTTCAGGAATTTAGTGGGTAATAGTTTCTAATGATTCATAATTTTAATTAAAAAAATATAAAAGAAATCTAGCCGCGCAAATGCGCGGGCCAAATAGCTAGTTTTCTGGAATTTATAAATCACAGAGAAACTTTTTGTACCGAGACTAGACCTAGCTACTGCTACTGACAAAGGGGTCCTGCGCCGAGTCAGCTGCCATGTTGGCAATTGACTTAGTCAAAAGATTGACTGGCTTTTCTAAACAACAGGGAGATTTTTCTTACTGAACCTGATCCTACCCCAGCCACTGACTGGTGCGGCTAAGGCCCAGTCAGCTGCCACGCATGCGTGGACTGAGTCAAAATTGATGACTCGATATTGACTCACCGCCGGCGAGTCAGTAGACGGCAGCGGCAGCGTTCCAGGTGTCGGGGGGATGACCCCCGGTAGGGTCAAGAGAGTAGAAAGACACAAGGTCTATGATTGACTTTATGCCGGGTTATCAAGGAAGGGCCTGGCCGGAATATAAGAGCATCGGCCAGGCCGGCATATAATGTGTATCCCGGCTGATACTTGGATATGCCGGCATAGCCGGAATACTTATAAAAGTGTGCCGGCATATACTTAGATATGCCGGCCTAACCATTTGGTGTGTTGTGCAGGAGCAGGGGAGGCCGGATTACCCGACCCTCGTAGGTCGTTGGTCCGGCATATAAAGTCCTGGGTATGGCCAACGGTCATATCCGGGATACTTAAGTCAACCAAGGTGTCACATCCCTACAATCAAGGAAGAAAACATCCCAGCATGGTAGCAGAGTAAGATGGCAGGGTGCACAGTGGAGGTTACCTACCCTCACTGTGCACAAGTACGAGCTTACCGCACAGAGGTAAGGCCACAGTTCAAGAGGTACAAGGTACAGCAAGGGGAGTCCCATCGAGAGCAATCAGGGAGAAAGTCGTGGGCGTCTGCCCTCGACAGCAAGTCCTGTTTGGAGTGTAGTTGGTGTCTCCTGGTCTTCTATGACCGTTGTAACCCTGGCCACCACTATATAAGGTGGCATAGGGAGCCCTGGTAAAGGGTGGGTGGCTGGAAGAAGGGTAGAAGGTTGAAGGTTGGTTGGTCACTCTGTGTTCCTACACTTAGCAGTTCATCTTCCTTCTCTAGCAGAGAGCTTGGAAGCACCATTGTTGTGTACTACATCGACCCAAATATACAACCAGTAGAGCAGGAGTAGGGGTGTTATCTCCTGACGAGAGCCCCGAACCTGGGTAGATCAGTGTCTCTTTCTGTCGTGCTTTTTAGCTCGTTCCCCTCTCCCGAATCCTCCAGCATCTAGTTCGGCCCCCATTTAAGCCATCCTATGGCATATGTTGTTTCACCACGACGACATTTGGCGCCCACCGTGGGGCAGATCGATATGCTGGGCGGAGTGTTCATTCGGACGGGGTCTGTGATAGCAGCTTCGGGAGTGCGCGTGGTCTCTGGCCTCGTCCAGAGGCTAGGCTCGCTCAGTTTCGTCAGTGACAACGCCGGTTGTCTCGGTGGCCGGCCGTTCCCCAGGGATGGCCGGATTATGTCTTTCGGTTCCCACGAGGTGTACGTGGGGACTGAGAGAATTTGCAGGAAGGAGGTGCTGGTGGCGTCGGATCCTCCGTCACATCGGCTGGCTCACGCTGGGCGTAGCGCTCGCTCAGTAGAGCCGGCTGAGGTGATGATGGCCGGCACATCCGTGCCGCCGGCGGAAGATGCCGACAAAGCAGCAGCGGCCGGAGCTTCTCCTCCGGAGCCGCCGAAGGTCAAGAGGTCGGCGCGTCCTCCGTTGGAGCGTGCGGAGAACCTGGCCGGCACTTCCGGTGTGCCGGCTAGGGGCGAGGTTCTTCTTCCCATCATCGACCGGCTTCTCGAGCCGGTGCGATCCGGCGTTGATCCGGAGCAGACAAGGGAGGTCCTGGAGGGATCTCGTCAGGCCCTCGTCGACGAGGCCCTGGCCATGAACCAGGAGCGCGAACGGTTTAACCGGCAACTCCGTGAGTATGAGGCAGCCCATGGTTTTACTCCTGTAGTAATCCGGCCTAGCCGGATAGAAGAGGTTAGAACAAGAGGCAGAAATCTTAATGCTGAGATAGGAAAAGATGCTAGAGATAAGAGTCATACCGCAACTAGTACTGTGCCTAAGGTAGTCTATAGTTCGCCAGTAAAGAACCTTAGAGCGGCGGCCGAGGTAGCTAAGGATTTATCTTGTTTATCCGGCGAAGCACTGCGTGAGCAGCAAGCCCGGCTTAACCAACTTTTGTCTGAAGCTACAAAGCAGCAGGAGGCCTTTAAGAAGGCAAACCCGGGTGCCGGGGCGTCCCAGTACATTGTGTCGGCGGGAGGTGCCGGCACGAGGTCGAGGGGCCAAGCCTCGTCCCCGCATCCTAGCGTCCGGCGTGCCGGAAGTGTGACCTCTGGCCGCCGGGACAAGCAGATCCAGGTGTACAATCCGGCTGTCGCCGGAAAGCAGGCGATGGTGCAGGAGAATGTCGGCCAAGCTGACAAGTATGTCGGCAGCAAGAAGCCCGGCCAGAGTGTGCCGGCCGGGCATGAAGCAGGCACGGCCGGTGGTGGCCGGAGTAACAGTGCAGCCCGGCGTCAGCAGCAGGGCGCCGGAGGTGCAGCGCAGCAGCAGGGTGCAGCTCATCCGGGACATCGAGAGGATGACGGCAATTCCGCCCTTGCCAGGGCGGGATATCAGCAGCAGCACCAGCAAGGCCGGCATAGTGAGCAGCATCAGCCGGAGCAGCAGCAGCAGATGATCGCAGGCCCAATAGCATCCCGGCTTGGACCTCGGTCCTTGGAAGCCAATGATGCACGTTTCAAGCTGGACAAGATCCACCAATCAGAGTTGGTGGAGAGACAAGGAGCTCCGGGCCCTATGTGTTTCGGACCCCGGATTATGGGGGAGCCGGTGCCTTACTTCTTCCAGCTCGCGCGTGGCGCGAGGACATATAATGGCAGTACGAAGCCGGAAGATTGGTTGGAGGATTACTCCACAGCGGTGAACATCGCCGGAGGAAACCTCAGATGGGCGGTACGATATGTGCCGCAGATGTTGGAAGGTCCAGCCAGGATATGGCTGAATAATTTGCCGGCCGGGAGTATCAACGGCTGGATTGATTTCGAAGAGCAGTTTGTGTCGAACTTTACCAGTACATACAAGAGGCCCAACCGTCCGCAGCAGCTGGCTAACTGCCGGCAAGGAGTGAATGAGACTGACCGTGACTATCTGACCAGGTGGTGCACGTTGCGCAATTCCTGCGAAGGAATCAATGAGCAGCAGGCCATCATGTGGTTCGCTCATGGGTGCCAACATGGCACCATGCTGTGGCAAAAGCTTCAGAGGCAAATGCCGGCCACGCTGGCCGAAACAATCAAGATCGCTGATAGTTATGCTCTGGGAGATCCCAAGCAGCCCAGTCTCGATTCACAAGGACAGGGGCAAACCCAGGGGAACACCAGCAATGCCGGGAGATCAGGGCAATATTATCGCACTGATAACCGGAACAAGAGAAGAGAGGAAAGGCCGGATCACCGGTATGGGGCAGCACAAGTTGCAGCTGTGGAGGAAGAGCAAGGGGGCGCCGGCAGTAGCCAGCGTCCGAGATATGAGAACTATCAGCAGCCTCAGCAGCAGCCGCAGCAGCAAGCACAGACGTTCCAGAAGAAGAATGTCTGGACCAACAAGAATGCCGGCGGAGCCGCCGGCCAGAAGAAGCAGTGGCCGAAGTATACAGTGGGTCTTGCCATGGACAAGCCTTGTGTGTTCCACACATTCCAGCCGGGAAAGCCGGCAAACCATTTGACAAGGAACTGTTCGTGGCTGGACGACATATTAGCAGGTCGTGCAGGTCCCTGGGGACCGGCTAGACCCTCTGTCCCGGCAGCTCCATCGCCGTTGACAGGGGCCAATACGATTGCAGTCCCACCTAGGCCGGTTAATCCTGGGAATCAGAGCAACGCCGGAAATGCCGGCGTAAATCAAGTTGACCAGAGCTATAATCCGGAATATAACGCCGGAGGCCCAGGAGCGGGCCGGAATGAGTACAAGGAGTATGATCAGAGCTATATGGTCTTTGAGACCGAGAGAACAGACAAGCAGAGCTTGTACCGCCGGAGTCTGGAGGTGAATGCCGTTATGTCGGCTGTGCCAAAGCTGATGTACTGGTCTGACCAGGCTGTTGGTTGGGACAGGGCAGATCATCCCCGGATCATGCCAAATCCCGGCGGATATGCTCTGGTGATGGATCCGACATTCGTCGGGCCGGCTAATAACGTAAGATTCAGCAAGGTCCTCATTGATAATGGAAGCAGCATCAACATCATGTATCGGGATACGATGGAGAAGCTGGGAATCAAGGAAAATATGCTGGAACCGAGCAAGACCACGTTCCACGGCATTGTGCCGGGACTTTCGTGTGCGCCGATGGGCAAGATCAGGATGGATGTGATGTTTGGCAGCCGGGATAACTGCAGGGTGGAAAACCTCATGTTCGAGGTGGTTGATCTGGAGAGCCCCTACCATGCTTTGCTGGGTAGACCGGCACTGGCAAAATTCATGGCCTCTACGCATGTGGCGTATCTGAAGATGAAGATGCCGGGACCCAAAGGAGTGATCACCATCATTGGTGATTACAAGCGTTCGATGGCATGTGCCACCGCCGGATCCAATCTGGCCGAGACTCTGATCATTGCAGAGGAGAGGAAGAGGCTCAAGCGAGCAGTGGAGATTGCTGAGACGGTCGTGGCCGGCAAATCTATGCCGGGCATGACAAATCCCGGTGGCAGCGTTTCTTTTCAAGTGAGTAAGGAAGTCAAAAAGGTGCCTCTGGATGAAGCTTTCCCGGAGCGCCATGCCCTGGTTGGGGCAAGTTTGGATCCCAAATAGGAAAGCGAGCTCATCAGCTTCCTCCGTGAGAATCGGGATATCTTTGCATGGTCTACTTCGGACCTGCAAGGTGTGCCGAGGGAGCTGGCTGAGCACGCATTGCACGTAAGACCCGATGCTAAGCCAGTAAAGCAGCCGCTCCGGCGGAATGCCGGCGATAGAAGGAAAGCCATATGGGAGGAAGTGGCCAGGCTCTTAGCCTCTGGCTTTATCAAGGAAGTACTTCATCCGGATTGGGTGTCTAATCCGGTTTTGGTGGAAAAGAAGAAAGACGAGCCCGCCATAGTGAAAGTATGGCGGATGTGTGTTGATTACACCAACTTAAATAAGGCATGTCCTAAAGATCCATTCCCGCTGCCTCGGATCGATCAAGTGATTGATTCCACAGCCGGATGTGAACTGTTATCATTCGTAGATGCCTATTCTGGTTTCCACCAGATCCCCTTGTTTGAGCCAGATCAAATAAAGACATCCTTTATTACCCCGTACGGGGCTTATTGCTATCTCACTATGCCGTTCGGTTTAAGAAATGCCGGCGCAACTTACCAAAGGTGTATGCAAAAGTGTTTGCACGATCAGATAGATAAAAATGTGCAGGTATATGTCGATGATATCGTCATAAAAACCAAGGAGAGCAAGACTCTCATAGATGATCTCCGGGAAACCTTTGGGAACCTGAGGAGATTCCGGATGAAGTTGAATCCGGCTAAGTGCACCTTTGGTGTGCCGGTGGGCAAGTTGCTCGGTTTCCTTGTTTCCAGCCGGGGTATTGAAGTGAATCCCGGCAAGATTTGTGCCATAGAAAGGATGAAGCCGCCGACAGATTTGAGGGAAGTACAGAAGTTCACTGGGTGCCTCGCATCCCTGAGCCGCTTCATAAGCCGGCTGGGAGAGAAAGCTCTGCCGTTATATCAGTTGATGAAAAAGTCCGACACATTTGTCTGGACAACGCAAGCAGATGCAGCTTTCAAGGAATTGAAACAGTTGTTGTCAACAGCACCGGTATTAGCATCTCCGATGCCCCGGGAGCCAATGTTGCTCTATATAGCGGCAACCAACCGAGTTGTCAGTGCTGTGGTGGTAGTAGAGCGAGAGGAAGGAGGCAAAACCGTGCAGAGGCCGGTATATTATCTGAGTGAAGTCCTCTCCACCTCAAAGCAAAATTACCCCCACTATAAGAAGATGACCTATGGTGTCTATATGGCGGCCAAGAAGCTCAAGCATTATTTCCAAGAGCATCCAATCCGGGTAGTGGCCGAGGCCCCTATCTCGGAAATTATAGGCAACAAAGATGCCAGCGGCCGGATAGCAAAGTGGGCAATAGAGCTTTCACCATATACACCGCAGTACGATAAGAGGGATACAATCAAGTCCCAGGTCTTGGCTGATTTCTTTATTGACTGGGCCGAGATACAGTATGAGCCACCATTGCCAGATGCCAATTATTGGAGGATGCATTTCGATGGGTCCAAGACAATCCATGGCTTGGGTGCCGGCATAGTTCTCAGTTCACCAAAGAATGACCAGCTGAGATACGTCCTGCAGATTCACTTTGCAGCATCAAATAATGTGGCGGAATATGAGGCACTTGTGCATGGCCTGAAGGTGTCTAAGGACATAGGAATTCGCCGGATTATGTGCTTCGGGGATTCTGACTTAGTGATTCAGCAGTGTTCCGGCATATGGGACGCGCATGATGCTAACATGGCATCATACCGTTTCCTAGTGCAGCAGTTAAGTGGTTACTTTGAAGGTTGTGAGTTCCGGCACGTTCTCCGGGCTCAGAACGATGCAGCCGATGCATTATCCAAGCTGGGGTCTTCCCGAGATTCAATCCCGCCCGGCATTTCGCTGGAGCATCTGAGGAAGCCATCGATCAAACCCTCGCCGGAGTCATCCTCCATTTATGTCCCGCCAGGTCCAGACGAAGCAGTTCCAATGGAGATAGATGCCGGAGCCAGGATGGATAACCCGGGGACTGTTTCCTCAGTCCCGGGGACTGGGCCGGCATATGCTGTTAGTACAGTATTCCGGAGCAAAACTAAAGGCAAGGGTAAAATGTGCCAAGAGGTTGTGCCGGTATACCCGGGGACTGCTCCGGCATACCCGGGGACTGATTCTTCAGTCCCGGGGACTTCGCAGCCCATGGAGATCGATTATGTGTCGGTCGAAATGATGGAAATAGATCAGGCAGTGTTCACTGTCAGGGAAGTGCCCTCATGGGCACGTCCTATCATGAACTTCATGGTGGATGGTCAAGTACCGGCGGATGAAACCGAGGCCCGCCGGGTTATAAGGAGATCCAAAGCGTATACCATCATCAACAAAGAAATATACAAGAGAAGTACCACCGGAGTATTGCAGAGATGTGTCGAATCTGCGGAGGGTCTGGAGATGCTCCGGGAAATTCACCAGGGGGAGTGTGGTCACCATGCTTCGTCCAGGGCATTGGTGGCAAAGGTATTCCGGCATGGCTTCTATTGGCCAATGGCACTGCAAGAGGCAGAAAACTTGGTCCGGAAGTGTAATGGGTGCCAAAGATATGCCCACCAGATTCATCAGCCGGCATCTGCCCTGAAAACTATCCCAATAACCTGGCCCTTTGCTGTTTGGGGCCTGGATATGGTCGGGGCTTTTAAGCCGGCCAGAGGGAAAATGACCCATATCCTGGTCATGGTGGACAAGTTCACCAAGTGGATTGAAGTGAAGCCCATAAGCAAGTGTGATGGTCACACAGCAGTGAAATTCTTAAAGGATATAATTTTGAGATATGGTGTTCCTCATAGCATCATCACTGACAATGGGTCAAACTTTGCCCAGGGGCCATTTGCCAGATTTTGTGAGGAGGTGGGAATCCGGCTGGACGTTGCGTCGGTTGCCCACCCTTGTGCCAATGGCCAAGTAGAGAGATCGAATGGGCTAGTATTATCCGGCATAAAACCCCGGCTGATAGAGCCCCTGGAGAAAACTCCGGGATGTTGGCTAGATGAGCTGCCAGCAGTGCTGTGGAGTTTAAGAACAACTCCGAATAGATCAACAGGCTACACACCATTTTTTCTGGTGTATGGAGCAGAAGCTGTGCTTCCAACAGATGTAATACACGATGCACCAAGAATAGTGCTATATACTGAGGAAGAGGCTAAAGAAGCCAGAGAAAATGATGTTGATCTGCTAGAGGAAGCAAGGGAAATAACTCTGTCAAGAACAGCAGTATATCAGCAGAACCTCAGACGCTATCATGCGCAGAAGGTAAATCCAAGGAGATTTCAAGAGGGAGATCTAGTACTCCGGCTAAAGCAAGGAACAGAAGGCCGGCATAAGTTAACTCCTCCATGGGAGGGGCCGTTCATTGTGAGCAGAGCTCTGCACAATGATGCCTATTATCTTATAGATGCGCAGGACCCGAAGAAGAATAAGGTGGACAGGTCCGGAGAAGAAACCAAGAGGCCATGGAACATAGCTCTACTGCGCCCCTTTTACTCCTGAGCAACACAATGTATGTATTTCCATATTTTCCTTTGTATGCCGGCGTGTTGTGCCGGCACAAGACTAATGAATGAAATACCGGCATCCCGAAGAAGCCGAGTAACTAGCTCCGAGGTATATTTGTTGTTTATTTACAGTTTTTTGTTATATGCCGGCTGGCTTTATTTGAATGTTTCCTATGTCGGCCTAGTAATGTGTCGGCATCAAAGGCCACTCTTCGACTCAGCTGCTGTCCGAAACCCGGCTTCATGGCTAGCAAGAGTAGATGCCGGAGATTGTCTACACATGGAAAACGGCTAAGGAAATACAAAGCAAGCGAACCGACATTTTCGTTAAAGCTAAAGTTAAAATTTAAAGTGTCGGATGATTTGAAGTCTAAGTCTCAAAGTTAAAGTACTGTATGTTCGAGGAAGCAACCTTGAGACTCATACGTCGAAAGCCAATTGAGGTAGACAAGCAGCCAAGGTTGTGAAATTGAGGAAACAGGAAACCAACTCGGTGACTTAGCCAAAAGATGATCCGGCATTAGTAACAAGCAAACCAAGATAAAACTTGTTCCGGAAGCAAACCAAAGGAAATTAAACGTGTATATTACATCTGCACCCGGCATACCGGAGATCTGATAAAACTTAAAGTTTTTATGCTCCAAAGTCAAGGAGCAGTGGCAGAAGCAGAGCCGCCGGCAGGTGGAGCGGTAGCAGTGGAAGTGTCGGCTTCAGGTGTGCCGGACCCAGCAGATGGAATGGAGCCATCACCTCCGCCCGGGGCAGATGCCTGTTCCGGGACATCAGTGTCGGCCTCTTCGGCTTCATCTTCATCCTGGCTGGAGTCGGAGCCCTCAGCAGCGGCGGATGTCCCGGCATCGTCATTCTTCTCCGGCTCGCGGATGTCCCGGACGAATTTGTCGGTGTCGGCATAGTCCACATAGCTATGGGCCAACTCCTTGCGGCGACGGATATGATCCGGATCCGTGGTCCAGATGGATCCTCCGCGCACGGTGCGCAAAGTCTCCAAGTCTGCCTTTTCATACCAGGACAAGAAGTAGCTGAGAGCTTCGTCAGCTCCAACCCTCGCGCCGGAATCTCGCCACTCCCGGAGGCGAACCTTGGCAAGCTGCAGGTCGTTGCCGAGGTCAACCGGGTCAGTGGGAGTCCTTTGTCCCGGCCAGAGGGCAGAGAATGCCTCCTGGGCGCCGTAGAAGAGCTCTTCAGTGTAAAGGGTCATGGCCTCCTTCCGGGACTGCAGGGCCAGCAGCTGCTCCGACATGTCCCAGTTGGGCGAGTCAACCGGAACACCCCGGTTTTCTCGGTCCAACTGCAAAGCCCTCTCAACGTCAGCGACGGAAGCGGGAAACATGCCTGCAGAATAGAAACAATGTTAGCAAAAGGAAAATATGTCGGCATAGATGCTATGCCGAAAAAGATTACACTATGTCGGGAAGGATAAAAGGGGAAAGGATTTGAAGCTTACGGGCAAGGTCGGCATTCAGCTGTGCAACTGTAACCTCCCATTTGGTGGCCTGCTCCTTCAGGCTATCCAGTTCAGCATGGGCGTCGGCGGCATCAGTCTCGGAGGTAACAAGCAGGGTCTGGGTTTTCTTCAGTAGGCCCTCCCTCTGTTCCTTTTCGTCCAGCAGCTCGGTGATCCAGCCCTTCAACTGCTCAACCTCGGCCTTGTGACCGGCATCCCGGTCGTCCAGTTGCTTGGCCACATCCACCGAGGACACACAATCCTGGTGGCGTGCCTCCAGTGCAGCCTTCTCATCTGCAAAGATTTCAAGTTAAAAGGATTTGAAGAAAGAAAACAGTGACAAAGAGTAAAGGATTTGAAGTATAAAGTAGCTATCCGGGTAACAGCAGGATCCGGCATACCAGTAAGCTCTTTCACCCTCTTGAGAAGCTCGGTGACTTGCGCTTCGGCACCAGCTGAAGAATGTCGGCACAAGGTTACGTGTCGGCAAGAGTAAGCATTGCAAAGTAAAGAGAGGAAAGATATCCGGCATACAGCAGTATGTCGGCAAAGATTACCTTTCTGGGACAGCTCCTGCTGAAGCTTGCTGTGTGCGTCAGATAGCTTCCGGTGCTCGCACACCAACTCATGGAACATGTCGGCCCGGGTGTTGTTCATGCGCTGCAAAAATGCCGGGATTTGAAATGTCAGCAGAGAAATTTGACATGATAATTAAAGTGAAGATTTTATCAAGTGATCATTCTTTTAAAGACCCGGCACAGGTGCTGCGCACCTATCCCGGCTCTCGGTGACTAGGATTTGAAGCTCGAATCGAGCTTATATCCCGGTCAAGAGGATTTGAAAGATAATAGAGATGTGAAATTGTTAAAGACCCGGCACAGGTGCTGCGCACCTATCCCGGCTCTCGGTGACTAGGATTTGAAGCTCGAATCTAGCTTATATCCCGGTCAAGAGGATTTGAAAGATAATAGAGATGTGAAATTGTTAAAGACCCGGCACAGGTGCTGCGCACCTATCCCGGCCCTCGGTGACTAGGATTTGAAGCTCGGATCGAGCTCATATGTCGGCAGTTAATTCAAAAGAAGCTAGCTAAAGGACTATGAGAAAATCCCGGATGTCCATATCCCGGACAGCCGACATTTTCGGGGACTGGGGATATGTGTGTAAATAGAGAGGACTTACGTTGGTGGCAGAGGCCAACTTGTGAAGTCTTTGCTGGATGCTGAGGAGCTCGCTGGCGATCGGTATGGGCTTCGCTGCCAGGAAGTCGCTTGGGTCGCCACTGGTCTTGGCTTCGGCCAGCTTCTTGCTCCTTGAGTCCGCAGTGTCCATGTTGCTGGCGTCGTTCCACTTGGTGCACTGCTCCTTAAGAGAGCCGAGGCTCTGATCACTTTTCGTCGCAAGAGGGACGAGGCCCTCGAGTTCTGGGGTGTCGAAGAAGCTGGTCCGATACCCCGGCCGGGCTGCTGCCCTGCCAAGATGCAGGGCCAGAGCAGAGCTGGTCCGGGACGCTGCCTTAGGAGGAGCAGTTGCGGCAGATGGTGTGCCGGACTTGGCCGGCTGAATCTTCAACGTGCCGGTCTGGGCCGGTGCAATGGTCTTGGCCGGTGCAGTGGACTTGGCCGGTGCAGTGGTCTTGGCCGGTGCAGTGGTCTTGGCCGGTGCTGGGGTCTTGTCAGCTGAAGGAGTCTCGGGTGCGGGCTGTTCCGGCGCGGCCGGTGCTTCTTGGCCAGCAGAGGCAGGATCCGGGATAGTCCGGACTTCCGGCACTAAAGGGCCTTTACCCTTGGTGTCTGCTCCGGCGGCTTCAGTTGTGCCGGCGTCGCTGGTGGGCGCGCCGGAGTCTGGTGCTTCTTGGTGGGCTCCTGTGTCCATGTGGACATCAGGAGCCGAGGTTTCCTGTTGAGCCCCCGAGTCCATGTGGACGTCGGGGGCAGAGATATCTTGTTCCGGCGGAGGAACGTCCTTCGCCGGGGAGGTGGTCTTCTCAGGCGCAGGCGAAGATGCCGGCGCCGGGGAGGTCGTGTGGCTGGCAGAGGGTATGTCGGAGGTAGCAGGGGCAGCGGGCTTGGTAACCTTCGGGTCGCCACTCAAGCTAGAAGCTTGTTCCGGCGCAAGAGGAGCTCTGAAAGAGAGAAAACACCAAGTCAGTAGTACAAGCAAGAGATATGTCGGAGGAAATGCAAAGAAAAGGAAACTTACCCCGCGGCGACAGGTCTCGGTTTCTTCAGTTTGGGCACGCCGACCTTCTGCCTCTTCGACTTCTGAGGTGTGTCGGGCTGGGGCTTCACCCCTCGCTTCCGGCCGGCACGTCCGCCGGTGGAAGGAGGTCCCTGGTTCAGAGGGGCGGCGTCGATAACCATATCGTCCGGGATAGCTGAGGACGGCATTGGAAACTCGTAAGCAATAGGTGTTTCTGGAAAGGCATACGCAAGTGGCATCGGGTCATAGTACAGCAGGATCTCCTCGTCAGAATCAATCTCACCCCGGTCTTGAGTATAATGCCGGGATGAAGAGCCCTTACCCATGGCAGCTGCAGCACGGGTGCTCCTGGGAAGCTTATCCCAATGATCCGGATCTTCAACATCCGCAACGGTGCGGTCCGCCGCGATCTTGATCCGGGAGTTCTCCATGGTTTGGAAGCTGAATTTCTGTATAAACAGCAAAGTCAAGTATTCAGACAAGGAAATATGCCGGTGGAAGAGGTATGTCGGATCAATATGATATGTGTCGGCAAACAGGCATGTGTCGGCTTAAGTATCTATGTGCCGGACATGGACTTTATGTATCGGATAAGATGGTTTACCGTTGGGGCGGGCCTATCCCGGCTGTATGGTTCTAGCCCCCAGGCAAAAGTGGCCTGAGAGGACTTGCAGACATCCTTAATCCGGCGCAGAATGTCGGCCGGAGTCAGCTCGTGTGTGGAGTGCCGGGTGGGGTCCATTGGCCCGCTCATCTGGCAGATCTTGTGCGACCGGCGCTGCAGAGGGGAGACGCGCCGGCTTATATAGCAGGCCACCAGGTCTTGAGGAGTAAGACCGGCATCCAGGAGCTCGCCCTTAACCCGGTGAAGCGCATTCACCGGCATCACCGAGTTCTTTGGGTTGTAGGTCCAGTTCGTCATAGCCAAGGGTGGCTCGTCCACAAATGGCGGCAGGTTGAGCAGATCCTCGTCGGTGGTGTTCTTGACGTAGAAGAAGCTTTTCTGCCACTTCTTGCAAGATTCCAGGAGTTCCACCTTGGGGAAGTCCGAGCCCTTTCGGGACATGATGGTGGCCGCGCCGCAGAGGGTCATGGGGCGGTCCTTCTTTTCCTGGGCCGTCTCCGGCGGGTCGTCCTTGCTCCGGGGCGGCTCTTGGACGACTTGCTTCCGCAGTTGGAAGTACTTCGCCCAGCCTTGAGTAAGGGCCTCTATGCCGGCATAGCCCTCGCAAAAAGCAGCGAAGGCGGAGAGGATCATCACGGCATTGGCCGGGATATGATGAGGTTGTAGGTCGTAGGTGTTGAGGAAGTCCCGGAAGAAGTCCGATGCCGGCAGGCCGAAGCCACGCTCGAAGTGGGCGATGAAGACGACGCGTTCGCCAGGTTCAGGTGCCGGCACAGTTTCTCCTGCTGGTAGCCGGCATGCTACGCCCTCCGGGACTCTCCTGGTGGAGGTGACCCAGGATATCTCGGCCGGAGTAACCTCCGACCCCTCCCAGCCGGAGCGTCCTTGAGCTCGGGCCGAGGTATCTTCCTCAGAGGCCGAGGTGCCCGTCATGCTTGAAGATGCCATCTTAGTGGCCAGGATAAGGCGTGAGAGCTGGAGTCCCGTGATGTTATTCCTATCAAGGCCGGAGAAAAGAGGGAGGTTAGTCTCTCCGGCATACCACTCTCACAGATGTTAGCAGGAATAGAAGATCTACCGAGGCAGTTAAAATCGGAAATAATCAGGGATATAATTTCTGCGGAAGAACACCTGTGAGCTGTTACGAAACACTGCTAGCAATGCTAATCGAAGCAACGAAATATCCAGCAAAGGAACTACCATGGATACAAACCAGTGAGGCTACCGCAGCCTAGTTGCAGAAGAGCAGGGAAAGGAAGAACAGAGGAAGAGGAACTCACCGGAGCTTGGCCTATGGCGATGGAGCGGCGGCGGCAAGTGTGCAGAGGAAGATCCAATCTCCCTGCAAGGCTGCGGGGAGAAGAGGCGGCGGTGGCGTCGTCGACGATGACGCCGGACGTCGGCAAGCGGAGGCGCCGGCGTGCAGGTGGACGACGGCGGCAGCTTCCCTTCTCGGTTTCTTGGTCCGGCGGCGAAGCGCAAGGGGCAGAGGATCTGAGGAAGAAGGCACTATGGCGGGGGTAAAAAGAATAAGTTACCCCCACCCCGTATTTATACCGAGGAGGCCGGTCGTGGGGGTCGTAGGGAGGATAGTGCTCCACTCCCCCGACCGTTTCTGCGGCGAGGCGCCACGTGGCGGCACAGAGTGGGGCGGCGGTTCCTGTAACCGTGCCATGACGCCATGATGGCGAGGAGTAACTGCACTGCGAACCATCACATCGTGTGACCGTTCGAGGTGACAGGGAAGTTTCAAGTTTCAATGCAAAGCTGTCAGGCATGGCTTCTCGAGGAAGACTCGTCTATATGTCGAAGTTTCAAGTTTCGATGCAAAGCTGTCAGGCATGGCTTCTCGAGGAAGACTCGTCTATATGTCGGATTAACTGCCCGATGTATATGTTCCGTCCGGAATGCCCTAGGGACCGGTCGGAATAAGTTTTGGAACAGGAACAGAGGCCGGGATATGTGCAGATGTGCCGGCATATAATCTGATCGCCGGGGCATAATGAAGAAAGGTATGTTGAACCTGTCAAGGCTCCACAGTTATGACTGGGGAACCTCGGCAGCTTCGGGGACTAGTGTCGGGGGGATGACCCCCGGTAGGGTCAAGAGAGTAGAAAGACACAAGGTCTATGATTGACTTTATGTCGGGTTATCAAGGAAGGGCCTGGCCGGAATATAAGAGCATCGGCCAGGCCGGCATATAATGTGTATCCCGGCTGATACTTGGATATGCCGGCATAGCCGGAATACTTATAAAAGTGTGCCGGCATATACTTAGATATGCCGGCCTAACCATTTGGTGTGTTGTGCAGGAGCAGGGGAGGCCGGATTACCCGACCCTCGTAGGTCGTTGGTCCGGCATATAAAGTCCTGGGTATGGCCAACGGTCATATCCGGGATACTTAAGTCAACCAAGGTGTCACATCCCTACAATCAAGGAAGAAAACATCCCAGCATGGTAGCAGAGTAAGATGGCAGGGTGCACAGTGGAGGTTACCTACCCTCACTGTGCACAAGTACGAGCTTACCGCACAGAGGTAAGGCCACAGTTCAAGAGGTACAAGGTACAGCAAGGGGAGTCCCATCGAGAGCAATCAGGGAGAAAGTCGTGGGCGTCTGCCCTCGACAGCAAGTCCTGTTTGGAGTGTAGTTGGTGTCTCCTGGTCTTCTATGACCGTTGTAACCCTGGCCACCACTATATAAGGTGGCATAGGGAGCCCTGGTAAAGGGTGGGTGGCTGGAAGAAGGGTAGAAGGTTGAAGGTTGGTTGGTCACTCTGTGTTCCTACACTTAGCAGTTCATCTTCCTTCTCTAGCAGAGAGCTTGGAAGCACCATTGTTGTGTACTACATCGACCCAAATATACAACCAGTAGAGCAGGAGTAGGGGTGTTATCTCCTTACGAGAGCCCCGAACCTGGGTAGATCAGTGTCTCTTTCTGTCGTGCTTTTTAGCTCGTTCCCCTCTCCCGAATCCTCCAGCATCTAGTTCGGCCCCCATTTAAGCCATCCTATGGCATATGTTGTTTCACCACGACGACACCAGGGTTCCCCGATGACGTGCAAGTGGCTTTCTATGACCGGGGTACCGAGCTGAGTCTAATAGTGATGACACCCCCTCGGAATGGTCGCCGGAGCCTTGCCGTCGGTGAGGTCCAGCGGCGGTGCCCGATGATGCTCTACGCGACGAAGCTACAGACCGAGAGAAGGTGAGGCAAGGTTACCGAGAGATTCGGGAGCTCACCTAGAAGCTGTAGAGATGGTCAGCAAGATTGAAGAAGTTCAGCAATGGGAGATCGACGGTGACAAATCATCGGGATGCCGAGCTCGTCGGCATCGATTGCGGACTCCTCAGCTCATTTGGCTCGACAAAAAGGACTATGGAGTCATGGCGCAGCTTTAGAGATGCACGGAGTAGCTCGGGGATGCTTGTATCGGTCAAGCCGAAGCTCGCCAGAGTTAGGGTTTGGCGGGCGCTGCAGAGAAGATGAACAAGAGAAGGGAGAGAGGAAACTAGGGTTCCAGCAGCGGCGGTCTCCCTTTTATAAACGTCGGAGGGCGGCGGCCCTCATCCTAGGCGTCCAGAAGGCGGCGGCGAATCGAGCGTCCTCCAGTGCTCCACCGAGCAGCTTGTCGTCCCGAGGAAGAAGACGACTGCGCGAAGCGGTATGCGGGCTGGTGGTGGTGGTTGGCTTGGTGGGCTTCAGTCTGGTGGGCCGTGCCAGCTGGACTCCGTCCAGTAAGTTATTTCCTCTCTTTTTTCTGATTCATTTCTTTTTATTTTTCATATTTCTGTTTTGAGATTTTAGTTTGATTTCTAAATCTGTTTTTGCAGGAATTTGGACTTAGGAGTTTTTCAGGATTTTATATAGGGTGGTTCTTATCAAAGTACACTGCAATAGGATAATTTTTATGTGTATTTGTGTATAGGATTCTTTAGGTGTTATTATGATCTTTATAAGATTTTGATGGAGGTAAAATTTAAATACCACACTTTTGGTTTAGGTTATTTTCCTAAATCTTGAGTAATTCTGAAATGGAATGTAGTAGCATGAACATGTTGTCTGGATTATAGTAGATAAACAATACCTAAGATTGTGTAGTAGTGCTGGATTTTGAATTGCTATGTATATTATGGAGAACATAATTTTATGCTCACCATAAATTTATATTGGCTTCAAAATGTGCTAAGGCTATTAGTAGTTTCTTTGTTTGAACAACTTAAGGGCATTTCTTATCTACCCCTTGTAAGTAATAGTTAATAACTTGTATAAGATATAGATGCGCATATTTATATGAGTTGACCACAAGATAAAAGACTTGGTTGTTTATCTTATAGGAATTGTGGTTGGAACACAATTCTTAAATTCAAAGTTAAAGCATGGGAATATATAGATCTTATGATCATATGGTGATGCATAAGTTGGAGTGATACTTGGAAATGAATCCCCAAGTAAATGAATAAGAGGTTATGGAATTAAATGGAATGCTATTGCACTCATCAAGGAAGTAGTGTTCCCTTTGAGATGTGATCAATGCACCAAAGACTCTCTAGACTTAATAAGTTTCTGGGTCAAGGTTTAGGATCTGCTCAATCTATGTCCATATGGTTACTCAATGGAAACTTGTACCCAGATCAAGGTTTCTATAGTGCTTCCATGAGATGATTATCTCCTAAGTGAGATATGTTAAAGTTGGGTTCCTACTCCACCCTTAGCTTTAGGATGATATCTGCTTATCAGACTAAGTTTTATAATTAACCTAATCATCTTCATCTCCAAGCATAATCATATACTTGACATGATCATATTATTTTCTTCATCAACTCCCATAATAAATCCATTTTATTTCCTTCATCAACTCCCTCTACCAAGGGTTTATTATAGGTTGTACCAACCTTCTGAGATTAAGGATATAATCTCCCCTTTGTGTGCTTTATATAGGATCTACTCCACTTCATAACTTCATAAGTCTAGGTATTGATTACTTCCTAAGAATGGTTCTAGTCTAGACCGGAATTAGGGTTTATGATGTGATCACCCCTTAAGTCAAATGACTTGTCCTAATTAGAATTTGAGTAATGTCTAAGGTCTCCTAGTTGGCCTTTATAGGAATGGCTCTAATGTTCTAAAGTTATCTCACCTAGAGTTAAGGCAAATCTTATAAACAAACTGACATTGAGTTAACCTTTTCACTTCTCACATTTGGACTCACTAGATTAGGACATACGAATAAAGAATAGTTCCTGATTAAAGAATAAGACTTGTTTTGACTTCTTTAACTTGAAAGAAGTAGGGTTTATAGAATACCATGATGATCTTAGGGTGAATAGATATTTGGTCCTAAAATGGTGTGTCAAGCATTTTAGTTTTACCTCACTTAACTCTCTTTTAGTTGTTGTAACTATCACTACCCAAAACAAGCATTTTAACAAAGGTCATATTGAAGTTTATCGCGCTCTAGTTGATGAGCTACTTCAATTCCATCAACTTAAGTGAAACTCCAATCACTTTGATATGTTTTATTTAAACGCGTGAAAATTACCCGGATTTTCTATGCATGAAATGCAATGCACACATCTGTTGCCACTATTTTATCTAATAATCTTCTCTACTAATAATACGGCTAGAGGACATGATGGTCTAAAAACCGTGGTATGTCCAAAAAACCGGGGTCGATTGGCCTATTCTTCGTACGTCATAAAAACCAGCGTACATTGAAACTGAACCGCATCTTCCTCCACCTCGGTATCTCCTGATTCCCCTGCCCTCCTCAATCGATGACCGACCTAAAGTGGAGCGCGGCGAGCTGGGTCAGGGGAAGAGGGTCGGGATGAGTTGCCAGAGAGGAGCGCGGCGAGCTGGGTCCGGGGAAGCAGCGCGTCACGCGCGTGGCGGACAGCATACGCGAGCCTGCGTCCTTCTTGCGGTTGCGACAGGGACCCAAGCTGTACCGCGACGGGGATCCGGCTTGTCCCGCGGCAAGCGGCCGAGCTCGCAGCGTCTTCGGGCTCGACGTCCTTCCTGGCGGCCGCCACGCGAAGGATGCGGGTTTGGCGGCAGCGGCCATAACCCGAGGCTGCACTTTTTTCTCGTTCCTAGACTACTCCGTGTTGGTTGACCCGGCCGCCGACCACAGGATCCAGTAGCCTCGGCCTCCATACATTACCGGACACATCCACGATGAGGTTCGAGTGAGGACAACTAGAATTACTGGTGACTTGTGGGTTCAGAGATAGAGAAAAGGGTATCAGGGCAGAGCTGTACCCACGCGACGGAGAATCGGCGGCTGCGAGCTACCACCTGCCACGGCAACCACGGCGACTGGGCAAACGAGGCACTTCCCCTACGAGAGTCACGCGACGGTGGCTCAACGGCGAATCGATGGACTGGCGGACACAGGGCTGCCCAACTCGCTAGCGCTATTGCAACTTTGCTCTCTAAATGTTCATCGTCTCTGGCTCGAGTTGCAATTTGTTAAAAAGTTGAATTTCGTGCAGGCAATAAAGGCCAGCAGGCAGAGGAGAAGAACAACATGGTGGAGTTAATCATCAACGCGCCCACGTCGCTGAGACTGCCGAGCAGGTCGAGAAAGACGAGGGCCGGATCAAGCGCATCCTGCACTGCAGCCTACAACCAGACGGGCCACTTCAGAACCACCTACGCCGATGAGCCCATATGAACTTCTCAAGGACACATGCTGCAATCCTGTTGTGAACAAAATGAAAAAAGTTACGAGTTAGCGTCTACATGGGCAGAGCACTGCCATAGAGTTACTAGCTCTGGCGGCAGCATGCCAGCATCTCTTCAGCTTAAGTATATTGGGGCGTTTGTCTAACTGGTCAATGCTCTTCCTGTCTTCTCTTGGGCTCAAGCAAGGAAACCTGGTGCTATGATGTTATGGCATGATGTATTGGTGAAAATTCAAGAAGCGCTTAAGCATTTTTTTGATTGCCGACTCCCAGATATATGTCAACTGATCAAGCTCATACTTTGACAACAAGAGAGAAAAACAACCAGTTTCTGTTGTTTGAAAAAGTGTGACAGTAAACAACACTGCAGGATTTGGGCGCAACATGTTCTAACTAAGGACATTTTACAAATAATATCGATAATTTCACAATAAATGAATTGAGTGTAAAGATCAAAACCACACAAAAACATTCATGCTATTGCATTTCTAGCATGATCTTGGAAGTCCTCAACATAATTAATACAATAGATAAAAGATATGAAAAGGGCTAACACTGTTTGCTATGAGCACAGAACAACATCACGAAGAAAAAGTGTCGGTTTTAAAATTTGTTTCATCAGATATTCCACTTTTGCTCTAGGACTGCATATTCAATTTAAACAGCAGGAAGGGCTGAGAGGGTAACTGCAAACAGTGCAAACTGCAACAAGGTAAACATGTCAGTACAGTTCAATTAGGAAAATACATGGCAGGTAATAAATCTTGAGGCAGAGGGTAGAATTACTAACTATTCCTCCAAGGAAATCTAAACTATTGAATGGTTTCTTGGTCTAACAAAAAATTATTGTTCTTGGTTTCTTGCTCAAATCAGCCCGCAAATGTGTATGTATTTATAATTTGCGATGTATGCCTTACGCATATCTTTTTTATTTGAAATCTAAATAAAGACCGTATGTTTACTAAGATGGTGCAATGAATTTATTTTATTTTTTCAAAAAGAAACAAAGAATTTGACAAATTGACAAATTAGAAGAGACTGGACAAGAAGAATGAGGAGTGTGATGTCATAATCATTGAGAGGAAATATGAGGCGATAATTATCACAACAGTCAATATCTTTATGATTATTTACGAATATCTTTTTTTTAGAAACGGATGCGCGGCCTCTGCATCAGATCGATGCACACGGCCCAATTACGAATATATTTATCAATGCATATAGATTAAATTTTTTACTAGCTCGTAGCAACGCACGGGTTTAGTTTCAGTTTCCACATTGCTACAATTTTAAATATTTCCAGTTTGCACAATAATTGATTAGATTGATTTCCACATGAATTAGATGTTTACACTGAAGGCTTAGGAGCATTTGATTATCCACCACGTGGAGTTCTATTCAGGAATGTCGGTACCATGTGTTCTTAAGCAACCACTCAATTTCAGTATAATTAATTTTTTTATATTTCATTGTTAGTCAAAAGCTTTAGTTCATGGCTGATGTGTGCAAACCTCAAATGGATTTTGAATCATTACTTTACCACTTTTAATCATTATTTAGTAATTAAGCAGCACTGTGTCGATTGTTCCCTACACTGGAGTGATCCTTCCCAGACTGATCCTTTTCCTTAAATGATCCTTTTCCTTAAGTTAACATGTCAAGAATTCACACATGTATGGTGTTTACACTGGAAAATGATTTACAGTACAATGGTAAGTTTCATTGTTTGACTTCAACAATTTGGGTAAATCACTTAGTATTCTTCTATTTCTTCTCATAAGTAATCTAAGTAGGGATTATCAATCATACTTATTTATCCAATTCTACTTTTTAGAAAGTTCCATGATTATTACAAATATTTAACTTACTTCAAAACATATTTGAACTACTTTTATTATACTTCCATAGCAACGCGCAACCTTTATTATTATTTATAATTACAGAAACAATTTTGTTGCCATTTTTTGAGGGGATTGAAGAAGCTCCACTGTATGTCAAAATTGTCAACCCGTAGGAGTAGGTTAGTTTGTGTCAACTATAAGTTTTGCATATACCATGAATTATAGATGCTTTGATCATTGAATGTAACATAATTTATTAGGCCCGTTGCAACGCACGGGCACTCAACTAGTAATAATAATAATAAACTAATAATACGGCTTGAGGACGTGATGGTTCAAAAACCATGGTAGGTAAGAAAACCGGTCCAATACTTTCGTACGTCAAAAAAACCCACTTCGTCAATCCTCCGTCAAAAAAATCAGTCCGTTTTTCTTTTCTCCCTGTCCCGAACGAAAACTACTTGTGCAGGCCTGCGGGCTCGCAGCTTGCTCAACTCCATGAGGCTGCCCTTGACAAGGATGTGCATGTCAGCCGTCGTAACTCGCGTTTATCGACCGGCCGTCTGGTCTAGCTCGAAGATTCTGTTGCCCGACGGCGAGAAGTTGAGGTCCCACTAGTGGGGACAGGGCCTCCAGTCCCGGACCGTAAGGGCCTTTAGTCCCGGTTTGCAAACCGGGACCCCAGCCGCGGGACTAAAGGCTGAACCTTTAGTCCCGGCCCGGTTACCAGCCGGGACTGGAGGGTGTCCACGTGGGCGGCTCCGAGCGCATCAGGGCCAGGACCTTTAGTCCCGGTTTGTAACACAGACCGGGACTAAAGGGCATCTGCAGATTTTTGTTTTTTGCTTTAGGGTTTTAGGGTTTAGGGGTTTTAGGTGTTCGGGGGATTAACGTGATGCCTTGTTTGGTGTTCGGGAATTAGTTTATGCATATATATAAGATTAACTTATCTTACAAGCGAGCATATATATACAATTATATGGAGATCAGAATTATCGGGACTAGAGCCCGTCTATTCGATTACATGGACCAACATCAGTAATGGCCCCTAGCTACACTAAATCGTCCTTTGTCGTCTATAGCTTCTGTCCTCAGAAAGGTCGCTAGCTCCTCTGCAACAGCAATCGCGCGTTGCTCTGGTAGGTACTTCTCCCGCATGGCCGTGTACTATATAAGAAGAGGACATGAATATGAATATCAATCATGATAACAAAGAATGACGGGTAAAAATAGATGTGTGAATGTTTATTGCTTACATCGTATCTGTAATCCTTATGCTCAGAGGTAAACGTGCGAATGGTCTCGCAAATGTAGTATCCACATAGATGCGTCCCCCGTGGCTGCTGGTCGCACTTTACGAGAATAGAATATATATAATCAAAATAATAATCTAGCATCACAAATGTATTGAAAATGGAAGTATATCATACTACTACTTACCTGAGCCGCTCTAAAGGTCAGCTTCTCATGCTGGATACCGTCAGTCACGCACTTGAACCGCTTCCAAACCCTGCCCGACAAGGAAAATGATTTGCTAAGTTTTTCATTAATTGATATATCAGAAAATCATCGAAAGAGACCGATAGAGCGCAAGAATGATTGAAATTACCCTTGGAGCATGTCCTGCAGGCTTTGGAACTGTTCCAAGGGTCTCGATAATGGGTCGAAGGCATCAACTCTTCCCTTATCAATTTGAATATCCAACAGAATCCAGTGGTAGCTGCACATGTATATATATATATATATGTGTGTGTGTCAGTAACTTATCAATTACACTTATAAGTGAATGGACACAACAGAGTAAGACCCTCACCTGAAGTTGTATGGAAACAGTATGTGGTCACAGAAATTTTGATCTGTTAGAAACCTTAGAAGGTTTTCCTCCGTCTCCTTGGGGTTATCAGTTAGCGTCGTTATATGTATTTTATCTGGGTCAATAAACCCAATATTTAGGATGTTCCTACTTTTACATTCCAGAATCTTCATTCTGCATAATAGAGTACAAGTCAGAACGGAACAAGTTATATGTAGACAATGAATTGAAATAACTGAACAAGTTATATATAGACAACGAATTGAAAAACTTACAGACAATAGCAACTCATAAGCGATTTGTCGAGGGCGTCGGCATTGTACATCTGGAAGAGTTCATCAAAGTCGATATGGATGTCTTCGGGGCGGCCGTAGTACTCCCGTGGGACACACGCCACGATCATCGTTCTCCCATTCTTTGATTCACTTAAGTATCATGTATGCAAGTAACGCATATTTGTTGGGAGATCATCAAACTTATCTTTGCTGACCAAAGGCGCTCCCATGATAAACTGTGGCTTAGGGGCTACCACAGCCTTGGGTAACCTGTCGTCTTGGGAAGCCAGAACGTCTTCAACCGGGATACCCCATTCAGCCGCCCACTTCTTTGCTAATTCCAAATCTTGCCCCTGCACCAGAGAGGGAACATTCTCGGGTAACACCCTGAGGGGTGGGATCGACTGTTTGGCCTGTTGTCCAAGCTGAGGAACGTCTGATCTTTTTTTGCTTGTAGTTGAACTTGATTTGCTCCCACTTGCACTTGCACGTGATCTGCTCTTTTTCCCTTCCTTCTGCAATGTGCGTGTATAGTCGTCAGGCTTATGGTGTAAGTCATACTGTGATGGAAGGGTCATGAAGTATTTTGCATATGCTATTTGCTTCTCGGTGTATTCCGGGCGGGGCTCGGGTTCCTTCTTTTTCATCTGCGCATCATAATGTTCCTTTGCTATCCTGGCGTTTTCCTCGTCGGTACGATCATAAGGCCTGATAGGAAGATTAGCATGAGGTACCTTTGGGAGGGGCGACAGTTTGCGCTTTGGGGAGCTCCGTCGCTTAGAACTCATCGACGGAGCGTTCTTGCTGGCACGCTTCCGCTTAGTATCCTTAGCGGGCGGCGGCGGAGACGGCCGACCCAAGTCCGGCGGCGGTGATCGAGATGGACTCGTGTTGTGGTGGCCGTCGTCATGTGGAGGGCTTGGAGGTGATGGAGGTGTAGGTGACCTGCGACGACTCGGAGGCGGTGTTGTCCTTGGGGCCGAGCCTGGAAGCTTGATGTAGTTCTTGTCCCATAGGATGACTCCACCCAGTACTTCTCCGAGTGTCCTCTCATCTTCGGGTCCAGCTATGTCGAGCTCCATATCATGAAACCCCGCCATGATTTCATCCACCCCGACTTTAGCAAAGCCAGCTGGAATCTCACGGCCATGCCAGCGTGCATCAGGGCCAGAAGGTAAAGCTTGTCCGACGGCCACCTTCATGGATATGTTCTTGAATTTCTGATGGAGTTCACATGATGTTGACTCCTTGATTCCATCCACGGGGTAGCCGGGACCGCCCTCTATCATTCTTCGTGCATCGTCGGGCGGGGCCTCAGATTCAGCCACGCTGCTTTTCCGCTTAGATGGGGCGCCGATAATATCGAGTGCAGGATCTTCCTGGCGCGCTACTCCTCTAAGCTCGTCAATCTGCTTCTATTGCTCGTTAAGCCTGGCAAGCAACTGGTTGAACTTGTCATTCTCCTCATCATGCTGTCGCTTCTTTGCTCTCGCTCGGCTTCTGTAAGTGTCTTGGTCTCTGGCAAACCCAAGCCACCACGGGTAAGAAGGACCGAAGCCTCGCGTTCGTCCTCCATGTTCGTCATTGCCGAGGACCAGTGTGAGCAAATCTTTCTCTCTATCTGCAGTGAACTGTCTTTTTCCCTCTTTAATTTCTTTCACCTCGGGTCCAGCTATGCACGGACCGGGACTAAAGGCCTATTTTCTGTTTTTTGTTTTATTTGTTTTATAAATAGTTATCTGTTTGCATATTTGAGAATTTAACAAAACTATAAAAATGAAAAGTGTTTGAAATTGAATAAATAATTCAAAACTATTTTCTATTTTAAAAATGAATTATTTTAACTATCCTAAGTATTAACTATTTTGCCATTTTCAATTAAAAACTATGTTTATTAATATTCTTTTTGCATATTTGAGAATTTGACAAAACTATAAAAATGAAAAGTGTTTGAAATTGAATAGATAATTCAAAACTATTTTCTACTTTAAAAATTAATTATTTTAACTATCCTAAGTATTAACTATTTTGCCATTTTCAATTAAAAACTATGTTTATTAATATTCTTTTTGCATATTTGAGAATTTGACAAAACTATAAAAATGAAAAGTGTTTGAAATTGAATAGATAATTCAAAACTATTTTCTATTTTAAAAATTAATTATTTTAACTATCCTAAGTATTAACTATTTTGCCATTTTCAATTAAAAACTATGTTTATTAATATTCTTTTTGCATATTTGAGAATTTGACAAAACTATAAAAATGAAAAGTGTTTGAAATTGAATAGATAATTCAAAACTATTTTCTATTTTAAAAATTAATTATTTTAACTATCCTAAGTATTAACTATTTTGCCATTTTCAATTAAAAACTATGTTTATTAATATTCTTTTTGCATATTTGAGAATTTGACAAAACTATAAAAATGAAAAGTGTTTGAAATTGAATAGATAATTCAAAACTATTTTGTATTTTAAAAATTAATTATTTTAACTTCCTAAGTATTAACTATTTTGCCATTTTCAATTAAAAACTATGTTTATTAATATTCTTTTTGCATATTTGAGAATTTGACAAAACTATGAAAATAAAAAGTGTTGCCATGGAGAATCTTCATCATGCATTACATAAAAGATTTAATACATTATTACATTATTGCACCAACAATCCTAACTATTATTTCTGTTTTCTTCTGGGTCGTAGCCATGGAGAATCTTCATCATTCAGTAGGATGCTTGGGTCAGTCTTCACTTTGAAGGGCGGAATTTCATGAAACTTATTATAATCTATTGACATGTCTGTCTTGTCATCTACTCCCACGATGTTTCTTTTCCCTGAAAGAACTATGTGGCGCTTTGGCTCATCGGACGATGTCTTCTTTTGCTGATTTCTTTTTCTCGTTTTTGTAGACATGTCCTTCACATAGAAAACCTGAGCGACATCGTTGGCTAGGACGAATGGTTCGTCCATGTACGCAAGATTGTTGAGATCCACTGTTGTCATGCCGTACTTTTGGTCTACAAATACCCCGCCACCTGTCAGCTTCACCCATTTGCACCAAAACAAAGGAATCTTAAAAGTAGGTCCATAGTCAAGTTCCCATATCTCCTCTATGTACCCGTAATATGTTTCCAAACAGTGCCCATTCTCGTCTGTTGCATCAAAGCAGACACCACTGTTTTGGTTGGTGCTCTTTTTATCTTGGGCAACCGTGTAAAATGTATTCCCATTTATCTCGTACCCTTGGAAAGTACATATAGTCAAAGATGGTGGCCTGGCCAAACAGTACAGCTGATCTCCAACGGTGTCGTCATTCATGAGATGTATCTGCAACCAACTACCGAAAGTCTTCTCGTGTTCCCCTTTAATCCAAGAGTCAGCCTTCCCCGGGTTTTCGGAGCGTAGAATATTCTTGTGTCTCACGATATACGGAGCCACCACGGTGGAATTGTGTAGAACTGTGTAGTGTGCTTGAGAGAAAGAATGCCCGTCCATACATACTTTTGCTTTCCTTCCTAGTGTGCCTTTTCCTGTCAGCCTACCCTCATACCGAGATTCAGGAACACCAATCGGCTTAAGGTCAGGAAGAAAGTCCACACAAAACTCAATGACCTCCTCTGTTCCATAGCCCTTGGAGATGCTTCCTTCTGGCCTAGCACGGTTATGAACATATTTCTTTAAGACTCCCATGAACCTCTCGAAGGGGAACATATTGTGTAGAAACAGAGGACCGAGAATTATAATCTCTTCGACTAGGTGAACTAGGAGGTGTGTCATTATATTGAAGAAGGATGGCGGGAACAACAACTCAAAGCTGACCAGACATTGGACCACATCAATCTGTAACCCTGATAGACTTTCTCGATCGATTACCTTCTGAGAAATTGCATTGAGGAATGCACATACCTTCACAATTGCCAGGCGAACATTTTCCGGTAGAATTCCCCTCAATGCAACCGGAAGCAATTGCGTCATAAGCACGTGGCAGTCATGAGACTTTAGGTTTTGGAATTTTTTGTCTTTCATATTTACGATTCCCTTTATATTCGACGAGAAGCCAGTCGGGACCTTGATACTGAAAAGGACTTCAAAGAAGATTTCCTTCTCTTCCTTAGTAATAGCGTAGCTGGCACGCCCTTGAAACTGCCCTGGATGCATGCCATCTCTTCCTTTATGACGTTCCTGGTCCTCCCGTGCTTCCGGTGTATCTTTTGACTTCCCATACAAGCCCAGGAAGCCTAGAATATTCACGCAGAGATTCTTCGTCAGGTGCATCACGTCGATTGCGGAGCGGACCTCATGGACTTCCCAATAGGGTAGCTCCCAAAATATAGATTTCTTCTTCCACATGGGTACGCGCTTATCAGGGCCGTTAGGAACAGGTTGGCTGCCAGGACCCTTTCCAAAGATTACTTTTAAATCTTTGACCATATCAAATACTTCAGCACCAGTACGGATGACAGGCTTCCCCCGGGGTTCTGCCTTGCCATTGAAATGCTTGCCTTTTTTCTTTAAGGGATGCTTGGGGTGGAAGAAAACGATGATTGTACGGGTACACATTCTTCCTACATTTGTCCAGATATATACTTTCTGTCTGATCTAAACAGTGTGTGCATGCATTGTATCCCTTGTTTGACTGTCCTGAAATGTTACTAAGAGCAGGCCAATCATTGATGGTTACGAAAAGCAACGCTCGAAGGTCAAATTCCTCTTGTTTGTGCTCGTCCCACACACGTACACCTGGTTCGGCCCACAGCTGTAAAAGTTCATCAACTAATGGCCTTAGGTACACATCAATGTCATTGCCGGGTTGCTTTGGACCTTGGATAAGCACTGGCATCATAATGAACTTCCGCTTCATGCACAACCAAGGAGGAAGGTTGTAGATACATAGAGTAACGGGCCAGGTGTTGTGACTGCAACTCTGCTCCCCAAAAGGATTCATGCCATCTGTACTCAGACCAAACCATAAGTTCCTTGCGTCACCTGCAAATCTCGGGAACTCTCTCTCGATTTTTCTCCACTGCCGACCATCAGCGGGGTGCCTCAACTTATCGTCTTTCATACGATCTTCCATGTGCCATCGCAACAACTTCGCATGATCTTTATTTCTGAACAGACGTTTCAACCGTGGTATTATAGGAGCATACCACATCACCTTGGCAGGAACCCTCTTCCTGGGTGGCTCGCCCTCAATCTCACCAGGGTCATCTTTTCTGATCTTATACCGCAATGCAGTGCATACCGGGCATTTATCCATATTCTCATACTTCTCACCGCGGTAGAGGATGCAGTCATTAGGGCATGCATGTATCTTCTGTACGTCTAATCCTAGAGGGCAGACAAGCTTCTCTGCTTCGTACGTGCTGGCGGGCAATTCGTTCTTTCTTGGAAGCATCTTCTTCATCAGTACCAGCAACTTTTCGAATGACGAGTCAGTCACACCGGTCTCTGCCTTCCACTTCAGCAATTCCAGTGTGCTACCCAGCTTCTTCTGGCAATCTTCACAAGTTGGGTACAACAATTTGTTGTGGTCCTGTAACATCTGCTCGAACTGCAACCTCTCCTTTTCTGTGTCGCAGCTTCGCCGTGCTTCAGAAATGACCCGGCCAAGATCATCAGCGGGCTCATCTGGTTCCCGTTCTGCACCCTGATCTTCTTCTTCATTGTCTTCCATTGCGGTATCAGCATACTCAGGGAACATAGATCGGTAGTTGTCATCATCGTTCTCTTCTTCTTCATCGTCGTCTTCCATCATAACCCCTCTTTCTCCGTGCTTGGTCCAAACATTATAGCCCGACATAAAACCAGACCGAAGCAGGTGGCTCTGAATGACTCTTGAGGAAGTGTAATCCTTCTCATTCCGACATTCAACACATGGACAAAACATATAGCCACCACCATGCTTGTTCGCATCGGCCGCATCTCGAAAAGAATGCACGCCTTCTCTGTAAGCGGCGGTGCGTCGATCACCGTACATCCATGGATGGCTCATCTGCGTCATACAATAGTATATCAAACACAATCACGATCCTAAAAATTAGTACCACATGGTCTAAACGAGGAAATATAGTTGCTAACCTTTTAGAATAAGTGGAAATAAAGAGGAAGATGCTTAAGCGTGGCTCGGACACCTCATATCGTAGTTGTGTTCGGTGAACTGAAGCGGCATCGCTCTAACACACATTTCAACAAACACCTCTAATGCATAGCAATGAAATGGAGAACTAGCACACACCCACACTCCTCCATCCAAGAAAAATACAAGGAAGAGGGGAGAGGGGCTGCTGCCATATATATAGGCAGAAGCCTTTAGTCCCGGTCTGAGACACAAACCGGGACTAAAGGTGGCGCACATGCAGGCTGCACACCGCATAGCCCTTTAGTCCCGGTTTGTGTCTCAAACCGGGACTAGAGGCTCGTAACGGGCCGGGACTAAAGCCTCCCGGGCGGGTGGCCAAATTTGGGGCGACGTGGCTGGGCCTTTAGTCCCGGCCCAGATCGCGGCCGGGACTAAAGGGTCCAGGCCAAAGGCCCATTTTCCACTGGTGTCCGTGGCAGCTTCAACAATGGAGAAAACTTGCGCGTCCGGAGCGAGAGAGCCGGCGCCGCCGCGGCGGTGTCACTGGCGTTCTGCTGTTCCTCGAGTAGCAAGTAGAGACCTCTGGCTAGATCGGATTTGCTTTATCGACCGGCCGTTTGGTCTAGCTCGAAGATTCTGTTGCCCGACGGCGAGAAGTTGAGGTCCGCGGCAGCTTCAACAATGGAGAAAACTTGCGCGTCCGGAGCGAGAGAGCCGGCGCCGCCGCGGCGGTGTCACTGGCGTTCTGCTGTTCCTCGAGTAGCAAGGAGAGACCTCTGGCTAGATCGTATTTGCCATGTGTAATTGATAGACGTACGTGAGTTTCTAGCTAGGAATTCATCAGGCCGATTGGAGGCTACCTTGTTCGTACGTGCGTCTCGGCTGAGTGCTAGCGTTGCTGGTTGATTTTTCTACCAATGTTTGGCTGATCGTGTCTGAGGAACAGTAATCGGTGAGAGGCTAGGACTAAAGCCAGCACAGAACCACCGCCGAGCCGTTCTTCAGATTGAAGACTATCCGCACGAATGTTCATTTCGGCAAGGGTTACCGTGGCGCTCCCAATTGACCGGTGTCCTCTTGTCGTATCTCCTTTTTGATTCAGGCTACCACCGGTGCCCGCTGGAGAGGGCGAGGGAGCCCGCTCGTCGTCGCCGATGAGGAAGAGGCCACCACTTAATAATTTGCATATGACTATCATACCCTTAATTATGAAGAGGATCTTAACCGTTGATGTGTTTAAGTTCAAAGAGGGGGTACACTGAAGCAAAAGTATGTAGGAAGTGCCACTTAGTGCAAACGTATTGTTCAGTTCACGGAACCGACGGACCTCCTCCCCGCCCCGGTTCTCGCGTGTCGGGAAGCCGCACAGCGGCCGTAGGAGGGAAGCCTCGAGGCGAGGGATCTGATAGGGTCACAGGGGCGGCCTACGACCAGTGGTGAGGACGATTCGGTCGATTCCATGTGTCCCGACTCGATTCCTTCAAGGAGGAGGAGGATGACGGTAAGGCAGAGCTCATGGACACGATGCCCTGTCCCGGGGAGGTCTGCAGCGGTGGCGCGGCGACGGTGGCCTCTGTGCACGCGAATATCTCTGTTGGGCGGGGATTGTCGAGCGGGGCGTCAGGGCGAGCGCAAAGGCGGAGAATACCTGCCCGAGCTCCTGCAGCTGCAGGCTGACGGTGAGGAGTAAGGCAACAACGCTGCACCCCACCCGCTCCAGTGCTCTTCCACGCGTAAGCGGCGATGAACAGAGGAGGACTAGCCACCCACTCCAGTGCTCCTCCGCGCTTAGGTGGCAAGTCGGCGATGAGCAGCGCGTGTGCGTATGCTGATTAAATCCAAAAGTGGTCGATGGATCTGGGATGCAGAACGTAGCTAGCTCTCCAAATTCAAATTTCCGCAAGCACAAAGTCTTCCAGGCGTTCCGCTTCAAGCCAGTTTGTGTTATGCGGTTGCCGACCACCCGGAGTGCACAGTGAGCAACATCCATGACATGCGCGCATGTACTGCAATGGTGACATGTCAATTTTCTTCAGAAAAATTTACCTTGTTATTGATGTGTGGTTGTAGATGTTTCTGAAAATTCCTTGGAGCAGCTAACAATTGCACTTTTTTCCAACTCGGTTGATTTCTTTTCCCATGTCCATCCATGAGATTTTTATATAAAGGCGTTCTTAGCCAACAACAAAGCGGACCCCCTTTGTACGTAAAAAAAACTAGCTTCTTTTTGTCTGTCTCCTGGTTTTTTTTGATCGCACGACCTCTCACCCACCCTGGTGATTCCCCTGGCTCTCCTTGTCGGAGGCGAGGAGGAGGCGATGCATCACGGTTTCAGGTCACCTACCCCGGTGATTCCCCTGGCTCTCCTTGTCGGAGGCGAGGAGGAGGTGGTGCATCAGGGTTTCAGGTCACGGGGAAGGGTCATGAGAAGGTGGAGATCACGAGGAGCTTGAGGTCAAGGCGAGGTCGCAGTCGAGCGAACCGAGAAGCAGAGGGCGCTAGGAGCCGGCAGCTGGTTCTTGTAGGTCAGTGAGCAACCGAGAGAGGAGGCGAGATGGAAGAGGGCTGATGCCATGGAGAAGTGGGGCGACAAGGCTTGGAGTGGAGAGAAACAACAGCAGCGGTACTGCGTCGCTTCGCTTACAAGGGCGCACGAGCTCGTGGAGGTAGTTGGGCGGCTGCGCCCAGTCCGGTGGCTGGGAAGGTCGGGCACTGGGCCAGCAGTGGAGGGAGCCAAGGGCTTCCCGGTGGCGCCCTGGAAGGTGGTGGGGGAGGTAGGAACCAGGCCGGCGAATGAAGCGGGGTCCCGGTCGGTGGCCTCTCCTTGGATGGTGGTGGAGGAGTAGGTAACCGAATTGGCAGAGGTGGTACTCGGGATCTGGCCGATGGCAGGGAGGTAGGGGAGATGCTCGGCGGTGAAGGGGGCCATGGCCGATGGCACATTCTTGTAAGGTGGAGATCCCGGCTGGCCGCAGGGTCTGAGCTGGCGGGGGGACGCTTCGTCGAGCAAGCAGAAAGAGGTGAGTGAGAGAGAGATACTTGGTTGCGTTTACAAAATGGAGGCGGGGTGTGGCGGCAAAAACACCTAAAGGCTCTAGGGTTTTCAACGGGGAGGCACTGGTTGGCTGTAGATGGATCACTGAGACAGGTGGCCGGCTGCGCGAACATGGGCCTGGTCGGTGGTTGTCTGGGGTTCGGCTATGGGCTACTCTCTCTCACCTTCAATTTTTTTCTTTTATTTTAAAAAACATTTCTTACTTTCAGAAAACAAAAGAAATAGAAAACTAGACAAAAATGGCACCATTATAACTTTTTAAATTTTTGCTAAAGTTTGAAGCCATCTTAATATTTTATTTAATTTCAAGATTTCTTGTATTTTCTTTGTTAGAGACTATAACTATTACATCTAGAGAGGCCGCGGCAACGAACGCGAATTTTATTAATATATAATTAATTGTAGATAAAAACGTATTCTTTATTAAAAGATATTTTGTGTATAATTTAAAAATGTTTTAAATTATTATTATGTGAATGTGGATAATTGTGTTCTATCATTTTCGTAAGGCAAAACTTACACCATTTAATCGATTTAGGGGCAAAATTGGAATATGCCAAATAAAAAAGAGCTGGTTAAAAAAATCAAATGAGGTGTGCATACAGTATTATCGTTATTCTTCTATGCATATTTGATAAAATCACATGTAATTTAATACTCAACCTATGGTTTGATTTTGTAAATCATGCGCGGAACAAAATAGATATTTTCCAATCCTACAAAAGAAAGAAATACACACAAAACACAATGTTGTTGGAACATACTAAATAAAAATTTGTTGATAAAAATATTAAGGAAACGCGACCATCGGTGTGATGAGATAATTTAATAGCCCGTAGCAACGCACGGGCATTCAACTAGTAACCTCTAATCCTGGGATATTACAGGTGGCAAGATATCCGTACACGAAGTCCAGCTTGGATGTACATTGTTAATAATTGGAAAGAAGTTTATAGAGCAGGGAGACATCTGACTTATCTTGACTTGGACAAACTATTGGCCGAGATGATCTTGGACTCTCGGTACAAGTAGCCTTCGGATAGGGGTGTCCTCGTTTGGATCAAGAGGTCCGTGGGGCATCACGGGCCCACCCGCATGATCTGGGCCATCTTTCTTCAGGGACTATTTACCGTTCTGACAGATGTGTCTAATTCTCAGTTGAATGAGAATTAAGCCAATTCTTAGTCAGTTGATATCATTTAATCTTAGTTGCAAGTTAACTCGCAATTAGAAACAGCTCACTTGGAACCCCACATGCAATTAAAATAACTCGTGCACCCCTCTTGCAACCAAAAATTCCAGTTACAACTTTACGTGTAAGTTAGGATGCATAAATTGCGATGCAAATCCGGTGAATTAGAACTTACTAATCTCCCGGTCGACTGAGAATTAGCAAAACCCCTTTTTCCATGTCAGAGGCCATTGCTCGTTTCCAACCTCGCAACTTGCAAGCTTCCTTCTTGGTGGTGCGGTTGCCGAGCTCGGTTGCATTGTCGGAGTCCTGAAGTTGGATAAGGAAGATGGTGGACCTGATCGTTTTTCGTAGTTAGTTTTAGGGTCTTTTCTAAACGTTTACATGGCTGTGTTGTAATTTTCTAATTTCTCTAGGCCTTCGTGTAAATGTACGGGCCGACGATATTAATGCAAGTTCTTCAGGGTCTTTCTAAAAGCTTCCTTGTGAAATCTGAGACCCTGCATCCTTGCGTTCCGACTCATCTGTCCCGGATGATTGGCTAACACGGTACCTACCGGTGACACTTTTTCCTCGTGTTACTAGCGTACGAATACACGCATCAGCTGTAGCCATAAGGCTGTACTACGAATACGGTGATTGCGTACAGGCATCAAACGCACGTCCTTCCGCTACACCTGCTAGCTGTTGAGTGCACGCCTACCGCAGTTGACGCGCTAGCCCCAACCTAACACCCATCAGTCGGCCGCGCGTAGGTTGTCAAATTAAGCAGTTTTAGCCGATCGCTCGCCACCGCACACCAGTCCAGAATTGGACCGACCGACCGGCCGGCCATGTCCGAGTCAGCACGCCGAACAGCCCGCCGGGAATGTCTTTGCAGCAAGTTCCGTGCACGTAGCCTCGTTCCGTACAAGCTGCTCCGATCGGCGGCCATGTGCCAGTAGACATCTGCACGGCTGAAACACATTATTTCCTTACCGACGCTTCTGGAAATTTCCTTCGAATATGTAGCGCACCAGGAATCTTAAATCTTAAAAGAAAAAAAAAATCAATTAACACAATACGGAGCTTGGATTCCGTACGTGGTGCAAGTCTGTCCGGAAGGCGACGCCATTTTTTGTTGTTGCATATGATATTGGTCCCAACATTTGGATATTTCTGCCATTCATATCTTATATTACAAAAAAAGCGCATATGAGTAATCGAATATATATCTACAGATACTTCTAAAATTTTGCCAAAAGGAAAAATATCCCAGATCCAGAGAGGCACGCTCTGACCTCTGAGATGTGAGATCGATCGATCCCTGGCTAGCTATAGCTCGTGGTCGCAGCGCGCGCCCCGGTGGCCCTACCGGCAGCCGCTGAGCTGATGATTCGGCAGACCACCCAGTGACAAGGAGAGTGCGAATGTGCGATCCCCAAAAGCAAGCGACCAGGAAGTCTGACCTGGCCGGCTGGCAACGTGGCGCCTATCTCCGCGGAGATGAGGTTGCTTCAACGTGTGGCCTCTTGCTTGCTTGCTCCCGTCAACTAGATAGACATAAATTTTCTCCTTCTCTTTTGCCTTTTTTCTTCCTTCCATTTCCCTGTGATGATCGATCGGATCGTGGCATACTGGCATGTTATGGGCGCTCTTTTGGCCCGTTGCGGCGTAGGCTGTGCCGTAGGGCCACGATCTTTTACCTGGAAAGAAGATCAAACGTGGTACCAGTCGACCATCATTGGTGTTGCCCCACTCCTACCTGCGATTTGTCATGTAAAACCACAGCAAACAGTGCTATTACAACGGGGTACTTTCCCCTTGTGGCACTGCTATTTTTCTTGACAAATTGTCACTCTTTCCAGAAAATTTTATCGTGGTCTCTTGAAAAGCCTTTCAATTCATGTTTATTCGCTGTGATATATGTTTTTAGTTGGTAGGGTGTAATTTTTTTTGCTTCAAACAACATGACCACATTCGGACGAGACCCGTGATGATCTCAAATGTAAAACATATCACGAGATTCTCGAGAATTAAAGATGGTAGTCGTGACTCGTGACTACATTCAGAAACAACCCAATGCCAGTTGCTACTACTATTTTGTCTTTAGAAGCTAAGGTCGAGCTAAATGGGTACACCTCTTATTTCATCTTTACTCTAATAAGCAATTTTTTTTTGAGGCTTCAGCCCTAGAAGCATAACTCAATCACACAGAGTAACCTTAATCGATGGGGAAGTAGTCAATAGGCCTGCCAGGAAGGAAGTTGTAGTCATTGAGAATTGTTAAATGGAGATGGGGATGAGAAGACACTCCCCGATGGGTAGCAGGCCAGTTGACATCCCTACCTGCATCCACATTGACCTTTAGCCATCTACCAGGTGATCTCTCCCAGGTCGATTTTCCCCCTTCCTCTGGCTCCTTTGGTTTTATTTCTGGGATGACCGGCGCTTTGCCCTCCTCCACCATGACCTAATCATGTCTCTCTGGTGAACATAGTTTTGCAAATAGGTCATGGATCCCTTGACGGATGCCTTACCATCCCCATGCACCACATTATTGCAGTGATGCCATGCTATAGCAGGAAAAATAATCCTCACCCTCTTTGATATGCTGACTCTTGATAGGAGCTGAAATAGCCATTCATTACCTCTGGCCGCAAACTCGCTATATGTGTCTATGAATTGAGCACATTTCTCTATCTCAAAAAGTAACACACTATTTGTTCACTAGTAACATATATTTCTGTCTTTTCCAAAAAGGAAGAAATCTTCTAGGAAGAGAAAGCCTATTGGACCTAAACATAAATATCGAACTATCTCGAGGACGCATCCATGAATGGAACACATTTCCTCTTGTCAAAATCTAGGATATTATTTTTTCACTGGTAAAGTGCTGGGCACACGCCCCTCCATAAATTAAGGAACGAAACAGTCCCCACACAAAAAAGGAGAACACACACACACCCCCAGAGTAGCAGAAGCAAGAACGGAAGAGCGCAAATTTCTTATCTCCTGCGGGGGAAGCGCGCCATGGCCGCCGCGGTCGTCCACCTCTCCGTGCACGGCCGGCTCCGCCGCTCTCCGGAGATCGTCGCTCAGACGTGCTACCGCCCTTCGCTCCTCCGCTGCCGCGCGTTCAAGCAGGAAACCGGCGGCGACGATGAGAAGCCGTCGTCCCCACCGCCGAAGCGCAGGAAGGGGCCGCTGTACAAGCTGAAGGCGGTGTTGCAGGGGCTCGCGGGGTCCAAATCGGCGGCGGCGGAGGTGTATGGCGGGCAGTACGAGCGCGCGGTCGAGAAGGCCGAGGAGATCTTCTTCTCGGTGAGCTCCATTCGCAACCATAGATCCTCCCTCTAGATTATATGGTTAATTATACCAATTGGTCGGTTCTTTACTGCTTGTTAACTTACAATACTACCTTATGCATAGGAAGATATCAATTGAGCCGCATGCGTGCGAGAATTGTCCATGCTGAAAGTGATAGTTCGTCTGTTTCATAGCTTAAATTCTAGTTTATCTTCTCTACTAGTATGGAGGGTAGGATTCCAACTCACTAGTTGCGGCACAATTGATGTGTTTGGCGCTGATCAGCGTGTTCCGCCTCGCAATAGAATAAAGTGTGTGTTGAATACACGGCTTGCTATTATAGAGTTCGGTTTTGCTAAATTCTCGCTTGCCTGAATTCTTGCTAAATCTTTAGTCACCTAAAACTGCACATTATGAACCTAGAACTGCAGTGTGAAAGGTTGAGTGTATTTTTTATTGTTTAGTTTATTCATTGAAATTGTCTAGTCATGTGGTATAGGCTTAAAATGGGCCATGTTGCCTCTTTGTATGCTCAACAGTAAGGAATTTATCTTTATCTGAAACAGATCACACATCTATACACCTCTTATTAAAAATAAATGATTTGTATGTACTGATTTCCTTCTCCTCTCAGGTTGCTACTCAGGTAGGCAGATACGTTATCACTATGACAAGCAGTGGTGTTATACTTGCAGTTGGATTTCAGTTATCAGGTTAGCCATCTATTCATGTACAATCTACTGCATTCTTTGTTCTTCATTTCTCTTTGTTTCATATGAATCCCTTGTAGGGTTTCAGACTTTCAGTTAATAATGTAGTTACCTTTGTGTTTAGGTGGAGACAGCCAAACGGATGCGCTAATTTGGTATAGCTGGCTTGGTGGAGTAATTATCGGCACAATGTTGGGTGCAAACAGTGTCCTAGAGGAACACTGCAAAGCTGGACCCCGCAATGTTGTCATAACGGGAAGGTAGCTCATATTACATCTTCTAACATGCCATTTGAATCTTTTTCCAGTGCATACTCTGAATATAGATAAAAAATAATCAAAGCTAATGAACTATTTCAACCCATTATTCTCTTTCTTCATATTGCATAAGTTGAGTATAACAGTCTTGAAGTATGTCTTCTTTGGCATATAAAGATTATGATTTTCCTTATAAACATGTTGAAACATAAACTGATGGATGTTGTTTCATGGATCTGACACCTCACTGGTTGCATTCATTGGGATTTGGTTTCTCATTGTTATCCGCGATTACAATCAACATTGACCCGTGTTGTTTGATTTTGACAGCACAAGAGGGTTAGGGAAAGCACTTGCTCGGGAGTTTCTTCTTTCTGGAGATCGTGTTGTAGTTGCTTCTCGCAGGTGGTAGCATTCATCTACATAATGCTCAAAGACTCAAAGTTTAGTTCAATGCATTGTCTTAGTTTTAACTATCTTTGGGTTTATTTGGCAGCCCTGAATCAGTTGTTCAGACCATCAATGAGCTTGAAGAGAACATACAGGAGGGCTTGTCAGTTGCCAAAAAGAAACAAAGAGAAACTTTATTACAAGCTAAGGTTGTGGGTACATCGTGTGACGTTTGCAAACCGGAAGATGTTAAAAAGCTGGTAAATTTTGCTGTTGAAGAGTTGGGTTCAATTGACATTTGGGTAGGTAATCCTGTACATATGGATGTCGTTAAGCATCTATCTGTATTTTACCCGAGGGATCACTTGCTGACAACTTTGCCTACCTGTAGCCTTTCATTTTATTCTGTAAGTTTTGCATTGTATACTGCTCTAAATATGCAATGTTTCTTAATTTATCTACAGATAAATAATGCTGGCACAAACAAAGGGTTTAGGCCACTTGTAAGTTTTTCTGATGAAGATATTTCCCAGGTTAGTTAGTTGATATCTTCTACCTGCACATATTGCTTCCTTTTAACAACAGGAATGATATAACTAGATTGATCATGCTCGACCATACAATCTTATTTCACTATTCCTTAAATTGTTTTCTGGCTTTATTTGCAGATTGTCTCAACAAACCTAGTTGGTTCTTTGCTCTGCACCAGAGAAGCTATGGATGTCATGCAATACCAAGAAAAGGGAGGTCATGTGTTCAACATGGATGGTGCAGGATCTGGAGGATCAAGCACGCCATTGACGGCTGTGTAAGCACCTCAGCCCTTTTAATTCTCCGCTATTTCTGATACATACATTGCAGAGACACCGTGTCCTGCTTTTCTCGTTCGCTGTAACGTGATGACACATTGTAATTGATGCTGTTGCTTTTGCAATGGAACTAAATCTGATGCTGATTTGTAATTTTATAGTTATGGTTCAACTAAGTGTGGACTAAGGCAGTTCCAAGGATCACTTATGAAGGAAAGCAAACGATCAAAAGTTGGAGTTCACACTGCCTCTCCTGGAATGGTCCTTACAGATCTTCTTCTAAGGTAACCTCTAAGTTACTCGACATCTTTGCCAGGATTTGATTGAGGAACTCTATGTGTAGTTGATTACTTAGCAAAAACCTTATTGGGTGTTGGCACAAGTGTTCATGATGTTCAAACATCATATTTTTGTTTATCAAATTAGTAACAGTTATGCTATAGTACTATTTGTTTTAAAGTATACACATTCCAAAGCTGATAAATGGTGGCGATTAAAGGTGCTTTTATTAAAGTTCATTTTGAACATGAGTAATACCACAAATGTGCCACATTCTCAAGTACAAAGTATATAATAAGCCACTTATTAATTTCTGTAAATACAGTCAAATTATGTGATATAATAGAGCTGTTAGTCTCACAATTTAGTAAAGCAATAAAGAGTTCAAATATGGTCATTTTCATAAGCCATGTTGTATAGATAAAATTAAGTGTGCTTCTTCTATAAATGATGAATGCCACCTAATCTTCCATATGGTCTGATTGTCCTTACGGTGTCACATGCCTGAGTGTATGAAATACCATCGTTAACCTACAGTCTACTCTTTGCAGCGGTTCATCTCTCCAAAATAAACAGATGTTCAATATAATATGCGAGCTTCCAGAAACAGTAGCAAGGACATTGGTTCCTAGAATGCGAGTTGTGAAAGGAAGTGGAAAGGCAATAAACTACTTGACACCACCAAGAATCTTGCTTGCCCTCGTTACTGCATGGGTTCGCCGAGGCCGATGGTTTGACGAAGAGGTAGCCTTTTTCTCTCTATTGTACCCTCAATTTTCATTATGTGTCTCATCACACAAACGGTAGAGGCACCAAATATAATGACAACAGTGGACCATACATTGCCCTATTAAATGATGGGAACATATCAGGTGCACACGGTCAGTATGTTTCCTGAAGAAAAAAAATCATGAAATGGCATTTCCTGGTTCAATAAGCAAATTTTGTGAAATGGAGGAGCTATTTATTTAGCTTTATTCCATCAAAGGCCACATTTGCAAACATAGTTATTGCTAAATATTGAGGATTACTATTTATTGCATATAATGAAACTGAGTGCCATCACTTGATTATCAAAATTATGCGTGTGTGATGAATAAGATTAGTTCATTCCAGCTTCCGAGACTAGATCAAGTAGGGGATCATAAAGAAGCTTTAGACCAATGTCACATTATGTCAGGTTTCTACAATAGACACATAAAACGGGTCCTTGATGGTGTGATTTCCAGGTTCACAATAACCAGCTTAGTCCATCACCCTTATTGCTATTTTGGTGATCAGTTTGGTAATATCTCTCTGTGAAGGCCTCACTGTCACTAGTGCGGTGTCTTTTAGTCTCGTTGCTATAATGTGCACTATATGCTAAATACAATGCAGTTATACTGTTGAAACTGGGTTGCATTTGCATGTACGCTTGTAATCCTATACAAGGTAGTACTGGGCAATGTTCCAACCATTCTAAGCAAATGAGGGTTGAAGTTGTGCCTATGAAATCTATAAATTTGCGCTGGGTGTTTGTAAGAATGAGTAAAGTACATGCATGTGTATTCGGAGTGAATGATAGACTCAGCAACTGGCTTTGTGTATTTCCTTCATATTTGCATTGAGTTCTCTTGATCTATGTCATTCAGACTGTGACCGAACATTTACCTATTGCAGGGGAGAGCAGTATATGCAACTGAAGCTGATAGAATTCGTAATTGGGCTGAAAGTCGAGCACGATTCTCCTTCACGGATGCCATGGAGATGTACACAGAGAATACATGGGCTTCCGTATTCTCACTCTCTGTCGTCTGTGCATTCATAATGCTTTCCAGTTCAGGTGGACCTTTCCCTGGCACATGATCCCTGGAGCGGCAAACCAGACAATTCTTTTTTTCACCACAGCTAGCAATTCTATCATCTGACGACATATGATACGACAGTTATTAAGAGGGCAAAGGTGAGCCAAGATGTGCGATAATTATGCACAAACTGGATCAGCATCAGCTGCCTGACCATTTAAGGACAACCATGCCCTCAGATTCAGAAAAAGGGTAAATGGCGTTTGTTATGTGGGTATTCCACTAACTGTAAACTAGTCTGTAAGCTGTCTTGTAAGAACATGTGTCCGAAGTGATCTGAGGGTGTGCTTCTCTCTTGTACATGGGTGTAGTTATGATCCTTGTAAATTCCTGGTTGTTGTTTTTTACCCTTTAAAAAAGTATAGCAAGTTAGCAACACAGTGTAGAACTCTAAGAAGTGGAGTCGCTATGCATGGTTCATCATATATTTTAGACGGTAAAGTGTAAAGTTCAGGATACGTGTATCCCTTTTCCTATATAGATTAATTATTTCAAGGAAAGACAAAAATGTTATAGAAAAGTAAGCTTGCAATAAAGTGGATATTTGTACTCCCTCTGGCCCTAAATACTTGTCGCTGGTTAAGGCAAAATGTACTCTAAAAATTGCCTAAATTCATTGAACTTGAGAAGAGTATTTAGGGCCGGAGGAAGTATTATAATTTTCTGCTCTTTCTGGATGGGATAACAGCACTTTACATCGTAGATGGACACGCACTAACATGTTGAATCCTACAGTTATATGGACTATGTAGTAAGCGAAAAAAATGAAACAAAAATATTTCTCAATTTTCATTTGCAGCAGAAGCATTCCTATAAGCATATGCACGAATTTTCAGGAAATATCTGCTAGGCTAAGGTGCAGGCGTGGAGTACGGGCGCGTACGGCATGAGTTGGCAACTTTCCTGAACGAAAGTGAGGACAGCGGTCTTCTTTTTTCAGCTTGTGTTTGATAACAGCCAGCACTTCGAAGTTGGACGTCAAAGTCCTCACCTTTCTTGCGCACTCTCAATTCCCTTTATTGTACTACTGGGTCGGAAACATTCTAGTGTTGCACACTCCAAGATCATCACGGAATTTACCACATGACATGATAATGATCTTATAAAACCCCATTCCGCATCTCCATATGACCCATCCAGCAGCACGCACACTACAAAGATCAAAACCAAAACTGAACACCTACAAATAGAGCCGTCAGTTTTGTCCCTTTTTCCTTGTTCTGGTAAAGTCAACATTCACATCACATTGACATGCCACTACTTGAGACGGCAAGACAGCCAATCCTAATGCCATGCTCCTACTCTTTATCCTGAATAGTTATAGTGGCTGTTGAGCCTTAGGTCAATGGCTTTTATTTTTGGCTCCAGAGGTTTTTTTTTTGAAACGGGTACCCGGCCTCTGCATCAGAGAGATGCATATGGCCATTTTATTAAAAAGTATCGTAATTCAGTGTACGGTTACAAACTTAAGGGTCACACAAAGTGGCAACATGGATCAACCAACGGAAGAAAGAATACAAAAACACTCTAAGCATCTTGTATTCTATTAGTACGCCGCCAACCACCCTGGTTGAAGATAGCTTGTAGGTGCTCCAACTGAACTCAACCTCTGGGTCCACGTCTGTTGGAACTTTGGATGTTTTATTCATGGAGAGCTTTTGAAACATCATCAGCGAAGGGCTTGTTGTGACTTTGCGTGTGCAATGTGGAGCCCCGAGGAGAACATTATTGGAGAATGATGTGCCTGTTATGGAGGCACCGTCGAGGTTCCCCTCCCTGATTCTCGATCTTCACCTAGAGGGGGAGAAAACGTTTTGCTCAGCCCCTACGTCGCCCCGCTCTGGGGCGACTCGGGCGGCGACAACCCTAGCGCCAGCTAGCCCCCTCCCCACCCCCTCCCTTCTCCCTCGCCGCCGCCGGAGGTGACCGCCGGGAAACCCGCACATGGCCGCCTAGGAAGGTGGCGGCGAGGGTATCGCTGCTTTGCTGCCTGCGGAGAGCAATGGCATCTAGGGCGGTGGCCTCGTGAGGTGAGGGTGGCGTCAATCCGGCGGCAGGAGACGCGCGCTGGTGTTGGTAGCCAGTCTCCTCGGTCGCGGGGGCGGCAAGGAGGTGGTGGTTCGAGGTCCTTGTGCGGCGGGTCGCCCCGTTGACCCCCGGCCAGTCTTGATCTGAAGAGAGTGGCTTGTGTCCAAGTGGTTCCCATCCCACTGGTTAGGGATCCCGGCCTCGCCGGTGGCCTGCCGGGGTGGATGGGGCTGGGGCCTTGGCTCGGGGAAACCCTTGACCGGTGGTGGTGGTCATGGCAACGACGGTGCTTCGGGCGCCCCTATCCTTGGAGATGACGTCGAGGTCCAACCCCACCCCTCCTTCACTCTCCTCCCGGGTGAAAACCCTAAATCCTTTGGATTGGGTGGCGGCAGCGTTTTGGCGCCATTTCCTCGATGGAGGCGCTACCTTGGGACTTGTGAGGTGAACACGGTGGTCTGTGGGCACCCGGTGGCGGCGTGCTAATTCCGGGTGGTTGCAATTTACCGGGGCTGGCTCAGGCCTTCTCCTGATGGATCTGTGGCCTCCTCCCTTCTGCCGTATCTTTGTTTTGGTGACTTCATCCTACAGCTTGCGTCCCGATGGCTGGCCGAAGCGGTGGACGACGATGTGTGTGGGTAGCTCATGTAAAGGTTAGGTCTTGCCTGGTGTTCTTCTCCCTGTCCTGCTATGTGTGCTCTTGTGTGCTCTCAGGTGAGCTTCTTCACCTTCTGATGGTTCGACGTCCTCTGATCCAGGATGAGAAGTGATACGTCTCAAACGTATCTATAATTTTTGATGCTCCATGCTAGTTTATACACCATTTGCTTTGTGTTTTGTTACACTTCGTGGCGTTTTTATGCATTTTCCGGAACTAACCTACTAACGAGACGCCACAGTGCCAATCCCTGTTTTCTGCTGTTTTTGTGTTTCAGAAAAGCTACACAGGAAATATTCTCGAAATTAGACGAAACAAAAGCCGAACCGCCTATTTTTCCAGAACACGAGTCAGAGTCCAAAGCAGAGACGGAGGGGGACCAGGACCTAGCCACACCCTAGGGCGGCGCGGGCCAGGCCCTGGCCGCGCCACCAGGGGGTGAGCCCCCCTGGTCCACTTCCTGACGCCGCCCTTCCGCCTATATATTCACCTCGACGGGAAAACCTAAAGGACCCGATCAATTTTCCATGAAACATACTGCAAGCTACCGCCGTCGTCGACGCGAGATCGAGATGGTCCAGAAGCTCTTCCCGGCACCCTGTGGGAGAGGGGAATCACCGCCGGAGGCCTTCCTCATCACCATGGCCGCCTCCGGAGTGATGTGTGAGTAGTCTACCTTGGACTACAGGTCCATAGCAGTAGCTAGATGGTTGTCTTCTCCACCATGTGCTTCATGTTTAGATCTTGTGAGCTGCCTATCATGATCAAGATCATCTTTGTGTAATTCTACATATTGTGCTTGTTGGGATCCGATGAGTATTGGTACTATGTCAAGTTGATGTGCTGAATTATTATCTTTATGTTATTTCTATGTTGTTTATGATCTTGCATGCTCTCCGTTGCTAGTAGATATCTTGGCCGAGTAGATGCTAGTGACTCCAAGAGGGGGTATTTATGCTCGATAGTGGGTTCATGCCTCTAGTAATCTGGGGGAGTGACAGAAACCTCTAAGGTTGTAGATGTGTTGTTGCCACTAGGGAGAAAACAAAATTCTTGTGTTCAAGGACATTTGCATTGTTTACATTACACACTTTGCTTAATGCAGTTATCTGCTGTTCGCAACTTAATACTCAACGGGTGCTCGGATGACACCTCAAGAGTGGATTATTAGTCATAGATGCAGTTGGATTACGGTCTATGTATTTTGTCGTAATGCTCAGAGTGAATCTCATAGTGATCCTCATGACATATGTACGCTATCTTTATTCTATCAATTGCCTAACTGTAATTTGTTTACCCAGTATGTTGTTATTTATCTTATGGAGAGACACCACTAGTGAACTGTGGACCCCAGTCCATTTCTTTTACATTGCTATTACCGTTTTACTTTTACTCGCTTTATTTACATTCTTGCAAACTATTACCTTTTACCACTTGATACGCTTAATCCTGTGTTTACAGCAAACCGGTGAGATTGACAACCTCATCGTAAGTTGGGGCAAAGTACTTGGTTGTTTTGTGTGCAGGTTCCATGTTGTTGCTGGTGAAAAGCTACACGCTGACAAGTTTCTTGGCGCCATTATCCGGAGTGTCGCAAAGCTAGCGGGCATCAACCTTCGGAAGTTTGGTTCTTTCTCTTACTGGTTCGATAAACCTTGGTTTCACAACTGAGGGAAAACTTTCTACTGTGGTCATCATAACCTTCTCTTGGGGTTTTCCAACAAGTTTTCTAGCGTCAACTAAACGCTAGCAAAATAGCAATCAAGCTTTTCTGGCGCCGTTGCCGGGGAGAACGAAGATTTCTGCAAGGGGAGACTAAATTTTTCTTCAAGAAATCTATTGGATTCAGCTGCTGGAGGCACTTTTATGTCCATCACCTTGGGCGCCGCAACAAAGCTTCTTGATAATATGATGGTAAATTTTTCTGAGTGGCACACCGAGAGAGCTCCACAAGGTAAGAAGGTAAATTCTGTTGAGGAAACCTCTTCCTTAAGTGATAAGATTGATACTATTATGCTTATGCTTGTTAATGATAGATCTCATGTTGATCCTAATAATGTTCCTTTGGCCTCTTTGGTTGCTCAAGAAGAGCATGTTGATGTAAACTTCATTAGAAATAATAATTTCAATAACAGTGCTTATAGGAATAATTTTGCTAACAACAATTATAGGCCGTATCCTTTTACCAATGGTAATGGTTATGGTAACTCTTATGGTAATTGAAAGGATGAGATGTCGCCTAGAGGGGGGTGACGGGGGTTAAACTCGACAAATGTCCTAGATGAAGGACTTAGGATCGGGGAGACAAGGCGTCGGATGAACTCGAAGATAAAACTCAGTCAAACAAGGTGGCTATGAAAGTAAACGTGGGTGTAGAACCTGGCTTGCTTTCAATCTGTCCCACACCGTCCCCTCCTGACCCCTTTATATAGGTGGCCAGGTCTCAAGGATCGGGTGGGATCCAATACAGATTACAATATCGACATACGACATGAACTCGTATTTCGACTAGTATTATAATTGGGCCTAGCTTAACGGGCCTCAGGGGTACTCAACTAACGGGCTCTATTATCTATACCCTTGTCAGTAGCCCTCGAGATTCTACCAGAATTGCAGATTCGGGTTGAATCTCAGATCTTCAATTCTTCGACTTGATCAATACTTGACTTCTTCAAATCTTGAAATCTTCGACTTGGTCTTTCGACTTATCTTTCTCTATAATATCTCGCAAGGGGCTTTGATGAACAAGCCTGACAACTCTGACGGATCAAGAGGTCAGTTAACTACCGGAACAGACACTTGCCACCTACTTCAAATTTAATCCCCTTGGATTCGAATTTGGAAAACTGGTCAAACCCATTCTTTTGCCGCATTTAGGACTTACAAAGAATGAGTCCCAGTGGTTCTCAGGGTACCCAGTGCGTCCACCAGGATTTTTCTTCGCATCGTAGACATGGATACATACCAGCAGAGCGCATCCATGTGCGTATACCAGGCCACACAGGACAGATCCTGGGGTCTTACCTTCGTGATATATTTCAGTCTCGGCATTCGAGTTTTGTCTCGATGACGCAACCCGAGAATCATATGTCGCAGCCTTGTTTGACTATTCCAGCGTACAAAATATTCAAGTTTATTCAACCTTGATCGATAAAAATCTTCCTCCCGATGGTAGTAATGATGCTTCCAGAATCTTTTTCGCCTTCATTGTTCATTATAAAACATCGTCGGGTGCGCGCCCAGCGCTCCCGATGGGAGTAGCCCCCGAGGCTATAGTCGAAAAAATCTTTTTTCGAGTATAGTCTCGAAGACAGCGTGCCTTCTTTCATATCGTGAGATCATAATGTGACTCAATAATATCGTCGGGTGCGCGCCCAGCGCTCCCGATGGTAGTAGCCCCCGAGGCTATAGCTGAATATTTTCGGGTATAGACTCAAAGAATGATTCCTCTTTTTACCAGGCTCAATTTTTCGTCGGCTTCCTTGATCTTCCCTTATTCAAGTTCGCCAACTCGAACCATCTCTGGAATGTTCATCTTACTAGCGTCCACTGCTTATCATAGTCTTCAGTTCTCGTTACCCATACGTTTGTGGCGTCATTAATCTATTTGTAATTATCTCTAGATTTTGACCGTTACCCATGGGCAGCGAGGTAATTTCGCAATTTCTCTGCCCGTTAGTGGGCTACCGTTTCCGCTCCTTGCGTCACGTCTCAGCCCACGTTCCGTTACCTGGAAGCTATATAAGGGGAGAGTGGAGAAATTCACTGTTTACCAGTTCATTGCTTCCACCGCCGCCGCCATTGTTGCAATCTCTATGCTCCTTTGATCTCCTGCTTAGCCCCCGTGCGCAGATCGTAGATGCGCGTGAAGCATCAAGCGTAGAAACACAAGATGACCAAGGGGATGAACGCCGCGACCAGCTGGGTACCTTCTGTCTTTACGCAGAAGGAGCTGGACAAGGCCCGAGCGGATGGCCTCGTCTCCGATGACGACCAGGTTATCTTCCCAAGCACTGAACGGATCCCCAAGCCCAGAGATGGTTTTCGGGTGATGTTCTTCGCCTATCTCTTGCGCGGTCTTTCCCTTCCTGCCCACGAATTCCTTCATGGGCTTCTTTTTGTTTATGGTGTGCAGCTTCACCAGCTCACACAAACTCCATCTTGCACATTGCTTGTTTCATAACTCTTTGCGAGTCGTTTCTGGGGATTGATCCCCACTTTCTTCTTTGGAGATCCCTCTTTTGGCTCCGCCCCAGTGTCGCATTGTCTAAGAAACCCGAACTGGGTGGAGCTTGTATCTCTGTTCGTTCTGAATCGCAGTATTTGGAATTTTCAATGGCTGCCTCGGTACAAGGTTGGAGGACCAGGTGGTTTTACATCAAGGACCGAAAGAGTTCCTCCTCCGACAAGTATGGCATTGCTCCATTTGATGCCTCCCAAGAATTGAAGAAATTGGCCTCGTGGGATTCGCCTCCCATGGAAGCTGAGATGGAGGAGATCAAGCCACTCCTGGCCCGCATCCAGGAGCTGAAAAGTGGTAAAGGAGGTGCCCTTTCGGGTACACAACTCATGTCGTTTTTCCTGCAACGTCGGGTTCAACCCCTACAGCATCGTCTCTCCAAGTTGTGGACTTTTTCTAGCTTGGGGGATCCTTCTCGGGTATCTGAAAATCTTATGGAGAAGAAGGATCTCGATAGGCGTGTGAGAGCTCTTACTACTCTTACCAAGGATCATCAAGTTGCAGACTTAGCCGCAAGTCACTTTGACTCCGAGCATCCCTTGCCTGCGGTAATTTTTGCTGTCTTTACTTGCCTTGTCTTTCTCTTATTATTGTTTGCCTTGTAACTTTCGGGTTGTTTATCTTTTCAGGATCATCGACTTCTTGTTTCTCGCCCTCCTCTCCCAGAGGGAGGGGCCATTCCACATGTTCCTGTTTCTGCGGCCTCCAAAGCACCCGAGACTGAGGACATCCAAGATGGAGACAAAGGCGAAGATTCGCTGGAAAGGACCAGTTCAACGATGTCGCCTCCTCCTGCACTTTCTGAAGACCTTGTCGTGGACAAGAAGAGGAAACGTGTCAAAGAATTTGCTTCTTCCAGTGCCTCTGCCCCTAAGACTATGGCCGGGGAATCCTTCGTGCCAGAGGACGGCGGAGAACTCTTCGACTTCATGGACTCGTGAGTGTTCATCTGTTTGTTTTCATATATTTAGATTCTTATTGTCGACCTTGATAGACGACTTTGTCTTGTTCTTCCTTTCTCACTGACGAGGAGAACCCGAAGAGATTTGCTGCTGCTGCCCCTGTCACTGATACTCTTGTCATCAACGAGCCGCCGCCATAGGAGGTCGATCCAGCAGCGAAACCTCAAAAAGCTTTAAAGAAGCCTACCAAGAAGGTAGTCAATGTTCGCAGTTCTGGGCGCTTGAAGAAAGCGTCCGACGCTGGTGCTACCCTTGAGGCCCATCAGTCCACAAGCTCCTCTGACGACGTGCGTAAACATACTGTTATATTTACTTCAACTTTTGCGTGTTGATACTCACGTCCTATTTTCTGGACAGAACCTGATGAAGAGATTTGTCGACTTGGGAAATGAGTGTGTTGAGTACCTGAAAGTTGCTAAGGCCTCTGAAGGTAAATCTCGTTTTCAATACTTTGCTTGTCTTTGCATGCCTGTCTTTGCTTCTTTGCTTGACTTTTCTTTCCTCTTTGTTAAACTGCAGGTGCTCTAAAGGCAGCTAATGCTCGCGTTTCGTCGCTGGAAGCTGAACTCAAAGCTTCCAGGACAACTTTTGATGCCACCACTGCTGCCAAGGTCAATGCTGAGAAGTATGCTAAGTCAGCATTGGCTAACGCGAAGAAAGCAGAAAAGGACCCGGCTAATGCTAATAAGGAGCACCTCCAGCGGGAAAAGGCCGTGGCTGAGCGGCTGAACCAGATGTCTGCTGCTGCTGGAGGTACATACTATAACTTTTCTTTCATTTTGTTGGGTTTCTTGCTCTCTTATGCTTGCTGATGTATTCCTTTCCTGCTGTTTGCTGTTTCCTTGGTTTTGCAGAATATAGTGAAGTGTCTGCGTCGACTTTGCAGCCAGACGATGATCCTCTCTTGGCCGTGGTTAGCTTGCTGGAAGCGAACTGGATATCTGTCCAGGAAATCTTCGAGTTGGTTAACCGCGTACTTACACGGATTTTTGTCGGGTTGTGGCCCAAGCAAAAGGCGAATGTACCGGACTTGAAGAATCTTGCCAAAGCCTTCGACACCTCTGACGACCCCATACTTGCTATGAAGGGTCTCTCCTTGAAGCGAGGTGCCGAGGGGGCCATTGCATTTGCATATGCGCATGGTGAGGAGGTTAACTGGGAGAAGGTGAGCTCTTCCCCCGGCCGTCCTCATTCGGAACTGAAGTACTTCTTCGAGAAGGCGAAAAAGTATGCACCAGGCATCGTTTCGATGATTTCCCCTTCGGTGGCTTCCGCAACCGGTACGATGCCGATTTCTTCGACTTTGGCGACAAGTGGGTCTATGCCTCCTCCCGACGCTGGTGCTGCTTCCGCTACGCCTACTTCTGCTGCGGATCGTGAGGCCGAGGTGGCGTAGACTTGGCCTTCCTTGTAATTTTTATTTTTATTCTGATGTAGCAAACTCTTTAGTCGCATGTAGCCCGAGAACTTTAGTTAGAGGTCTTATGCTTTTGTAAATATATCCTCTTTTGCAAAATGTCGTGTTCGGTTTAGCTTCTGAGATGCTCCTCTCTTCTTTTTCTTTTGCCTTCCAGCCTATGCGTGCTGGTGAATTATCTGGTCGCGGTCAAGCTCCATCTTCTGCCGATGCTTTCGACTCCAGAGCTTCGTCGCCTCCTCGTCCTTCTTGCCGATGTGATGAGTATCCTCAAGGATTGCAGATCTTGAGAGCTGTTTGACTTTGTCGAAACGCCAAGCGCAGATGGCTATGGATAAAGCCAGCTGATACGTTTTCAACGTATCCATAATTTTTGATGCTCCACGCTTGTTTTTACACCATTTGCTTAGTGTTTTGTTACACTTCGTGGCACTTTTATGCATTTTCCGGAACTAACCTATTAACAAGTCGCCACACTGCCAGTTCCCTGTTTTCTGCTATTTTGTGTTTCAGAAAAGTTACACAGGAAATATTCTCGGAATTGGACGAAACCAAAGCCACTTGCCCAAAATTTAACCAAAGCTTCCAGAGAACCGAAGAGGAGACGGAGTGGGGCCACGAGGGCCCCACACACCAGGGTGGCGCGGCCAGGGGATGGGCCGAGCCCCCTATGTGTGAGGGTGCCTCGGTCCACTCCTGACGATGCCCCTTCGCCTATAAAGACCCCCCGACGGGAAAAACCTAAAGACCTGATCACTTTTCCAGAACACATCGTGATCCGCCGCCACCGTCGACCCGAAGATCGGGAGGGTCTAGAAGCTCTTCCCGGCACCCTGCCGAAGAGGGGAATCGCCACCGGAGGTCTTCTTCATCGCCATGCTTGCCTCCGGAGCGATGAATGAGTAGTCTACCTTGGACTATGGGTCCATAGCAGTAGTTAGATGGTTGTCTTCTCCACCATGTACTTCATGTTTAGATCTCATGAGCTGCCATACATGATTGAGATCACCGTTATGTAATTCTATATGTTGTGTTTGTTGGGATCCGATGAATATTGGTGTTATGATTGAGTTGAAGTACTGAATATTATCTTATGTTATCTCTATGTTGTTTATGATCTTGCATGCTCTCCGTTGTTAGTAGCTATCTTGGCCGAGTAGTTGCTAGTGAGTCCAAGAGGGGGTATTTATGCTCGATAGTGGGTTCATGCCTCTATTTAATCTGGGGGAGTGACAGAAACCTCTAAGGTTGTAGATATGCTATTGCTACTAGGGGGAAAACAACATTCATATGCTCGAGGGCATATGCTTTGTTTACATTACACACTTTGCTTAATGCAATTATCTGTTGTTCGCAACTTAATACTTGTGGAGTTCTCGGATTGATTCGCCACAAGTGGATTATTAGTCATAGATGCAGTTGGATGGCGGTCTATGTATCTTGTTGTAATACCCAGAGTAAATCTCATAGTGATCCTCTCGACATATGCACGTTGTCTTTATTCTATCAATTGCCCAACTGTAATTTGTTTACCCAGCATGTATTATTTTATCTTATGGAGAGACACCACTAGTGAACTATGGACCCCGGTCCTATTTCCTTTATATTGCTATCACCTATTTACTTTACTCGCACTGTTTACTTTATTCGCATACTATTATCACTTTCCACTCGATACGCTCATACCCTTTGTTTCAAGCAAACCGGTGAGATTGACAACCTCATCGTAAGTTGGAAACAAAGTATTTGGATGTGTTGTGTGCAGGTTTCACATTGCTACTGGTTGAAGACGCGCTAACAAGTTATCGTTAACGACGCCCTTGTTAGAGCATCACGCAGCTAGTGGGCATCACCTTCAGTCGTTTGTCTCCTCCTCCTGGATTGATAATCTTGGTTTCATAACTGAGGGAAAACTTGCTGCTATATTCATCAAAACCTTCTCTTGGGGTTTTCAAACTGGCCGGTCATTTTTACTTCATTAACAAACGCCAACAAGCTTTCTGACACCATCATCAAGTTTTCTGGCGCATTGCCAAGGACTGAAGTAGAAGAAGCTCCCACATCAACTCGGCCCCATCAAGTTTTCTGGCGCCGTTGCCGGGGAGGAAGAAGACTTCTGCAAGGGGAGTTTTCGCACGCACATCCTTTACTTTGTTTTAAGTTTTGCTTTACTTTATTTTTACTTGCATCGTTTTATCAAAAACCCAAAAAAAATTAGAATCCTTTGTAGTTATTTTTACTTGTCTGATTTTAGTTTGCTAGAATGGCTACTCCTGAAAACACCAAGTTGTGTGACTTTACTAGCACTAATCATAGTGATTTTATCTACACTCCTATTGCACCACATGTTCCTGCTGCAAATTTTTATGAGATTAAGCCTGCTTTGTTGAACCTTGTTATGAAAGAGCAATTTTCTGGTGCTAGTACTGAAGATGCTGCAGCTCATCTCAACAATTTTGTTGAGCTATGTGAGATGCAGAAATATAAGGATGTTGAAAGTGATATTATTAAGCTTAAGTTGTTTCCTTTTTCTTTGAGAGGAAAAGCTAAGGATTGGTTGCTGTCTTTGACTAAGAATAGTATTGATTCATGGGCTAAGTGTAAGGATGCTTTTATTGGTAGATACTATCCTCCTGCTAAGATTATAGCTTTGCGTAGCAATATTATGAAGTTTAGTCAGTTTGATAATGAACATGTTGCTCAAGCTTGGGAAAGAATGAAATCTATGATAAAGAATTGTCCCACTCATGGACTGACTACTTGGATGCACTACAGGAAATCTGGTCTATTGCAACAATTTTTATTGCTACAACCACATTTTGTTGCAATAATACACAATATTGCCACCATTTTCATGTTTGTGGTAATAGGCCGTGCATATTGCCACGATTTAGTTTTGTAGTGATAAGTGCATGTTTTGTTGCAATATAGCCTATATATTGCAACAATATGCATGGTCATTGCAATAGGGCCACGATATTGCGACAACCAAATTCTATTGCGCGAGTTAGTAATTTTGTTGCAATAGAAACTAGGTCTCGCAACAAAGTGTATATTCATGGTAATATTCAAACAGATATTGCAACAACTGTGCCACGTTGCAATACATACTAAAATTGTTGCAAAAAATTGGCCACCTATTGCAACAAAACACATATTTGTGGTAATAGCTTGTATCTTTCGCCTCAATTTCACCGTGTTGCAATAACTACTGTTTACTGTGACAAATTGTGTATCTGTGGCAATATGTGGAGCATATAGCAACAACCCACTATTGTTGCAATAAAGAACAAGATGTTGCAACGATATTCCATAGTCAACGGCGGGCCTTCACGTGGGCCAACTAGGCCATGGCTTTTGGCAATTGAAATATTTTAGTAGCCCCTAATACTATCATGGCCAGCAACCAGCGGCAGACCGAGAACAAAAATTTCCCGGCATCCCATGTAAATCATACTTTTTTCATTTTCAAAATATGAGCATAGCCTCTACATTTTCATCGAAAGTACACATGACCTTTGGTTTATTGAAAAATATGTACATCACATACATGTAGCTCTTAAGCAATAATATGCATCAGTCTAATGTGCTTAATAATATATTTATCAGCATATAAAGACTCCAAACTATGAAAATAACTTAATCCGCAGTCGCATATCTTGACATTATATGATGATTTGTTCAAAAAGAATTCACTTATCGGTATACAAGATAAAATTATGTATTGAAGCATAAAATTGAGAATATTACATTTAAAATTGTTCAACATTCTAAAAAAAGAGACCAACAAAGGGAAGGGACACTGCGACATTTTATTAGAAGATGTGTGACACACACTGCTCGATCCAGGGGTCGAACTTAGGCAAAATGTTCAACATTCTCATCCTATATCGGGTTCCCCGTTTTTATATAATAACTTCCCATATATAAAATTGTGTATTCACGCATAAAGTAGAGAACTTCACACTATGAGTCCATTCCAAGAATCAGCCAATACAAATATGAATCAATCTCGGGGATTGCGATCTCACCTACTATTTGCGAGTAAGTATTCCAATGATTTTGATTCCCAAAAAATTGTGATAAAAAAAAGATGTTGCAAAGTGGGGGTCTGTAGTGCCGTACTCCCTCCGTCCATGAAAGAGTGTACTTCCATCTTTTTTGGAGAGTCAAACTTTTTCAACTTTGACCAAATTTTCACAAAAAATTTAACAATATTTATCAAAAGAGAAAGTTATATGATGAAAATATATTTCATTATAAATCTAATGACATTAATTTGGTGGCATAAATGTTGGTGCATTTTTATATAAATATAGACAAACTTTAAACTTTTTGACTCTTCAAGATAGTTGGAATTACATTTTTTTTAGGATGGAGGGAGTACTTTTTTTTCTCTACTTCTCCGGCACTCGACACGATCTGGCGACGGACGAGCAACGAACGGGCGGCGGCGTGGTGGCTGGTGCCTGGTGGGGAGTATGGCGACCTGATGATGAAATGCTGCAGACTAAAAGAAGGGTGAGCGATCGATGGATTGGACTTTTTGACAGCGCTAAAGAGCCGCACGATTCTCGCTATGGACCTGGTAGATTGATTTCTAGACCGCCTGACTACTGAGGCTAGATTGGGCCTCGCTCTTGCTAATTAGACCATGCAGTTGCTGACTGGGCTGGCTGGTGTCGAACTAATCAAATTACTGGGTGTCCAGCTAATTCGGGTGCTCCGATGCGCCGCTTTTAGCGGCAGGAGTCGCTCGCGCTGCCTGAAGCGGGGAGCGGTATGGGCCGTTACAATTAAGGTCCAGTAAATCGCTTACGTTCGGTATCCTTCGGTATCCTGAGTCTCGACTGTTTCACGTACATTCTCTAAAAAAGACTGTTTCACGTACTTCTCAAAGTCCAAACTTTTCCAAATCTGAACCATTTTCGAATCTGAACAAAATTTGATATTTGAACAAAACAAAAATTTGAAAAAAATCAATATCTGTTCAGATTTGAACAAATTCGAAATTGGAACAAATTCAAAATCTTGCACAAATTCGACATTTGAACAAACTCAAAATCTTGAATAAATTCGAAATCTGAACAGAATTTGTAATATGAACAAATTCTAAATCTAGACATATTTGAAATTCGAATAAATTGAAAATTTGAACAATATTTGTTATCATATATGAACAAATTTCGAAATCTGAAAAAATCATAACCTGAACAAATTGGAAAATGAACAAACTTAAAATTTGAACAAATTTGGAAAAAAAAATCCGAAAATTGAACAAATTTCAAATTTGAACAGAATCATAATCTGTTCAAATTAAAAAAGAAAAGTTCAAACAAAAAGAAAATTTCAAAAAAACATATTTCTAAAATTTCAAATTTATATTTGTTCATTTTTTCAAATCAGGAAAGAAAAATAAGAAAAAAATCGAAAAGGAAAACCGGAAGTAAAAAAAGAAAAACGAAAATATAATTTTTTTTAGACAAAAACGAAAAGATAAATGAAAAGAAACAGAAACAGAAATAACAGAAATAAACAAATGAGACTAAATGGGCCGGCATAATGCGGCGCGGGGGTGCGCGGCGTGAGCCTCCCGCGCCGCAACAGGCGGCGTATAGGATTTCAGAGGTAGTGGGCCTGGGTCGCAATGGCCATGTCCTCCTTTTTTCAGCATTTTTGCACTGATTGGGCCTGTGCTGTGGACAAGACATGGGCCACCGTGGTAGCAGTATTATTATTTTCCTCTTTAACCTTTTCATCTTTTTCTGATTTTTAACACAAAAGATTTGAAGAGGATTCAAAACAAGGTCAAATGAATTTACACAAACTTTGACTAGATCTATAATGAAATAGCTACTTGTGTAACTTAAAAGTATTTTTGCGAAAAATCATGAACAAACTACGATGTAGTTCTAGATAAAATTTGCCCGACATCCACATGAATCGACTAAAGTTTGTCTTTTTCACGAAAGTTGGATGTAAAGCTTTGGACACACAACCATTTGGTTCTTTGTACATAAAATGATGTCTAATGTTTTTAAAAATTGTGGAGGTGCAGTTTTAATATGTATTTTTTGTACTCCCTTCACAAAAAACCCTTTTTGAAAGTCAGAAAATAGAAAATAAACTTTTTATATGAAGAAAAGGACACACCCAAATGAACTTTGTTTTCCATCCCAAGAGGCACGCATGTGCACAATATGGGGTTATTTTGACAAACTATGCCATGGTTTGGTCATGACCTAGCTCATTTGGCTTGAAAGCCATGTAACTCTATACATGGCAGTTCATTTCTGAGAAAGGTTTTCTAGAATATTTGTGCTAGATTAAGTTTGTTATTTTTCCTTGCAACTATCTCACATAACATGACACGTTGCGAATGTTTCACATTTTTAGATTTTTTTTAAATTTCTTATGATCGATTGAAAATGTGGTCAAAATGGTGGGTATGGCCCTTCTTTGCTAGGTGTTGTGTCTTACAAAACTATTATTGGATCTATGATGAAATAGCTACTTGTGAAGCTAAAAATATTTTTTTGGCTAAAATCATGAACATTCTATTGTGGTCTAATTCAACATCAAATATTTGATTGTTGTTTCACAAAAATCCATTTTTGACCCTCAGAAAATATAAAATAAACTTTTTATGCAAAGAAAAAAGAAAACACCTAAAATGAATATTATTTGCCATCCAAAAAGGTGTAAAATATGGGGTCATTTTAATAACTATTCCATGGTTTTGGTCATGACCTAGCTTATTTGGCTTGGAAGCCATGGAACTCTATGCATGGTAGCTCATTTCTATGAAGGGTTTTCTAGAATATTTGTGATATTTTAAGTTTGTTATTTTTCCTTGCAACTATGTCATATAACATGCGTGTATCATTTGGTGCCTATTTAGTTGCAGTAGAGAAGTGAAATTTTCATTTGGTGTCACATAACCCGCAGGCGTCGCCGTGCTCAGCTTCGGCCTCCGCCTAGCAGGGCTTTCGCCCCAGCCACACACCGTGACCACGAGCCTGCCGAAGCTGGACTGGAGATAAAGCGTGCAAACGAAAGCTGCCGGCTTGAGCCACCACCACCAAAAGGAGAGGAACACCGACGTAGGAGAAGGGCGCCATCGACCACCACCGACACCGACGCCTAGTCCACCACCGTCGAAACCACCTCGATGTCATGCAACCGCCATGGACAAGCGCCACCACTGCGCGCCTGCTGCCGAGGCCAGAAACGTAGGTCCGCCCAAGCCCATCTGGGCCCGAGCCGACCCGGAGCTCATGGCCGCGCCTACAGGAGCGCCTCTGATGCGTGGAGGCCGAGCCAGCGTCATCATTGTCGATTCGCGCTCACCGTCGGGAACTGCGGCACCTCGCCGCCGGGCCACGCGCCGTCGACGCTGGAGCCAAATGCCGCCACCGCACAAGCACGGAGAGGTCCCCCGCCGCCGCCATCGCCGCCCGGGCTTTGCCCGGTGGGATCTCTGGCGGCAGCGAGAAGGAGGGAGGATGGGGAGGATGAGGAGGCATGCGGCCTGCGGCGGGTCACGGGGAAGGGGGACGTGGGCTCCTTTCAGAGAACACTTCAAAAAAATATTTGCAATATTGAAAGTTCATTATTTGTCTGACAACTAGGTTATATAAATTGACACAATGTCAAGATTTTGTATTTTTTTTGATTTTCAGACTAGCAACAATGCACCACCGAGAAACAGAAACCGAACATTAAAGAATACATACCGGCTGAAAAACTTATACTGCAGACTGGTTACGCAAGTAAAGAGTACTGTACAATCCTACATTGAAAAAAACAAGCAAAATGGAAAATTAAAAGCCCCGCCCACGCCCACCCGCGGGCGACAAGGAATTTTTCATTTCATTTTCGTTTAAGTTTCGCCCCCACCCCCGCGCCTAGACCTAACCCCAAGCCCTCTCTCTCCCCCGCCGCCATGAAGCCTTTGCTCATCCGATCTGATCTCGCGAGCGACACTGTCGTTCATCTCTGCTCGACCACCGCGGGGGATCCACGTTCCCCAATCACCTACAGAGCCGGCTGCCCGAGCCCCATCTCAAGATCCGCCGGCTGCCCCTCCTCCCATCTCCACCAACTTCTGCGCATGGAGGACCGCGAGTGGTGGCGGTCGGGGCCTCTTTCTCCGCCCACGCCTCACCAGCTTTCTTCACCGCCTCCCTCCCCAGGCCTCTCCCTCTCTGAGTCCCTCCGTCCCCGAGCCTCATGGCGGGTGCCAGGATCGTCGGGCTCGCGTCCGAGATGGAAGAGGCCGCTCGATTTGGCATCATGGTCGCCGGATCTGGTCTTTGATCTGCTCTTCTATCTATTCCGATTATCTCCCCAACGATCTCTCTTTTGTATCTCTCTCAGTATAGTTCTTTCTCCTGCAGGCACCCCCAGACACGATCTTGGATGGAACTGATGAAGGTGTGGAGCCTTGCTCGCCACTGATGCCGGACCATCCACGACTACGCCCGACTCTTCCAGCTGCTGTGGTTGATCCGGCCGTCAAGTGCGACTACCTCTACAACCAGGGATCTGTGACGCGGTATCAATTTTTTTTGGAAGGTGAGGCTTTTATGCATCATGTTCTCCCGTTAGATGTCTTCTTTTATTGACTGGTATATGTACTGAAAAGCATATGCGTGTTACTGGAGGCATATTAAAATTGTAAAAGAAGTTAACTATCTGATCTCATCTGCTTATGTAAATTGAATGCGAACTAGAAGTGCAATGCCCTGAAACATAGAATTATCAATAACAGGCTAACCAAATAGAGCAATATTGTGTGCACACTCGAGATCGCGTTTGTAGAGGGTACTGATGGAAACACTCGTATATGTCAGGGACGGATGTTTCCATCAGTGGGTAGAAGTATTGCATCTTGTTAAAGCCCTGAAACAACTCACCCTGTGTGTCTGCAAATCATGCTTCATTCTATTGCTTAATTCAAAGAAGTAATTAGTATAGTTCTGTCAGCAGATTATACGTGCGTGATTGTGATTGCTTTAACATGGTCTAAACTTTGTTGTGTTATCGGCCAACTATCTTTCGAGATTTTTACTATTATATCTTTGCATACCGGGTAACAGGAAGCACACAAATCTAACAAAATTTAGTACTATAAGCAATGAAGATGCGTGTCGGACTTTTTTTTTTGTCTTTGTTGGTTATTCAGGTGCGGTGGTCGCCAGTGAGCTTGCGCAGAAGCTGGGGACGACCTCACTTCAGGTACTAAGTTTACAGTCCATCGAGACCATTTGTGGCAGTGCTACCTTATTTTGGAATGAACTTGCGATCAAATCAGAGAGAGAATCTAGTAAAGTCACCCAATTACAGGTGTTTGCTCCCATCCAACTACATAGTTTGGTTACTAGCTTAATATTTCACTACTGCATTTCTATTGCTCGATTAATTATTAGCCATGCTCTATTTGCTAGCAGTCTAGCATTGCACAGATATGCTGTATATGGGTAGAACAGAACAACTTGAAGCTTGAACAGTGGATGCACAATATCACTGTTTTCTTTATGCAACAATGTCTAAATTATCCAAACTTTATTTTTGTTTATGTAATATACTAGTCTGCATGAAATTCTTGCTTGATTTATATTTTCTACTTGATCTGAATGCTTCATTTCACTTAATTGTGTCCACATAATATTGATGAAGTTCTTTATTTCATATTTCATTCTTCATGGAATAATTAGTTATCCGCCATAATTATACATGATTCTGCAAGTAGTTTTTGATCTAGTTTAGTTGTTATGCTGCTCTTATAGTTGATCTAGTTTGATGGTTCTGCCGTAATTACAATTTCATGTGTTCTGTAATGTAATTATGTTATAGTAATATGACATTATATTCCCTTAATAAATTTTCCATTATATTCCCTACATCCTTGCGTGGCCTCCTGTGTTCCTCGCTCAAGAGTCAAGAGCAGTGACTCCCCGTTGATTGGTAAAGCCTCACTCCACATTTTGTTTCCTCTTCCTGATGCCATTGTTGATCATTCACATGTTGCTTGGCCATGCACTTACTTTCTCAGATAATTGCCTTCAGTATTGTGTTGCATGTGCACAAGACCATACATCAGCATGGTACTAGTGTTCGTAGGACATGTGTTTCCATTTGTTCTAGGATATGCTAAATGATGAGGATTTCATCTTGCAAGATAGCTAGGGTACTGAATTGTTGGGCTCAAAGTGGTAAGGAATGTAAAGCAAGCATAGCTGGTGTTTTAGAACTTCTGGTCACACATTCTTTCTCCATTCATGTTGGTTTGAGATATAATATGCTGGTATTTTGTCTATTTGGTCCATTTAAGTGTGTCGTTGGCCGAGGCAGGCCATTTGTACTTTAATATTACATGCTATCTCATTAGCATTTAGTTTTCATCTATCGATATTTAGCATTGAATTGATGTATTTTATCATGCCTCTTACTGTAATCTGATTATATATTAATGTTTGGCTGTTATTTTCTTAGTTACAAAGTTTAAACATGAATCCTTTACTTTCACTTGAACTGTAATGTGATCTGTAGCTTTCTTAGTTTGTTGCCCTAAAGTTTGATATTTTATTTTTATTTTTCACAGTGCAATTTGTATTATCTTGCTGAACAAGTGATACAGGCTCAGTAGATATTCTATTCATCAGCTCTAAAATTATGGCATTTTCCCTTCTACAGGAGCTCCTGGACAAATGTTTTTGAACGTTCTGGTCAACAAAATTTGAAGCCTGAAGCCTGAGAATGCAAAGAGCATATATACTTATAATTAGTTCTAGCTATAGTAGCCAACATATTGTACACACTGTAATAGGCTAGTTTTCCATTGGAAATAGTTGTCTTTTGTATATACTGTCAAATATGAGAATTCAGAATCTAACAAGTGGGGCCTATTTGGTGAAAAGGCCGAGCCCCAAAAATATATACAATTTAAATGTTGATGGCTCAACGGATAAAAGAGAGCAAAAAAGGCCAAAGCCCAAAATAAACTAAAGTGCAAATAGCACTGGCCTAAAAAGTAAACCCACCACAAAAACGTTCTGGCCAAAATTAAATAGACTGCAAAAAGGCTACGCCCCAAAAATTAAAATGCTAAAATGTTGGACTTGGCCCATATGGAGCAACAAACTGGATTCGGCAGAATTTGAATTACGATCATACAATTTGGTCATGAAATTTACCATGAACTGGTTCTATTGTCGCAATTGCTTCTTACCATATAAATTTTGATTGTTGTGATAACTATCTATCACCACCAAAAAGAGTATGTTGCAATAGTTTCTCACCACGTTTAGAGAGTTGTTGCCATAAATTAATACCACGAACTGAGGGTTTGTGGCGAAAGAGGTATACCCACGAAAATATAGTGGTTGCCATAGGGTCTAGGTCTATTGCAACATTTGGCTATTGCAACGAATGAACATGCGCCACGAAATAAGTGTTGTGGGAATAGGCTATCGCCATGAATGTCTATCGCCACAAACGACTAATCACCACGATGTTGATGCCTGTTGCATTAAGCTATCCCCATGAACCAAATTTGCCGCGACAAGCACGTGCTGCCACAAGAAAAAGTGTGGCAACTTATCACATCGTCGTTGCAATAACATATTTTCTTGCCACATTTTGCTTTTTGTGGCAATAACCTATTACCATGCGTCCTTTCGCAACGCTTGGCAACGAAAGTCATATCGTGGCAATAGGTACCTATTGCCACGATTCGACACTTATTGCCACAAATACTGTTGTTGCAATAGACCCAATTCCTTGTAGTGATGATTGTTCAAACTTTTTATGCAGGACTGAATTTTTCTTCGAGGAACCTACTTGATTCAGCTGTTGGACGCACTTTTATGTCCCTTACTGTCGTGGGAATTTGGAGATAGTAGCCATGGGGTGGCTTATCGGAGGGGCTCGACGTTGGTGATGATGGGTCCGGCTCAGGATTGTGCAACCAGAGACACTACGGTTTACCCAGGTTCAGGGCCCTCCCGGTTGGAGGTAAACCCCTACTTCCTGCCTGCTTCGTATTGATCGAGTAGTAGCGATTACAATGCTCCTCGAGCTATTCGGCTAGAGGAGGAAGAAGAAGATCGGGTCTCCCCTACGCTAAGGGTCCAGGCCCCCTTATATAGACGGGGGCCTGGTTACAGGTTTAGGTGACGATTCGGCCGGCTGCCGGCTCCTCGGCGGCGGTGTCCTTGGCGTGATCCTCTGACCCTGCTCTGGCAAAGACACTTTATAAAGTGTCCTTTCCCTGGACCGGCATCTGGAGGGCATATCCCCTCTCCTTTGCCTCGGATCCCGTCGTGGGGAAGGGTCTTCGATCTCTCATTGGTTGGACGTGGTCGTGGCGCTCGTCACTCCTGTCCTGCGCCCCTGCCGATCTTGTCGGGGCCGCTCCGCTTTCGGCCAGACTACCGTTGAGTGGCCTTGTCTTCATCGCCCGGCTCCAGCCCTCCTCGTGGAGTCGCCAGCCGGCTGCTGATGCAGCCGGCCCTTCGGACGGAGCCGGTCTTCTCGTGCTGAAGCCGTGAGGACTCCTGGGATGCCAGCCGGCATACTGCCTGGCCCGTGATGCGCCCCCTAAGTCATCCCCACGACACTAGCCCCCGAAACTGGCGAAGTCTCATGGGCTTGCATGGGGCTTCGGCGGGTTCTTCCTTTCGCCGAAGTCTTGCCCGTCCTCGTCGAAGTCCCAGGATCCCCGGTTCGGCTTGGTCGCCCTAGTTGCCGAGGCTGGGCCTCGCGGAGTCCCTCCGGCCGTCTCGGGACGAACCGGCTCCGGTGATGGCCCGGCTGGCGACCGCGAGCCGGTGAGCCGCGAGCCGGCGTGCCGCCTCTTGGGAACTTGCGCCGCTTCGAAACTCGTTCTCACGCAGCGGCCGGCGCAGCGCGCCAGTGTCCCGTCTAATCGTTTTGACCCTTTGGCCGCCATGATGATTTCGGCGGACGTCACATAACGGGGCGGGGCAGGCGTCAGCGTCGCGTCCCATCGAAACGCCGCGCGTGCGATTAAATTGCATTAAACTGGCTCGGCTTTTCGTGCCCCGCCAGCCCTTAAATCCTGGAGCTCTCGAGGGTTTTCTTCACTCCCGAGCGTCTCCACTTCTTCTCCCCCAACAAACCGTCACCTCCGCTTCTCCCGCTGCGACCTTGATGTCGTCACTCGGGACGACCGGCGGGGCTGGGGCCGGAGCCGGCGAGGGACCGGGTGAGCACGAGCGCGGCCGTCCACTTGGAGGCCCGGCGGCGATGCCGCCGTTGCCTCGAAAGCGCTGTCGCCCGCAGGGCAGCCGAAACAAGAAGACCCTGGCCGCACTCGCGACAGCAGCTGGCACCGCGGCTGCCACCCGGCCTCTCGGGATCGGCCGCCCCTCCAACATTGCCGCGGCCCCTGGCGGGATCGTGGCTACGGCCGCCGGCGGCGCCGTGGTTCCCGCGGCCGCGACCTCTGTCGCCGGCCTCACCGGGACGCCCCTGTAGGCGGCAGCGGCCCTCGTCGGCGCCGCGATGGCGTTCGGGGCTGCTCCTCCGGGCCTCGCCGGCCTGGACGTCGGCGGCTCCTCCAGCGCGGCCGCCGGGAAAGTGCGGAAGGCGCTGCCGTGGCCGCCCACCAGGCAGCAGCTTTCCTATGTTCCGGTGCATGGGTTTGCCACTGCCTTGGCGCCCCTGCTGGCTGGGAGCAACGAGCGTCTACCGCTCCCTGCCAGCTTCGTCGGCACCATGGGGAAGAATCCCCCGACGAGCTTCATGATCGAGGACGGCAGCGGCGGGCAGCCGCTGTACGATGTCGAGGTCCTCCATGATGGGGAGGGGAAGAGCTACCTCACCGGGGGGTGGGGGCGGTTCTTCCACGACTACGGCCTAGAGCGGGGGTGGTCTCTCATCCTGACCCACCGCGCCGGGTCGCACATCCTCTGCGTCCGCGTCATCGACGGCTCCGGCTGCGCCCGCGCCTACTCCCTCTGGCCATGATCGGCGAGCTGCCCCGAAGCTTCCCTCTCGGCGACGCCGTCGTCAACAGGCGTCTAGGGGTTAGGCGGGGGAGTCCTTTTGCTATTCCGGCCCTTAGCGTGGCCCTTATTATGTAACCACCAGCCGTATGGCTAAGAACTTCTTTAATTTCGTGCAAATCTTTACTTGCTTTTCATCGCTTGCTGTGTGAAAGGATCGTATGAGCGACTAGAGGGGGGGGGGGGTGAATAGGAGCTACCCAACTTTTTACTTCTTTTCAAGTTAAGGCTAGACAAGAAGGTAAATTCTCTAGATGTGCTACTAAGTGAATTTACCTAGAGTGACAAGCAAGCTAGCAATAACAATATAAGTAAAGGTACGAGTAAAAGATAGAGGTAACCGCAATGAAGACACGAAGACACGAGGATGTATTCCCGTAGTTCCTTCCTTGTTACGGGAAGTACGTCTACGTTGGAGAGGTGTGGTGCCACAAAGGCCACCAACGCCACAAAGGCTCACCCTATTCTCCGGTGAACAAGCCACAAAGGCGAGTTCACGCTCCACTAAGCGATGCCCTTGAAGGCGGCACGACACCTTTACACAAAGTATTGGGGCAAGCTCCACAACTCAATTGGAGGCTCCCAATCGGCCCACCAAGCTCTTACACACAAAGTTAAGCTTGGAGGACGGCTTCTTCCGGCTAGGAATCCGATGAATCACACAAGTTACAAGCCCCTCAACAAAGAGAGGGGGGAAATCAAATTGCCTTGGTGGAAGTGTAGATCTAGGTCTTCTCCCTCAAATCCCAAAAGGGCTTTGAGTTCTATTGGCTAGGGAGAGAGAACTAGGGCTTTTAAGCTTTGAAACAATGGAGGAGAGAGAGTGGAAGCCGCAGCCAGCTCTTGAGGAAGAAGAAGGCTTTATATAGTCCTCCACGAAATGTAGCCGTTGCTGGACAACTAGGGCCGGAGTCTCCGGCCAGGAGGGCCGGAGTCTCCGCCCTAAGTGACTCCAGGGCCGGAGTCTCCGGCCAGAGACAAAAGTCTCCGGCCCAACTTCGGCCTGGTCTCTGAACTGACCAGACCAGTCTGCAACCCTCGACCACCCGACCAGACCGGAGTCTCCGGCCCCGGGGGACCGGAGTCTCCGCCCCACCCGGAGTCTCCGGCCAGAGACAAAAAGTCTCCGGCCCAACTCCGGGCTGGTCTCTGAGTTGTCCAACTTTGAGGATTGCCTGGGCGAGTCCTCTAGGCCGGAGTCTCCGGCCAACAGGGTCGGAGTCTCCGCCCTAGAAGGAGCAACAGCTGTACTTCGTGGAACCCCTCTCCACCAAATCCACCTACGCGAAGCACCCTATAAGACAACTAAGCCCTAACTCCACTACTGGACTACGGGCTTCGATCTTTTCTTCCTTTTTGGGGTTCACCTCCGCGAGATCCTGACATAACCTAGAAAATCTGCAGAACTTTAATAGCATGGTTAAATCACCAAATGTTGTTAACAAACACCAAAATACATTTATTAGGGAAATGCTCTTTCACTGTGTGAATGTCTTTTCTTCACTGTGTGCCTTTGCCATCGAGCAAGCGTCTCCCGCTCGACACCGTTGTGATGCAATGGTTCTTCTCTTAGCGAAACTGTAGATAGGGACCGCGATGGTCACTGGCCCGCGCAGACGCTCCGAGCGGGCTCTTCCGGCTTCAACGCGGAGGGAACGGTGCTTCCGTTTGCCGGCTCCGGGGGGAACGGACCAGTCCTGGCTCCGCGGAGTTGGAGCGGAGTCTAAGTCTTGTGCCGGCTCGGGCACGTTTCCTTTCCCGAGCCTTCGCGCGTCCCCAGCCACGATTGGAGTAGATCTCCCAGTTTCCGGCTCTAGCCGTTGCTTTGCGAGTGTTAAGTTTCAATTTCGTTGCTCGCTTGCTGATCGTGTCGCAGCGCCAGCTGAACGGACAGCCGGCGAGGTACTGGAGCCGGCCTGCTTCTGAGGGCCAATTCCCTTTCCCCCTAGCCCCTGAGTTTTGGGGTAGCTGGACTAACAGCTAGATCGAAACTGAACTTTCGCGAATGATGCCAACGCCAAGTGAGGTAGGCCTAGCTTCAAACCTTTTGGGCGTGGCTTCTCAGCCCAAACGTCTAGAGCCTGTGTCTATCAACTATTCGCTGGTTTTGCCTTTGCCTGGTTCCCTCAACCTTTTCCTTAATCTTCCCACCCTTCGGCCCTTCTACCCCCAACCGGCAGCCTGGTGCCGGTTGGTCTCCCTTGGGCCGGCAGCCGAATGCCGGCCTAGGGTGGGAGCGTGCCGCGGAGTGAGAAGTAGTACTTCGGTCTGTCGGGCCCCCGACTTGTGCTAGCCAACGCTTAGTTAACGGACACCGCCCCTAACGCCTGGTTGAGCGGTTTTTCTATCGTTTGCAGTTCTGCTCTGCGGCTTTCCCTCGTATGTGGTCTGCCGGCTCCTATCCATCCGGCTGCGCGGAGCCGGAAGGTGGAGGTTGGGCTCGAGACCTTCTTCATATGTAGTACTCATCCGGCTGGTGAGAGATCGATTTTTTGGGGCTGCCGGCTGTGGCTCGGTGCCTGGAGCCGGCTGCCGGTCAAGTGAATAACGCAGGAAGCAAAACATACACGAAGTGTTTTCCTCGGAGCCGGCCGTAGCTAACCGTTCCGTTTTCCTTTATTCATTGACACGTTTTTCGTGGGTACAAGCTTTTACCTTAGCAGAAGAAAGGTCTTAGGAGACTGACATTCCAGGGACGCTCGGTCTCCTTGTCAGAGTTATCTGCCTTGTTCTTTCTGGGCTCTTGTGCGTCGATGAGGTAATATGCCCCATTGCCCAGCACCCGGCTGACAATGAACGGTCCCTCCCAGGGAGGAGACAGCTTGTGCATGCCTTTAGTGCTTTGGACCAGCCGGAGCACGAGATCACCTTCGCGAAACGCGAGCGGGCGAATTTTCTGGCTGTAGTATCATCGCAGCTGCTGCTGGTAGAGTGCTGATCTAGCTAGAGCCTGCTCTCGAGCCTCCTCGAGGAGGTCGATGCCATCTTCGCGAGCTTCTTTTGCTTGCTTCTCTGTGTACTGGACAACTCTGGGCGCGTCGAACTCAATGTCCGTGGGCAACATCGCTTCTGCTCCATAGACTAGGAAGAAAGGCGTGAAGCCAACAGAGCGGTTTGGAGTGGTGCGCAGGCTCCAGAGCACTGAGGGTAGCTCTTCGACCCAACAGCCGGCTGAGCGCTCGAGAGGCTCGACCAGTCTTGGTTTGATGCCGGCCAGGATCAGCCCATTTGCCTTCTCCACTTGTCCATTTGACTGAGGATGCGCTACTGACGCTAAGTCCAGCCGGATGCCCTTCTGACCACAGTAATCAGCAAAGACTCCCTTTGCAAAGTTCGTCCCATTGTCGGTGATGATGCTATGGGGAACTCCATATCTCGTGATGATCTCGTTGAAGAACTTGATCGTGGACGAACCGTCGAGTTTCTTGATTGGCTTGGCCTCGATCCACTTGGTGAACTTGTCTACAGCAACCAGCAGATGCGTCAAGCCCCCGGGTGCGGTCTTGAATGGCCCCACCATGTCCAGGCCCCAGACCGCGAACGGCCAGGTGAGCGGGATGGTCTTGAGGGCTGCCGCTGGAGTGTTTCTGTGCTTTGAGAAGCGCTGGCAGCCGTTGCACTGCTTCACCAGCTGCTCCGCGTTCTGCTTAGCCGTTGGCCAGTAGAAACCATGCCGGAAGGCTTTGGCCACCAAGGCTCTAGAAGACGCATGATGTACGCACTCCCCTTGGTGTATTTCTCTTAGCAGCTCTGTCCCTTCCTCCGGCTCGATGCACTTCTGGTAGATGCCTGACACGCTGCGCCTGTACAGCTCGCTGTTGATGATGGTGTACGCCCCAGCTCGACGCTGAATTCGCCTAGCTTCCGCTTCGTCTTGCGGCAGGTCCCTAGTGATGAGGTAGTTGGAGAATGGTTCCGCCCAGGAAGGTATCTCCCGTATATGGAAGACACTGGCGACCAGAGGGTCAGCAGCCCCCGGGTCCGTCGTTGAGCCGGCTTCGCCTGATTGTCCGGCTGGGAGAGCGGGCGTGGAGCCGGCAGTCCCCTCGTCCTTCGCCGAGCCGGCTGTGCTGGGTTGGCCGGCTGCCTCCTTCAGATCCGAGACGGCAGCCCCCGGGTCCGGCGGCGGTACCTGGGCCGGGGCTGGGTCTCCAGGCACATAGATGGATATGGACTCCGGCGAAGGTTTGATAGACGGCTTGTGAATGATCTCTAGGGACACCCCAGCTGGGATATCCTGCTTGGTGGAGCCGATCTTAGACAGCCGGTCTGCTTCCTCGTTGTTTGCTCTGGGGACATGGTGGAACTCGCAGCCTTCGAAGAATCCGCTGAGCTGCTGCACGTAGAAACGATAGGAGGCCATGTTGGCGTCCTTGGCGTCCCAATCCCCTGAGACCTGGTGCGTTACCAGGTCAGAGTCTCCGAAGCAAAGAATCCTCCCGATTCCAATCTGCTTGGCCATCTTGAGCCCGTGCACCAGGGCTTCGTACTCGGCGACGTTGTTCGACGCATGAAAGTGCATCTGCAGCACGTACTGTAGCTTGTCTCCCTTGGGAGAGGTGAGGACGACGTCGGCTCCCAAGCCCCCGAGCAGCTTGGAGCCATCGAAGTGCATGCGCCAGTGGGTGGAGTCCGGAGCCGGCGGCAAGTACTGGTGTTCTCCCCAGTCAGCGAAGAAATCCGCAATGATCTGCGACTTGATCGTCGTTCTGGGCTTGTACTGAATGGTATGAGCTGCGAGCTCGATCGCCCATTTGGCCACTCTTCCCGATGCATCCTTGCACCCGATGATCTCCGAGAGCGGTGTGGTGCTCACCACCGTGATCGGGTGCTCCTCGAAGTAATGCTTCAGCTTCTTGGCCGCCATGTACACGCCGTACGCGACCTTCTGGTAGTGCGGGTAGTTCTGCTTGGAGAGAGTGAGCACCTCACTCAAGTAGTACACCGGGCGCTGAACCGGCAGCTCTTTGCCTTCCTCGGTGCGCTCCACCACGATCACCACGCTGATGACGCGTGGGGTTGCTGCGACGTAGAGTAGCATTGGCTCCCGAGGGGCCGGCGCTGCCAGGATTGGCGCGGTGGACAAGGCTCGCTTGAGGTCATTGAAGGCGTCGTCGGCGCGCTAGGACCAAGCGAAGTGGTCCGTCTTCTTCATCAGCTGGTACAGCGGCATGGCCTTCTCCCCGAGCCAGCTGACGAACCGGCTAAGCGAGGCCAAACAGCCAGCAAACTTTTGCACATCTCTGAGCTGGGTGGGCTTCTCTAGGGCCTCGATGGCTTTTATCTTCGAGGGGTTAGCCTCGATCCCTCGCTGGGAAACGATGTAACCTAGGAGCTGCCCAGCCGGCACACCAAAGGTGCACTTCTCAGGGTTGAGTTTCATGCGATAGCGTCGCAAGTTGGTGAAAGTCTCCTTGAGATCGTCCAGGAGCGTGTTGCTCTGCTTGGTCTTCACCACCACGTCGTCCACATAAGCGTGCACGTTCCTCCCAATCTGCTCCTGCAGGCATCGCTGCATAGTTCGCTGGTAAGTGGCTCCAGCGTTCTTCAGGCCGAACGGCATGGTAACGTAGCAGTAGGCTCCGTACGGGGTGATGAAGGAGGTCTTGATCTGATCCGGCTGGAAGAGCGGGATCTGATGGTAGCCTGAATAGGCGTCCAGGAATGACAACAGGTCGCAGCCGGCTGTGGAATCGATCACCTGGTCAATTCGTGGCAGCGCAAAAGGATCCTTGGGGCAGGCCTTGTTGAGGCTGGTGTAGTCGATACACATTCGCCAAGTGTTATTCTTCTTCAGAACCAAAACTGGGTTCGCGAGCCAGTCAGGGTAAAACACTTCCATGATGAAGCCGGCTGCAAGGAGCCGGGCAATTTCCTCGCCAATAGCTTTCCTCTTTTCTTCTGCAAACCGCCGCAACGGCTGCTTGACCGGCTTGGCGTCTGGCCGGACGTTAAGTGCGTGCTCAGCCAGCTCCCTCGGCACACCAGGCATGTCCTTTGGAGACCACGCGAAGATGTCCCGATTCTCACGGAGGAAGCCGGTGAGCTCGCTTTCCTATTTGGCAGACAGGCCGGTGCCGATGATGACGTACTTGGAGGGGTCGCTCTCGTCCAGCAGGATCTTCTTGGTGTCGTCGGCCGGCTTGAATTGCTCCACAGGCGACTGGCGAACTGGTACGTCTTGCTGGGTCAGCTCCACTCGATGCAGAAGCTGCCTCTTCTCCTCGGCGACAACCAGCGCCTCTGCCAGCTGCGAGCTCTCCTTTGCGCAGGCCAGGGACTTCTTGAAATTTCCCGAGACTGTGATCACACCTCTGGGCCCTGGGAGCTTCATCTTCAGATAAGCGTAGTGCGGAACCACCATGAACTTGGCCAGGGCTGGGCGACCTAGTAGCGCGTGGTAGGGACTGCTGATGTCCACCACCTCGAACCAGATGGGCTCGCGGCGGCTATTCCCCTTCTTTCCAAAGAGAACCTCCAGCTGCACCTTGCCCAAAGGGGTGCAAGAATGCCCAGGCACGATGCCATGGAAGGTGAGCCGGCTAGGTTTCAGCTGAGCAAGCGGGATGCCCAACTTCTCCAGAGAGCTTCGGTAAAGAAGGTTGATACTACTACCGCCATCGATGAGCACGCGGGAGAAACGGCATATGTGCGTATCGGAACACACGACAGGATCCACGACCAGAGCGTACTCTCCAGGGCTGGGCATCAACTTCGGGTGGTCCTCGCGCCCCCAGGTAATGGCCGCCTCGGACCAGTGCATGAACTGGGGCTCTGCAGGCATTACGGCGTTCACCTCTGCTTCATGCCAAAGGTCGCTCCTTTTGTCCCTGCTGGGGGTAGTGAAGATGTGATACTGCTCCACATCTGTCGGGAAGTCATCATCTTGATCCGACTCGCCTCCAGCCGGGTCGCGCTGGTCCTCCTGACCTCCGGCCGGCTGAGCCTGCGACGTATCAGGGATCTGCCGAGCACGCTGCTCCAGCTCTCTCATGAAACGGCACTGACGCGTGGAGTGGGTCGCTTCCCTGCCCGGGGAGGTGTGGAATTTACACGGCTGATCAAGTGCAGCATCGAGGGTGTACTTGCCCTCTTTGCGCCCATGACCGCTGCCTGCAGCCCCCGGGCCTCCTTGGTCTGAAGCCGCTCGCTTTGAGCTAGCAGGTCCCCTAGAGGACGTCTTGACGTGGTCGAGCCACAGGTGGATGTGCAGCGCCGGTGGGCGAGCCTGGGACCCCGACCCTGACGCTGACTCCGCGATCAAGCGTGGTTTGCTTGCTCCGCCGCCCCGCTGGGGGCGGCGGCCTTGGGCGCTGCCACTTGGAGCACGGCCGCCCTGTCCACGCCCTCCGCGGCCTCGGCTTGCCGACGGCGACCGCTGGATCTGGCCGGGGACGACGGTGGCGAAGCTGAGGTGCGAGTTACAAACGGGCTCGGTCGGCGCATTTCCATGCGCGTCGTAGAACTCGCTGAGCGTGGTGCTCGCGCGGTGCCGGTTGGCCTCGTCCTCAGCCACCTTGCCAAGGAGAACGAGGCGTGTCCGCTCCAGGGCCTCGGCGACCCGGGCAGGATCGATGACGCGGTCGAGGGGAGCGCGCAGGTCCACCACGGAGATGTCCAGGGCGTCCCGCTCTGGGAGTGGAGCGTCTTGCTCCTGAGGAGGTGGGCGCTCGAGCGACGGGCGCTCGGGGCGTGGTAGGTCGCCGCCCTCATCCTCTCCCAGGGTCATCACCTCGACCACGGCGCCAAGGTTGCTGCTTTCGCCGCAGCTCGAGCCTCCGTCGCAGAGGGAGTCAAAGACGTCGGTGATCTCCTCCGGGAAGGGCTTGGCGACGTAGAAGCGGTGGCTGCCGACGTCGAGGAAGGAGCCGTTGCTGCCGAAACCGTTCTTGAAGTGGGCCAAGTTGTTGTCGACGCAGTCGAAGGTGCCGAACCTCCAGACGAGGCCGGAGGCGACCTTCTCGCCGGAGGGTCCCGGCCGGAACTTGACTCCGCTCGCCACCGCGCTTTGCCCCACGGTGGGCGCCAACTGTCGTGGGAATTTGGAGACAGTAGCCATGGGGTGGCTTATCGGAGGGGCTCGACGTTGGTGACGATGGGTCCGGCTCGGGATTGTGCCAACAGAGACACTATGGTTTACCCAGGTTCAGGGCCCTCCCGGGTGGAGGTAAACCCCTACTTCCTGCCTGCTTCGTATTGATCGAGTAGTAGCGATTACAATGCTCCTCGAGTTGTTCGGCTAGAGGAGGAAGAAGAAGATCGGGTCTCCCCTACGCTAAGGGTCCAGGCCCCCTTATATAGACGGGGGCCTGGTTACAGGTTTAGGTGACGATTCGGCCGGCTGCCGGCTCCTCGGCGGCGGTGTCCTTGGCGTGATCCTCTGACCCTGCTCTGGCAAAGACACTTTATAAAGTGTCCTTTCCCTGGACCGACATCTGGAGGGCATATCCCCTCTCCTTTGCCTCGGATCCCGTCGTGGGGAAGGGTCTTCGATCTCTCATTGGTTGGACGTGGTCGTGGCGCTCGTCACTCCTGTCCTGCGCCCCTGCCGATCTTGTCGGGGCCGCTCCGCTTTCGGCCAGACTACCGTTGAGTGGCCTTGTCTTCATCGCCCGGCTCCAGCCCTCCTCGTGGAGTCGCCAGCCGGCTGCTGACGCAGCCGGCCCTTCGGACGGAGCCGGTCTTCTCGTGCTGAAGCCGTGAGGACTCCTGGGACGCCAGCCGGCATACTGCCTGGCCCGTGATGCGCCCCCTAAGTCATCCCCACGACACTTACCTTGGGCGCCGCAACAAAGCTTCTCGACAATATGATGGTAAATTACTCTGAATGGCACACCGAGAGAGCTCCACAAGGTAAGAAGGTAAATTCTGTTGAGGAAACCTCTTCCTTAAGTGATAAGATTGATGCTATTATGCTTATGCTTTCAAATGATAGGACTCATGTAGATCCTAATAATGTTCCTTTGGCCTCTTTGGTTGCTCAAGAAGAGCATGTTGATGTAAACTTCATTAGAAATAATAATTTTAACAACAATGCTTACAGGAACAATTTTGCTAGTAACAATTATAGGCTGTATCCTTCTACCAACGGTAATGGTTATGGTAACTCTTATGGTAATTCCTCCAACAACACTAGGGCCGCGCCCTCCGAGCTTGAGGTAATGCTCAAGGACTTCATTGGTAAGCAAAATGCTTTTAACAAGTCTGTTGATTAAAAGTTAGGCAAAAATGATATTCTTGCTTTTAAAGTTGATAGCCTTGCTCATGATGTTGAACTTCTGAAATTAAAAGTGTTTCCTAATGAGGTGAAAGAGAACAATGTTTTTGCTACTGCTAATGCTATCCAAGTTAGAATTGATGAAAATGTTAGGATGCTAGCAGAATTGCATGCCAGGTGGGAAAGAGAAGATGAGATGGCTAGAGAAATGAAGGTATGTACCATTACTACCTCTAATGATGTTGCTCCTAATGCTAGCAATCCTCTTACTTTGATTGGTGTAGAGAAAACTCCTACTCATAGTGTTAAAAAGCCTAAAACTGCTAAAACTTTTTCTCAAAAGAGTGCTGAAATTTTTTGGAGTATAGGAGATGATAGCTCTACTTCCTTTAATGATTTTGATGTTGATGTCTGCAATATATCTGAAGTTATTTTGTTCTTGCAAAAGCTTGCTTTGACTCCCAATGCTAGTTCTTTAAATGTTGCTTTTACTAAGCATATTTCCAATGCTCTCATGAAAATTAGGGATGAAAAGTTGAAGCAAAAAGCTTCTATTCCCAAGAAGTTAGAAGATGGTTGGGAACCCATCATTGATATGCATGTTAATGGTTTTGATTGCCATGCTTTATGTGATCTAGGTGCTAGTATTTCTATTATGCCTAGAAAGATTTATGATATGCTTGATTTGCCACCGCTTGAAAAGTGTTATTATGATGTTCCTATTGCTGATATTGCTAAGAAGAAACCTTTGGGAAGGATTAATGATGTTCATATTATGGTTAACAATAACCTTGTTCCCGTTGATTTTCTTGTCATGGATGTTGAATGCAATGCTTCATGTCCTATTATTTTGGGAAGACCCTTTCTTCGAACTGTAGGTGCCATCATTGATATGAGGGAAGGCACCATCAAATATCAATTCCCACTCAAGAAAGGTATGGAACACTTCCCTAGAAAGAGAAAGAAATTGCTTTTTGACTCTATTCTTAGAGCAAATTATGAGCTTGATGCTTCATCACTTGATGTTACTTGATTCGCAATTTTCTGCGCCTAGCTCAAAGGCGTTAAAGAAAAGCACTCTTGGGAGATTACCCAATGTTTTTACATTCCATTCTTTTTCTTTTATTTGAGTCTTGGAAGTTATTACTACTGTAAGTACCTCTCCTTATCCTTTTTATTTCGTTTTTGTGCCAAGAGAAGCCTCTAATTTGAGCGAGGTAAGATTTGGGGATGTTGCTGTCCTGAAACTGTTTTCGGTGCTGCACCGTAAACATTCGTGAAAATTCTCTGTATATCTTTTGGACCTGCGATTTCTTGTGCATATGCCCCAGGTTATATCCAAACTTTCATTAGTTGAACACTTTTTGATTTGTGCAACAGAAAACCCCTTTGAAAAATCGGCCTTTGTCAGCTGTTCTGTTTTGAAAGATTTCTGCCAATATTTGTGTTTGCCGCTTTATCGCTTTCTTTTTGAGTTCTTTTGATCACGGAACTTTTGGGGAAGTTGCTACAGTAGTATATACTTTATATGTGGTGGTTTTAGGTTGAAACCTGAAGCAAAAAGGGTTGATTCTATGTTATGCTTACACTAATGTTGCTAATAGATTTGTGTTTAGGTTTGTATGAAGGAAGTTTTCAAGTGTAGGGATCGGAGAGTGATGAGATGAGTTGAAGAATGGACAAAAGCTCAAGCTTGGGGATGCCCATGCATCACCCCAGGAAATATCCGAGAAGTACAAGCGTCAAAGCTTGGGGATGCCCCCGAGGCACCCCTTCTTCATCGGCAAAAATCAGGTCACCTTTCAACATACTATATTTTTATTGCTTCATGCATTATGCATTTTTCTTGGAGCATCAGTTGTTTTTAGTTTTTAGTTTAGTTTAGTTTTGTTTGCTGCAATAAATGGTTGGACCCCAACAAATTTCTTTTGGAGAAGTTGCCTTGCTTTCAATTTGCCAAGAACACTCCGTTTTTCATTCTTATAATTTCAACGAGTGTTCTCTTTTTCTGGAACTGCATTTAGTTTTTGTTTTTCGCCTTGATTTGCATTCAGATCTTGTTATATCTTTTCATCAAGGTGTATTTTTGCCTCTGGTCCTTATTGGTTTTCATCAAAAGAGGTGTTTATAAAAAGTTGGAATGGTGTTGGAAAAGAGAAAAAGCTTTATGCAAAAAAGTGGTACAAGAAGGAGCTTGTGTAGACTGCGGCTTAGACTTTTTCATGTCATGCTTGATGTCTTTTTGATAGTATGCTTAGTGGTTTTGCTGTAGCATGACTTGTATCAAATAACAGAGATTGCTTAATGAGCCTTTGAAAAAATCATGCATTGTTTTTATCGTTTGGAAGCATTATTTTGGTTTTCTCCTTGATGCTTTATTTGGGTTGACTTGGCGCATGCTCACACATGTTAGACTCATACAAAGTCTCCAATAGCCTCTATGATCATTTAGTTTTTGACTTTTGATACCATCTTATGCTTCTTTTAATGTCGCTTTGTCGCTATGCGTGATTATGGCCGTTATTGCTCTCTTAGTTGGTCGCTCCCAGTCTTTTGCTAGCCCTCGTTTTGTACTGAGTATGAGCTCTACTCGTGCATCCAACTCCTAAAAACCAAGTTTGCCATTGTGTCCACCATACATACCTATTAGCAATTTGCTATTCAAAAGTACATTTGACTTGCTTTTATCTACTCTTCAAATTAAACTCTTACCAGTGTTATGCGAAAATTGGTCAGTAAAGCTCTCATGAACCGGATGGCACACTTTATTTTTCTCGTTCTTAAAAATTTGATATTGTGGTCTCTTATGTTGAGTTGTTATGCTTGCAAGTTATAAGTTGGGAATTAGCCCAGCCATGCCGTCATGGGGCAAGCTTTCAACATTGCTCTTCTTATTTGAGTTGATATTGTGATCTTTTGTTTATGGATACTCGCGGTGTGAAATGAATTGGGAATCTTGCGGGATCATGGAGTTTGTATATGTGTTAGTGAAACGCCTGGGCCGCCAATCTAAGCCATGCATAATTCATGGTGGAAATTTGCAGCATGCCCATAGTGGACATTCGACGACACATCTCAAAATAAAAGCTATACAAATGGTAAATAAAAGAGATGTCGAGGTGTTCATTGTCTGCTTGTCCTGTCATTTTGATGTGGGCTTGTTCCATGTCATCGGGCACGGAGGTACCCCGTTGGCGGTTCTCGATGATACGTGTATACTTACAATGACAAGAGCTTGCTTGGGACTCTAAGTAAAGTAGCATGAGGTTTGGGTACTCGTATTCACGGGAAACAAGGTTTTCAACTTATGATTTGTCAAGCATATGCAGCATAATCGTTCTCGCATTAACTTTAACCATTCAAGATGCTTATGATGGGGGCAATGAGAGCTCAAAGCCGGTAAGTACCATAATTTTTGAAGGTTTATAAAACTTGCAATCACTGCCTCCCTCCGCGAAGGGCCTTTCTTTTACTTTTATGTTGAGTCACCACCTTCTATCTTTATGCACCATTAAGAGAGCATCGTTGTCCTTCTGAGTATAATGTGCATTGTCCCAAAGTTTTCATTGATTGATTCATATTGTTGGTTTCACTTGTTCTTAAATTATTTGTATCTAGTCGCCCTCTTAAACTTGAAGGTGTCCTATGCATTTATGTTTTGCTCTCCATGAAGGACAAGCTGAAAACCATTTGTATGTTTTTCCTTATGATTTGAACACACGTTTGACTTTCATTGTTTCATTTTCATGATCTTTTGTTTTGTGTTCATTTTCATGTTATAACATGGTTGCTAAGTTTCTTCTATCAAGATTATGTCTTTCATGCCCATGTTTTAAGTTCTTTTGATCCCAGCGCACAACGCTTACATATATGATCAAGATTGTATAGGTGCATGTCACCTCAAAAATTATTTCTTTTGTTATCACTTACCTACTCGAGGACGAGCAGGAGTTAAGCTTGGGGATGCTAATACGTCTCCAACGTATCCATAATTTTTAATGCTCCATGCTTGTTTTTACACCATTTGCTTAGTGTTTCGTTACACTTCGTGGCACTTTTATGCATTTTCCGGAACTAACCTATTAACAAGTCGCCACAGTGCCAGTTCCCTGTTATCTGCTGTTTTGTGTTTCAGAAAAGTTACACAGGAAATATTCTCGGAATTGGACGAAACCAAAGCCAGTCGCCCAGAATTTCACCGAAGCTTCCAGAGAACCGAAGAGGAGACAGAGTGGGGCCACGAGGGCCCCACACACCAGGGCGGCGCGGCCAGGGGCTGGGCCGCGCCCCCTATGTGTGAGGGTGCCTCGGTCCACTCCTGACGATGCCCCTTCGCCTATAAAGAGCCCCCGACGGGAAAAACCTAAAGACCTGATCACTTTTCCAGAACACATCGCGATCCGCCGCCGCCGTTGACCCGAAGATTGGGAGGGTCCAGAAGCTCTTCCCGGCACCCTGCCGGAGAGGGGAATCACCACCGGAGGTCTTCTTCATCACCATGCTTGCCTCCGGAGCGATGAGTGAGTAGTCTACCTTGGACTATGGGTCCATAGCAGTAGCTAGATGGTTGTCTTCTCCACCATGAGCTTCATGTTTAGATCTCATGAGCTGCCCTACATGATTGAGATCACCATTATGTAATTCTACATGTTGTATTTGTTGGGATCCGATGAATATTGGTGTTATGATTGAGTTGAAGTACTGAATTTTATCTTATGTTATCTCTATGTTGTTTATGATCTTGCATGCTCTCCGTTGTTAGTAGCTATCTTGGCCGAGTAGTTGCTAGTGACTCCAAGAGGGGGTATTTATGCTCGATAGTGGGTTCATGCCTCTATTTAATCTGGGGGAGTGACAGAAACCTCTAAGGTTGTAGATGTGCTGTTGCTACTAGGGGAAAACAACATTCATATGCTCGAGGGCATATGCTTTGTTTACATTACACACTTTGCTTAATGCAATTATCTGTTGTTCGCAACTTAATACTTGTGGAGTTCTCGGATTGATTCGCCACAAGTGGATTTATTAGTCATAGATGCAGTTGGATGGCGGTCTATGTATCTTGTTGTAATGCCCAGAGTAAATCTCATGGTGATCCTCTCGACATATGCACGTTATCTTTATTCTATCAATTGCCCAACTGTAATTTGTTTACCCAGCATGTATTATTTTATCTTATGGAGAGACACCACTACTGAACTATGGACCCCGGTCCTATTTCCTTTATATTGCTATCACCTGTTTACTTTACTCGCACTGTTTACTTTATTCACATACTATTATCACTTTCCACTCGATACGCTCATACCCTTTATTTCAAGCAAACCGGTGAGATTGACAACCTCATCGTAAGTTGGGAACAAAGTATTTGGCTGTGTTGTGTGCAGGTTCCACGTTGCTACTGGTTGAAGACGCGCTAACAAGTTATCATTTACGGAGCCCTTGTTAGAGCATCACGCAGCTAGTGGGCATCACCTTCAGTCGTTTGTCTCCTCCTCCTGGATTGATAACCTTGGTTTCATAACTGAGGGAAAACTTGCTGCTATATTCATCAAAACCTTCTCTTGGGGTTTTCCAACTGGCCGGTCATTTTTGCTTCATTCACAAACGCCAACAAGCTTTCTGGCACCATCATCAAGTTTTTTGGCGCATTGCCAGGGACTAAAGTAGAAGAAGCTCCCACATCAACTCGGCCCCATCACCAGCAAATCTTGCAGTTTTATGAAGCAGATATCCATACTCGAAGATAAGGTGTCGAGTCTGATAGCTAAAATTGTACATTTGGAGGAGTGCGACTCCTTTCTCATTGGTATTGTCGAGTCTGCTTGCGAGTTGCTGCGATGTAAGTTTTCCTGCCACTTTCCTCTTTTGCTTTTCTGCTGCAATGCTGCTGGCCCATGATTTTTATTACTGTAGGTACTTGCTTGGACTTCGTTAGTGAAGCTCGCCATGTTTCTGAACGGATCGCGGCTCTTGAGAGATCATCAGGTGGGGTCGAAACTTTTTGGTCTGATCCCCAGCGCCGTAGTGCTATTGTGCTTCTCCAAGATCGTGCTCAACATATTGGAGAAGTGGTTGATGGTTGTCGAAAATCTCTGACTACCATGCATTCTGTGATGCTTCCTCGTAATCCTCTTCCTAGAACTTTTCCGCAGTTGCTTGCTGTTTTTAGGTCTACTCAGCGTATTCATCGTCTGATAGAACTTAACTTAGTGGCCGGTGCCAATTTTGCACTTGGTTGGACACGCAAGTGGCACCCGAGGCTCAATTTTATTTCCATGTCACTAAGCTTGCCTTCGGGAGGAGCTCAGCTACGAGTTCATATGGATGCTACCCTCCAACCAGCTAGGAGGCTCATAGCTAGGTTGCTTCGAGAGGATGCCGCGTTTTTCCGCGAGCATCACTATTTAGATCCTTTGGGCGTAGACGATTCTGGTCAGCCATTGATGTAATATTTGTGTGCGTATAATGCGAGAGTTTGCTGTTATCTAACTTTTTGTGTCAGAATTTTTTATCCTCAGAGCATTGCACTTTGTGTGTATGTTGGTGCGCTTACCGCAACTTTTGAAGACACATAAACTCAAATAAGAGGAACTTTTTTCATTTATTTATGCGCATAATGTAAGATACATGGGATAACCCAAGAGATCCGGCCAATGACCTGTGTTCTGGATCTAGAGGGCATTGCCCTGGAATAACTCGTGGCTTTTACAGCCTTATTTTCCTACTCTATTTATTCGCCTATGTTGCTTGAGTCTTCTCTTCTTCTCCTGTAGACTTCTCTTGCTCTGGTGGATGTACCTGAGGTTTCTTTACTTCTGGTTCCTTGGGGTTTCCTTCGAGTTGCTGCGTGACTCTTATAGTCGTGCTTTTTGTTTTGTAGTTAGGTTCCCCGTAGCTTGCCATCATGCCGAAGTTTTGGGCCATCTTGTAAAATTCCTTGTCGCATAGGTCTGATAACTCGAAGCTTCCTTTGACTGTAATAATTCCTTTGGGTCCTGGCATTTTTAGTACCAGATAAGTGTAGTGAGGCACTGCCATGAATTGCGAAAACGCGGGTCACCCGAGGATCGCATGATACTGTGATGGCCAGTCCATGACTTCGAAGTCGAGTTTTTCCCTTCTGTAATTTTGCCGATTTCCGAAGAAAACGTTGAGTGCTATTCGACCAAGTGGATAGTTAGCACTCCCTGGAACTATTCCGTGAAAGGAGCAATCAGTTGGCTTTAGGAACTCAAATGAAATGTGCATTGCCTGTAGGGTTTTTGCGTAGATTAAGTTTATTCCACTTCCTGCGTCCATGAATATTCTGTCGACATCGTACGTCCCTATTTGAGCTTTGAGTACCAAGGGCGCGTTTCCTGGCCGAGGTACTATTATTGGGTGATCGTCTCTGCTGAATTCTATGGGTTACTCTGACCAATGTAGATATTCCGTTGCTGCTGGAGGTGAAGTTATTGCGAGGTTAACTTGTCGAGTTATGCTTTTCTCCTCTTTGTTCGACTTGGGCACTGGTTGTATCATTGCTGTGATGTGCCCTTTAGATGGAACATATCCTTCATCGTCGTCGCGTCCCTGGTTTGATTGATCTTGACCCTTGGGAGCTCCACTGTTTCCTTGTTGGGTTGCAGGTGTGTTGCTTGTGTTTCCTTTGTATACCTGTCATTTTGCCTCGGCTTGCTTGTTAAGTGCTGCTTCTTGTAGTTTCAAGAACATAGTGCAATCTTTCATTACGTGTCTAGATACTCGTTTCCCATCGACGAACGCAGAGTGAATATGACATGGTCCGTTGAGCATATCTTCTGGTGATGGGTTGTACTCTCTGGATTCCCTTGGAGGAAATTTTTTGTAGTCTTCTTTCCCGTAGTTGCGGTATCCCGAACTTTTACGGTCGTTGCCTTGGTAGCTGTTGTCTTTGTATCCTACGGCTACTTGGCTGTGAGAGCCGTAATTGTCGTAATTGCGGGATCTTCTTCTTTGACCTCCATATCTGTTTCCTCTTTCATCTTCTGGTGATCGCATGCGTTTATTGTTGCACGCATCTTCTCCATCTGTGAATCTGTTTGCCACATCCATTAGGTCTGATACTGTTTTTGGCTTGATTCTGTCCATCTCTTCGACTAGGTCTCCTCGTCGTAACCCGACTATGAATGCGTCTATTTCTTTTTCATCCGATACTTCGACTGTCGAATTTTTGATTATACTCCATCTTTGGATATATGTTCTTAATGTCTCCCCGCGTTGCTGTACGCAAGCTTTGACTTCTTCTATGGATGCTGGCCGCTTGTATGTCAACTTGAAGTTACTTGTGAATTGTTTTGTGAGCTCCTCCCAGCTTCCAATTGTTTCCTTTTCTAATTTGCTTAGCCATGACCTTGCTGCGCTGGTGAGGTGTAATTGCAAACTTTGCATTGCTGTTTCCTTGGTTCCTCCTAATAGTTTTACTGCTTGTAGATAATCTGACAGCCATGACTGTGGCTCTTGAGATCCGTCATATTTTTGTTGGTCATGGGGTAGTTTGAAGCCTTTGGGTACTGGCGTGATGCAAACCCTACGGGTAAAGCATGGCGCCCCCACCTCCATTTCATCATCTTCGTAGTCATATGTTCTGTTGGGAGTTCTGGATCGTCGGGTTCCTTTGTTCTTTGGACTATTGTATCATCCGGGTGATGGCGTCCTAGATCGGCGACTTCCACTTCTGTGCCGAGGACTGTTGTGACGGCGTGGTGATCTTGGTTTGTGGGTTCCTTTGTTGCGATATGCCTCCTCCTCTTTTGCTGATAATTTGTTGCCTACCATCTTCAATCCATTTAACGCTGCTCGGTGCATATGTTCCCTCGGGTCTCCTGGATTTGGTCGTGTTGTATGCAGGTGACAAGGGTATAGTTAATAGAGCCCGTTAGTTGAGTACCCCTGAGGCCCGTTTGGTTAGGCCCAATTGTAATGATAGTCGAATACGAGTTATTACCGTATGTCGATATTTGTAATCTGTATCGGACCCTACCCGATCCTCGAGACCTGGCCACCTATATATAGGGGTCAGGAGGGGACGGTGTAGGGAAGATTGAAAGCAAGCAAGGTTGAACACCCAAGTTTACTTTCGATACACACCTATTTCGACTAACTTTACCTTCGAGTTCATCCGACGCCCTATCTCCCCGATCCTAAATCCTTCATCTAGGACATTTGTCGAGTTAACCCCTCGTCAATTGGCGCCGACCGTGGGGACTCTGGGCGTTGGAATCATGAATTCGACGGCTTTTTCGCTTTTAGCCAACAGCAGTCCAGAAGTCGACGGAAGTCAAGAGGTGGAACTAACCATTGGAAGTTTGAGCATCCTCATCGGGCCATCGGGTTCATCTCGCCTTTCGGATCCGACGAAACAAGATCAAGATCCGTCGGCAGAAGAGCCCGAAACAACAGCAAAGATGGAATATTCTGAAGGCTCCTCCAGCGAAGTAAACTCGCCGGTCAGCCCAGAGGAAGTGCAAAAAGAAAAGATCACAGAAGACAACGAATAAAAGGAAAATTTTGACGAAGAAGTCCAACTCGAAGATTTCACGATCTGCCTCGACGATACCGCGGACAAGTCGACAGATACATGGAAGACAGGATTAGAGCTTTCTGAAGATAGCAATTCGATTTTCTCAAGCTTTAATAGTAACATCGGCAAGCAGTGCCAGGTGCTCGCCATTGTGGGAGACAACTCAGAAGAATTTGATGAAAATAACAACCCAGTGATAAACCCAGCAAATATTGATAGAGGAGCAAATCATCTAGCAGAAGGGCAAACAGTGGAATCCCTCACAGCCAGGGAAAAAATTCGACTATCAGTCGATGAGTGGAAAATAATAAGAGAAGCCGTAGAACATGGCGCGCCAATACCATCAAATTCCAGCAAAGACATGCTTTTTGGGTATCATTACGCCTTACGGCAGCAAGCAAAGCAGCTAGCAAAGGAAAAGATAGAGATACAAAGAAGGAAAAATTCAGCCATTGCAGCCAGCGAAGCCGCTCGAAAAGCACGAAGCGACGCATCACACAGCAACGCAAGGAAAAATCGTCGACATGGCTCAAGGTACGATAACCTCGAGTACTCCGACAGACAAAGTATCTCGAAAAACCTCGACTCGTCCATCCTATCGGTCGACGAGCAGGGGAACATCCTACCAAAAACACCTGAAGCAGCATTAGTAGCAGCGCAGGCATATCTGCTCACAACTCGACCAAATCCAGGAGATCCTAGGGAGCACATGCATAGAGCAGCATTGAACGGACTCAACATGGTAGGCCACAAGCTATCAGCAAAAGGAGAAGAAGCACATCATCACAAGGAAGCATACAAAGCAAGGTCACCTCGCCGTCACAATAGTCGTCGGCACAGAAGCAGTAAACACTGATCTCGATCTCCTTCACCAAAGCAGCACGGTGGAACTCGAAGATCGCGATCCCCGAACGAAAGGCGCGACTATGAAAACGACGAAAAAGAGATGGGGGCATCGTGCCTTACCCGCAGGGTTCGCACCACTCCAGTTCCTAAGGGATTCAAGTTACCTCATGATCAGCAAAAATACGACGGATCATAGGAACCACAATCATGGCTCGCAGATTACTTACAAGTAGTTCAAATATTAGGAGGAACCAAAGAAACAGCAATGCAAAGTTTGCAACTACACCTCACCGGCGCAGCAAGGTCTTGGTTGAGCAAATTAGAAAAAGAATCCATTGGAAGCTGGGAAGATCTCACAAAGCAATTTACAAGTAACTTCAGGTCGACATACAAACGGCCAGCATCAATAGAAGAAGTCAAAGCGTGCGTACAGCAACGCGACGAAACGCTGCGGGCGTACATCCAAAGATGGAGCCTCATCAAAAATTCAGCAGTCGAAGTTTCAGACGAAAGAGCAATAGACGCGTTCATCATTGGATTAAGGCGAAGAGACCAAGTCGAGGAGATGGGCAGAATCAAGCCAAAAACGGTATCAGATCTTATGGACACAGCAAACAGATTTGCAGATGGAGAAGATGCGTGCAACAATAAACGGACACGATCTCCAGAGGACGACAGAAGAAATAGATATGGAAGTCAAAGGAGACGATCTCGAAACTACGATACCTACGGCTCTCACAGTCAAGTCGCCGCAGGATATAAAGACAATAGTTACCAAGGAAACGATCGCAGAAGCTCGGGATATCGAACCTATGGAAAAGAGGACTATAAGAAGTTCCCATCAAGGGAATCCAGAGAGTATAACCCATCACCAGAAGATATGCTCAATGGGCCTTGTCATATACACTCAGCGTTCGTCGACGGGAAGCGAGTATCAAGGCATGCAATGAAAGACTGCACGACATTCCTAAAATTACAAGAAGCAGCAATAAACAAACAGACCGAAGCAAGGCGACAAGGATTCGAAGGAAGTAACAATCCCCCGACAAGCCAGCAAGGAAACAACGGAGCTCCTCATGGACAAGACCAGCAAAACAAGGGACACGACGACGACGAAGGGTACGTCCCATCAAAAGGACACATCACAGCAATGATTCAACCTGTGCCCAAGTCGAACAAAGAAGAAAAGAGTATAACTCGACAAGTTAATCTAGCAGTCCTGTCGCCTCCAGCTACAACAGAATATCTGCATTGGTCAGAGCAACCAATTGAGTTCAACAGAGAAGATCACTCTATAACAGTACCTCGGCCGGGAAACGCGCCTTTGGTACTCAAAGCTCAAATCGGCGCATATGATGTCGACAGAATATTCATGGATGCAGGGAGTGGAATTAACTTGATATACGCGAAAACACTCCGAGCAATGCATATATCACTAGAGTTTCTGAAGCCAACAGATTGTTCCTTCCATGGAATCGTACCAGGAAGCGCCAATTACCCGCTGGGTCGAATAGCACTCAATGTTTGCTTCGGCAATCGACAAAATTATAGAAGAGAAAAGCTGGACTTCGAGGTCATGGATTGGCCATCACAGTATCACGCGATCCTCGGACGACCCGCGTTTTCGCGATTCATGGCAGTACCTCACTATACATATTTGGTACTTAAAATGCCAGGACCAAGAGGAATAATTACAGTCAAAGGAAGTTTTGAAGTCTCAGATCTTTGCGACAGGGAGTTCCACAAGATGGCGCAAAACTTTGGCATGATAGCCAACTATGCGGAAAAGGTGAAGGACACGACCACAGAAGGCATCAAGCTACTCGAAGGACGCGTCGCGGAGCCCGAGGCAAAGAAACCACGAGTAGAAACACCAGGAGAAGGCAAAGGCGCAGGAGAAGAAGAGAAAACTGCGGCGTTGTAAACACAAAGAAGGGCAGGACACAAAGGCTATAAAAGCAACGAGTTATACCAGGGGCAATGCCCTCTAGATCCAGAACACAGGTCATAGGCCGGATCTCTTGGGTCACCCCATGTATCTTACATTACAAGTATAAATAAAGATAAATCGTTCCTCCTACTCGAGTTTACGAATCTTTCCGAAGGAAAAATGCGGCAAACGCACGACTTACGCAATAACGCTTTGAGAATAAATTTTTCGACACAACAGTCGCAAAATAAGATACTCTCGCGTTCCATATATACAAAACATTACAACAGCGGGTTGTCAGAATCATCTACGCCTAGAGGGTCCAAATAATGGTACTCGCGAAAAAATGCAGCATCCGCTTCCAGAAGCCTAGCCACGAGTCTTCGAGCAGGCTGCAACGTGTTCTCCATATGTACTCGAAGGCTGATCCACCGGGAGCCAAACTCAGGGACATAGTGCTATAATTCAACCTCGGGTGCCACTTGCGTATCCACCCGAGAGCAAAATTAGCACCTGCCACTAAGTTCAGCTCTATCAGCCTATGAATACGATGACTTGATCTGAAAGTATCAAGAAGAAGGGGGAATGTTGCAGGCAAATGATTACGAGGAAGCATGATGGAATGCATAGTTGTGAGAGCTCGTCGGCAACCATCAACTGACTCGCCAATATGCTGAGCACGATCTTGGAGCAGTACAATAGCGCTTTGGCGTCGAGGATCAGACCACAAAGTCTCGTAACCAGTCGACATCTTCTCCAAAGCAGCATTTCGCTCAGCAACTCGACGTTCTTCAGCAGCAAAGTCCAAACAAGTACCTACAACAGCAAATATATCACAAAAGAAGCGCACAAGCAGCCAAAGAAGGAGTCGAAAGAAAACTCACATCGCAACAGCTCGCAAGCAGACTCGACAATGCCAAGAATGAAAGACTCGCACTCTTCATTATGAACAACCTTCGCCGTCAAACTGGAGACCTTTTCTTCAAGGGAAGAGATTTTCTTCATATAGCCACTAGCCTGGCTAGCCTTTTTAATAGCCATCTGTGCTTGGCGTTTAGCTAAGGATAGGCGAGTTTCAAGGTCGGAAATCCTGGAAGAGTATTCTTCGCAGTGACTACATCGACTAGGAGTCGACGAAATCTGGGGATTAAATCCACGAGCAGAGGAAGGAGCAGGAACATGAGAAGAAGGATCACTGTCACGCATCGACTACAAAAAGAAAGAAAGGAGAAACAATTTCAGAGAGGCAACATAAAACTTCTTACGAAGAGGATATATTTACATAAGAGTATAACCCTATGACTAAGGTTCTCGGGTTGTACCTAATTGGAGTCTTTACATTCAAAAGGAGAAATCTAGATAAGTTACAAAGAGGCTGAGTCTACGCCACCTCAGCATTGTGCTCCATGGAAGAAGGGGGCGCGGCCGGTTCCTCGCTAGAAGTCGACGGCGGCACTGGTGCTTTCGGTGCTGGAGGTGGTGCAGCAGGCACAGCAGAGGCCGCCGAAGGAGAAATCGTTGTCAGCAGTGCAGGCGCTAACTTCTTCGCCTTGTCGAAAAATACCTTCATCTCGTCACGGGTGTGGCCATGAGGGGAGTTAACTTTCTCCCAGTCAAAGTCTGTACCATGCGCAAGAGAAAGGGCAATGGCACCTTCGGCGCCGCGCTTAATGGACAGCCCCTTCAGATGGAGAATAGGGTCTTCATCGCTGTCAAAAGTCTTGGCGAGTTCAGTCAGGTTGCCCTTCGGGATTGCCATCTTTTTCTTCGGCCACAACCCGGCAAATAGCCGTGACAGAACGCGGCCAACCAACTCAAAAGTTTCCTGGATAGATATCCAGTTTTCTTCAAGTAGGTTAACCGCATCCATAAGAGGATCATCGTCCGTTTGCAGGGACGACGGAGATACCCCTGAGAATTCTAAGCAATGGAAAAGAAAGGAAGAGGCAAGTGTCAACAAATACACCAGTGCAACAGGGGACGAAAACAGAAGACAAGTCGAAGAACTTACTTTCAGCAGCAGTAGACATGGTGTGAAGACGCTCCGCCACGGCTTGCTCTCGTTGAGCATGCTCTTTGTTGGCATCTGCTAACGCCCTCTCAGCCTTCTTCGCCTTGGCAAGCGCAGATTTCTGCGACTTCTCAGCAATTGCCTTAGCAGCGGTCGCAGCATCATAAGCTTTTTGCGAAGCTTTGAGCTCCGCTTCCAGCGATGCAATGCGAGCATTGGCTGTCGCTAAAGCAGCTGTGAAAGCAGACGAAAGAAAGTCAGATAAACAGCAAGAGACAAAGGGCAGAAGAAAAGTAATGATTGAATATCAAAATTGTACCTTCGGAAGATTTTGCAACCTTTAGGTACCCCGCACACTCCGTGCCCAGGGCGATAAATCTCTTCACCAAAGCCTGATAAAAGAAGAGTGTAAGAGTCGAAGTGCATGAAAGGAAAGAAGGGAAAATAGAATCGCTCACATCATCAGAAGAAACTGTAGAAACATGGGCCTCCAGAGAAACCTCGGCTTCTTTGGTCTTCTTCGCGCGTTTGAGGTTTCGGGCTTGAGTTTGAGAAACCTTCTTTACAGAGGCCCTGGTAGTCCTCGGAGCAACATACGGTTCGACAGGCTCATCAATCGCCACAGGAGAAGGTGGTGGAGCAACCGTCGCACATGTTGGTGGTTCTTCATCATCACTGCATGAAAAGTATAAGTTATAAGCAAGAGGCAAGAACAAAGCAATTGAAAAGTTCGACTACAATACTTATGATGCAAGCATGTCAAAATACTCCATATCTTCTGCAAGAGCGGGGGTTTTTCCAGCCGCTGTAGAACTCGATGAAGCAATTTCGTCAACACGTTTCCGTTTTTTGTCGACACCAACATCTTCAGCAAAAGCAGGAGGAGAAGATGTCGACGAGCTAGTCTCATCTTCTGATTCTTCGACATCATCTCCGTCCTGACTTTCGTCAGCCTCGGGGGCTTCAGATGCAGGAGATGCTAGATCAGCAGGAAGGGGCCCTTCCTCTGGGAGAGGGGGACGAGAAACAATGAATTCGTGACCCTGCATATTAATAAATTAGCAGAGTGCAGAGGTAAAGAATAATGCAAGTCGAAATTAAGAGAAGTTTGACAAAAGTGGATGCAGCGATGTATACCTCAGGAATAGGGTGCACGGAGTCAAAGAAATCTGCCTTCAGGTCAGCAACTGAATGCTCCTTGGTGAGCTTGGTAAGAGTCCTGACTCGCTTGTCGACATCTTCTTTCGACATTAGATCCTCAGATATGCGAGTAGGGTCTTCTAAGCCAGAATAAGTCCAAAGCTTGGTGAGGCGGTGCTGTAGGGGTTGAACTCGACGTTGTATGAAAAATGCCATGAGTTGGATACCTGACAAAGCACCTCCTAGGCCTGTTTTCAGAGTTTGAATGCGGGATAGAAGAGGAAGAATTTGTGCAACTTCCGCATCTGAGGGAAGTGAGTCCCATGACTTCAATTTCTTCACCTCTTGAGAAGCATCAAAGGGAGGAAGGCCGAACTCATCTTCAGGAGAGGATTTGCGGTCCTTGATATAGAACCACTTTGTCCTCCACCCTTGGACAGATGCGGCCATGGAAAATTCAAGATATTGCGCCTCAGGGCGCACAGAAACGACGGCTCCGCCCAGTTCGGGTTTCCTTGCCAGAGAAACATTGGGGCGGAGTCAAAAGATCGATCTCCAGAGAGTGAAGTGGGGCTCAATGCCCAAAAATGACTCGCAGAGAGTCACGAAGCAAGCAATATGGAGAAGGGAATTTGGTGTGAGCTGATGGAGCTGAACACCATAGACAAATAGCAGCCCACGGAGAAACTCGTGGGCAGGAAGCGACAGACCGCGGAAGAGGAGAGCAAGGAACATTACCCGGTAACCGCTCGGGGGCTTCGGGATCCGTTCGGTGCTGGGAAACTTGATGGAATCTTCGGCAGCGATGAGGCCGTCCGCCGTGGCTTTCTCCACCTCCTTCTCGGTGATGGTGGAGCGGACCCAGTTGGTGGCAGAAGACTTGGCCATAGTGCTCCTGGTGGCCAAATGCTTCACGCGCATACAGCACAAAAGTGCGCTCGGGGGCTCCGCAAGAGAGGAAGAGGCAGAGGAGATCAGCAATGGAGGCGGCGGAGGTAACGAGCTGGTGAACAGTACGATTCCCCACTATGCCAGTTATATATCTTCGGGGAGAAGGATCGTGGGTTGAGTCGTGGCGCAAAGATCGGAAACGTTAGCCCACCAACGGTCAAAAATCGTGCAGCCCACTAAACGGTCAAAAAATCGAGAAAATTACAGTGCAACCCATAAAACGGTTCGCATTGATGAAGAGCTACGTCTTTATTGACGTCATCAAATATATATATAAAGGTAAAAGGATGGCGCCGACGAATGCTGAAACTTATAGAAGAGGTCAGATATGAAGGATTTTTTGGTTATAAGCCTTGGGGGCTGTTAATTGCATAAATATCGAGGGGAACTCTTCATTGAAGCAGTGGACCTGAACTAGAAGACAAGATGTTCTTGAAAGTATCTCAAATTGAAAAACTTCGCAGGTGAGGAGTTTCGAGTTAAAGTGTGACGAACTATATTATTTCTTGAGCCTATACTCGAAAGAAAATCTTTTTTCGACTATAGCCTCGGGGGCTACTCCCATCGGGAGCGCTGAGCGCGCACCCGACGATATTCATTGGCAAAGCATTGGAGATTGGAGAAGTGTTACTCCCATCGGGAGCGAGTTTTATGGTTGTAGAAACCCGAATATTTTCAGTCAAACTTTGACTGCGACATAAGATTCTCGAGTTACGTTATCGCAACAAAACTCGAATGCCGTGACTTGTCACGAAGGTAAGACCCCAGGATCCGTCCTGTGTGGCCTGGTATACGCACATGGATGCGCTCTGCTGGTATGTATCCGTGTCTACGACGCGAAGAAAATCCTGGTGGACGCACTGGGTACCCCGAGAACCACTGGGACTCATTTTTTGTAAGTCCTAAATGAGGCAAAAGAATGAGTTTGACCGGTATCCCGAATTCAAGTCCAAGGGGATTGAATTCAAAGTAGGTGACAAGTATCTGTTCCGGCAGTTAACTGACCTCTTGATCCGTCAGAGTTGTCAGGCTTGTTCATCGAGACCCCTTGCGAGCAAATTATCATCAATATAAGTCGAAAGACCAAGTCGAAGATTTAAAGATAAAGTCGAAGAATAGATCAAGTCGAAGATTTGAAGATTAGAGATTCAACCCAAATCTGCAATTCTGGTAGAATCTCAGGGGCTACTGACAAGGGTATAGTTAATAGAGCCCGTTAGTTGAGTACCCCTGAGGCCCGTTTGGTTAGGCCCAATTGTAATGATAGTCGAATACGAGTTATTACCATATGTCGATATTTGTAATCTGTATCGGACCCTACCCGATCCTCGAGACCTGGCCACCTATATATAGGGGTCAGGAGGGGACGGTGTAGGGCAGATTGAAAGCAAGCAAGGTTGAACACCCAAGTTTACTTTCGATACACACCTATTTCGACTAACTTTACCTTCGAGTTCATCCGACGCCCTATCTCCCCGATCCTAAGTCCTTCATCTAGGACATTTGTTGAGTTAACCCCTCGTCAGCAGGTATGCTTGAGCTGCCACCAATGCTGCTTCAGGAGTTTTTGGTATAATATTTCCTTGCTCGTCGACTGATAGGAAGGACGAGTCGAGGTTTTTTGAGATACTTTGCCTTTCTGAGTACTCTAGATTCTCATATCTTGACCCATGTCGATGATACCTTCTGTTTGTGTACGACGCGTCACTACGTGCTCTGCGAGCAGCGTCGCTTGCTGCAATGGCTGAGTCCTTCCTTTTTTGTATTTCAATCTTCTCCTTTGCTAGTTGCTTCGCCTGCTGCCTTAGGGCATAATGATATCCCAAAAGCATGTTTTGGCTGGAATTTGTTGGTATTGGCGTGCCGTGTTCCACGGCTGTCTTGATTTCTCTCCACTCATCGCCTGATAGTCGAACTTTTACCCCTGTTGCGAGGGAGTCAGCGGTTTCTCCTTCTGCTAAGTGATTTGCCCCTCTGTTTATGTTTGCTGGATTAAGCACTGGGTTGTTGTTGTCGTCGAGTTCTTCTGAATTATCTCCTATGATTGCGAGTATCTGGTACCGATTGTCGAGTTTGATGTTGTGACTTGAGAAGATCGAGTTGTCATCTTCAGAAAGTTCTAGTCCCGTCTTCCAGGTGTCTGTTGATTGATCTGAGGTGTCATCATGACAGATCATGAGATCTTCGAGTTGCACTTCTAGGCCAAAATTCTTCATGGTTTCGTCGCCTTCTGTGATTTTTCCTTCCTCTGCTTCTGTCAAGCTGACCGGCGAGTTTACCTCGCTGGAGGAGCCTTCTGATGATTCCAACATTGCTATTGTCTCGGGCTTACTTGCCGATGAATCCAGTTTTGTCGGATCTAAAAGGCGAATCGAACCTAGCGATCCGACGTGAAAGTTTAGACTTCCGATCGTCAAATCCATATCTTGATCCATACTCTCGAATACTTGCGCGAAGCTTGACTGGTGAGGCTGAAAATCAACGGTTCCAAAGGGTATCTAAATTTCGTCGACTTGTGAGTTGTTGTTGGCTAAAAGCGAAAAAGCCGTCGAATTCATGATGCCAACGCCCTTGATCCCCACGGTCGGGGCCAATTGACGAGGGTTAAACTCGACAAATGTCCTAGATGAAGGACTTAGGATCGGGGAGACAGGGCGTCGGATGAACTCGAAGGTAAAACTCAGTCAAACAAGGTGGCTATGAAAGTAAACGTGGGTGTAGAACCTGGCTTGCTTTCAATCTGTCCCACACCATCCCCTCCTGGCCCCTTTATATAGGTGGCCAGGTCTCAAGGATCGGGTGGGATCCGATACAGATTACAATATCGACATACGACATGAACTCGTATTTCGACTAGTATTACAATTGGGCCTAGCTTAACGGGCCTGAGGGGTACTCAACTAACGGGCTCTATTATCTATACCCTTGTCAGGGGGTGAATAGGCATTTTAAAAAACAATTACAAAATTGGCTTGAAGGAATACGGAATTAAACTAACGTTTATTTTCTTCAAGCACAAAACCTAAATATGCTAGGCTCAACTAGGTGCACCAACAAAAACTATAGATAAGCAAGATAGCACAAGATATAATTCACGAGTGATAAACAAGATATAAGTACTTCAAGCACGAAGGCTATCACAAGGAAATAAACTCGGGTATAGAGATAATCGAGGCACGCGGAGACAAAGATGTATCCCGATGTTCACTTACATAAAGTAAGCTAATCACCGTTGGAGAGATGCGGGTAACCATGAAGGCCCCCGAACGCCACGAAGGCTCACCTTCTTCTCCGAGTCCCCCACGAAGCTAGGGACCCCTTCTTATGGTTAAATTTTCCTCCACTCCATAGATGGCAAGCTCCACAACCACTTCACAAATCCCACGAAGGGAAAAGCCCGGGCCTCTTCACAATCTTCCACGAAGAGGTCACCGCGGCACCAACCGCCAAGCCAACTAGGAGGTCACCCTCCAAGAGTAACAAGCTCACGGTCTCTCACTCAAACAAATCGTAATGGAGAGCTCAACACTATGCAAGGATGCAAAGCAGGATCACAAGAGGAAGTGCTCAAATCCTTCTCTCTCAAATCCCACCAAGGCAACAAATGCTATGGAGGAGTTAGAGAGGAAGAACAAGGGTGGAGGTCAACCAATGACTCCAAGATCTTGATTCAAAGGATTCCCCTCACTTAGAGGAGGAATGATTTGGTGGAGATTGTAGATCAAGATCTCCTCTCTCAAATCCCTCAAAAAGATGCAAGAATCATTGGAGGGAAGAGGGAGGAAGAAAGCTCAAGAGGGTCAACAATGGAGGTGTATTTCGTGCTCAAGAACCCTAGAACATTTGGGGAAGAAGACCCCTTTTATAGTCCTCAAAGAAAACTAGCCGTTTGGGGCGAAACTACATTCCCGGTTGGACCGGAAATTCCCGGTGGAACCGGAAATTCCCGGTTTAAAACTCGGTCAAAACCAAAAATACAAGAAAATAGTTCTGAAGCTTTTCGGTTGATTTCCGGTTGAATTTCTGGTTCAAACCGAGCTCGGAACAGGCAGAAAATATCCTCACGAAAAATGCGATAACTTTTACATCCGGACTCCGATTTTAGCAAACTTGGGCTTTTTGAAAAGCTAAGAAAAATATCTATCTAATGAAGACCATAAAACCCAAGAAGTAGTAATCGATAAAATAACAAATAAGAAGAGGTGAAAACCTCCCTTAAGAAAGAACCGGTAAAACCTCCAAACTCGAAAACGCGATAAAAGATGCATACGAATTTCGTTTTCAATGAACTTGGACTTGTTGGAAAGCTAACAACAAGATCAAGAACCTCACACAGAGAAACACCAATAAGCAACAAAGTAGGGAGAAGCAAAGTATGCAAAGGATTGAGCTCCCTAAGACGATGTGATCAAGTTACCCAACCGAAAGCCCCTCTTGATAGTGCGGCTATCTATCCTATAACCGAGTCTCCCAACAAACATCTTGAGACCGGTAAAAGGAAAACCTAGCAAGGACAATCATTTTCCTTGTGCACCTCGCTTGATCTTGATGATTATGCTTCATGCTTCCGTCAAGCCGGAATGCTTCACTTGATCATTGTTGCTTCGTGAAGACTTCCAATATGCTCCCCCATACACCACTATGGGATACCTTCACTAAGGCATGTCTTCACAATTCCATTATCACCAAATGGATGATAAGCTTCAAGCATATGATCTTCTCGAGATGCTTATCTTGAAACTTGCACTTCTCAACCTTGATGACAACCACCACTTGATGTCATCCTTTCATGGGCTATATGAAATCTCACTAGTGATGCATATCCATGACACAATACCTAACCCACATAGACAACATAAACACACATATGTAATGGGTTAGTTCACAAAGCATAATTGACAAACCATACCATATCACAAGACCGATTGGTCCCATGTGGCACATTCCTTATGCTTCATGTGTTGACCAAACTAGAATCCAATCTTTGATCTTTGCCTTGGTCAACCTTGAATCTTCTCATGCTCTATCAAAATATCTTGAGCTACATAAATAATTCTTCATTTGATTGCATGCTCTAGGTATTAGTCAATCATATCTCAACTCATGAGACCATCATGACCTCGACATAGAGCCATATCTTGAATTCTTCTCATGTAACCAAACTCTCAAGATTTTGAGACTCCTTGGCTTAGCACATAAGCTAGAGCATGGATTACTTGAGTTCTACACAAGAACTACATCTTTATTTCTTCTTCTTGATCATATTGGATTCATCTCTTCTTGTTCAATGATCTTGATGCCAATACTTAAGATATATCGTTATCTTCATGGCATCCAAGCCTTGAATCCAACACATGGACTTCAAGCAATTCCTATGAACAATTCCTTCATAAAAAGCTCAATAAGAACATTAGTCCATAGGGATTGTCATTAATTACCAAAAACACACTTAGGGGCAATTGACCCTTACAATCTCCCCTATTTTGGTAATTGATGACAATCTCAACAAGAGGGTTTATATAATGAATGATAGAAACTAATATGCAACATATCCAGGAATAAATTGCATACAAGAGGTTGTATTTGATATGGGTCAAGTAACATGAAGCTACTAATGCATATCAAAACAAATTGTACTCACATAAACTACAACAAATATAATTGATGTGAGTACAACTAAAATATATAGAGCAAACTCCCCCACAATATATGCACATGTGATGAACTTGAATTTCATTGCATACATTGTCAAGGTAAACCTTTGATGGAGTTTACGCTATATATTCAACCATGCAAAGCAAATAACAAAGAAGAGATGCATGAAAGGTAAACACTTAAGCACAAACCAAACTTAAGTATGAAAACCATTTCCCTTAAACCCTCTAAACTTCTCCCCCATTGGCAACGATTGCGAAAATGGATGAAGGAATTTAGAAGGACAATATAGTATGAGTTCCTCCCCAAGATGTGCATTTCTCATAAAATGAATGAAATCATATGCACTTATCCAATTAACAAATTTTTGAGGAAGTCAAACCATATTGAGGATCAAATATTGCAAAAAAATGACATGGTGAAGGAAGCTTCAACCAATGAAGCAAGCAAGCAATCAAGAGACCCAAAGAACCAATTGGACACAAGAAGATATGATGATAAGAGCTAAAAAGTGCTTTAAATGAAATAAGGAAGCTCCCCAAGGTTCGTACATAAATTTGAATTTTATGCATTTGAATACAATATGCACAAACATGGAATCCTCACTCCCTATATATCATTTAAAATACAACCATAAGCACGAGATAAACAAAAGAGTCGATACGCTTATCAAATTGAGCTTTAGTCCAAAAACGATTCACGAGATATGAGTGCGAGAAGAAGCAAAAAGAATAAACAAGCACTCACAAATCAAGTTCTTACCAACGCCATCAAAAACCAAATGAATAAGAAAGATGGTCGGCAAAGAACAAGGATATCAAGGGAAGATATTAACACTTCTATGCATATACATTTCTAAGTGGATAAAAAATATGATGAACAATCCACAAAGGAACATGTATACACAAGAGGTTAGTTGAATTAAAGAAAGACATGATATCCAAGAGAGAGTCATAGAATACACCAAATGACTTTGCTAGCAAGCATATATAGCTCAAGGCTCCATTTTCCATTATGGTATATTCATGAACTCCCCACACAAAATCATCAAAGCCATCGCAACTAGCAATAAGGGATCAAAAGATAGTTGGATGCTTTGAAAGGCAATAAGCATAATAAAGAAGGGTACAACTTGCAAAATTATCTATATTGCACATGAGAGAGCATTGAGGAATTAGTATGCAATAAATTGCTAAAAAGGCATATTTGGGATTGGTGAATCATAAACATGATTTTATATACTCCCCATCATATGCAATCATCTCAACTTGCTCACATATGCAATAAAGATATTTCTTTATAAGACCTTTGCAAGAATGCAACATTTGCAAATAAATATTATCATGCCAAGAGCCAACTTACAAGAGTTGGGATGCTAGAAAAGTATGCATGAAGGTCATACTTGTTACCGAGATAGCAACGGTGTGATCTAGTAGATAAGAGTTCGCCGATCATCCTAGCTTGGCTCCAATAATCATGTGGTGACAACACCTTCCTTATAAATGAGACAAGCATCCATTGCATCTCCAATGTACCTAATACAACATTCAAGTACATCTTGGTCCCCAAACTTATTGGGTCCAAAGTGTTTAGACTAACCACAATACATATGATAGACTCCATATAAATATGTGCATAGTTAGAGAAGAAATTTGAATTTCATGCACATCTTAGCCATTTAGGATTTGATGGAGTATAACATATATATTGGATCAAAGAAAGCAACTTAGATACAAAATTAAGCATAAAGAGAATATGCATGCACCTATCTTTCAAGATCCAAAGAAGATACAATTTAGACAAAAACACCAAGAGTACAAGGAGGTATAAAAGGTGTGGTAAAACACATTATTTGTCCAAATGATATCAAGGGAACAAATCAACAAATGATTTATTCAGAAAATTCAACAAATGAACCTAACAACTTATTGAGCATGAAAGAATAAACAAATAAAACAAGCTCAAAGATTTATCTCATTCAAGCAAATAAATTATCGAAGAAGGTGTAATAACCCAGCGTTTAGGAAAACGAAGGGTAGAGTTAGGACCTCTGTGCATTCATGCATCTAAAATCTGAATAAATTTTTCGCAAATTCAAACACCTGAGAGAACAAGCTTCTATCTGATAATATTTAGGGTTAGATGTTATTAGATTGTGATGGGCTTTGTGATGAACTCCTGATGATGTTGTTCAAGTGATTGTGGTATTTTATTTTGATTTAGGTTATTGTGGAAATTGGAATAAATAATCCTGATTAAAACAAAACTCAATATTAAATAGAGTTGGAAAAAAAAATTAAAAGATAAATAATAATAACAGAAGTATTACTTTATTGATACATGATACGTCTCCAACGTATCTATAATTTTTGATGCTCCATGCTTGTTTTTACACCATTTGCCTAATGTTTCGTTACACTTCGTGGCACTTTTATGCATTTTCCAGAACTAACCTATTAACAAGTCGCCACAGTGCCAGTTCCCTGTTTTCTGCTGTTTTTGTGTTTCAGAAAAGTTACACAGGAAATATTCTCGGAATTGGACGAAACAGGTTCCTGAAGTCTTATTTTTCCCGAAAGCTTCCAGAGATCCGAAGAGGAGTCGGAGGGGGGCCACGAGGGCCCCACACACCAGGGCGGCGCGACCCAGCCCCTGGCCGCGCCCCCTATGTGTGAGGGCACCTCGGTCCACCTCTGACGATGCCCGTTCGCCTATAAAGACACCCCGACAGAAAAAACCTAAACACCCGATCAGTTTTCCAGAACACATCGCGATCCGCCGCCGCCGTCGACCCGAAGATCGGGAGGGTCCAGAAGCTCTTCCCGGCACCCCGCCGGAGAGGGGAATCGCCACCGGAGGTCTTCTTCATCGCCATGCTTGCCTCCGGAGCAATGAGTGAATAGTCTACCTTGGGTCCATAGCAGTAGCTAGATGGTTGTCCTCTCCACCATGTGCTTCATGTTTAGATCTCATGAGCTGCCCTACATGATTGAGATCACCGTTATGTAATTCTACATGTTTGGTTTGTTGGGATCCGATGAATATTGGTGTTATGATTGAGTTGCTATACTGAAATATATCTTATGTTATCTCTATGTTGTTTATGATCTTGCATGCTCTCCATTGTTAGTAGCTATCTTGGCCGAGTAGTTGCTAGTGACTCCAAGAGGGGGTATTTATGCTCGATAGTGGGTTCATGCCTCTACTTAATCTGGGGGAGTGACAGAAACCCCTAAGGTTGTAGATGTGCTGTTGCTACTAGGGAGAAAACAACATTCATATGCTCGAGGGCATATGCTTTGTTTACATTACACACTTTGCTTAATGCAATTATCCGTTGTTCGCAACTTAATACTCATGGGGTGTTCGGATGATATCCCCGTGAGTGGATTATTAGTCATAGATGCAGTTGGATGGCGATCTATGTATTTTGTTGTAATGCCCAGAGTAAATCGCATAGTGATCTTCTTGACATATCACGTTTATCTTTATTCTATCAATTGCCCAACTAGTGAACTGTGGACCCCGGTCCTATTTCCAGCATGTGTTATTTATCTTATGAAGAGACACCACTAGTGAACTGTGGACCCTGGTCCTATTTCCATCATATTGCTATCACCTGTTTACTTTACTCGCACTGTTTACTTTACTCGCATACTATTACTGTTTTCCACTCGATACGCTCATACCCTTTGTTTCAAGCAAACCGGTGAGATTGACAACCTCATCGCAAGTTGGGAACAAAGTATTTGGTTGTGTTGTGTGCAGGTTCCACATTGCTACTAGCTGAAGACGCGCTAACTCGTTTTATCGTGAAACGGCGCCCTTGTTGGAGTGTCACTAGGCTATCAAGCATCACCTTCAGTTGTTTGTCTGCTCTTCTCCTGATCGACATACCTTGGTTTCTTACTGAGGGAAAAGACTTGCCATTGTGCTCATCATACTTTCCGCTTGGAGTTTCCCAACTGCCTGGCTATAATAATCATCAACTACACGCCAGCCATCAAGCCCTTTTCTGGCGCCGTTGCCGGGGAAGAAGTGGAAGACCTCTGCAAGGGGAGTTTTTCGCACGCACATCCTTTACTTTGTTTTATTGTTTTGCTTTACTTTATTTTTTTACTTGCATTGTTTTATATCAAAAACCCAAAAAAAATTAGAATCCTTGGTAGTTGTTTTTACTTGCTTGCTTTTAGTCTTGTTAGAATGAGTAATCCTGAAGTAGAAGTTCATAGTTTTTAGCAACAAGGGGGAGAAAGTTTAAAAGATGCTTGGTATCGCATTAACAATGCTCATCGTAGGTGTACCAAAAAGCACTCTACCACGATCCTCCTTAGAAATTTTTATGTTGGTATATCTAGTTGGAATAGGTATGTTCTTGATACTCTTACAGGAGGTAATTTTCTGGGTACTCCCGCTGGAGAAGCATGCACTTTAATTGAAAGCTTAGTAGGAATACCACCTATTCATGTTGCTAAAACTGAGATCACCTTAGAGGAAGTTTTAGAAAAGCTTAGCTCTTTAAAGAAAAGTTTGCCAAGTATCCTTGAAAATGCTAGCCGAGTCAATGAATCAATAGAGAATATTGGTAAGAGAATCACCGCTTTAGAGGCTAGCACTACTCTTTATAATCAAAACTTAAGGATTGGTAAACTAGAGGAGTCCATGGAAACTCTTAGTTTAATCTTCTCTTTTCTTAAATTTAAGAAAGAGAAAGTGTTTGTTGGAAAAGAGCAAAAATTTATGTATGTTCGCAAGGTTTCTGCGCTTAAACCTCAACATGTTCTTAAAATTGGTAAGACTTTTAGTTCCACTAAGAGTGACTTGCAGGTTGAATCATCTTCGGGAAATTCCAAAGAGCCTACTGAGGTAATTGATGCTTCATCACTTGATGTTACTTGATTCGCAATTTTCTGCGCCTAGCTCAAAGGCGTTAAAGAAAAGCACTCTTGGGAGATAACCCAATGTTTTCTTTCCAGTAATTTTTCTTTTATTTGAGTCTTGGAAGTCATTACTACTGTAAATGACCTCTCCTTATCATTTTTATTTCATTGTTGTGCCAAGAGAAGCCTCTAATTTGAGTGAGGTAAAGATTTGGGGATGTTGCTGTCCTGAAACTGTTTTTGGTGCTGTACCGTAAAAATTCGTGAAAATTCTCTGTATATCTTTTGGACCTGAAATATCTTGTGCATATGGCCCAGGTTATATCCAAACTTTCGTTAGTTGAACACTTTTTGATTTGAGCAACAGAAAACCCCTCAAAAATTCGACCTTTGTCAGCTGTTCTGTTTTGACAAATTTCTGCCACTATTCGTTTTTGCCACTTTATCGCTTTCTTTTTGAGTTCTTTTGATCACGGAACTTTTGGGGCAGTTGCTACAGTATTATAGACTTTATATGTGGTGGTTTTGGGTTGAAACCTGAAGCAAAAGAGGTTGATTATATGTTATGCTTACACTAATGTTGCTAATAGATTTGTGTTTAGTTTTGTATGAAGGAAGTTTTCAAGTGTAGGGATTGGAGAATGATGAGATGAGTTGAAGAATGGACAAAAGCTCAAGGTTGGGGATGCCCATCCATCACCCCAAGAAATATCCAAGAAGTACAAGCGTCAAAGCTTGGGGATGCCCCGGAGGCACCGCTTCTTCATCAGCAAAAATCAGGTCACCTTTCAAGACACTCTATTTTTATTGCTTCATGCACTATGTGTTTTTCTTGGAGCGTCAATTGTTTTAGTTTTCTTTATTAGTTCTGTTTTGTTTTCTACAATAAATGGTTGGACCCCAACAAATTTCTTTTGGAGAAGTTGCCTTGCTTTTCAATTGCCAAGAACGCTCTAGTTTTCACTCTTATCAAAAACCGAGTGTTCTTCTTTTTCTTCTACTACTTTTGGTTTTCGTTTTTGCCTTGATTTGTGTTCAGATATTCTTATATTTATTTATCAAGGTGTATTTTTTCCTCTGGACCATGTTGTTTTCATCGAAAGAGGTGTCTTAAAATTTTTCAAATGGTGTTGGAAAAGAGAAAAAGCTTTATGCAAAAAAGTGGTACAAGAAGGAGCTTGTGTAGACTGCGGCTTAGGCTTTTTCATGTCATGCTTGATGTCTTTTTGATAGTATGCTTAGTGGTTTTTCTGTAGCATGACTTGTCTCAAATAACTGAGATTGCTTAATGAGCCTTTGAAAAAAATCATGCGTTGTTTTAATTATTTGGAAGCATTATTTTGGTTTTCTCCTTGATGCTTTATTTGGGTTGACTTGGCGCATGCTCACACATGTTAGACTCTTACAAAGTCGCCAATAGCCTTTATGATCATTTAGTTTTTGACTTTTGAAGCCATCTTATGCTTCTTTTAATGTCGCTTTGTCGCTTTGCATGATTATGGCCATTATTGCTCTCTTAGTTGGTCGCTCCCAGTCTTTTGCTAGCCCTTGCCTTGTACTGAGTATGAGCTCTACTCGTGCATCCAACTCCTAAAAACCAAAGTTTTCCAAAGTGTCCACCATACATACCTATTAGCAATTTGCTATTCCAAGTAAATTTGACTTGCTTTTATTTTCTCTTCAAATTAAACTCTTACCAGTGTTATGCGAAAATTGGTTAGTAAAGCTCTCACGAACCGGAAGGCACACTTTCCTTTTTCTTGTTCTTAAAAATTTGAAATTGTGGTCTCTTATGTTGAGTTGTTATGCTTGCAAGTTGTAAGTTGGAGACTAGCCCAACCATGCTGTCATGGGGCAAGCTTTCAACATTGCACTTCTTATTTGAGTTGATATCGTGATCTTTTGTTTATGGATGCCCGCGGTGTGAAATGAATTGGGAAACTTGCAGGGATCATGGAGTTTGTATATGTGTTAGGAAAACGCCTGGGCCGCCAATCTAAGCCATGCATAATTCATGGTGGAAATTTGCAGCATACCCATAGTGGACATTCGACGACGCATCTCAAAATAAAAAGCTAAATAAATGGCAAATAAAAGAGATGTCGAGGTGTTCATTGTCTGCTTGTCCTGTCATTTTGATGTGGGCTTGTTCCATGTCATCGGGCACGGAGGTACCCCGTTGGCGGTTCTCGATGATACATATATACTTACAATGACAAGAGCCTTGCTTGGGACTCTAAGTAAAGTAGCATGAGGTTTGGGTACCCGTATTCACGGGGCACGAGGTTTTCGACTTATGATTTGTCAAGCATATGCATCATAATTGTTCTCGCATTAACTTTAACCATTCAAGATGCTTATGATGGGGGCAATGAGAGCTCAAAGCCGGTAAGTACCATAATTTTTGAAGGTCTATAAAACTTGCAATCACTGCTTCCCTCCGCGAAGGGCCTTTCTTTTACTTTCATGTTGAGTCACCACCTTCTATCTTTATGCACCATTAAGAGAGCATAGTTGTCATTCTTAGTATAATGTGCATTGTCCCAAAGTTTTCATTGATTGATTCATATTGTTGGTTTCACTTGTTCTTAAATTATTTGTATCTAGTCGCCCTCTTAAACTTGAAGGTGTCCTATGCATTTATGTTTTTGCTCTCTATGAAGGACAAGCTGAAAACCATTTGTATGTTTTTCCTTATGATTTGAACACACGTTTGACTTTCATCATTTCATTTTCATGATCTTTTGTTTGTGTTCATTTTCATGTTTATAACATGGTTGCTAAGGTTTTATTGTCAAGATTATATCTTTCATGCCCATGTTTTAAGTTCTTTTGATCCCAGCTCACAAATGCTTACATATATGATCAAGATTGTGTAGGTGCATGTCACCTCAAAAATTATTCTTTTGTTATCACTTACCTACTCGAGGACGAGCAGGAGTTAAGCTTGGGGATGCTTGATACGTCTCCAATGTATCTATAATTTTTGATGCTCCATGCTTGTTTTTACACCATTTGCCTAATGTTTCGTTACACTTCGTGGCACTTTTATGCATTTTCCGGAACTAACCTATTAACAAGTCGCCACAGTGCCAGTTCCCTGTTTTCTGCTGTTTTTGTGTTTCAGAAAAGCAACATAGGAAATATTCTCGGAATTGGACGAAACAAGTTCCTGAAGTCTTATTTTTCCCAGAAGCTTCTAGAGATCCGAAGAGGAGTCGGAGGGGGACCAGGAGGACCCCACACACCAGGGCAGCGTGGCCCAGCCCCTGCCCGCGCCCCCTATGTGTGAGGGCACCTCGGTCCACCTCTGATGATGCCCCTTCGCCTATAAAGACCCCCCGACGGAAAAAACCTAAACACCCGATCAGTTTTCCAGAACACATCGCGATCCGCCGCCGTCATCGACCCGAAGATCGGGAGGGTCCAGAAGCTCTTCCCGGCACCCTGCCAGAGAGGGGAATCGCCACCGGAGGTCTTCTTCATCGCCATGCTTGCCTCTGGAGCGATGAGTGAGTAGTCTACCTTGGACTATGGGTCCATAGCAGTAGCTATATGGTTGTCCTCTCCACCATGTGCTTCATGTTTAGATCTCATGAGCTGCCCTACATGATTGAGATCACCGTTATGTAATTCTACATGTTTGGTTTGTTGGGATCCGATGAATATTGGTGTTATGATTGAGTTGCTATACTGAAATATATCTTATGTTATCTCTATGTTGTTTATGATCTTGCATGCTCTCCGTTGTTAGTAGCTATCTTGGCCGAGTAGTTGCTAGTGACTCCAAGAGGGGGTATTTATGCTCGATAGTGGGTTCATGCCTCTATTTAATCTGGGGGAGTGACAGAAACCCCTAAGGTTGTAGATGTGCTGTTGCTACTAGGGAGAAAACAACATTCATATGCTCGAGGGCATATGCTTTGTTTACATTACACACTTTGCTTAATGCAATTATCCGTTGTTCGCAACTTAATACTCATGGGGTGTTCAGATGATATCCCCGTGAGTGGATTATTAGTCATAGATGCAGTTGGATGGCGGTCTATGTATTTTGTTGTAATGCCCAGAGTAAATCGCATAGTGATCTTCTTGACATATCACGTTTATCTTTATTCTATCAATTGCCCAACTGTAATTTGTTTACCCAGCATGTGTTATTTATCTTATGGAGAGACACCACTAGTGAACTGTGGACCCCGGTCCTATTTCCATCATATTGCTATCACCTATTTACTTTACTCGCACTGTTTACTTTACTCGCATACTATTACTGTTTTCCACTCGATACGCTCATACCCTTTGTTTCAAGCAAACCGGTGAGATTGACAACCTCATCGCAAGTTGGGAACAAAGTATTTGGTTGTGTTGTGTGCAGGTTCCACGTTGCTACTAGTTGAAGACGCGCTAACTCGTTTTATCGTGAAACGGCGTCCTTGTTGGAGTGTCACTAGGCTATCAAGCATCACCTTCAGTTGTTTGTCTGCTCTTCTCCGGATCGACATACCTTGGTTTCTTACTGAGGGAAAATACTTGCCGTTGTGCTCATCATACTTTCCGCTTGGAGTTTCCCAACTGCCTGGCCATAATAATCATCAACTACACGCCAGCCATCAATACAAAACAATCATACAATGTCTTTACAATATTGTAACTGAAAGTAGAATTACAAAAGTGAAAAAGAAAAGAAAACTAATTCTAAACTATCTATTTCATCTTCAAGATCTCCATGTTGATCTTGAATCAATAACTTGCAAAATAAACAGCATACAAAACAAAACAGACTTTGGCAGTTTATATTGCCATTTGCATCATTGAGTATTTGGATCAAGAATAGTATCTATTCTGCTCAAAACTGTGGTACAAAGTGTTTGTGTATCAAGCGCACCATCATAACACATCCAGGGATTGGATCAGATCAAACTGAGTGAAGCAACCAGGCTAACAGCTTACAAGTAGCACAGTCACACTGACTGAATGTGGTGTTGTCACCACCACAGCTCCTGAGCTGAACCGGCAGCAGGAAGTACTGCACAGCTGAGTGAGGGACACAGCCATTCGGCCAGACCAAAACAACCAGGAGAACACCAAGTTCTCACCTCATCATCACCCCATTCTACACACCAAATCAAGGGATTGAATCCCTGGAAGCTGAAGAAGGTGGCAAGGTGGAGCAGCCCCTGACCAGGAGGAGAAGGGCAGGCACCAGGAGCTTACCAGGAGGAGAAGAGCAGGCACCAGGAGCTTACCAGGAGGAGAAGGGCAGGCACCAGGAGCTGAACCAGGAGGAGAAGGGCAAGCTAGGGGCAAACCACAACTCTCCAGCAAGCAGTAGCAGCTCAACATCCAGATTTTGCTGCAAAACTCCAGCCAACAGGTTGCTACACTTGCACCCCATATATCACTGCCAGTGCATGAAATCATGCATGGTTGGGTGTTGTAGAATATCCCTCAGACTTGCAAAGTGGTGCTTTGTCAAGTTCATCACTAGGAGTTGTTGTTTAAGCCAAATAGATACAACCAAGTTCACAACCTCAGCTTGTGCTTCACTGGCAAGCTTAGCATAGCATAAGAATTAGTATTCACATAACCAAGTTGTGCTGGGCACATATCTAACAGGATATGCACCTCAGACACACAACATGGCTAACACAAGTATCAAATCAGAAACCTTGGGTACTTATGCAAGAAAAACACCTCACAGTTGTGTGAATGGCCTCAGACCAGCATCACTGGCCTGTAACAAGGTAAATTTCACCAATAGTGAGCCATTACAAGATTGGTTGCTGGGCACATGACCAAATGGTCATGCACCTCAACACAAACACAACCATAGTTTCTGAAAGCCAACCAAAAAGAGAATTTCGCATATATCATTTTCCCTAGCTTCTGCAAGGAATCAGTAAGACCAACAACAACTGAACTAAATTAATGAATTCAGTTGCACACTTATAGCTTTGCTATCAGGACATCACAGATAAAGCCTAGGGCAAGATCACAACCATTTCAGTACACCACTTGGACCAAAGAATTTTGGTCAAATCAATTTTCCCAGTTTTATAACTAGGAATCATTAGTCTGAATCACAACTTATCATTGAACATTTCAACAAAGTAGGGTTCAGACTAACACCCTGACAGGTAGTTCACTGACAGAGAAGTGAGACATAGTAGAATCACCAGTTGCAAGCAGAGCAGCACTTAACTGAATCCACACAACAAACTAGCAACAGCTAACAGCTGCACAGAATCATGTCTGTGGGCTCGGCGCACTGGTCATGGCCAGTTGGCCAGTAACCGTGGCCGGAGAGGAGAGGATAGAGGAAGAGGAGGAAAGGATTGCACTCACCAAACGCCCAGGCGCGTGCCTGGACGGTATGGCGGGGCAGTGCCCGCGCGGCCGACCAGGGGCTCCCTAGGGAAAGACTTCACCGTGCACCACTGGGAGCACCGCACCTCGGCGCTTCCACCAGCGTGCATACACACCACGACCACCTTGGAGATGCACAGCAAGCACCAGGAGAGAATCCGACGAGGCATTGGGCTCGGAGGCAACAGGAGCCAACGGAACCCGAGCTGGATCCAGCCAAAGGTCTCATCAGACAGGCATTGATTTCCGAATCCACTTGGTGGAGGAGGAAGAGGACAGCGAGGCGACCATTTTTCCCAAGGTGGCGGCGGCAGAGATCACCGGAGGTGGCCGAAATCGCCGAGCGAGGGCGAGGGCGATTAGGGTTCACAGGAGAGCTCGCGGGAGAGAGAGGGGAGAGGAAGTGAGGCCGGTCTGGGTTGGTTTGACTGACCCAGAGCTTAGCTAGTGGGGTTGCACCCCAGCTGAGTGGGCTGGGCCAGGCCAATGGGCCAAGGCCCATTTCCTAAAGCAAATTCCAGAAATTCATTTTCAATTCAAATCTTTTCAAATTAAATTCAAATTTGAAACTTAATCAACTGTTAGAATTACCTCTTGAAATAATTTCTTTCTGTAATTAATTGTATATTTGATTACTATTATATATTACCTCACTTTTCAAAATAAATTCAAAATGTGATATTCTTTAATTTCCATTTTTCCAAAAACCTTAATTTTTATTAAACAAAATAAAAATTAAGTCTTTTCTTTATGAAATCAATCTTTTTCCTTGCAAATAACTTCAACCAGGATTTCATAATTTCAATTTGCTTTCAAACTCTAATTGAGTGCTTAAATTACCATGTCTAGGGTAAAACACACCAATATTACCAAGTGTTGTATTAAAACACTTTAATAATATCAAGTCTTGGGTAAAACACACAAATAAGCAAACAAAGTAAATGAATCACCATGCATTGCATAACATTGCACATAGCATCCATTTGCTTCTTTAAACATTGTCCTTACCGGACAATGATGGTATTTTGTAGAACAAGGAGATCCAGAGCATCGCCAAATATCCGACTCCACTACCTTTCAGTCACAATGCAAGTTTATCTTGCTCATATCTCTTGGTTGCACTGGTTTGGAAACTATTTGCAAAGTGTTGACTTATAACCCTAACATTTCAAAAAGGATGGAAAACCTAGTTTCATAAATAATATGACTAGTGGTTATCGACCAGTGGTGATAACCTAGGAAGGCTGGCAGGTGGAACCACGGTAAGATTGTTGTGGTGGAGGTTCCACTTGCACGGGAAAGTAAACCCTAGGACTAATTACCAATGCCATAGTTATTCTTGCGCTGTAAAACCCGTGTCGTCCAGGAGACTTGGAATGGGACGGGAAAGTCATCTGTATCTTCTCTCGTTCGCATGTCAACGGACACTCAGCTACCGTTCGCCATATGTCTTGCGAGAATATGTGCACATGGGTGGGACCCCTTACTGCCCACGGCCACTACTATCTATGATGGTCTGCAAGAGGCACCTAGGTACTTCATTGTTGGGGGTGAATATCAGGGGCTAAACCTGCTTTGCGTGAATTGGGTGGGCATGCGTTTTGCGGAGAAGGCAGTGAATGGCTTGGATCAATGACTGGGCCACACACCAAGGAAGTGCGGATGGGAATGTACGCCCGGTTGTGTAGCAAGGCTTTGATCTCTTTTGGAAGGACACACCTCTGTAGAGTGTAAAAAGATGTGACATGTTACCCCTTGTTCCGGGAAGGAGCTGTGAACGCTACAGGAAAGGTGCTCTCAAGGCACTAATACCCTGTGTTGGTTGTTGGGCATAGTTTTCATAAGTAAAAGCAATCTTTCAAGAAACCTTTGATAAAACCTTGCATTGGCCTACGACTCTTTTGGGTCCATGGCTGTAGTTAGTGCATATCACACAACTTCTTTCTAAAGAAACTTGCTGGGAACGCTCGTTACTCACCCCCAATCTCTTAAACCCTTGCTAGACTATGAAGAATTAGATGAAGCAACACTGAATGCCATCGGAGGACAAGAAGACATCTTTTATGAGGAGCCAGACCTCTCGCGTGGAGTTGAAGGGGTGGACTACATCATATGATATGGAGACGCTTCCGACGACGAGTCTGAGTGAAGAGTAGTCTAATTAGTAGTTCAGTCTAGATTCGAGGAACCAAGCAGTTGTAGTATAGAAATAATCTATTGAGTTCTTCGAGTGTTTATTTGCATCTTTCTCTGTTTGTTGTATAATCACTAAGCACTTGGGATGTTCTCTTGTAGAGCATTTCGTTCTCAGCACGCTTTGGTTTGTAATAATAATACTATCAGTTTGAATTTGGACCCGCAATGTTTCTGTTGTACCACTCTGAGGGATGTAATTCTTGTGGAGGGTTGTTCTGCAAGTGTTATATCAATGACTTGCATACTACAACATGTAGTGGTATGCTGGGTCACTGCAGAAGGATTGAGATAACTAACTCCCAAAAGAGCAAGGTTCCAACAAATAAACCAAACCCTCTACACTTTTCACAATGGCACAAGTACGAAAAAGAAAATGTTTGTATTACATCAACACACACTTGATAGGGATCGAAAGATGAGACAAAGTCAAGTAAGAAGATCCTCAAGAAGGCAAATAAGACAATGGGAGTTAAAAAATATTTCTTGGCAAGAAATAAGGACAATAAGAGGCAAATTCCAAGGTGAAGATGATCTAGAAGAATTACCACACATATATATATGAATACCAATTGTCAAAGACAAGAAGTTCATATTGGAATTATTTCCCGGTGGTGTATTGCAAACATATCCAAGATCAACTTCACAATAAAAGGCATATGGTTAAATATTCAAATTAAGCACCATGCATGAAAAAGGATTCTTGGTAGCTCCAAAAATAGACAAACAATCATGCAAAGCAATGATTAGAGTATCTTGAAGCAAATGGTTTCCTACTTATGATATGGAGAAATATATTTGAGTAAAACCTCACCAAGAATTCTTACTCAAACCAAGACCAAAGAAATTAGCAATAAAATCTTTGAAGAAATAGCAGATCTTGTTTGAGCAAACATGCCACCTAGGAACAAGATAATTAACAATATCAACTCTAAGTGGCAATACCTCAAATGTTCACATTTCCTAGGCTTGTGATATGCACAAGGAATATTACTCCCCCATAATGTGATATCAAATTCTTTTCAACAAAGGCAACAAATTCCAACTAGAGATAATTAATGGAGATATAGAATTTGAATTTCTCATGAGCATGGCATACCATATAGTGACTAGATAATATTGCAATATCAATACTAAGTGGTATTACTCATGTGCACACATTTATAGGATTTTGAGGTGCCAATGGCAAATCAATCCCCCAAAATGGGATGTTCCATTAATCACTCGATAAGAGCCAAATAATATACCATCAAGATGCATTAGAGGCTCAAAGAAAACACACGAGTATATGGTGTGCGAAACAACCAACACCTACTTGAATACACAAGATAAGTAGGTATAAGGCACAACATACACAAACACATACTTAGTACAAAACCAAAACATGCAAAGGGGCAAGTAACTTACAATGTAAAGAGATTAGGTACAAGTTACCGCAAAGGCACATTGGATATAAAATGATAGTGTCAATGACTTGGCTTGATGAAATAAAATTAATGAAGATCCCTTAATTGTTCATGAGGTAGCCAAGTCTCCAATGCCCTCCACAAACACGTATTGATCAAGCTTTAGCTTGTTGGTCCCCAACCAAGTTGGGTCCTAAGTGGTTAGTCACAATAGGCTTGGCAACCCAAATGGTCCTCTTCTTGGCACCACTTTGAGTTCCAACAAACTTGGCAAAGACATTGCCATCCTTATCTTTCCTAAGAGAATAATTATCATCAACAATGATAGGATTAGATAAGTGATACGTCTCAAACGTATCTATAATTTTTGATGCTTCATGCTTGTTTTACACCATTTGTTTCATGTTTTGTTTACACTTCGTGTCGTTTTATTGCGATTTCTGGAACTAACCTACTAACAAGATGCCACAGTGCGAGTTCCCTGTTTTCTGCTATTTTTGTGTTTCAGAAAAGCTACACAGGAAATATTCTCAGAATTGGACAAAGCGAAGACCAAAACTCCTATTTTTCCCGGATGAAGGACGAGGACCAAACAGGAGCCGGAGAGGGCCCAGAGGGCACCCTCAACACCAGGGGGCGTGGCCCAGGCCCTGGCCGCGCCCACCTATGGTGAGGCCCCCCTGGTCCACTCCTGACGACGCCCCTTCACCTATAAAGAGCCTCCCAATGGAAAACCCTAAAACAATTGTCATTTTTCCCAGAACAGTTCCGCAGCACCGCCACCATCGAAGACAAATTTTGGGGGACAGAAGTCTCTGTTCCGGCACCCTACCGGGACGGGGAAGTGCCCCCGGAGCTGTCTCCATCGGTCTCCATCACCGTCTCTGTCGTCTCCATCGACCTCACCGCCATCTCCATTGCCGTTGTTGCCTCCTATGATGAGGAGGGAGTAGTTCTCCCCCGGGGCTGAGGGATCTACTGGTAGCTATGTGGTTCACCTCTCTCTCCCATGATGTGATCTTTATGTGATCGTGAGCTTTGTATCTAGTTGAATTGGTAGATGCTATTATTCAGATATTATGCTACTCTCGTGCTTTATATTTGTGATCTCCGGAGACACCTTGTATCATGATGTGAAGGTGACAGTGTGCGCATTATGTGTGTCTCTTTTGGTTAACATCTCTATGAATTGTTGGTGTTTGTTGGAACCATCTAGTGTGTTCATGGTGATAGTGTGGGACAATTTAGTTTGGGGAAATACGGACTTTGAGGAGTGCTTCGTAGCCCTACGCATGATTAGTGTTCATTTTCCATTGGAGAATTGTTTTGAGTGGCATATTGATGTTAGTATCTATTGGTTCAATTATGTTACATTTGTTGGGAGTGTGTCCACTAGTGAAAGTATGATCCCTAGGCCTTGTTTCTAAGCATTGCACACTGTTTCCTTTTAGTTTTGTTACATGTTTGCTTGCAGCAATATTTATTTCAGATTACATTTACTACTTATAATAATCACTATCTCTTCGCCGAACTAGTGCACCTATACATCTAACAAGTGTATTGGGTGTGTTGGGGACACAAGAGACTTTCTGTATTGTAATTGCAGGTTTGCTCGAGAGGGATAGCTTTGACCTCCTCCTCCCTGAGTTCGATAAACCTTGGGTGATCCACTTAAGGGAAACTTGCTGCTGCTCTACAAACCTCTGCACTTGGAGGCCCAACACTGTCTACAAGAATAGACGCGTGCGTAGACATCAAGCTCTTTTCTGGCGCCGTTGCCCGGGAGGTAAGGTAAAAGGTACTCACATTCTTTGGCTACTAAGTCTTTTAGTTGCTGGTGAGTGCTCGAAGTTATTTCCGTTAGATTCTGCAATTATATCTTTTTGTTTCTTGTTTTTATTTTTACTAGTTAGGCTTAATGGAAAACAAAGAGTTCTATAGTATTTTTCCTATGCAAGGATATGAAGTGTTTGAAGAGAAAATTGAAAAACCTTTGGAGCTTAATTTTCATGCTAATAGTGTTGTTAGTATGAATGCTTTGAACACCGTTATTGCTAATGCTATAGAAAAGTCTAAGCTTGGGGAAGCTGGTTTTGTTAAGCATGATATTTTAGTTCCCCAGCTTTAGTGGAGAAAATTTTCTCTGATGATATTTTATCTCCCATATGTGATAATTCTTATGATGCTTGTGCTCCTCATCCTATTATAATACCTATGAATATTGTCGAACATGCTATGAATAACTGCTATTTAGGAGATGGAACTGTCCATCCCGGTGATCATTTGCTCTTTATACATGAATTATGCGAGTTGTTCAAGTGTGCAGGTATTTCGATGAACCAAGTTAAGAGGAAGCTATTTTCTTTATCACTGAAGGGCAGAGCTGCGGAATGGCATAAAACACTGAAGAATGGCGACCTATTGATTGGGAGGAAATTGTACCTCTCTTTTATTCTAAATTCTATCCTTCTAGTGAGGTTTATAAGGATAGGAATTATATTTATAATTTTCATCCGCATGAGGGAGAAAGCATTGCCCAAGCGTGGGGAAGATTGAAGTCACTAATGCTTAAATGTCCCATTCATGATCTTCCCCGTAATATTGTTATTAATAATTTTTATGCAAGGCTTTCAGGATATTACAAGGACTATCTAGATGCATGCTTTGATGGCTCTTTCACAAGCAAGGATGTTGACGTCAAGTGGAATCTGCTTGAAACAATTCAAAACAATATTGAAGATTGGGATAGCGACAAAGGTAAAGGATCAGGTATAAATTATGAGTACTATTGCATTAAGTCTTTTGCTGAAACTGCTGATTTTCAAGAGCTTAGTGCTAAATATGGTCTTGATCCCCAAATTATGGTTAATTGCCTTAGAGCCTATGCTTCCCATATTAATGTTCCCAAAGGAAGTGGGGACGTGTATCATGAACCTTTTAAAGACACTTGCATAGAAAGTGATATTGTTGTTGATGATTGCAGTAAACATGCTCGAACCTCTAAAAGTCCTATTTCTTATAAGCATGTTAATTTTTGTGGAGTACTTAGACCTTGCGAACAGAGTCACGACAAAGAAGTTATTGTATCCACCACAGGAATGAAAAAACCCGAATGTGGGATAAGGCTCTAGATGAGCTTGGTAAAAAGGTTTGTGAGATTTATCCTTTTATTTATGAACTTTGCGATGACAAGGGTCATTTTAATTTTCAATGCTCAGGCCATAATAGTGACCCTTCTACTCGAATGAGTACCGCAAGTTTGTATTGTGATGACAAGATTACTCTCAATCAGCATGATGAGCTTATTTTGTTTTTGGGGGTGTGAAGAGTTATCTAGAAAAACTTCTTTGGTAGATATGAGCGTTTTTAAAAATATTAGCATCCTGCAGGGTTGTCTTCTTTATTGTGTTAAAGATTGCCTCGCAAATACTTACATACAAAATGTTATAAAACATGATGTTTTGCCAAGCTATGACAGGACTACTAGATGTTTCCATCTTATTAATAGAGAGGAGAAATCCTCCAAAGTTTCTTCTGTTGTTCCTGTCATTAAACCAGATTATGTGGAGAAGATGCCTTTCAAGTCTCTCCCTCCTAAAGGAGAGAGTAAGAAGAGTAAGAAGAAGAAGAAGAGGAGTAAAAGGCAAGAGGAAACGGTATCTCCCCCTTGATACGTCTCAAACGTATCTATAATTTTTGATGCTCCATGCTTGTTCTTACATCATTTGCTTAGTGTTTTGTTACACTTCGTGGCGTTTTTATGCATTTTCCGGAACTAACCTATTAACAAGATGCCACAGTGCCAGTTCCCTATTTTCTGCTATTTCTGTGTTTCGGAAAAGTTACACAGGAAATATTCTCAGAATTGGACAAAACAAAAGCCAAACATCCAGATATTTACCGAAGCTTCCAGAAGTCCGAAGAGGAGGCGGAGGGGGGCCACAGGGCGGCCTCACCACCAGGGGGAGCGACCTACCCCTGGCCCGCGCCGCCCTGTTGTGAGGGCCCCCTAGCCCACCTCTGGCGCCGCCCCTTCGCCTATAAAGACCCCCCGACGGGAAAAACCTAAGGACCCAATCAATTTTCCAAAAACACATCGCGATCCACCACCATCGTCGACCCGAGATCGGGAGGGTCCAGAAGCTCTTCCCGGCACCCTGCCAGAGAGGGAAATCGCCACCGGAGGTCTTCTTCATCTCCATGCTTGCCTCCGGCGCGATGAGTGAGTAGTCTACCTTGGACTATGGGTCCATAGCAGTAGCTAGATGGTTGTCTTCTCCACCATGTGCTTCATGTTTAGATGTCGTGAGCTGCCTTACATGATCGAGATCATCTTTGTGTAATTCTACATGTTGTGTTTGTTGGAATCCGATGAATATTGGTGTTATGTTGAGTTGATGTGCTGAATCATATATGTTATGTTATCTCTATGTTGTTTATGATCTTGCATGCTCTCCGTTGTTAGTAGCTATCTTGGCCAAGTAGATACTAGTGACTCCAAGAGGGGAGAGACAGAAACCTCTATTTAATCTAGGGGAGAGACAGAAACCTCTAAGGTTGTAAATGTGCTGTTGCCACTAAGGAGAAAACAACATTCTTGTGTCCAAGGACATTCGTTTTGTTTACATTACACACTTTGTTTAATGCAGTTATCTATTGATTCGCAACTTAATACTCATGGAGTGTTCGGACGATATCCCCGTGGGTGGATTATTAGTCATAGATGCAGTTGGATGGCGGTCTATGTATTTTGTTGTAATGCCCAGAGTAAATCTCATAGTGATCCTCGTGACATATGCATGTTATCTTTATTCTATCAATTGCCCAACTGTAATTTGTTTACCCAGCATGTTGTTATTTATCTTATGGAGAGACAGCACTAGTGAACTATGGACCCCGGTTGACGAGGGTTAACTCGACAAATGTCCTAGATGAAGGACTTAGGATCGGGGAGATAGGGCGTCGGATGAACTCGAAGGTAAGGTTAGTCGAAATAAGTGTATATCGAAAGTAAACTTGAGTGTTCAACCTGGCTTGCTTTCAATCTGGCATACATCGTCCCCTCCTGGCCCCTATATATAGATGGCCAGGTCTCGAGGATCGGGTAGGGGCCGATACAGATTACAATATCGACATACGGTAAGAACTCGTATTCGACTATCATTACAATTGGGCCTAGCTTAACGGGCCTCAGGGGTACTCAGCTAATGAGCTCTATTAACTATACCCTTGTCAGTAGCCCCTGAGATTCTACCAGAATTGCAGATTCGGGTTGAATCTCTAATCTTTAAATCTTCGACTTGATCAATTCTTCGACTTCTTCATATCTTCAAATCTTCGACTTGGTCTTTCAACTTATTTTCACGATAATTTTTCGCAAGGGGTTTTGATGAACAAGCCTGACAACTCTGATGGATCAAGAGGTCAGTTAACTGCCGGAACAGATACTTGTCACCTACTTCAAATTCAATCCCCTTGGACTTGAATTCGGGATACCGGTCAAACCCACTCTTTTGACGCATTTAGGACTTACAAAGAATGAATCCCAGTGGTTCTCAGGGTACCCAGTGTGTCCACCAGGATTTTCTTCGCGTCGTAGACACAGATACATACCAGCAGAGCGCATCCATGTGCGTATACCAGGCCTCACAGGACGGATCCCGGGGTCTTACCTTCGTGATAAATCACGGCATTCGAGTTCATTGCGATAACGCAACTTGAGAATCTCATGTCGCAGTCAAATTTTGACTGAAAATATTCGGGTTTAAACAACCATAAAACTCGCTCCCGATGGGAGTAACACTCCTCCTCTTCACATGTTCGAATGCTTACCAAGAAATATCGTCGGGTGCGCGCTCAGCGCTCCCGATGGGAGTAGCCCTCGAGGCTATAGTCGAAAAATACTTTTTTGAGTATAGGCTCAAATATAGTGTAGTCCATCATACTTCAACTCGAAATATTTTAATGATAACCTATCGTCGAATACGCGTCCATCACTCCAGTTAAAAGTTGCATTCAACATTCTTGAAAGTAGTAGCCCCCAAGGCTATAATCGAAAATCCTTCATATATAGTCTTGTCTATAGATTTTGCACATGTCGGCGCCATCCTTCTTCTTTCTTATATCATCTTCTTTATGACGTCAATGAGTATGACACTCTGTATGAGTGCGAATCGTTTTATGGGCAACACTGTAATTTTCGCAATTTTTGACCGTTAGTGGGCTGTCGTTTCCGCTCCTTGCGCCACGTTTCATCCCACGATCCTTCTCCTAGAAGGTATATAAGGGGCGTAGTGGGGGATTTTACTGTTTACCAGCTCGTTCTCTCCGCCGCCTCCATTGCCGATCTCTTCTCCTCTCTCCGTTCGTGCATAGCCCCCAAGCGCGGCGTGATAGATGCGCGTGAAGCACCTAGCCACCAAGAACACCATGGCCAAGAACACTTCTGCCACCAACTGGGTACGCTCTGCCATCACGCAGAAGGAGGTGGAGAAGGCCAGGACGGACGGCCTCATATCCGCCCAGGATTCTATCAAGTTTCCCAGTACTGAGCGGATCCCGCAGCCCCCAAGCGGCTATCGGGTAATGTTTCTTGCCTTCCTCCTCCGCGGCCTTTCTCTTCCTGCCCACAAGTTTCTTCGTGGGCTTCTCTTTGTTTACGGTGTGCAGCTCCACCAGCTCACACTGAACTCCCTTCTTCACATTGCTTGTTTCGTGACTCTCTTCGAGTCATTCTTGGGAATTGAGCCCCACTTTCTTCTCTGGAGGTCAATCTTTCGGCTTCGCCCCAATGTTGCGTTGGCCAGAAAGCCTGAATTGGGCGGAGCCGTTGTCTTTGTGCGCCCTGAAGCGCAGTACCTCGAATTTTCCTTTGCCGCATCTGTCCAGGGGTGGAGAACCAAATGGTTCTATATCCAAGATCGCAAAGCCTCTCCTGAAGACCAATATGGTTTAGCCCCTTTCGAAGCCTCCAAGGAAGTGAAGAAATTGGCGTCGTGGGATGCGCTTCCCTCAGATGCGGAAATAGCACAAGTTCTTCCTCTTCTATCTCGCATTCAAGCTTTAAAAGGAGGCCAAGGAGGCGCTTTGTCGGGTATTCAACTCATGGCGTTCTTTGTGCAATGTCGAGTTCAACCCCTGCAGCACCGCCTCACCAAGCTTTGGAGTTACTCTAGCTTGGAAGATCCTACTCGCGTCTCTGAAGATTTGATAGAGAAAAAAGAAGTCGACAAGCGAGTCAGGAGCCTCACCAAGCTCACCAAGGATCATGCGGTTGCTGATTTGACCGCTGACTATTTCGACTCCGTGCACCCTCTACCCGAGGTACGTATCTTTGTGTTCACTTGCTGTCGAATTTTGTTTGCCTCAACTTGTGTTGTTCTGTGCCTTTGTACTCTGCTGACTTATTTATGTGCAGGGTCACCAATTCCTTGTTTCGCGCCCTCCTCTTCCAGAGGCAGGGCCCCTTCCGGCTGATCTGGCCTCGTCTGTATCTGAAGCCCCCGAGGCTGATGAGAATCAGGACGGAGATGATGCCGAAGAATTAGAAGAGGATACTAGTTCGTCGACATCGCCTCCTCCTGTGCACCCTGAAGACACTGGCATTGACAAGAAGAGGAAACGAGTCAACGAATTTGCTTCTTCGAGTTCTGCAGCGGCTGATAAGGCCTCTGTTCTTGCAGGAGATATGGAATACTTCGACCTCCTGGCATCGTAAGTGATTTATTCGAGTTCTTCAATTGCACCGCTCTTGCCTTGTTTCTGTCGTGTTATACATAACTTATTTTCTTCGTGTAGAGATGACGAAGAGCCGCCAAAAGATGCTATAGCTACTCCTTCAATTCCCCCTGCAGTTGATGATGAGCCCCCTGCCCAAGAAATTGCGCCTAGGGTTACCAGGGCCTCTGTCAAGAAGGTTCCTGCGCCCCGAAACCTCAAGCGCTTGAAGAAGGCCAAAGAACCCGATATCTCTCTGGAAGCCCATGAATCCTCGGCTTCCCCCCATGATGTGAGCAATTTTTCCTGACTTGTTTCCCTTGCATAGACTTGTGCTCTTACACGCTCTTTCTCTCAGGCATTATTGAAGAGATTCGTCGCCTTGGGCACTGAATTTGCTGAGTACCTAAAGGTTGCGAAAGCTTCCGAAGGTATGTTCTATATCCAGTCATGACTTTTCCTCCACGCTTATCTTTTGCTGTTTATCTGACTTCCTTTCTTCTTCTGCTGTAGCTGCTCTAGCAACAACCAATGCCCGAATTGCGTCGTTAGAGGCCGAGCTTAGTGCCTCACAGAAGGCTTATGATATTGCGGCCGCTGCCAAAGCGAGCGCTGAGAAGTCGCAGAAATCAGCGCTTGGTAAGGCAAAGAAAGCTGAAAAAGCTTTGGCCGATGCCAACAAGGAGCAAGCTCAGCGAGAAGAAGCCGTGACAGAGCGTCTTTGCACGATGTCTGCTGCTGCTGAAGGTAAATGCTTCGCCTTGTCTTTTATTTCGACTCCTATTGTGTTGTTACACTTGCTGATACTTTTCTTTCCTTTTTTCCTTTGTCCTCCTTTGTTGTGCAGGATTTACCGGGGTATCTTCGTCATCTTTACAACCGGGCGATGATCCTCTGCTGACTGCGGTTAACCTACTCGAGGCAAACTGGATATCTATCCAGGAGACTTTTGAGTTGGTTAGCCGCGTACTGTCGCGGTTGTTCATCGGGTTGTGGCCGAAGAAGAAGGCAGAAGTTCCGAAGGATAACTTGGAGAAACTTGCCAAGGCCTTCGACACAACTGAAGACCCCACCCTCCAGCTGAAGGGGCTTTCTCTGAAGCGTGGCGCTGAGGGTGCTATTGCACTTTCTTTTTCGCACGGTGCGGATGTCGACTGGGAGAAGGTGAGCTCTCCCCATGGCCGCACCCGCGATGAGATGAAGGTTTTCTTCGAGAAGGCAAAGAAGTTGGCGCCTGCACTGGTGGCAATTATTTCTCCTTTGGCAGCCTCCGCGGCCTCTACCGCGCCACCTCCGGCGGCGAAAGATCCAGCGCCTCCGTCGACTGCTGGCGAGGAATTTGCCATGCCTTCATCTGCCATGGAGCAAAATGCTGAGGTGGCCTAGACTCGGCTTCTTTGTAGCTTTAGATTTCTCCTTTTGAATGTAAAAACTTTTAGCTGCGTGCAACCCGAGAACCTTAGTCATAGGGTTTTGCATTTATGTAAATATATTTCCTTCTTATGAAGTCTTGTGCTGTCTCGCTGAGATGTTTCTCTTTTCTTTTCTTTTTGGCTTCTAGTCGATGCACATCAATGATCCTTTGACTTGCGGGACTGCTCCTTCCTCTGCCCGCGTGTTCGGTTCTAAGATTTCACCGACTCCTAGTTGATGCAGTCGATGCGCAGAGTACTCTTCAAGGATTTCTGATCTTGAGGCTCGCCTAACTTTAGCCAAGCGCCAAGCACAGATGGCTATTGACAAAGCTAGCAAAGCCCGTGGTTATATGAAGCAGATATCTTCTCTTGATGAAAAGGTCTCCAGTTTGACGGTGAAGATTGTTCATAATGAAGGATGCGAATCTTTTATTCTTGGTATTATCGAGTCTGTCTGCGAGATGTTGCGATGTAAGTTTTCTTCCGACTTCTCTTTTCCCTGTTTCTTCACTGCTGTTTTTGTGACATCCTTTGCCGTCATAGGCACTTGTTTGGATTTCGCTGCTGAATATCGTCGTGTTACCGAGCGAAATGCGGCTTTGGAGAAAATGTCGGCAGGCTTTGAGACTTTGTGGTCTGATCCTCGACGTCGGAGTGCCATTGTACTGCTTTAGGACCGTGCCCAACATATTGGCGAGTCAGTTGATGGTTGCCGACGGGCTCTCACAACTATGCACTCTGTTATGCTTCCTCGCAATCCTCTGCCTGCAACTTTCCCACTTCTTCTTGATACTTTCAGATCCAGCCACCGTATTCATAGGTTGATAGAGCTGAACTTAGTGGCAGGTGCCAATTTTGCTCTCGGGTGGATACGCAAGTGGCACCCGAGGCTTAATTATAACTCTATGTCCCTGAGTTTGGCTCCAGGTGGAGCTAGCCTTCGAGTACATATGGAGAACACGCTACAACCTGCTCGAAGGCTCATAGCTAGGCTGCTGGAAGCGGATGCTGCGTTTTTTTGTAAGTACCACTATTTAGATCCTTTAGGCGTAGATGATTCTGATAACCCATTATTGTAATATTTTTATATATGTGGAACGCGAGAGTGTCTTATTTCGCGACTTTATGTCAAAAATTTGTCCTCAAAGCGTTATTGTATGATTCGTGCGTTTGCCGCATTTTCCCTTTGAAAGACTCGTAAACTCGAATATGAGGAACGTTTTGTCTTTATTATACTTGTAATGTAAGATACATGGGGTGACCCAAGAGATCTGGCCTATGACCTGTGTTCTGGATCTAGAGGGCATTGCCCCTGGTATAACTCGTGGCTTTTACAGCCTTATTCTTCTACTCTACTTTATTGTTCTTTGATGCTTACGCCGTCATGGCTTTCTCTTCTTCTCATGTATCTTTGTCTTCTCCTGATGCTCCTACTCGTGGTTTCTTCATCTCGGGCTCCGCAATGCGTCCTTCGAGTAGCTTGATGCCTTCTGTAGTCGTGCTTTTCGCCTTCTCTGCATAGTTGGCTGTCATGCCAAAGTTTTGCGCCATCTTGTGGAACTCCCTGTCGCAGAGATCTGAGACTTTAAAACTTCCTTTTACTGTAATTATTCCTCCTGGTCCTGGCATTTTGAGTACCAGATATGTATAGTGAGGCACTGCCATGAATCGCGAAAATGCGGGTCGCCCGAGGATCGCATGATACTGAGATGGCCAATCCATGACCTCGAAGTCGAGTTTTTTTCTCCTGTAGTTTTGTCGGTTGCCGAAGCAAACGTTGAGTGCTATCTGTCCTAATGGATAATTGGCACTTCCTGGTACGATTCCGTGGAAGGAACAATCTGTTGGCTTCAAAAACTCTAGTGATATATGCATTGCTTTGAGTGTTTTTGCATATATCAGATTAATTCCACTTCCTGCATCCATGAATATTCTGTCGACATCGTATGCGCCGATTTGAGCTTTGAGTACCAAAGGCGCGTTTCCTGGCCGAGGTACTGTTATAGGGTGATCCTCTCTGTTGAACTCGATTGGCTGTTCTGATCAATGCAAATATTCCGTTGTGGCTGGAGGTGAGATTACTGCTAGGTTGACTTGTCGAGTAATACTCTTTTCTTCTTTGTTCGACTTGGGCACGGGTTGTATCATTGCTGTGATGTGTCCCTTAGATGGAACGTATCCCTCGTCGTCATTGTGTTCCTGATTTGGCTGGTCTTGACCTTGAAGAGCTCCATTGTTCCCTTGCTGACTTGCGGGGGGTTTGTTGCTTCCTTCGTACCCTTGTCGCCTTGCTTCGGTTTGCTTGCTTAGTGCTGCCTCTTGTAACTTCAAGAATGTTGTGCAATCTTTCATTGCATGCCTGGATACTCGCTTCCCGTTGACGAACGCTGAGTGTATATGGCAAGGTCCGTTGAGCATGTCTTCTGGCGACGGGTTGTACTCTCTGGATTCTCTCGTGGGAAACTTTTTATAGTCCACTTTTCCGTAGCTTCGATATCCCGAGCTTCTGCGATCACTTCCTTGATAGCTGTTGTCCTTGTACCCTGCGGCTACCTGGCTAAGGGAGCCGTAGTTGTCGTAATTTCGGGACCGTCTCCTTTGACTTCCATATCTATTTCTTCTATCGTCCTCTCGGGATCGCGTCCGCTTGTTGTTGCATGCGTCTTCTCCATCTGCAAATCTGTTTGCTACGTCCATGAGGTCTGACACCGTTTTTGGCTTGATTCTGCCCATCTCTTTGACTAGGTCTCTTCGTCTTAATCCAATGATGAACGCATCTATTGCTCTTTCGTCTAAAACTTCGACTGCTGAGTTTTTAATAAGACTCCATCTTTGGATGTATGCCCGCAGTGTTTCGTCGCGTTGTTGCACACACGCTTTGACTTCTTCTATTGATGCTGGCCGCTTGTATGTCGACCTGAAGTTACTTGTAAATTGCTTTGTGAGGTCTTCCCAGCTTCCAATAGTTTCTTTCTCTAGTTTGCTCAACCATGACCTTGCTGCGCCGGTGAGGTGTAGCTGCAAACTTTGCATTGCTGTTTCTTTGCTTCCTCCTAATATTTGTACTGCTTGTAGATAATCTGAGAGCCATGATTGTGGTTCCTGTGATCCGTCGTACTTTTGCTGATCATGAGGTAACTTGAATCCCTTGGGAACTGGAGTGGTGCGAACCCTGCGGGTAAAGCATGATGCCCCCATCTCTTTTTCGTCGTCTTCATAGTCGTGTTTTTCATTTGGGGATCGGGATCTTCGGGTTCCTCCGTATTGTTTTGGTGATGGCGATCGAGATCGTTGATTGCTGCTTCTGTGCCGAGGACTGTTGTGACGGCGAGGTGACCTTGCTTTGTGCGCTTCCTTGTGGTGATATGCTTCCTCTCCTTTTGCTGATAGCTTGTGGCCCACCATGTTGAGTCCGTTCAATGCTGCTCTATGCATATGTTCCCTAGGATCCCCTGGACTTGGTCGAGTTGTAAGCAGATATGCTTGTGCTGCTACTAGTGCTGCTTCAGGGGTTTTTGGTAGGATGTTCCCCTGCTCGTCGATCAATAGGAAGGACGAGTCGAGGTTTTTGGAGATGCTTCGTCTTTCTGAGTACTCGAGGTTTTCATACCTTGAACCATGTCGACGATTTCTCCTTGAGTTAGTGTGTGATGCGTTGCTTCATGCTCTGCGAGCGGCATTGCTAGCTGCAATGGCTGATTCTTTTCTTTGTTGTATCTCTATTTTCTCCTTTGCTAGTTGCTTTGCCTGCTACCTTAGGGCATAATGATACCCCAAAAGCATGTCTTTGCTGGAATTTGATGGTATTGGTGTGCCGTGTTCTACGGCTTCTCTTATTATCCTCCATTCGTCGACTGATAGTCGAATTTTTTCCTTGGTTGTGAGGGATTCTGCTGTTTGCCCTTCTGCTAGGTGATTTGCTCCTCTGTCGATATTTGATGGGTTTAGCACTGGATTGTTGTTTTTGTCAAATTCTTCTGAGTTGTCTCCCACAATGGCGAGCACCTGGCATTGTTTGCCGATGTTACTATTGAAGCTTGAGAAGATCGAGTAACCATCTTCAGAAAGCTCTAACCCTGTCTTACATGTGTCTGTTGACTTGTCTGAGATATCATCGAGGCAGATCATGAGATCGTCGAGTTGGACCCCTGCGTCGAAATTTTCCATTGCTTCGTAGTCTTCTGCGATTTTTCCTTTTTGCATTTCTTCTAAGCTGACCGGCGAGTTTACCTCGCTGGAAGAGCCGTCCGAATATTCCATCATTGCTATTGTTTTGGGCTCACTTGTCGACGGATCTTGCTTCGTCGGATCTGAAAGGCGAGATGAACCTGATGGCCCGATGAGGATGCTTAAACTTCCGATTGTCAACTCCATCTCTTGATTTTCGTCGACTTCTGTACTGTTGTTGGCTAAAAGCGAAAAAGCCGTCGAATTCATGGTTCCAACGCCCACGATCCCCACGGTCGGCGCCAATTGACGAGGGTTAACTCGACAAATGTCCTAGATGAAGGACTTAGGATCGGGGAGATAGGGCGTCGGATGAACTCGAAGGTAAGGTTAGTCGAAAGAAGTGTATATCGAAAGTAAACTTGGGTGTTCAACCTGGCTTGCTTTCAATCTGGCCTACACCATCCCCTCCTGGCCCCTATATATAGATGACCAGGTCTCGAGGATCGGGTAGGGTCCGATACAGATTACAATATCGACATACGGTAAGAACTCGTATTCGACTATCATTACAATTGGGCCTAGCTTAACGGGCCTCAGGGGTACTCAACTAACAGGCTCTATTAACTATACCCTTGTCACCGGTCCAATTTCCTTTACATTGTTACACTGTTTTACTATTACTCGCACTGTTTACTTTCTCGCATACTACTACTATTTTCCACTCGATACGCTCATACCATTGTTTACAGCAAACCGGTGAGATTGACAACCTCATCGTAAGTTGGGAGCAAAGTTCTTGGTTGTGTTGTGTGCAGGTTCCGCGTTGCTACTAGTTGAAGATGCACCAACAAGTGTCGTAAACGGCGCCCTTGCTGGAGTGTCACGAAGCTAGCAAGCATCACCTTCTCAAGTTTGGCTTTTTCCTAATGGATCGACAAACCTTGGTTTCTTACTGAGGGAAAACTTGCTACTGTGCTCATCATACCTTCCTCTTGGGGTTCCCAACTGGGGTGGTCATCCTGCCCACGTCAAGCTAATTTTCTGGCGCCGTTGCTAGGGAAAAAGAAGACTTCTGCAAGGGGAGTTTCACACGCACATCCTTTACTTTGTTTTAGTTTTGCTTTACTTTATTTTTGCTTGCATCATTTTATCAAAAATACAAAAAAATTAGTTTCCTTTATAGTTGTTTTTACTTTTCTGCTTTTAGCTTTGCTAGAATGGGTACCCATGAGAACACCAAGTTGTGTGACTTTACTAGCACAAATAATAGTGATTTTATCTGCACTCCTATTGCGCCACCTGCTCCTGCTGCAAATTTTTATGATATTAAACCTGCTTTATTGAACCTTGTTATGAAAGAGCAATTTTCTGGTGCTAGTACTGATGATGCTACAGCTCATCTCAACAATTTTGTTGAGCTATGTGAGATGCAGAAATATAAGGATGTACAAGGTGATATTATTAAGCTTAAGTTGTTTCCTTTTTCTTTGAGAGGAAAAGCTAAGGATTGGTTGCTGTCTTTGCCTAGAAATAGTATTGATTCTTGGGCTAAGTGTAAGGATGCTTTTATTGGAAAATACTATCCTCCTGCTAAGATTATAGCTTTGCGTAGTGATATCATGAAATTTAGACAGTTTGATAATGAACATGTTGCTCAAGCTTGGGAAAGAATGAAATCTATGATAAAGAATTGCCCTACTCATGGACTGACTACTTGGATGATTGTCCAAACTTTTTATGTAGGACTGAATTTTTCTTCAAGAAACCTATTGGATTCAGCCGCTGGAGGCACTTTTATGTCCCTTACCTTGGGCACCGCAACCAAGCTTCTCGATAACATGATGGTAAATTATTCTGAGTGGCACACCGAGAGAGCTCCACAAGGTAAGAAGGTAAATTCTGTTGAGGAAACCTCTTTCTTGAGTGATAGGATTGATACTATTTTGCTTATGCTTTCTAATGATAGAGCTCATGTTGATCCTAATAATATTCCTTTAGCCTCTTTGGTTGCTCAAGAAGAGCATGTTGATGTAAACTTCATTAGAAATAATAATTTTAACAACAATGCTTATAGGAACAATTTTGCTAGTAACAATTATAGGTCGTATCCTTCTACCAATGGTAATGGTTATGGTAACTCTTATGGTAATTCCTCCAACAACACTAGGGCCGCGCCCTCTGAGCTTGAAGTCATGCTCAAGGACTTCATCGGTAAGCAAACTGCTTTTAATAAGTCTGTTGAGGAAAAGTTAGGCAAAATTGATATTCTTTCTTCTAAAGTTGATGGCCTTGCTCTTGATGTTGAACTTCTGAAATTAAAAGTGTTGCCTAATGAGGTGAAAGAGAACAATACTTTTGCTACTGCTAATGCTATCCAAGTTAGAATTGATGAAAATATTAGGATGTTAGCAGAATTGCATGCCAGGTGGGAAAGAGAAGATGAGATGGCTAGAAAGATGAAGGTATATACCATTACTACCTCTAATGATGTTGTTCCAAATGCTAGCAATCCTCTTACTTTTATTGGTGTAGAGAAAACTCCTACTCCCTGTGTTAAAAAGCCCAAAACTGCAAAAACTTTTTCTCAAAAGAGTGCTGAAATTTTTTGGAGTGTAGGAGATGATAGCTCTATTTCTTTTCATGATTTCGATGTTGATGGCTGCAATATATCTGAAGTTATTTTGTTCTTGCAAAAGCTTGCTTTGACTCCTAATGCTAGTCCTATAAATGTTGCTTTTACTAAGCATATTACCAATGCTCTTATGAAAATTAGGGATGAAAAGTTGAAGCAAAAAGCTTCTATTGCCAAGAAGTTAGAAGATGGTTGGGAACCCATCATTGATATGCATGTTAATGGTTTTGATTGCCATGCTTTATGTGATCTAGGTGCTAGTATTTCTATTATGCCTAGAAAAATTTATGACATGCTTGATTTACCACCGCTTGAAAAGTGTTATTATGATGTTCCTATTGCTGATGTTGCTAAGAAGAAACCTTTGGGAAGGATTAATGATGTTCTTATTATGGTTAACAATAACCTTGTTTCCTTTGATTTTCTTGTCATGGATGTTGAATTCAATACTTCATGTCCTATTATTTTGGGAAGACCCTTTCTTCGAAATGTAGGTGCCATCATTGATATGAGGGAAGGCACCATCAAATATCAATTCCCAATCAAGAAAGGTATGGAACACTTCCCTAGAAAGAGAAAGAAATTACTTTTTGACTCTATTCTTAGATCAAATTATGAGCTTGATGCTTCATCACTTGATATTACTTGATTTGCACTTTCTGCGCCTAGCTCAAAGGCGTTAAAGAAAAGCACTCTTGGGAGATAACCCATTGTTTTTCCTTTCAGTTATTTTTCTTTTATTTGAGTCTTGGAAGTTATTACTGCTGTAATAATCGATCCTTATCCTTTTTATTTCGTTGTTGTGCCAAGAGAAGCCTCTAATTTGAGTGAGGTAAGATTTGGGGAAGTTGCTGTCCTGAAATAGATTTCGGTGTTGCACCGTAAGAATTCGTGAAAATTCTCAGAATATATTTGTGACGTGCGATTTCTTGTGCATATGCCCCAGGTTATATCCAAACTTTCATTAGTTTTACACTTTTTGATTTGAGCAACAGAAAACCCTCGAAAAAATCGACCTTTGTCAGCTGTTCTGTTTTGACAGATTTCTGCCACTATTTGTGATTGCCTCTCGATCGCTTTCTTTTTGAGTTCTTTTGATCACGGAACTTTTGGGGAAGTTGCTACAGTAGTATATTCTTTACATGTGGTGGTTTTGAGTTGAAATCTGAAGCAAAAAGGGGTTGATTCATTATTATGCTTACACTAACGTTGCTAATAGAATTATGTTGAGTTTTGTATGAAGGAAGTTTTCAAGTGTGGGGATTGGAGAATGATGATATGATTTGAAGAATGGACAAAAGCTCAAGCTTGGGGATGCCCACACACCCCAAGAAATATTCAAGAGGTACAAGTGTCAAAGGTTGGGGATGCCCCCGAGGCACCCCTTCTTCATCGGTAAAAATCAGGTCACCTTTCAACACACTATTTTTATTGTTTCATGCACTATGCGTTTTTCTTGGAGCGTCTTGTCTTTAGTTTTCAGTTTTATTTTGTTTTGTTTGCTGCAATAAATGGTTGGACCCCAACAAATTTCTTTTGGAGAAGTTGCCTTGCTTTTTATTTGCCAAGAACACTCCATTTTTCACTCTTATCGTTCAACGAGTGTTCTCTTTTTCTAGAACTGCGTTTAGCTTTCGTTTTTCGCCTTGATTTTTGTTCAGATCTTGTTATATCTTTGCATCAAGGTGTATTTTGACCTCTGGTCCATGTTGGTTTTCATCAAAAGAGTTGTTTCAAAAAGGTTCGAATGGTGTTAGAAAAGAGAAAAAAATTCATGCAAAAAAGTGGTACAAAAAGGAGCTTGTTTAGACTGCGGTTTAGACTTATGCATGTCGTGCTTGATATTGTTTTGATAGTATGCTTAGTGGTTTTGCTGTAGCATGACTTGTCTCAAATTACCGAGATTGCTTAATGAGCCTTTGAAAAAATCATGCGTTGTTTTTATTATTTGGAAGCATTAATTTGGTTTTCTCCTTGATGCTTTATTTGGGTTGACTTGGCGCATGCTTACACATGTTTGACTCATACAAAGTCGCCATAAGCCTCTATGATCATTTGGTTTTTGACTTTTGATGCCATCTTATGCTTCTCTTAATGATGTTTTGTCGCTATGCATGATTATGGCCGTTATTGCTCTCTTAGTTGGTCGCTCCCAGTCTTTTGCTAGCCCTCATTTTGTACTGAGTACGAGCTCTACTCGTGCATCCAACTCCTAAAAACCAAGTTGTTCCAATGTGTCCACCATACATACCTATTAGCAATTTGCTATTCCAAAGTACATTTCACTTGCTTTTATCTATCCTTCAAATTAAACTTTTTTTGGTGTTATGCGAAAATTGGTCAGTAAAGCTCTCACGAACCTGATGGCACACTTTACTTTTCTCGTTCTTAAAAATTTGACATTGTGGCTCTCTTATGTTGAGTTGTTATGCTTGCAAGTTGTAAGTTTGAAATTAGCCCAGCCATGCCGTCATGGGGCAACCTTTCAACATTGCACTTCTTATTTAAGTTGATATCGTGATCTTTTGTTTATGGATACTCGCGATGTAAAATAATTTGGGAATCTTGCGGGATCATGGAGTTCGTATACATGTTAGAGAAATGCCTGGGCCGCTAATCTAAGCCATGCATAATTCATGGTGGAAATTTACAGCATGCCCATAGTGAACATTCGACGATGCATCTCAAAATAAAAAGCTATACCAATGGTAAATAAAAGAGATTCTGAGGTGTTCATTGTCTGTTTGTCCTATCATTTTGATGTGGGCTTGTTCCATGTCATTGGGCACGGAGGTACCCCGTTGGCGGTTCTCGATGATACGTGTATACTTACAATGACAAGAGCTTGCTTGGGACTCTAAGTCGAGTAGCATGAGATTTGGGTATTCGTACTTCACGGAACACGAGGTTTTCAACTGATGATTTGTCAAGCATATGCTTCATAATTGTACTCGCATTAACTTTAACCATTCAAGATACCTATGATGGGGGCAATGAGAGCTCAAAGCTAGTAAGTACCATAATTTTTGAAGGTTTATAAAACTTGCAATCACTGCTTCCCTCTGCGAAGGGCCTTTCTTTTACTTTTATGTTGAGTCACCACCTTCTATCTTTATGCACCGTCTAAGAGAGCATAGTTGTCATTCTGAGTTTAATGTGCATAGTCCCAAAGTTTATCATTGATTGACTCAGGATTTTGGTTTCACTTGTTCTTAAATTATTCGTATCTAGTCGCCCTCTTAAACTTGAAGGTGTCCTATGCATTTATGTTTTGCTCTCTCATGAAGGACAAGCTGAAAACCATTTGCTATGTATTTTCATATGATTTGAACACACGTTTGACTTTCATTGTTTCATTTTCATGATCTTTCATTTGTGTTCTTTTTCATGTTATAATATGGTTGCTAAGTTTCTTCTATCAAGATTATATCTTTCATGCCCATGTTTTAAGTTCTTTTGATCCCAGCACTCAATGCTTTACATAGATGATCAAGATTGTGTTGGTGCATGTCACCTCAAAAATTATTCTTTTGTTATCACTTACCTACTCGAGGACGAGCAGGAGTTAAGCTTGAGGATGCTGATACGTCTCAAACGTATCTATAATTTTTTATGCTCCATGCTTGTTCTTACATCATTTGCTTAGTGTTTTGTTACACTTCGTGGCATTTTTATGCATTTTCCGGAACTAACCTATTAACAAGATGCCACAGTGCCTGTTCCCTGTTTTCTGCTATTTTTGTGTTTCAGAAAAGTTACACAGGAAATATTCTCGGAATTGGACGAAACAAAAGCCGAACATCCAGATATTTACCGAAGCTTTCAGACGTCCGAAGAGGAGATGGACGGGCCACAGGGCGGCCTCACCACCAGGGGGCGCGGCCTACCCCTGGCCCGCGCCGCCCTGTGGTGTGGGCCCCCTGGCCCACCTCTGGCGCCGCCCCTTCGCCTATAAAGATCCCCCGACGGGAAAACCTAAGGACCTGATCAATTTTCCAGAAACACATCGCGATCCGCCACCGTCGTCGACCCGAGATCGGGAGGGTCTAGAAGCTCTTCCCGGCACCCTTCCAGAGAGGGGAAAAGCCACCGTAGGTCTTCTTCATTGCCATGCTTGCCTCTGGCACGATGAGTGAGTAGTCTACCTTGGACTATGGGTCCATAGCAGTAGCTAGATGGTTGTCTTCTCCACCATGTGCTTCATGTTTAGATCTCGTGAGCTGCCTTACATGATCGAGATCATCTTTGTGTAATTCTACATGTTGTGTTGGTGGGATCCGATGAATATTGGTGTTATGTTGAATTGATGTGCTAAATCATATATCTTATGTTATCTCTATGTTGTTTATGATCTTGCATGCTCTCTGTTGTTAGTAGCTATCTTGGCCAAGTAGATACTAGTGACTCCAGGAGGGGGTATTTATGATCGATAGTTGGGTTCATGCCTCTATTTAATCTGGGGGAGTGACAGAAACCTCTAAGGTTGTAGATGTGCTGTTGCCACTAGGGAGAAAACAACATTCTTGCGTCCAAGGACATTCGTTTTGTTTACATTACACACTTTGCTTAATGCAGTTATTTGTTGTTCGCAACTTAATACTCTTGGGGTGTTCGGACGATATCCCCGTGGGTGGATTATTAGTCATAGATGCAGTTGGATGGCGGTCTATGTATTTTGTTGTAATGCCTAGAGTAAATCTCATAGTGATCCTCATGACATATGCACGTTATCTTTATTCTATCAATTGCCCAACTGTAATTTGTTTACCCAGCATGTTGTTATTTATCTTATGGAGAGACACCACTAGTGAACTGTGGACCCCGGTCCAATTTCCTTTACATTGTTACACCGTTTTACTATTACTCGCACTGTTTACTTTCTCGCATACTACTACTGTTTTCCACTCGATACGCTCATACCTTTGTTTACAGCAAACCGGTGAGATTGGTAACCTCATCGTAAGTTGGGAGCAAAGTTCTTGGTTGTGTTGTGTGCAGGTTCCACGTTGCTACTAGTTGAAGACGCACCAACAAGTGTCGTAAACGGCGCCCTTGCTGGAGTGTCACGAAGCTAGCAAGCATCACCTTCTGAAGTTTGGCTTTTTCCTACTGGATCGATAAACCTCGGTTTCTTACTGAGGGAAAACTTGCTACTGTGCTCATCATACCTTCCTCTTGGGGTTCCCAACTGGGTGTTCATCTTGCCCGCATCACCCCTAAGCATGTTGCTCCTATTATAGATTATGATAATTTTGATCTTGATGATGTTCTTATGCCTGTTACCTATGTTAGTGATCATGATTGGGAAAAGCACTCTACTTTTGATATTGAAAATCTTTTTGGTACCTATTCTAAGAATTATGAGGTTAATAATTGTTGCACCATTAGTACTACCCATGTTCCTTCCTATGATGATATGTTTGATGAATATGCTTTGCAAGATAGCTATTCTATAGCTTATGATGATACTAAACCTCTAGTTTATGATGGTTACGATGATGAGTATAATATTTTCAGTTCACCTACTTTTGAGGAGAAAATTAGTTATGATTATAATATGCCTCCTATTTTTGATGATTATGGTGATGAGAATAATTATTCTGTTGAATCTGCTCCTACTACGATTGTTCATGTGGAGAGTATTAATTCTTTTATGCATGTGGCTCATGATATGGATGTTTTAAGTGATAGTTATATTGCTAATTCTATTCATGATGCTACTAAAAGTTATTATGAGAGAGGGAAACATGGTTTGATGGATCTCAACAATATTGAGTTTCCCATCTTTTTGTTGGAATTCTTGAGGTTGTACTTGTTTTGCCTTCCTATGCTTTTCGCTTTGCGCTTTCATGACTTGTCTCTTTACAAGACTATTTTTCATAGGAAGTGGTTTAGATTTAAATGTGTTTCATATTTGCTTCTTGATGCTCTCTCTTGCTTCAAGTTCTTATATAGCGCCTTTGCCTTAAGCACTTTTATGGCTCCTACATGAGCATCTTTTCAAATTACTGCGCCTAGCTCAAAGGCGTTAAAGAAAAACACTCTTGGGAGATAACCCATTGTTTCATTTTCAGTACTTTTACTTTTATTTGAGTCTTGGAAGTTATTACCTCTGTAATAACCTCTCCTTAACCTTTTTATTTCGTTGTTGTGCCAAGAGAAACCTCTAATGTGAGGGAGGTAAGATTTGGGGAAGTTGCTGTCCTGAAACAGATTTCAGTGCTGCACCGTAAAAATTCGTGCAAATTCTCAGAATATATTTTTGACCTGAGATTTCTTGTGCATATGCCCCAGGTTATATCCAAACTTTCATTAGTTTTGCACTTTTTGATTTGAGCAACAGAAGGTCCTTGAAAAAATCGACCTTTGTCAGCTGTTCTGTTTTGACAGATTTCTGCCACTATTTGTGTTTGCCTCTCGATCGCTTTCTTTTTTAGTTCTTTTGATCACAGAACTTTTGGGGAAGTTGCTAAAGTAGTATATGCTTTATATGTGGTGGTTTTGAGTTGAAACCTGAACCAAAAATGGTTGATTCATTATTATGTTTATGCTAACGTTGCTAATAGAATTATGTGAAGTTTTGTATGAAGGAAGTTTTCAAGTGTAGGGATTGGAGAATGGTGAGATGAGGTGAAGAATGGACAAAATATCAATCTTGGGGATGCCCACGCACCCCAAGAAATATCCAAGAGGTACAAGCATCAAAGCTTGGGGATGCCCCCGAGGCACCCCTTCTTCATCGGCAAAAATGAGGTCACCTTTCAAGACACTATGTTTTTATTGCTTCATGCATTATGCATTTTTCTTGGAGCGTTAGTTGTTTTTGCTTTCAGTTTTATTTTGTTTTGTTTGCTGCAATAAATGGTTTGATCACATCATGTTGTTTTGGAGAGAGACTTATTCCGTTTTTCATTTGCCGAGAACACTCTATTTTTCACTCTTATCGTTCAACAAGTGTTCTCTTTTTCTCAAACTGCGTTTAGCATTTGTTTTTCACCTTGATTTATATTCAGATCTTGTTTTATCTTTGCATCAAGGTGTATTTAGAATACTGGTCTATGTTGGTTTTCATCAAAAGAGTTGTCTCAAAAGGGTTTGAATGGTGTTGGAAAAGAGAAAAAGTTTCATGCAAAAAAGTGGTACAAAAAGGAGCTTGTTTAGACTACGGCTTAGACTTTTTCATGCCATGCTTGATGTCGTTTTGATAGTATGCTTAGTGATTTTTTCTGTAGCATGACTAGTCTCAAATGACTGAGATTGCTTAATGAGCCTTTGAAAAAATCATGCGTTGTTCTTATTATTTGGAAGCATTAATTTGGTTTTCTCCTTGATGCTTTATTTGGGTTGACTTGGCGCATGCTTACAACATGTTTGACTCATACAAAGTCGCCATAAGCCTTTATGATCTTTTAGTTTTTGACTTTTGATGCCATATTATGCTTCTCTTAATGATGTTTTGTCGCTATGCATGATTATGGCCGTTATTGCTCTCTTAGTTGGTCGCTCCCAGTCTTTTGCTAGCCCTTATTTTGTACTGAGTATGAGCTCTACTAGTGCATCCAACTCCTAAAAACCAAGTTATTCCAATGTGTCCACCATACATACCTATTAGCAATTTGCTATTCCAAAGTACATTTGACTTGCTTTTATCTATCCTTCAAATTAAACTCTTTTTGGTGTTATGCGAAAATTGGTCAGTAAAGCTCTCACGAACCTGATGGCACACTTTACTTTTCTCGCTTTTAAAAATTTGACATTGTGGCTCTCTTATGTTGAGTTGTTATACTTGCAAGTGGTAAGTTGGAAATTAGCCCAGCCATGCCGTCATGGGGCAAGCTTTCAACATTGCACTTTCTCTTATTTGAGTTGATATCGTGATCTTTTGTTTAGGGATACTCGTGATGTGAAATAAGTTGGGAATCTTGCAGGATCATGGAGTTTGTATACGTGTTAGAGAAACGACTGGGCCGCTAATCTAAGCCATGCATCATTCATGGTGGAAATTTACAGCATGCCCATAGTGAACATTCGATGACGCATCTCAAAATAAAAAGCTATACCAATGGTAAATAAAAGAGATGCCGAGGTGTTCATTGTCTGTTTGTCCTGTCATTTTGATGTGGGCTTGTTCCATGTCATCTGGCATGGAGGTACCCCGTTGGCGGTTCTTGGTAATACGTGTATACTTACAATGACAAGAGCTTGCTTGGGACTCTAAGTCGACTAGCATGAGGTTTGGGTATTCGTACTTCACGGGACACGAGGTTTTCAACTTATGATTTGTCAAGCATATGCTTCATAATTGTACTCGCATTAACTTTAACCATTCAAGATGCCTATGATGGGGCCAATGAGAGCTCAAAGCTAGTAAGTACCATAATTGTTGAAGGTTTATAAAACTTGCAATCACTGCTTCCCTCTGCGAAGGGCCTTTCTTTTACTTTTATGTTGAGTCACCACCTTCTACCTTTATGCACCGTCTAAGAGAGCATAGTTGTCATTCTGAGTTTAATGTGCATAGTCCCAAAGTTATCATTGATTGACTCCTGATTTTGGTTTCACTTGTTCTTAAATTATTTGTATCTAGTCGCCCTCTTAAACTTGAAGGTGTCCTATGCATTTATGTTCTGCTATTCCATCAAGGACAAGCTGAAAACCATTTGCTCTGTTTTTCCATATGATTTGAACACACGTTTGACTTTTATTGTTTCATTTTTCATGATCTTTTGTTTGTGTTCTTTTTCATGTTATAACATGGTTGCTAAGTTTCTTCTATCAAGATTATGTCTTTCATGCCCATATTTTAAGTTATTTTGATCCCATCACTCAATGCTTACATAGATGATCAAGATTGTGATGGTGCATGTCACCTCAAAAATTATTCTTTTGTTATCACTTACCTACTCGAGGACGAGCAGGAGTTAAGCTTGGGGATGCTTGATACGTCTCAAACGTATCTATAATTTTTGATGCTCCATGCTTGTTTTACACCATTTGCTTCGTGTTTTGTTTACACTTCGTGGCGTTTTATTGCGATTTCTGGAACTAACCTACTAACAAGATGCCACAGTGTCAGTTCCCTGTTTTCTGCTGTTTTTGTGTTTCAGAAAAGCTACACAGGAAATATTCTTGGAATTAGACAAAGCAAAGACCGAAACTCCTATTTTGCCCGGATGAAGGACGAGGACCAAACAGGAGCCGGAGAGGGGCCAGAGGGCACCCTCACCACCAGGGGGCGCGGCCCAGGCCCTGGCCGTGCCCACCTATGGTGAGGCCCCCCTGGTCCACTCTTGATGACGCCCCTTTGCCTATAAAGAGCCTCCCGATGGAAAACCCTAAAACAATCGGCGTTTTTCACAGAACAATTCCGTAGCGCCGCCGCCGTCGAAGACATATTTCAGGGGACAGAAGTCTCTCTTCCGGCACCCTGCCGGGACGGGGAAGTGCCCCCGGAGCCGTCTCCATCGGTCTCCATCACTATCTCCGCCGTCTCCATCGACCTCACCGCCATCTCCATCGCCGTTGCTGCCTCCTATGATGAGGAGGGAGTAGTTCTCCCCCGAGGCTGAGGGCTCTACCGGTAGCTATGTGGTTCACCTCTCTCTCCCATGATGTGATATTTATGTGATCGTGAGCTTTGTATCTAGTTGAATTGGTAGATGCTATTATTCAGATATTATGCTACTCCTGTGCTTTATATTTGTGATCTCCGGAGACACCTTGTATCATGATGTGAAGGTGACAGTGTGCGCATTATGTGTGTCTCTTTTGGTTAACGTCTATATGAATTGTTAGTGTTTGTTGGAACCATCTAGTGTGTTCATGGTGATAGTGTGGGACAATCTAGTTTGGGGAAATATGGACTTTGAGGAGTGCTTCGTAGCCCTACGCATTATTAGTGTTCATTTTCCATTGGAGAATTTTTTTGAGTTGCATATTGATGTTAGTATCTATTGGTTCAATTATGTTACATTTGTTAGGAGTGTGTCCACTCGTGAAAGTATGATCCCTAGGCCTTGTTTCCAAGCATTGCACACTGTTTCCTTTCAGTTTGGTTACATGTTTGCTTGTAGCAAATATTTATTTCAGATTACATTTACTACTTATAATCATCACTATCTCTTCGCCAAACTAGTGCACCTATACATCTGACAAGTGTATTGGGTGTGTTGGGGACACAAGAGACTTTCTGTATCGTAATTGTAGGGTTGGTTGAGAGGGATAGCTTTGACCTCCTCCTCCCTGAGTTTGATAAACCTTGGGTGATCCACTTAAGGGAAACTTGCTGCTGCTCTACAAACCTCTGCACTTGGAGGCCCAATACTGTCTACAAGAATAGACGCGTGCGTAGACATCAAGCTCTTTTTTGGCGCCGTTGTTGGGGAGGTAAGGTAAAAGGTACTCACATTCTTTGGCTACTAAGTCTTTTAGTTGCTGGTGAGTGCTCGAAGTTATTTCCTTTAGATTCTGCAATTATATCTTTTTGTTTCTTGTTTTTATTTTCACTAGTTAGGCTTAATGGAAAACAAAGAGTTCTATAGTATTTTTCCTATGTTAGGATATGAAGTGTTTGAAGAGAAAATTGAAAAACCTTTGGAGTTTAATTTGCATGCTAATAGTGTTGTTAGTATGAATGCTTTGAACACCGTTATTGCTAATGCTATAGAAAAGTCTAAGCTTGGGGAAGCTGGTGTTGTTAAGCATGATATTTTAGTTCCCCAGCTTTAGTGGAGAAAATTTGCTCTGATGATATTTTATCTCCCATATGTGATAATTCTTATGATGCTTGTGCTCCTCATCCTTTTAAAATACCTATGAAAATTGTCGAACGTGAAATAACTGCTCCTCATCCTTCATGACGCTTCTCCAAGTCTTTCTAAAAACTAGTGACTTGGGCCTTGAGCTCTTTGATTTCCTCTACAAGGTTAGTAGTAATACAAGTACTAGAGGAAGTAGAAGCTTCATTGTTAGAGCAACAAGGCATAGCAAGTAATTCATCACAAGATGTAGAAATATTATGCCTAGACAAATTACTAGGACTAGCACATGGTAATATAGCATTTTGGTTCAAAGTAGTGCTAATGTCCAAATGAGGCTCACAAGATGTTTTCTTACTGATACTTGCCTCATGAGCTAACTTTAGCCCATTATAAGAGATTAGGAGATCCCCATGAGAGCCCGAGAGCTTTTCATGGCTTTCCTCCAATTTCTTATAATTGCTTGTTAGCAACTCAAGTTGAGCCCTTAGCTCAACATTCTCCTTTAATATAGATGCTTCACAAGAAGTAGAGTTAGTATCACAAGCATCATTAACAGATTTAGCATTAGCAAGCTCACAAGATTTAATAGATTGAGATAGGGAAGAATTAGTATGCTTCTCTTCGGATAGCTCTTGCTTGAGGAGATTGAATCTCCGTTTCCCCTCATTAACAAGGGAGTGCAATTCCTTAATGGTCTCCTTGTGTTCAAACAAGGTTTCCATTAAGTGTTCGACTTTAGCACGAGCATCATTATTACCATGAAGAGAGGCATACACAATTCCCATCTCATGTAAGAAAGCTTCATTATCATCATCATCATCATCATCATCATCATCACTCTCATCATAAGGAGATGTGTCGGGATTCAAAGTAGTAGTTACCTTTGAACCGCTTGCCATAAGGCACATGTGAACTTGCGTAGATGATGATGGAACATCAATAGAAGCACATTCTTCATTTTCGAGTGTAGGACAAGCTCTTGCGAGATGTCCATACTCGTGGCATTCATAGCATTGCCTTCTCTTGATAGAAACCTTCTTGGTTCTTCTATTGATTTCTTCTTTAATTATGTGACCCAATTTTTTCTTTAATTTCCTCTATATGGTTAGTCATACAACAACTAGAGGAAATAGAGTCATTTTGATCATGGTCACAACTAGAGACAAGCATATCATCACAAAATTTAATCAAGCAAATTTTAGGAGATATGCAAGGACCTTTAACACAAGAATGAGTAAAGAATTTCTTGCAAGAAGTGTTTAGATCCAAACTCTCTACACCAATAGGATTTATAGAAATATAATCATTGGTGCAAAGAACAAGACTACCATCATCATATATGATTTCTTCACTCACCATATCATTACCTTGTGACAAGTCACATGTTGGTGAGGTAGAAGAAATTGACCAATCATCACGACCGGATGTGGAAGCAACTTGGAGCTCTTCATGATGTGAAGGTGAAGAGAGCTCCTTGGGTTCACTTTCAACCTCAAGTGAAATGGACCCACCAAATGACTCTTCTAGCTTGGTCCATATCTCATGAGACGTCTTGCAATTTGAACCCATCAAGCAAACATAAACTATGGAGCTCACAGACAATAAAATTTCATTAGATACTTGAGCTTCAAGATGTAAATTTTTCTCATCCTCAATAGATAGATTTTGAAGATCCATCGGAGGAGAAAAATGTACATCTAGAAATTGCTCTATATTTGGACACAAAGTCCGAAGATTAGAAATCATTCGATTTCTCCATAGCATATAATTTGTGCCATCAAAAATAATTGTGTCATTGTGCACTAAATAACTAGCCGACATCTTTACTCTCAAGGTGGTGAAGCCTAAACAAGGAGAGACCTTGCTCTGATACCAATTGAAAGGATGAGATGTTGCCTAGAGGGGGGTGAATATGCATTTTAAAAAACAATTACGGAATTGGCTTGAAGGAATGCGGAATTAAACTAACGTTTATTTTCTTCAAGCACAAAACCTAAATATGCTAGGCTCAACTAGGTGCACCAACAAAAACTATAGATAAGCAAGATAGCACAAGATATAATTCACGAGTGATAAACAAGATATAAGTACTTCAAGCACGAAGGCTATCACAAGGAAATAAACTCGGGTACAGAGATAACCGAGGCACACGGAGACGAAGATGTATCCCGATGTTCACTTACATAAAGTAAGCTAATCACCGTTGGAGAGATGCGGGTAACCATGAAGGCCCCCAAACTCCACAAAGGCTCACCTTCTTCTCCGAGTCCCCCACGAAGCTAGGGACCCCTTCTTATAGTTAGCTTTTCCTCCACTCCGAAGATGGCAAGCTCCACAACCACTTCACAAATCCCACGAAGGGAAAAACCTGGGCCTCTTCACAATCTTCCACGAAGAGGTCACCGTGGCACCGACCGCCAAGCCAACTAGGAGGTCACCCTCCAAGAGTAACAAGCTCACGGTCTCTCACTCGAACAAATCGTAATGGAGAGCTCAACACTATGCAAGGATGCAAAGCGAGAACAAAAGAGGAAGTGCTCAAATCCTTCTCTCTCAAATCCCACCAAGGCAACAAATGCTATGGAGGAGTTAGAGAGGACGAACAAGGGTGGAGGTCAACCAATGACTCCAACATCTTGATTCAAAGGATTCCCCTCACTTAGAGGAGGAATGATTTGGTGGAGATTGTAGATCAAGATCTCCTCTCTCAAATCCCTCAAAAAGATGCAAGAATCATTGGAGGGAAGAGGGAGTAAGAAAACTCAAGAGGGTCAACAATGGAGGTGTATTTCGTGCTCAAGAACCCTAAAACATTTGGGGAAGAAGACCCCTTTTATAGTCCTTAAAGAAAACTAGCCATTTGGGGCGAAAATGCATTCCCGGTTGAATTCCCGGTTGGACCGGAAATTCCCGGTTGAATTCCCGGTTTAAAACTCGGTCAAAACCAAAAATACAAGAAAACAGTTCTGAAGCTTTTCGGTTGATTTCCGGTTGAATTTCCTGTTCAAACCGAGCTCGGAACCGGCAGAAAATATCCTCACGAAAAATGCGATAACTTTTACATCCGGACTCCGATTTTAGCAAACTTGGGCTTTTTGAAAAGCTAAGAAAAATGTCTATCCAACGAAGATCATAAACCCTAAGAATTAGTGATCTATAAAATAACAAATAAGTAGATGTGAAAACATCCCTTAATAAAAAACCGGTAAAACCTCCAAACTTGAAAACGCGATAAAAGATGCATACGAATTTTATTTTCAATGAACTTGGACTTGTTGGAAAGCTCAAGAACCTCACACAGAGAAACACCAATAAGCAACAAAGTAGGGAGAAGCAAAGTATGCAAAGGATTGAGCTCCCTAAGACGATGTGATCAAGTTACCCAACCGAAAGCCCCTCTTGATAGTGCGGCTATCTATCCTATAACCCGGTCTCCCAACAAACACCTTGAGACTGGTAAAAGGAAAACCTAGCAAGGACAAACCTTTGCCTTGCGCACCCCGCTTGATCTTGATGATGATGCTTCATGCTTCCGTCAAGCCAGAATGCTTCACTTGATCATTGTTTCTTCGTGAAGACTTCCAATATGCTTCCCCATACACCACTATGGGATACCTTCACTAAGGCATGTCATCACAATTCCATTATCACCAAATGGATGATAAGCTTTAAGCATATGATCTTCTCGAGATGCTTATCTTGAAACTTGCACTTCTCAACCTTGATGACAACCACCACTTGATGTCATCCTTTCATGGGATATATGAAATCTCACTACTGATGCATATCCATGACACAATACCTAACCCACATAGACAAATCAAACACACATATGTAATGGGTTAGTTCACAAAGCATAATTGACAAACCATACCATATCACAAGATCGATTGGTCCCATGTGGTATTCCTTATGCTTCATGTGTTGACCAAACTAGAATCCAATCTTTGATCTTTGCCTTGGTCAACCTTGAATCTTCTCATGCTCTATCACAATATCTTGAGCCACATAAAGAATTCTTCATTTGATTGCATGCTCTAGGTATTAGTCAATCATATCTCAACTCATGAGACCATCATGACCTCAACAAAGAGCCATATCTTGAATCCTTCTCATGTAACCAAACTCTCAAGATCTTGAGACTCCTTGGCTTAGCACATAAGCTAGAGCATGGATTACTTGAGTTCTACACAAGAACTACATCTTTATTTCTTCTTCTTGATCATATTGGATTCATCTCTTCTTGTTCAATGATCTTGATGCCAATACTTAAGATATATCATTATCTTCATGGCATCCAAGCCTTGAATCCAACACATGGACTTTAAGCAATTCCTATGAACAATTCCTTCATAAAAAGCTCAATGAGAACATTAGTCCATAGGGATTGTCATTAATTACCAAAAACACACTTAGGGGCAATTGACCCTTACAGTAATTCCTCCAACAACACTAGGGGCACACCCTCTGAGCTTGAAGTCATGCTCAAGGACTTCATCGGTAAGCAAACTGCTTTTAACAAGTCTGTTGAGGAAAAGTTGGGTAAAATTGATATTCTTGCTTCTAAAGTTCATAGCCTTGCTCTTGATGTTGAACTTCTGAAACTAAAAGTGTTGCCTAATGATGTGAAAGAAAGCAATACTTTGAATGCCATCCAAGTTAGAATTGATGAAATGTTAGGATGTTAGCAGAATTGCATGCCAGGTGGGAAAGAGAAGATGACATGGCTAGAGAGATGAAGGTATTTACTATTAACACCTCTAGTGATGTTGTTTCAAATGCTAGCAATCCTCTTACTTTGATTGGTGTAGAGAAAATTCCTACTCCTTGTGCGAAAAAGCCCAAAACTGCAAAAACTTTTTCTACAAAAAGTGCTGAAATTTTTCGGAGTATGGAAGACAATAGCTCTACTTCTTTTAATTATTTTCATGTTTATGGCTGCAACATATCTGAAGTTATTTTGTTCTTGCAAAAGCTTGCTTTGAGTCCTAATGCTAGTTCTATGAATGTTGCTTTTACAAAGCATATTACAAATGCTCTCATAAAAATTAGGGAAGAAAAGTTGAAACAAAAGGTTTCTATTCCCAAGAAGTTTGAAGATGGTTGGGAGCCCATCATTGATATGAATGTTAATGGTTTTGATGGCCATGCTTTATGTGATCTAGGTGCTAGTATTTCTATTATGCCTAGAAAGATTTATGATATGCTTGGTTTACCATCGCTTGAAAAGTGTTATTTTGATGTTCCTCTTACTGATGTTGCTAAGAAGAAACCTTTGGGAAGGATTAATGATGTTATTATTATGGTTAACAATAACCTTTTTCCCATTGATTTCCTTGTAATGGATGTTGAATGCAATGCTCCATGTCCTATTATTTTGGGAAGACCTTTTTTCGAAATGTAGGTGCCATCATTGATATGAAGAAAGGCACCATTAAATATCAATTTCCACTCAAGAAAGGTATGGAACACTTCCCTAGAAGGATGAATAAATTACTTTTTGACTCTATTCTTAGAGCAAATTATGAACTTGATGCTTCATCGCTTGATATTACTTGATTTGCACTTTCTGCGCCTAGCTCAAAGGCGTTAAAGAAAAGCACTCTTGGGAGATAACCCAATGTTTTATTTTTAGTACTTTTTCTTTTATTTGAGTCTTGAAAGTTATTAATACTGTAATGACCTCTCCTTATCATTTTTATTTCGTTTTTGTGCCAAGAAGAACCTCTAATTTGAGGGAGGTAAGATTTGGGGAAGTTGCTATCCTGAAACAGATTTCTGCGCTGCACCGTAAAAATTCGTGAAAATTCTCAGAATATATTTTTGATCTGAAATTTCTTGTTCGCATGCCCCAGGTTATTTCCAAACTTTCATTAGTTTTGCACTTTTCGATTTGAGTAACAGAAGGTCCTCAAAAAAATCGATCTTTGTCAGCTGTTCTGTTTTGACAGATTCTGCCACTATTTGTGTTTGCCTCTCGATCGCTTTCTTTTTGACTTCTTTTGATCACGGAACTTTTGAGGAAGTTGATACAGTAGCTTATGCTTTAATGGTTGTTATGTTTGAGTTTGAAACTGAACCAAAAGGGTAGATTTATTATCATGTTTATACTAATGTTGCTAATAGAATTGTGTGAAGTTTTGTATGAAGGAAGTTTTCAAGTGTAGGGAATGGAGAGTGATGAGATGAGATGAAGTATGGACAAAAGCTCAAGCTTGGGGATGCCCATGTAACCCCAAGAAATATCCAAGAGGTACAAGCGTCAAAGCTTGGGGATGCCCCCGAGGCACCCCTTCTTCATCGGCAAAAATCAGGTCACCTTCCAACACACTATATTTTTATTGCTTCATATTCTATGCGTTTTTCTTGGAGAGTCCTTACTTTTTCTTTCAGTTTTATTTTGTTTTGTTTGCTGCAATAAATGGTTGGACCCCAACAAATTTCTTTTGCAGAAGACATACTTCATTTTTCATTGCCAAGAACACTCTATTTTTCACTCTTATCGTTCAACGAGTGTTCTCTTTTTCTAGTACTGCATTTAGCTTTTGTTTTTCTCCTCGATTTTTGTTCAGATCTTGTTATATATTTGCATCAAAGTGTATTTAGACCACTGGTCTATGTTGATTTTCATCAAAATAGTTGTTTCAAAAAGGTTTGAATGGTGTTGGAAAAGAGAAAAAGTTTCATGCCTATAGTGATACAAATGGGAGCTTGTTTAGATTGCGGCTTAGACTTTTGCATGTCATGCTTGATGTCGTGTTGATAGTATGCTTAGTAGTTTTTGCTGTAGCATGACTTGTCTCAAATGACTGAGATTGCTTAATGATCCTTTGAAAAAATCATGCGTTGTTTTTATTATATGGGAGCATGTTATTGCGGTTTTCTCCTTTGATGCTATATTTGGGTTGACTTGGCGCATGCTTACAACATGTTTGACTCTAATAAAGTCGCCATAAGCCTCTATGATCATTTGGTTTTTGACTTGTGATACCACTTTATGCTTCGGTTAATGATGTTTTGTCATTATGCATGATTATGGCCATTATTGTTCTCTTAGTTGGTCGCTCCCAGTCTTTTGCTAGCCTTCATTTTGTACTGAGTATGAGCTCTACTCGTGCATCCAACTCCCAAAAACCAAGTATTCCAATGTGTCCACCATACATACCTATTAGCAATTTGCTATTCAAAGTACATTCGACTTGCTTTTATATATTCTTCAAATTAAACTCTTTGGTGTTATGTGAAAATTAGTCAGTAAAGCTCTCACGAACTTGACGACACACTTTACTTTTCTCATTTTTAATAATTTTGACATTTGTGGCTCTCTTATGTTGATGTTATGCTTGCAAGTTGTAAGTTGGAAATAAGCCCAGCCATGCCGTCATGGGGCAAGCTTTCAACATTGCACTTTCTTTCATTTAGTTGATATCGTGATCTTTTGTTTATGGATACTTGCAATGTGAAATAAGTTGGGATCTTGTGAGCTCATGGAGGTTGTATATGTGTTAGAGAAACGCCTGGGCCGCTAATCTAAGCCATGCATCATTCATGGTGGAAATTTACAGCATGCCCATAGTGGACATTCGACGACGCATCTCACAATAAAAAGCTATACCAATGGTAAATAAAAGAGATGCCGAGGTGTTCATTGTCTGTTTATCTTGTCATTTTGATGTGGGCTTGTTCCATGTCATCGGGCAAGAGGTACCCCATTGGCGGTTCTCAATGATACATGTATGCTTACAATGACAAGAACTTGCTTAGGACCTAAGTCGAGTAGCATGAGGTTTGGATATTCGTACTTCACGGGACACGAGGTTTTCAACTTATGATTTGTTAAGCATATGCTTCATAATTGTACTCGCATTAACCTTAACCACTCAAGATGCCTATGATGGGGGCAATGAGAGCTCAAAGCTAGTAAGTATCAAAAAAATTGGAGGTTTATAAAACTTGCAATCACTGCTTCCCTCTGCGAAGGGCCTTTCTTTTACTTTTATGTTGAGTCTCCACCTTCTACCTTTATGCACCTTCTAAGAGAGCATAGTTGCCATTCTGAGTTTAATGTGCATAGTCCCAAAGTTTATCATTGATTGATTCATGATTATGGTTTTGCTTGTTCTTAAATTATTTGTATCTGGTCACCCTCTTAAACTTTAAGGTGTCCTATGCATTATATTTTGCTACTCCACGAGGGACAAGCTAAAAACCACTTTGCTATGTTTTTTCTATATGATTTGAACACACACTTGACTTTCAATGTTTCATTACTCATGATCTTTTATTTGTGTTACTTTTCATGTTATAACATGGTTGCTAAGTTTTATTGTCAAGATTATGTCTCTTATGCCCATGTTTTAAGTATTTTGATCTCAGCACTCAATGCTTTACATCGTTGATCAAGATTGTGATGGTGCATGTCACCTCAAAAATTATTGTTTTGTTATCACGTACCTACTCGAGGACGAGCAGGAGTTAAGCTTGGGGATGCTTGATACGTCTCAAACGTATCTATAATTTTTGATGCTCCATGCTAGTTTATACACCATTTTCTTTGTGTTTTGTTACACTTCGTGGCGTTTTTATGCATTTTCTGGAACTAACCTACTAACGAGACGCCATAGTGCCAGTTCCCTGTTTTCTGCTGTTTTTGTGTTTCAGAAAAGCTACACAGGAAATATTATCGGAATTGGACAAAACAAAAGCTGAACCTCCTATTTTTCTAGAACACGAGTCGGAGTCCATAGCAGAGACGGAGGGAGGGCCAGGACCTGGCCACACCCTAGGGCGGCATGGGCCAGGCCCTGGCCGCGCCACCAGGGGGTGAACGCCGTGGTCCACTTTCTGACGCCGCCCTTCCGCCTATATATTCCCCTCGCCGGGAAAACCTAAAGGACCCGATCAATTTTCCACGAAACATACTGCAAGCCACTACCGTCGTCGACGCGAGATTGGGAGGGTCCAAAAGCTCTTCCCGGCACCCTGCCGGAGAGGGGAATCACCACCGGAGGCCTTCTTCATCACCATGGTCGCCTCCGGAGTGATGTGTGAGTAGTCTACCTTGGACTACGGGTCCATAGCAGTAGCTAGATGGTTGTCTTCTCCACCATGTGCTTCATGTTTAGATCTTGTGAGCTGCCTATCATGATCAAGATCATCTTTGTGTAATTCTACATGTTGTATTTGTTGGGATCCGATGAGTATTGGTACTATGTCAAGTTGATGTGCTGAATTATTATCTTTATGTTATCTCTATGTTGTTTATGATCTTGCATGCTCTCCATTGCTAGTAGATATCTTGGCCGAGTAGATGGTAGTGACTCCAAGAGGGGGTATTTATGCTCGATAGTGGGTTCATGCCTCTAGTAATCTGGGGGAGTGACAGAAACCTCTAAGGTTGTAGATGTGCTGTTGCCACTAGGGAGAAAACAACATTCTTGTGTTCAAGGACATTTGCATTATTTACATTATGCACTTTGCTTAATGCAGTTATCTGTTATTCGCAACTTAATACTCAACGGGTGCTCAGATGACACCTCGAGAGTGGATTATTAGTCATAGATGCAGTTGGATTACGGTCTATGTATTTTGTCGTAATGCCCAGAGTGAATCTCATAGTGATCCTCATGACATATGTACGCTATCTTTATTCTATGAATTGCCCAACTGTAATTTTTTTATCCAGCATGTTGTTATTTATCTTATGGAGAGACACCACTAGTGAACTGTGGACCCCGGTCCATTTCTTTTACATTGCTATTACCGTTTTACTTTTACTCGCTTTATTTACATTCTTGCAAACTATTACCTTTTACCACTCGATACGCTTAATCCTTTGTTTACAGCAAACCGGTGAGATTGACAACCTCATCGTAAGTTGGGGCACAGTACTTGGTTGTGTTGTGTGTAGGTTCCACGTTGCTGCTGGTGAAAAGCTACACGCCGACAAGTTTCCTGGCGCCATTGTCCGGAGTGTCGCAAAGCTAGCGGGCATCAACCTTCGGAAGTTTGGTTCTTTCTCCTACTGGTTCGATAAACCTTGGTTTCACAACTGAGGGAAAACTTGCTGCAGTGCTGATCATAACCTTCTCTTGGGGTTTTCCAACAAATTTTCTAGCGTCAACTACATGCTAGCAAAACAGCAATCAAGAAGGCAGGGGCCTTCTTCGGAGGTGGAGGCGCAGGAAACGGCAACGAAGGCTTGCTGGGATTTGACATAGGTTTGACCCTCTCCGATGGCGTGCTTACTCCCATGATGCCCTCTCCAAGGTTCTAATCGCGCGGATGGACGAAGGCTTCGTCGACGAGCTGTGTTTCTTGTTATATTTTCTTGCTTTGTGAAGCTGAACTATCAGCATCTTGTATCTACCATTCGTGGCTTTATTAAGTTAAAGCAGGGCTATGGCCTCCAGTTTAAAAAACGTTCCCCTCCCTCCTACCTTCCTCTTGGTGCCCGGGTGAAAACCCAATTCTTCTCAGAATGGGGGCGACTACGCCTTCGACGTGGTGTCCTTCTTGGAGGCACCGCTTTGGGTGCAGGGGGCAGCGATATGTTGATCCAATTTTGGTTGGTGGCAGTGGCCGGATTCTCTCATGGCGCTTTCCTCGATTTTCGAGCGATGATGCCTTCTTTTGTCCTGTTGTTCCTTCGTGGCACTAGATCACTTACGTTAGATTGGGCGGGCTCCCAGGTCTAGTGGTGGAGTTATTTTGGTGGTGATCGTAGTCGTTCTTGATGGCCTAGCTTGGTCTTGATCCCTAGTATCAATGTCTCTATTTTCCGTTTGAGCTCTAGTGTGAGCGGCTCCGGCCGACGGTGCGGCGCCCTTCGATCTAGGGCGAGGGAGTAGGGGCTCTCTTCGGTTCGTAGACGGATCATGACATTCTTCCTGTTGGAGTATGTGCAGGCTGATCTTTTCAACGATGAGCTCCCTCCAGGTTGCACTATTCTTGTGCGACTCCGCCTGGTGGATGAGGACTTCGGTGTTCAAGCTGTGTGTCTTGTGTACTTTTTGGTTGCTTGTGTGCGTTGTTGTCTTGTAAGCTGAATAGCTGATCCATCAGCATCTTGTATCTTTAGCCGTTCATTACTTTATTAATTTAAAGTCGGGCACTCGTGCCTTATGTTTTTTTTAAAAATGTACCTGTTATGATTGATTGATGACCATGGTACATTGTACTATCCGGTTAAAAAATACATCACCGTGATCACTCCTTTTCTTCTTCTTAGCTTAACGATCACTGCCGATTGGTTGGAGGCTATGGCGAGGTTAAGCTTTTCGAAGGCTTATCCCGGACCGCTGTGGGGCTAACCTGAAAGCAACCTAAGCATTGGAAATTTGGATATGGACAGAACGCATAGAACCGGCCGGGAAAGGCCACTACCAGCCACTCGCGTGCATGTGCATCGGTGGATCTGTGGTGGATGTGGGCATAGCGAAAGCAACGGCCACCATACATCAGGCGACAGGAAGGTGAAGGGAATCGTACGCCTTTTCAGTTTTCACCTTTGCATAATGTCGAAACTTAGATCGAGTTGCTCTTTGCATAATTGGTCTCGCCTATCTTCTCTCCATGAAAAAATCCGAGGGATTTGGCAGCTAGTAAGATCGCTGGATCAGAGATTGGTTTTCATAAATGGGAAGATCGGGAGTATCAGAATTCATCTGCTGGGAGATTGATGCATGGATGCTGGCTGCCTGCAACTGCAGTGTTTTCATACATGCTGGATTACTCGCATAACACGATCTTTCTGCATGGGAGAAAATATCAGCACGTTGACGATTGATTCCGAAGAATTGTTTGCTCGAGGAAATGATACCCAAGAATCATGATTCGCTGCAGGGAATCGAACAACTTGAGGAAGGGGAGATGATGCTACCAACGTGGTTAAACTTGATGTGGACTCAGGATTCGCTCATTCGCACGGTCTCATATTCGCCTGGAAGATTGATTGTGCGTTGGTTTTAATTCATTATGGGTCTTTGTTTTGCAATGTACTCTGTCCAGTGGATGGATGGCCATGCTTGCGTTTGCGTACCCATCGGCTTCAGCTAGCTTGATCGACATGGCGAGTAAAGATCAAGATATCAATGAAAGAAACATCGTGTAATCATGCTTTAAACTCGAACTGTTAAAAGTCTAGCTCCATCCGCATCATTTGATCGATCATACGTACCAGTCATGTCCACATAAATTTTGTCTACATCAAGCAATATTGCAGAAAATGGCTCGACTTGGCCCGAGTTTAAGCCAATGGATATTAAGAAAAGGGGGAGATAGCAAAACATGCTGCCTTATTTCAATTTTGGGTTCTGCTTCGGTACATCTTCCTCCTCTTAAAATTAAACACATCAAAGGCTGGAATCACTCCGTAGCCCTTCGTAACTGAATTATGAAGGGACACCAAGCAATCTCAACCCGTTCCTATGGATGTGCCGGGGCTACATAAGACTCTGAACCTGCCTCCCAATTGTGTTGTTTTCCAAAACTAGATGGGTAATGGTAGAGGCTTTAATTTTCATTTCAACATCATACATCTTTTAAAGATGATTCTAATGATCCCGTTAATTGCTTGTGTATTAATTACCTAAACTGTGATTTGTAGATCACTGCTACACTGGTTAGACAAAGTGTGAAATTCTGATATATGCATTGAATATTGTAGTAAGTTATCTAAGAAAACGTACAATTTCTATTGCCACTCCTACTCTACAGGACACTGGGACATCTGATAACTAATGATAATATGTCAATTTTATGTGGTAATAGTAGGTCATTTGATAATTAGCTCATATTATACTTGTAATAAAATATCATATAATCTTAGACATATTTAATCGAGTATGTGCATCGTAAAAAATCTCATTAAGAATTTATCAAATTAGTAAGTGTCACTATTGTGGGGTCGTAGCGAAGCACGGGCAATATGCTAGTATGTTTAAGTTTGAGGAGATGCGGATTGTATCGAATCAGGCGTCTGAAGTTTTTCTTTCTTTTACTGGACAGTTGGTGCATCTATAAAAACCACTCTAAGTCCTTTAACATATCGAGATGCTCAAATAAGTGATTGTAATTGACCTTGTCCACGGCTAAAATGTTCAGCGTATAAGGTGGCCTCGTTTTGTGCCTCACCGAAGTTTATGGAAGTTTATTTTAAGTCCTAAAAGTTGCTAGAAAGCTGATAAAATTAATTTTAGACTTTTTTTTCAAGATCATGCTCTATAAAGAGAATCGTATCATCAGCGTATTGAAGGATAGGCAGCCCACCATTCACAAGATGCAGAATTACTCCTTTAATTTAGCCATCATTTTTTGTACGCTCAATAATTATGGCTAACATATCCGCCACTATATTAAATAATATGAGTGATAATAGATTGCCTTAGGTTAACCCTTTTTCGTTGAAGTATCTGCCAATGACATCATTGATTTTGATGGCTGCATTACCTCCAAAAACAAAGTTATGGTCACTCACGAGAAAAACCTTTCATTCTACGTATTTTTTTCAATGAGAAAAATTTGAATCTATTATAGAGATTCATAAGAGGTATAAAGCACTCTAAATATAATAAGAATTATATTGAGGTCCTTAAACCAACTAATGACCACACCATCGTTAGAGCGAGCCGTCGACACGCCGCTATCGCTGCTCAACTACTGGAGCCGGCCTGACATTGTTCTTGAAAGTCAGGAAGTCGTTGTTCACGTGACCCTAAGTACGAGTTCCCTAGAGCCGAAGTCGTCACCATTGAACCCTTGAATTGATCCGAATCTTTTGACACAAAACTTGTAACACATGTAGACTCAACGAGATCCACCACTCTATGGGAGTAGCGACCAGATTATTCCCCTCCCTCCTCACCACCAATGGTGAGATTGCTGCCAACAAGGTGGAGGAGGCAAGAACACCTTATTCTTGTCCCGTAGAGCTTGACTATAGCCACCATATCATCGCTGCCGATTGACCATTCTCAAACTTTAGGGAGCCTAGTAAAGAGCCGAGCACAGGTTTGAGATTCCCACCTCCTCTCTCCGCCGAAGCAGCAAGCAGAGGAGGTGGGGACCCGTCAATTCTCGGTCCTAGACGATGAAGACAAGATAGATGGCAGCGACAATGACCTAGTGTTACCCTAGCAGCCACCTCTTTTTGTGCCATTCCGAGACTCTGTTGGGGGAGTACCACTCTTTCTCAAAGTCGTTATTTAAAATTACCCTATTTAACTTTTTCTAATGTAATTTGTGGACGGTTTCGTGCAGAGTAACTACTCAAACTGATCAAAACTAAGAACAGACTCTGCAAATGCTTAGGGATCAAACATAAAATAGATTCTGCACCTGCTTTTGGAAACCTAGTATTATGTGTTGCCATTTTACGAGGAAAAAATAGGGAGGGAACTATGGCAATTTAGACAAAAATAACCTAAACATCAAACAAATTTAAAAAATAAACCTCTGGCAAAAATGTTTCACCGATCTAACCCTTTTTTGCCGCGCCGTTCATGGTGGCGCGGCAGAAGGTGGTGCAACGCCACTCTGTCTGGCGCGGCAGGGGCTGCCACGTCGGCACAGGCTGCCAGGCGGGGCCCATGGTGCGTAGTGCGGCGCCACGGCTAGTGGCGCGGCACGGTGTCTTGCGGCGCCCTTGAGAGTGGCGCGGCACATTAGGGTTAGATTGACCCGTCCCGGCCCGACCCAGCCTCCTCCTCCCACTTCCTCTCCTTACCTCTTTGCTGTGAGACCAATGGCGGCGGCGGCGGATCTCCCTCTCCCCCTTCTCTAATCCTTGATCTAAATCAAAGGATCTAGTCTTCAATCTCTTCTACAAGGTAATCTCCTTCAATTCCCTTTATTTTCATCCAAATGAATGCTCTCAAACCCTAGATCCCAACAATTTCGAATTTGGGTGCTTGTTATTGGTAGCAATTTATGTTGCTTGTTATTGGTAGTAATTTTAGATTACTTGTGATGTGCAATTTGTGTGCTTCATAATATATATGAAATGAGTAGGTTGGCTTATGTGCATATGTATGAAATTAGTAGGTTGGCTTATGTGCATATGTGCATATGTATGAATTGTATAGTTGTAGATGAATTGTTGTAGATGAATTGTATGACTTATGTGCATATGTGCTCACATATTTGCTTTTTTTGTGAATTAATTTTAGATTAATGTTTTTCTTGTATGACTCATGCATATATGCTCACATGTTAGTTGGAATTTGTTAGTGTATATGCAATTAGTTGGTTGGCTATATGCTCACATTATAGTTGGATTATATAGGATGGAGGAGTTAATCAATGAAAACATTTTCGAGGATGAAGTTGATGTTCGTCACCGTGCCTATATGATGACCAAGAAGAAGATGGTAATTAAAAAACCAATTACTCAATGTAACATTGGTATGCTTGAATTGATATGTGATAGCTTGTGTTTGTGCAGGTTCTTGGACCATTGCGACTTAGGTACCACCAGATGTCGTCAACGCCGATGAACTACGATGATCGGTACACCCCGTACATCTAGAATCTTGGGCTTCTACTGTTCATCCATATGGTCACCCGGTCGACACCTCACATGAATCCTGCCGCGATCACCGCGCTTGTCGACCGGTGGAGGCCGGAGACCCACAGCTTTCACCTCTGGACCGGCGAGATGACGGTCACGCTAGAGGACATGGCGATGATACTTGCGCTCCCCATCGAGGGGATTCCACTTTGTATCGATACATCCTGGGATGATTGGCGCGGGAAGATGGTAGATCTTATTGGGAAGTGCCCCGGGGATACTCTCAACAAGGAAGGAGTAAAGTTGAGGGTCGCCGCTGGGGCTACTTTCAAATGGATCTCAGATAACTTCAATACCTGCCCTGAGGATGCCGATGAGGATGTCGTCAAGATGTACGCTCGCGTGTACGTGTGGTATGTTATCACACGGACTCTGTTCAATGACGCTAGTGGCAAGACCGTGCACTGGCATTGGCTGAAGGCGCTCACCGTTATGGATAAGAAGTGGAGCTGGGGCACTGCAGCTTTGACTTGGTTGTACCGTCAGGTAATGAGTTGTTTTGTCCACTCCGTACATTTGCTCTCCATTTTGGCTACATTCTTGTTATTGATGTTTGCTTTCATACCATGTGCAGCTTGACGAGGCTTGTTGTAGGACAGTGAGGGACTCTTGTATTGGTGGTCTGCTGCTTCTTCTTTCGGTTTGGAGTTGGGAACGCTTCCCTGTTGGACGGCCGAAACTATCTCCTCGGAATGACTATGAGGATGGTAACAACAACTACCGGCTTCCCACATGGGCTTATTATTGGGACGTCCATTCTGAGTTTACTTCTGACCCACAATTAGCGTATCAAGCATATACCAACGAGTTTGACAACCTTGTCCCTGAGCAGGTAAAAAACTCTATTCCCTCACTCTCTCGTTTACGATTTGTAGGATCTTTATTATTGCATGTTTTAGGTGGAATGGCAACCATATGGTCGTGGAAATTCTTTCAGTGACGCTGCCTTCCAACTTAACCCGAGTTGCACGGCGGAAAGAAATCTTTGGTATATGCGTTGCCCGTTGATATGCATGTGGGCTGTTGAGTTTCACTTGACGCAGCGGGTTATGCGGCAGTTTGGTTTATTTCAAGAGCACCCGCCGATATATGAGGACACGGATTGTATGCTTCACCGGTATGAATCCTATTTATATCATTCCACCATTTTATAATGTACTTCTTGTGTGTTGACAGTGTGCTATTTTAATATGCAGCTATGACAGGATCAAACATAGGAAGACGGATTGGCACAATATTCACAGGAAGCATGTGAGGACGTTTGAACAATGTGTGGCGGAGGCTAAGCGGGCAAAAGGAATTCGAGCGGGTCCTCATTCTGATGTTGCTTTCAGTTCACGTGCGCGCTTCATCTCCTCATACCTCATCGCTTCCCTCCGTAGTTCCCACCTCCTTTCCCGCTCCGCTGCCTCTTTTTCAGCTTCCTCTTTCATCTTTCTCTTTCTTTCTTCCACTTTCTTGGCTGCATCCTGTTCCTTCACTCTCCTCCAAGCCTCATTGGAAACATCTTCGTCCTCCTTGTGACCTTGAGTTGAGCTATGTCCCGTCCCCCTCACCTTCCTCTCCCTCTCCCTCTCTACTTCCATCTTGCTTAGCTTATCATAGGCTCTCTTCATTACCTCGTCGTACTCACAAATGCTCTTTATTACCCCCTCCGCAAGCTCCTTTTGACGTTGCTCTTCTCTTTCTCTCCTCATTCTTTCCTCATGAATCCTCAATTGTTGCTCTTCTTCCATCCTCATTTGTGTTGCCTCTTTCTTCTTCCTCTCGGCCGCATCCATCTCCATGACCTTCCTCCAAGACTCATTGAAGGTCTGATCGCCCTCCTTGTTGGCTTGACTCCCCGCCATACCTACAATAAGAGTGGAGATAAAAGTTAGTAAACACAATTTACAAAATGTTTTCTCAAATTTACAAATTGTAGAGCACAAAATAGAGGTACATACGGAAATGGTCCTTGTAGATATCCTATCATACTAGTTCGATTTACACCACCACGGACTCCTCTAAGACCTAGTTGTCTTCCTCTTTGTTGCCTAGGATTACGATAGCTTGGACCACCTCGGTGACTAGGACCACTTTGTTGGCTTGTAACACTATGTTGGGTAGTCCTTTGTTGGCTTGGACCATCTTGGTGGCTTGGACACGTTTGTTGGCTACTCCTTTGTTGGCTTGGACCATCTTGGTGGCTTGGACCACTTTGTTGGCTACTCCTTTGTTGACTTGGACCATATTGGTGGCTTGGACCACCTTGTTGGCTACTCATGGGTTGGCTTGTGTTTGGGTCATTTCTCTTTGTTCTTTTCCTTTGGGTACATGTCCTAGCATTGTGTCCATTACCATTACACTTTCCGCAACGAGATCTATCACATGGCTCTTGAAATTGGTCATTTCCAGATTCTCGCGCACCACCACGACCCCATCCATCCATGTCGCCTGATGTCTACGCACGCGTCTGTTCTTGAAGACAGTGTTGGGCCTCCAAGTGCAGAGGTTTGTAGAGCAGTAGCAAGTTTCCCTTAAGTGGATCACCCAAGGTTTATCGAACTCAGGGAGGAAGAGGTCAAAGCTATCCCTCTCAAACAACCCTGCAATTACGATACAGAAAGTCTCTTGTGTCCCCAACACACCCAATACACTTATCAGATGTATAGGTGCACTAGTTCGGCGAAGAGATAGTGAAATACAAGTGGTATAGATGATTATAAGTAGTAACTGTGATATGAAATAAGTATCGCTGCGAGCAAACATGTAACAAAACAGGAAGTAAATGGTGTGCAATGCTTAGAAACAAGGCCTAGGGATCATACTTTCACTAGTGGACACACTCCCAACAAATATAACATAATTGAACAAATAAATAACTTCTCTTCACTATGGTACTCTGAATTACTCTCCTATTGAATAACACTAATCATTGCGTAGGGCTACGAAGCACTCCTCAAAGTTCATCAAGTACTTGACAAACACCACTCATAGAGATATCCAAATCAAATCACAACTCAAGATAAATGTTATTGCAACTTAGACCAAGTACTAAGACGGTGCACACACTGTCAACATTACACCATGAAATGAGGAATAGATCACTTCAATACTATCATAGCGATAATTATTCTCATAATCCATAAGAGATCACAATCGTAGCCTAGACCAAGTACCACCATGATGCACGCACTGTCACCGTTACACCATGGCAGGAGGAATAGATTACTTTAATAACACACTAGAGTACACATAATGAAGAAGAGTAACATCTACTTATTCAACATAATACAAAGCTCACGATCACATAAAGATCACATCATGGGAGAGAGAGGTGAACCACATAGCTACCGATAGAGCCCTCAGCCCCGGGGATGAACTACTCCCTCCTCATCATAGGAGACAACAAGGTTGATGGAGATGGTGGTGAGGTCGATGGAGACGGCGGAGACGGCGATGGAGACCGATGGAGATGGCTCCGGGGGCACTTCCCCGTCCCGGCAGGGTGCCGGAACAGAGACTTCTGTCCCCCAAAATTCGTCGACGGCGGCGGCGGAGCTGCGGAACTGCTTCTGGAAAATTGCCGACCCTTTTAGGGTTTTCCGTCCCGAGGCTTTATATAGGCGAAGGGGCGTCGTCAGGAGTGGCCCCAGGCCTCCTCACACCTAGGCGGCGCGGCCAGGGCATGGGCCGCGCCGGCCTAGTGTGATGCTGGCCTGTGGCCCCTCTCCTTCGCCTCTTCGGATCTCTGGAAGCTTCCGGGAAAAATAAGACTTTAGGAACTTGTTTCGTCCAATTCTGAGAATATTTCCTGTGTAGCTTTTCTGAAACACAAAAACAGCAGAAAACAGGGAACTGGCACTGTGGCATCTTGTCAATAGGTTAGTTCCGGAAATCGCATAAAAGTGCCATGAAGTGTAACGAAACGCAAGGCAAATGGTGTAAAAACAAGCATGGAGCATCAAAAATTATAGATATGTTTGAGACGTATCAGCATCCCCAAGCTTAACTCCTGCTCGTCCTCGAGTAGGTAAGTGATAACAAAAGAAATAATTTTTGAGGTGACATGCACCTACACAATCTTGATCATATATGTAAGCATTTGTGAGCTAGGATCATAAGAACTGAAAACATGGGCATGAAAGACATAATCTTGATAATAGAAACTTAGTGACAAGGGTATAGTTAGTAGAGCCCGTATATTGAGTACCCCTGAGGCCCGTTAAGCTAGGCCCGATTGTAATGATAGCCGAATACGAGTTCTTACCGTATGTCGATATTGTAATCTGTATCGGACCCTACCCGATCCTCGAGACCTGGCCATCTATATATAGGGGCCAGGAGGGGACGGTGTAGGCCAGATTGAAAGCAAGCCAGGTTGAATACCCAAGTTTACTTTCGACACACACCTATTTTGACTAACTTTACCTTCGAGTTCATCCAACGCCCTATCTCCCCGATCCTAAGTCCTTCATCTAGGACATTTGTCGAGTTAACCCCTCGTCAATTGGCGCCGACCGTGGGGAACTTGGGCGTTGGAGTCATGAATTCGACGGCTTTTTCGCTTTTAGCCAACAGCAGTTCAGAATTCGACGGAAGTCAAGAGATGGAGTTAACAATTGGAAGTTTGAGCATCCTCATCGGGCCGTCGGGTTGATCTCGCCTCTCGGATTCGACGAAACCAGGTCCGTCGGCGAGCAAGCCTGAAACAGAGGAAACGTTGGAATCATCAGAAGGCTCTTCCAGCGAGGTAAACTCGCCAGTCAGTTTAGAAAAAGCACCAATCGCAGAAGGCGACAAAATTCAGGAAAATTTCGACTCAGGAGAAAGAGCGTGTCAAACGCACAACAACGCAAAGGACTTCACCGCGGGAAGCAGCGGCGTCTCCAAAGTACATCAGCTATGCGTCATTATCACTGAAGCAGAAGAAGAAAACAACAGCGAGGGAAGTAAAAAGTTCGACAGGCAAGTCGACAAAATAAAAGAACACAACAAAAAGGAAAAGGAGAAAGTACACGTCTTGGCTGGCGAATGGAGAATGATCAAATCAGCTATCAATGATGGTACAGAAGTACCCGAAGGATCGAGAAGAGAAGTTCCAATGGGATATCAGTATGCATTATACCAACACAGGAAGAAACTAAGGGAGGAAAGAGACATGGTTTTTCAAGACAATAACAGTATATCAAGGGAGGAATACTGGGAAGACTATAGTGAAGATTCAGAGTACAACAGAGAAAGGCGCGGAGACCCAAAACACAACAGGGGGGCGACAGCACACAGCAGAGAAGAAAGGTACCCAAGGAGCCCTACCCCACAGCTAGAAGAGGAGGAAGATGACTTGGTACAAGAAACGCCAGAAGCAGCGTTAATAGCAGCACAGGCGTATTTACTAACTACAAGGCTAGAACCCGGGGATCCGCGAGAAGATATGCACCAAGCCGCGATACGAAGCCTCGGAATAGTGGAAAGCAAGATCAGGGAAAAAGGCCCAGAGACGAAGTTGACAAGTTACAAGAAAAATCAAAAGGCGAAGTTCAGATACAACTTCACAGATAACGAGTATAGAGAGTCATCAGAAGAGGAAATGCAACATAAGAGGAAGGAGGACGCAAGAAATATAATAGTGCAAGCTCGAGTAAATAAATCACGCCACGCCTGGAGAGAAGAGAATTATGAAGACGACGATAAAGAGATGGGCGCGTTATGCTTTACCCGCAGGGTTCGCAAAACGCGGGTACCCAAAGGATTCAAATTGCCACATGACCAGCATCGTATTATTTGCAGGCAGTACAGATATTAGGGGGAACAAAAGCGACTGCAATGCAAAGTTTATAGCTACACCTCACCGGCGCAGCACGGTCCTGGTTGAATACCCTACCCAACGAATCCATTGGAAGTTGGGGAGAACTCAAAAGTCAATTCGCAAGAAATTTTCGCTCAACATACAAGCGCCCAGCATCACTAGAGGAAGTCAAGGCGTGTGTGCAAAGGAAATGCGAAACTCTACGTTCTTACATACAACGCTGGAGTGTAATCAAAAACTCAGCAGAGGACGTCTCCGACGAGCGAGCAATAGACGCCTTTACGGCCGGACTTCGTCGCTCAGATCTCGTGGAAGAAATCGGAAGAGCAAGACCTACGACAGTAGCTGAGCTAATGGAACAAGCCAACAAATTCGCTGATGGAGAGGACGCATATAATAACAAAAGAGGACGTTCACCAGAAGTCGACAGAATAAGTAGACAGAGGAGACGACACCGCAGCCGGGATAACCAAGGAAGGCAAAATCAGGTAGCCGCGGGCTACATAGCAGAAGAAGAGGAAGGGTATGAAAATAGGAGGTTTCAGGCAAAAGGAGTAGAAAAATCGAGATACTCTGGTCCTTCGGCCGAGGATATGCTATATGGACCTTGTCGAATCCACTACGCATACCTTGACGGGAAAAGAGTCTCAAATCACCAGATGAAGGATTGCAGAACATTTCTAAGGCTGCAAAGCGCCATGGGCTCAAGCCAAGGAGGGTGGCAAGGAGAAAAACACAGAAGTCAAGGATATCAAATGCAAAGGCTAGTAAGGCACCTAGAGTCAAAAGTTTACATATCAGCTATGATTCCACCGGTGCCCAAGTCAAAGAAAGAGCGAAAGAGTATATCCAGGCAAGTAAACCTAGCAATATCGTCACCACCAGCTACCACAGAGTACCTACGGTGGTCAGATCAACCAGTTAAGTTCAGTAGAGCAGATCACCCGAGGAAAGTTCCCAGGCCAGGCCACTCGCCTATGGTTTTAAAGGCGCAAATAGGAGGGTACGACATCGGAAGAGTGTTCATGGATACAGGGAGTGGCATAAACTTAATATATGCTAGAACCCTAAAGGCAATGTGCATCTCGCTGTCGAGTCTGAAGCCAACAGATTGCTCCTTCCATGGAATAGTACCAGGAGCCACAAACTACCCTTTGGGAAGAATAGAACTCGATGTCTGCTTTGGCAGTAGCAGCAACTACCGCAGAGAGAAGCTGGAATTCGAAGTTATGGACTGGCCGTCACAATACCACGCGATCCTGGGGCGCCCAGCATTTGCAAAATTCATGGTAGTACCTCATTACGCGTATCTTACGTTAAAAATCTCAGGACCCAAAGGAACAATTACAGTACAGGGGAGCTTTGAAGTAGCCAACACATGTGACAGAGAATTCAATAGGATGGCGCAAACTTTTGGCATGACAGCAGAATATGAGAGGCTAAAAGGAGATACGGATCATAATGTTCTACCCGACGTTGGACGATCCCTGCCAGATCAGGCTTTCAACACAACCCAGGACTCGAAAAAGATCCAGGTCCACCCTACAGATCCAAGCAAGACAACATCAATTGCAGTGAACTTGGATCCCGCATAGGAAAGCGCGCTCGTCGAGTTCCTCCGTGAGCGCTGGGAAATCTTCGCCTGGTGTCAATCAGACATGCCAGGGGTTCCCAGGGAACTCATCGAGCACGCATTAAATGTAGATCCCAAGGCAAAGCCAGTCAAGCAACCATTGCGACGATTTGATGAACCTAAAAGGAAGGCGATAGCATCAGAATTGCACAGGCTAGAAAATGCCGGATTTATCAGAGAAATCAAAACTTTGAGTTGGGTGTCGAACCCAGTCATCGTACCCAAGAAGAACACAGACGTACAAAGAGTATGTGTCGACTACAGATCTCTCAATAAGCATTGTCCAAAGGATCCCTTCCCTCTACCCCGCATTGATCAGATAATCGATCCAACAGCGGGATGCGCGAGGCTTTCCTTTTTGGACGCGTATTCTGGATACAATCAGATCAAATTGAAGAAAGAGGACGAAGAAAAGACGGCCTTCATCACACCATACGGAGTGTTTTGTTACCAAGTAATGCCGTTCGGACTAAAAAATGCAGGAGCAACTTATCAACGGATGATGCAAAACTGCCTCGGAAGCCAAATAGGACGCAACATCCAAGTCTACATTGATGATGTGGTCATTACTACAAGAGAGGAGCAATCTTTAATCAGCGACTTGGCAGAAACCTTTGACAACCTGAGCAGGTATAAGCTTAAGCTTAACCCGACAAAATGTTCCTTCGGCGTATCAGCAGGACAACTGTTGGGGTTCCTGGTGTCAGCACGAGGAATAGAGGCAAACCCAGAGAAGATTCAAGCAATTTTAACAATGGGAAAACCCACGAAACTACACGACGTCCAGAAACTTGCAGGACGCGTCGCGGCGTTAAGTCGTTTCGTTGCCCGATTGGGAGAAAAAGCGCTTCCTTTCTATGCACTTATGAAAAAGTCAGATGATAAATTTGAATGGACAGAAGAAGCAGACACGGCTTTTGCACAACTGAAAAAAGTGCTTTCCACTCCGCCAGTGCTGGTCGCACCAAAAGAGAAAGAACCACTACTACTCTACATCGCCGCAACCCACCAGGTGGTAAGCACAGTACTAGTAGTCGAAAGAAGTGAAGAAGGGAAAGCCCACGGCGTCCAGAGGCCGGTATATTTCATTAGTGAAGTGTTATCTCCGACGAAACAGAGGTACCCGCATTATCAGAAACTTGCATATAGTGTTTTCACAACTGCACGAAAACTGCGACAGTACTTCGCGGTGCACCCAATTATAGTTGTCAATGCAGCGCCACTGTCGAACATCTTGAACAATCCTTCAGCAACAGGACATGTCTCCTTGTGGGGAATCAAGTTATCTCCCATGGACATCATGTACGAAAAAAGGAAGGCGATTAAGTCGCAAGTCTTGCCTAATTTTACGGCAGAATGGCTAGAGCTGCAGAGCACGGGACCACCAGATTTATCGAGTGTCTGGACAATGTACTTCGACGGCTCCAAAAGAGTACAAGGCGCAGGCGCGGGAGTAGTCTTGATATCGCCGCATGGCGACAAACTAAAGTACGTCTTAAGGATGAGTTTTCCGCAGGCTTCTAACAATGAAGCAGAATATGAGGCTCTATTACATGGAATGAAGATGGCCAAAGCATGTGGAGCAACTCGACTAAAAATATTTGGGGATTCAAACCTTGTTGTCCAGCAAGTTATGAATAGGTGCGACACAATCAATGATAACATGATGGCCTACAAGAACTTGTATCATTATCTCGAAGGAACATTTGATGGATGCGAAGTCTCGCATATCTGTAGAAATAGCAATGAAGAAGCCGACACCTTAGCAAATATCGGGTCCCAGTGTTTACCCGTGCCATCTGGAGTATTCTGGGAGGAAATAATGGAAAGGTCAATAAAAAGTGTCAAAAGTTCGACTACTGCAGCAGGCTCGGGGGCTACGTCGGAACCAGAGGAGGTCATGATGATAGAAGAAACTTGGATGCAGCCATATCTTGCATACATGATAAATAAACAATTACCAGAAGACCCAGTGGAAGCCAAGAGGATAACTCGACGATCGAAAGCGTTTGTCGTGTTGCAGGGGAAATTATACAAGAAGAGTATTACCGGCGTTTTGCAGCGTTGTGTAACGCCTCAGGAAGGACAAACAATACTAAAAGATATACACGGCGGAGTGTGTGGCCATCATGCTAGCAGCAGAGCAATAGCAGCAAAAGCTTTCCGAGCAGGATTTTATTGGCTAACAGCCATCGAAGACGCGAAAGATATAGTTCGCAAGTGCGAGGCATGTCAAAGATTTGCATCTAGACCGCATGCACCAGCAGCAGAGCTGCAAACAATACCATTGTCCTGGCCCTTTGCGCAATGGGGCCTCGACATGGTGGGAAAGTTGCACAAATCCTGTCCAGGAGGGCATGTTTACATGCTAGTGGCAGTCGATAAATTTACCAAGTGGGTGGAAGCGGCCCCGGTAACAACTCAAGATTCGATAGCAGCAATCAACTTCATCAAGTCGATAGTATTCCGTTTTGGTGTACCATATAGCATCATCACAGACAACGGGACAAACTTCACTTCAAAGGAATTCAAGAATTATTGCGAAGGACTAGGGATCAAGCTCAAATTCGCTTCTGTGGCACACCCGAAGACAAATGGGCAAGTCGAAAAAGCCAATGGCCTAATATGTAGTGGGATAAAAAAGAGGCTCTTAGCACCTCTCGAGAAAGCCAAGAGCGCTTGGGTGGAAGAATTGCCCTCCGTTCTTTGGAGCCTCAGAACTACGCCTAACGCAGCAACTCAAGAAACTCCTTTCTTCCTGGTCCATGGCGCAGAAGCCGTGCTTCCAGTCGAAGTTACACACGAAGCCCCAAGAGTGACGGCATACGACGAGACAACATCAACAGAAGCATTGCAAAATGATGTTGATGCGCTAGATGAAGCAAGAGATAAGGCCCTGGAAAGAGCAACGCAGTATCAACAGAGTCTACGAAACTATCACAGCAGTCGAGTTCGTCCGCGATCCTTCGTGGTGGGAGACCTAGTTTTGCGGCTCAGGCAAGACAGCCATGGCAAGTTGGAGTCCCCTTGGGTGGGACCTTACATCGTCACAGAAGTAATACCTGGAGGAGCATATCGACTACAAGACAAGAAGACAGGGAAAGATGAGAGCAACCCATGGAATGCAGAGCAGTTACGGCATTTTTACGCGTAGAATAAATCTAGTGGTATCAGTAAACTCGAGTTAACCTTCTGAACCCAGAACATGAGGCCACAGGTCGGGCTCTTTGGGTTGAACTCGACAAAATTGTACAAATATTTTTACTTCTCCGCTCGGGGGCTTCAGCCCTCGGGTCGTACGAAAGGAATTTTTATCGCGACTTGGAGATCTTTTTCACCATAAGGTTGTGCAGACAACCCGATAAATATTCAAACAACTTGGTTCACAAAAGAACCCGATATTCTTCATATCAATTGGTTCGCAAAGAACCTGATATATGGAAAGCATACCTCAGAACAATGACTTGTTTTCATGGTGCTAGTAAAAACATCAAAACAGAGTACGAATATTTATTACAGATAACATGGCAGCAAAGACATTATCAAGCGAAACAGCTCCTAATGGAAGTGGACTTCAGCTTCGTACTTCTTCTGGCACTAGGTGCCGTCATAGATCTTCACGTCAAAATTCGACGTGCCGATGTGGAAGTCGAAGGCCATGAAGAAGCCTTGGTGGATGTCGTGGTCTTCTGCAAACTGCGACCAGCCACCCTTCAAGTACTGCTCGCCGTCGCTATCATACCAAACCTCTACCTCGTATGGAGTCCCACTGCCAGATTGTTCGCGGAGAACCGCTTCTCGCAGTTCTCGCCCATCCATGAACTTGGTAAAATTCAGCGGCAGGCGCTAAATCTCACGGCACTGCGCCATGGCAATGCAGAAAAAGGAAAAGATTCTGGGAGGAGCGGTAGGAGCAGCGAGAGCAGCAGGAGGAGGAGTGCTTGAACCTGGGGTAGCGCTAGTCACCTTGGGCTTGTTCTTGCTACCAGGTGGACGGCCGGGGCGGCGTTTAACCGGGGCGGCCGATGATGATCCTACGGTGGCCGGAGTTGTTTTCTTTTTGCTCCCATGAGGGCGGCCCCGACCTCGCGGCGCCCCCAGAGAGCCAAGGTTCAAACGAGAACCATCTGCATCAGCCATGTGGACGAGGAAGAAGGCTAAAAACCCTAGATGACAAGAGAAGATGATGCGGCGGAGGAGAAATCTGATTAGGGTTTTTTACCCTTGCCAGAAGGTGCTTAATTTATAAGTACGTATTACTGGGCCTTCGTGATAAGCAAAGCCCATAAGTGTATTCTACAAAAGAGTTAAAATTCTGCACGTAGCAGACGATAAGTACCAAAGAAGAAAAATAAGAAGGGGCGAGTGTGGTTGTACGATATACAAGACCTCGCCTTGCGCTCGGGGGCTTGTAAACAGGAGATATTACAAGAAAGAAGATGAATTGAATTTTGAGCCTATGCTCGACTACAAGTATTCAAACATAGCCTCGGGGGTTACTCCCATCGGGAGCGCTGAGCGCGCACCCGATAGAGGATAAGATAATCAATGGTGGAGATGAAGAAAGATTATCATGTGAACTTCGACTACATAGTCGACCAAATATAGAGAGACTACTCCCATCGGGAGGGAATTGGAAGAAGTTAATTTAAGTTCGAAATTCTCTAATTTTATCAGTCAAAACTTGGCTGCGACATAAGATTCTCGAGTTGCGTTATCGCAACGAAACTCGAATGCCGTGATTTATCACGAAAGTAAGACCCCGGGATCCATCTTGTGTGGCCTGGTATACGCACATGGATGCGCTCTGCTGGTATGTATCCGTGTCTACGACGCGAAGAAAATCCTGGTGGACGCATTGGGTACCCTGAGAATCACTGGGATTCATTCTTTGTAAGTCCTAAATGCGGCAAAAGAGTGGGTTTGACCGGTATCCCGAATTCAAGTCCAAGGGGATTGAATTTGAAGTAGGTGACAAGTGTCTGTTCTGGCAGTTAACTGACCTCTTGATCCGTCAGAGATGTCAGGCTTGTTCATCAAAACCCCTTGCGAAACATTATCATGAAAATAAGTCAAAAGACCAAGTCGAAGATTTGAAGATAAGAAGAAGTCGAAGAATTGATCAAGTCGAAGATATAAAGATTAGAGATTCAACCCGAATCTGCAATTCTGGTAGAATCTCAGGGGCTACTGACAAGGGTATAGTTAGTAGAGCCCGTATATTGAGTGCCCCTGAGGCCCGTTAAGCTAGGCCCGATTGTAATGATAGTCGAATACGAGTTCTTACCGTATGTCGATATTGTAATCTGTATCGGACCCTACCCGATCCTCGAGACCTGGCCATCTATATATAGGGGCCAGGAGGGGACGGTGTTGGCCAGATTGAAAGCAAGCCAGGTTGAATACCCAAGTTTACTTTCGACACACACCTATTTTGACTAACTTTACCTTCGAGTTCATCCAACGCCCTATCTCCCCGATCCTAAGTCCTTCATCTAGGACATTTGTCGAGTTAACCCCTCGTCACTTAGCAACCATGTTATAACATGAAAATGAACACAAACAAAAGATCATGAAAATGAAACAATGAAAGTCAAACATGTGTTCAAATCATATGAAAAACATACAAATGGTTTTCAGCTTGTCCTTCATGGAGAGCAAAACATAAATGCATAGGACACCTTCAAGTTTAAGAGGGCGACTAGATACAAATAATTTAAGAACAAGTGAAACCAACAATATGAATCAATGAATGAAAACTTTGGGACAATGCACATTATACTAAGAATGACAACTATGCTCTCTTAATGGTGCATAAAGATAGAAGGTGGTGACTCAACATAAAAGTAAAAGAAAGGCCCTTCGCAGAGGGAAGCAGTGATTAAACATGTGCTAGAGCTTTTCATTCGTAAAACAGAGAGATAAAAATTGGTTTTGAGAGGTGGTTGTCTTTGTCAACGACTGGCAATGGGGTTCTTACTATCTTCCATACAAAAATGAAGCAAGTTTTTGAGAGAGAGATTGGCACTTTTGTGTTCTTTTTATAAAGCTTGGCACTCCTCCCAACCTTTTTTCCTTTCTCAAACCATGGCTAACCGATTCCATCGGGTGCCCACCAACATTCACATTCCATGGAAGAGTGCCTTTTTTTCTTTCTTTTTTTTCTTTTTTTTTCTTTTTGGAATAAGCAATATGGAAGATAGCAAATCCGACCACTACGTCCCCATGAGCTGAAAACAGTGTCACAAAATGAGAAGTTTTTTGAAGTTTTTTTGAAAAGTAGCACATGAAAATTTACTTGGAATGGCTTGCAAATACCATGCATAGGAATTTATAGTGGACACAATGGCAAACTTGGTTTTTAGGAGTTGGATGCACGAGTAGAGCTCATACTCAGTACAAAATGAGGGCTAGCAAAAGACTGGGAGCGACCAACTAAGAGAGCAATAACGGCCATAATCATGCAAAGTGACAAAGCAACATTAAAAGAAGCATAAGATGGCATCAAAAGTCAAAAACTAAATGATCATAGAGGCTATAAGCGACTTATTTTTGTAGTCAACATGGTGTAAGCATGTGCCAAGTCAACCCAAATAAAGCATCAAAGGAGAAAACCAAATTAATGCTTCCAAATAATATAAACAACGCATGATTTTTTCAAAGGCTCATTAAGCAATCTCAGTTATTTGAGACAAGTCATGCTACAGCAATACCACTAAGCATACTATCAAAAATACATCAAGCACGACATGAAAAAGCCTAGGCCGCAGTCTACACAAGCTCCTTCTTGTACCACTTTTTTGCATAAAGCTTTTTCTCTTTTCCAACACCATTCAAACTTTTTTTTTGAGGAAACTCTTTTGAGGAAAACCAACATGGTCCAGAGGCAAAAAATACACCTTGATAAATAGATATAAGAAGATCTGAACGCAAATCAAGGCGAAAACGAAAACCAAAAGCAGTAGCAGAAAAAGAGAACACTCGTTGAACGATAAGAGTGAAAACTAGAGCGTTCTTGGCAAATGAAAAGCGAGTTCATCTCCTCCAAAAGAAACATGATGTGATCTAACCATTTATTGCAGCAAACAAAACAAAAGAAAACTAAAAGCAAAAGTAAAGACGCTCCAAGAAAAACGCATAGTGCATGAAGCAATAAAAATATAGTGTTTTGAAAGGTGACCTGATTTTTGCCGATGAAGAAGGGGTGCCTCGGGGGCATCCCCAAGCTTTGACGCTTGTACTTCTTGGATATTTCTTGGGGTGATGCATGGGCATCCCCAAGCTTGAGCTTTTTTCCATTCTTCAACTCATCTCATCATTCTCCAATCCCTACACTTGAAAACTTCCTTCATACAAAACTAAACACAAATCTATTAGCAACATTAGTGTAGCATAACATATAATCAACCTCTTTTTGCTTCAGTTTTGTGACGACCTCAAACTTGATAACAAATTCGAAGTGCCCGTTATGCAATCCATCACAATCCCAGAACCATTGTTGTGATTCACATAACGTAATTGGTATCATAGTCATAGACATTAATAGTAAATAAAGGGGATTACATAGGTGGTCGCACAGACCAAACCTTACATTATATCAACATGCAGCGGAATAACACTTTGGGTCCATATTGTCAAGCTTCAACCGCACAGGCAAAGCGGACAGTAGGAAACGAGCCTAATTCGCAAAGTCGTCAATGAGTCCTTCCTTCTTGATCTTGCTCCTTCAAGTCTGGCCAAGTTAATAGCCAGGGACACAGCCATGAGTACATTGGATGCACTCGCAAACCATCTTATAAACAAAGTGATGAGATAGATATGCATGGTTGATATGGTGGACTAAGCACTAAGTTTTGTTGCAAAAGCTAGTTTTATTTCCCAAGAATGTTCATTGGTAGAAAAGAGGTTTAGTTCTCTAAGTTCAATCTAAAGAGAAACTTCAAGTGTGTCAACATCAATGTCCAGTCAAGTCATTCACCAAGTTCACCATTGTTATTTTTATTCTTGACAAAAGTCAAGTACAGCTTGCCAACTGTCCATGACCGCGGACGCGGCTATTCGAATAGTTTGAAAACCTCTGCAGAGGGGTACACTTTACCCACAAGATTCGATACATCTGCCGGGAGAAATCCACGGATCGTCATACACAAGTATGCGGGGTTCAGATAATCAAACAAACTCTTTCACTTGCTCACCCTAGTATAGGATCCTTCCCTAGAGCCCGGGGTACGGAATCCCCGCTCCGGTGCCTCTAGTTCTGGCCATCCCGGGATGCCGGGTTAGTGGAATCTACCTGGTTCAGAAGTAACCGCGCACGGTGTCCTTCCATAAAGATTTGTTACAAGGCCTCCCATACTAAGGTAAACAAGCTACGGACTAAGCCCCTTCCCATATAGGGGTAATGTGGTTGTACGGTATGGTTGGCTCCCATAGTACATCACTCGTTGTCATTGAGAAATACATTTCATAGTTCTTAGTCAAGATTGATTTCCTTCATAAAGCCATTGTGTAGGAGCATTCTCCAATTCAAGTTTCAAGTTCAAGTCACCACTTTTCAAATGGAGTTCCCCTTATAGTTGGCCTCAATATTATTAGCGACTAAGCAACTACATTGAGTGATGATACTACTAAATATGATTGGATAAACTCAGCTTGATGCTCTTGCTAAGCAAGATATCACTATACTTCTATCATTCTACTCTAGCAATTCAATCATGCAATTTACTTAAAACAAGTAGAATGCAATATTAAAACTAGGTAGTGGGAGTATGAATCAAAAGATGGCTTGCCTGGCTTGGCAAAGTCAAAATAGCCTTCATCTTCATCTTTGATTGATTGGTCTCCATCTCCATTGCTTGGTTGACTTCGGGATCCATTCTCCTTACTCTCGTTATCGTCTAATCGTAGGAAAGTAAATAAGCATACAATCACCACACCATTCACAAACAATACCTATTTACTCAAATACACATACTTGGGTAAGGGAAGTGATCTAGGAAGTCTATGGAGAGTGGTTTCGATTTAATTGAATTCATATAGAGGGAATTATCACTTTGTTGACCTAAGTGAGGATTTAATTTACTTTGAATTGTGAAATATCTCTTGCAAGTCCTTATTGACCATAGTTCATATACTACTAGTATATGTTCAAGATTATGGTTCAACCAAAGAGGCTTCATAGGATTTGGAGTATTTTTCTTTTATTGAAGCCATTTCTAGTTTGCAACTATTTAGTAATCAAATTTGAATCTACAAGTAGAGTCTATAGATCCTAGTTGAATGGGATCAAAGGTTATAGATCAATATTTAGAAATGTGGTTGATTCGAATTGGTTTCATATCATTTCCATTTATTTTGAAATAGGTGTGCAAGTTTGAGTTTCTAATTACTACCATGTAGGATTAAATTTCCAAATACTTCCTACAAGCTCACATGGGCTAAGATCAATACTTATAGATAGGTATTTGGAAATATGGTTTAACAATAAGAGTTCCATAAAAATTTTGATTATAGGTTTGAGTTTAATAAGATCCTATATGGTAATTGCCCATTTAACCATATAGGTAAATAGCATTTACTTTAAAAGGTTCAAAAATGAGATCTAATGGTATAGGCAGATGGGTATCACTAATTGTGAATTTCTAAAGTTGGATTTATATTTTTAGAAATTTTATTTGAATTGATATGGATTTTCTAAGTTGGAAAATCTCCTGTTTTGTTATTTTTACTGCAACTATTATGTAAATCTAATTGTGTTGAAACCACTTCGAATGGATAGCTTATGTTCTAAGGTTTCCAGAACATTTTCATTTGTTAAATTTGGGTTGGTAGAACTCCGGGAAAATTAAATTTAAGCAAGCATCTGAATGAGTTTTCCAAGAATCGAAAAAAATATCTTAACCCCATTTTTTTTCTAATTACCGGTAGCGGGCCACTCGCGGGAGGGGGTTAGTGGGCCGAGCGACGGGGCTGGCCCAACTAGGGACCCCGGGTGTGCGTGGAAAAAAAATAAAAGGGTCTGACCGGGGGGGCCCGGCGGTCAGCACGTTATAATCGAATCGGTACGTACGTACTGGTCGTCTTCCGGGACTCACCGGTGGTGCTGGGAAGAGGACGGCGATGGGGAGCGGCGTAGAGGAAGCGGAGCTCGTCGGTGATGAAGCAGAAAAGGTGGAGGAACTCCTCCTCCTCCGCCTGGTACCCGCGGAAGCTCGAGGGGCGGCCGGGAACGCCGGGAACAGAGGCGGCCGTGGCGGTGGTCTGCGGGGACGGCGTCGCCGGCGAGCTCGAAGCAAGCAGAAGCGGGCGACGGGAACTTGTCTAGGAGGTTTCCCAGGTTCTCCTTGGTCGGCTAGGGCCGGTGGTGGCTCGGGAAGCGGCCTGGTTCGCCGGGAACGCGAGGCGCTCTGGGAGCTCGGCCGGCTCCGGCGAGCTCGATGGGAAGGGATAGGAGGGAGAGGAGGATGTCTGGGGATGTGCTGTGGGTGGTGTGAGTTCGACGGTGTGCTCAAGTGCTCGTTTTATAGGCCGGAGAGGCCGGGGCGCGGGGTGGCCAGTATGGGGGTCCGGCGGCGTGCGTGGCTTCAATGGCGGGTGCGGCGGCTTTGGAGGCGTGCTGGCGTGCGCGGCTGTGCACTGTGAGGTGGTCGCGAGCGTGCTGGCAGGGAAGGGGACAGGGGACGCTGTAGATCAGCAGTGGCAACAAGTGGCTCAGATGCCCACCAGGTGTTCGACCAAATGTCCGCAAGAAATAAAAATTTGAATTTTCGAAATTTTCAAATTGGGTTGGTCATTATATTGGATAGGGATTCTAAACATATTTTTGTTATGAAGAAATATGATGTTTTGCAAAAATCTCATTTCAATTTTGAAGTATGGTCTCTGCTTCAGATTCAAACTTTGGCAGATGTTTGAGTGGGGTTCTGATTTGAATTTTGGTTTGAAGTTTGTTAGTCCAGCAAGAATGTAGGTTGGTCTTGCTCAACCAACTGACCACACACTTAATTGATTTACAAATTGCTTAATTTAAGTGTCCAAAGTAGGGTAGTCAATAACATTTTCTAGATCAAACTTTTCTTCTCTTTTTCTTTATTTCTCTTGCTTCTGGTTTCTTTAGCTCTTGTGGTACTTCTCGAATGCTTATGCTGGTTAGGACTTTATCATCTTAACCACACACAACAAGAAATAATCCACATGAAATCATAAAAGACGTATATTAGAAATCCATGCATACATGCAATATGAAGTGCAAAGATTTATCTTGGTCCAAAGGTGTTAGTTTTCTTGGAGATGACATGGAGTTGGGAATGACCTCTTATTTGAATTCAAACTTTGGTAGAAATTTAAATAGGTTTCCAAGTAGTTTTTGGTTTCAAACTTTGCAGGCTTTGATTGAATATAACTTGTTCTTATCTGTGGTGGAGAGATGCATGATGGTATAGTTCAAGTATTGCTTAATATATAAGGGCAAAGTAGTGTAATAGGTAATTTTTTTTTAAAGATCACTACTTCCTCCTTTCTTACTTAGGTTTTTGTGTTGCGGTTTATTTTCTTGATTCTTTTCTATTTGTTTGTGATTGCTTGACTTAATTTTGGTTTGGCCATTGACCCAAATGGGTTTAGCATGTAACCATACACAAAATTTAATAGTTAGAAAACTATTTCAATTTAACAAAAATCTTTATTTAAAACTTTGGGCTCAAAGGATTTGTTTTTAAAAACCTTTATCATACTCTTTTTATTTGAAGCATGGGAGCAAATGCTCAAATTCACGAGTTTTAAAAGACAAGAAATTAATCTTGTACTCAGAATAAAAGTTTTTGTTGTCTCCAAAATTTGGTATTTTAATAAAATCCATTTATTTCTATTTTCCAAAAACTTGGGTTGTTACAAGTTTTCAACCCAAAACCACCACATATATAGCATATAATACTGTAGCAACTTCCCCAAAAGTTCCGTGATCAAAAGAACTCAAAAAGAAAGCGATAAAGCGGCAAACACAAATATTGGCAGAAATCTGTCAAAACAGAACAGCTGACAAAGGTCGAATTTTTGAGGTGTTTTCTGTTGCTCAAATCAAAAAGTGTTCAACTAACAAAAGTTTGTTTATAACCTGGGGCATATGCACAAGAAATCGCAGGTCCAAAAGATATACAGAGAATTTATACGAATTTTTACGGTGCAGCACCGAAAACAGTTTCAGGACAGCAACATCCCCAAATCTTACCTTACTCAAATTAGAGGCTTCTCTTGGCACAACAACGAAATAAAAAGGATAAGGAGCGGTTATTACAGTAGTAATAACTTCCAAGACTCAAATAAAAGAAAAAGTACTGAAAATAAACAATGGGTTATCTCCCAAGAGTGATTTTCTTTAACGCCTTTGAGCTAGGCGCAGTAATTTGCAAAGATGCTCATGTGGGCGTCATATAAGAGCTTGAGGCAAAGGCGTCATATAGGAACTTAAAGCAATAGAGAGCATCAAAAAGCAAATGTGAAAGACATTTATATCTGAGCCACTTCCTATGCATAGGAATCTTGTAAGAAAATAAATCAACGAGGCACATAGTAGCAAGCATGGATAGATAAAACAAGTGCCACTTCAAGATTTGAAACATAAAGAGGGGAAACTCAATATTGTTGAGATCCATCAAACCATGTTTACCTCTCTCATAATAACTTTTAGTAGCATCATGAATATAATTAACAATATTACTATCACATAAAGCACCCCTATCATGAGCCACATGCATAAAAGAATTAATACTCACCACAGGAACAATAGTAGTAGGAGCAAATTCAATAGAATAATTATTCTCATCACCATAATCATCAAAAATAGGAGGCATATTGTAATCATAACTAATTTTCTCCTCAAAAGTAGGTGAACTGAAAATATTATACTCATCATCATAACCATCATAAACTAGAGGACAGCTATTTCGCAAAGCATATTCTTCAAACATAACATCATAAGAAGGAACATCACATATGGGAGATAAAATATCATCAGAGCAAACTTTCTCCACTAAAGCTGGGGAACTAAAAATATCATGTCTAACAAAACCAGCTTCCCCAAGCTTAGACTTTTCTATAGCATTAGCAACAACGGTGTTCAAAGCATTCATACTAACAACACTATTAGCATGCAAATTAAGCTCCAAAGGTTTTTCAATTTTCTCTTCAAACACTTCATATCTAAACTCAGGAAAAAGACTAGAGAACTCTTTATTTTCCATTAAGCCTAACTAGTGAAAATAAAAACAAGAAACAAAAAGATGTAATTGCAGAATCTAAAGGAAATAACTTCGAGCACTCACCAGCAACTAAAAGACTTAGTAACCAAAGAATGTGAGTACCTTTTACCTTACCTCCCCGGCAACGGCGCCAGAAAAGAGCTTGATATCTACGCACGCGTCTGTTCTTGTAGACAGTGTTGGGCCTCCAAGTGCAGAGGTTTGTAGAGCAGTAGCAAGTTTCCCTTAAGTGGATCACCTAAGGTTTATCGAACTCAGGGAGGAAGAGGTCAAAGCTATCCCTCTCAAACAACCCTGCAATTACGATACAGAAAGTCTCTTGTGTCCCCAACACACCCAATACACTTGTCAGATGTATAGGTGCACTAGTTCGGCGAAGAGATAGTGAAATACAAGTGGTATAGATGATTATAAGTAGTAACTATGATATGAAATAAGTATCGCTGCGAGCAAACATGTAACAAAACAGGAAGTAAACGGTGTGCAATGCTTGGAAACAAGGCCTAGGGATCATACTTTCACTAGTGGACACACTCCCAACAAATATAACATAATTGAACAAATAAATAACTTCTCTTCACTATGGTACTCTGAATTACTCTCCTATTGAATAACACTAATCATTGCGTAGGGCTACGAAGCACTCCTCAAAGTTCATCAAGTACTTGACAAACACCACTCATAGAGATATCCAAATCAAATCACAACTCAAGATAAATATTATTGCAACTTAGACCAAGTACTAACACGGTGCACACACTGTCAACATTACACCATGAAAGGAGGAATAGATCACTTCAATACTATCATAGCGATAATTATTCTCATAATCCATAAGAGATCACAATCGTAGCCTAGACCAAGTACCACCATGATGCACGCACTGTCACCGTTACACCATGGCAGGAGGAATAGATTACTTTAATAACACACTAGAGTACACATAATGAAGAAGAGTAACATCTACTTATTCAACATGATACAAAGCTCACGATCACATAAAGATCACATCATGGGAGAGAGAGAGGTGAACCACATAGCTACCGATAGAGCCCTCAGCCCCGGGGATGAACTACTCCCTCCTCATCATAGGAGACAACAAGGTTGATGGAGATGGCGGTGAGGTCGATGGAGACGGCGGAGACGGCGATGGAGACCGATGGAGATGGCTCTGGGGGCACTTCCCCGTCCCGGCAGGGTGCCAGAACAGAGACTTCTGTCCCCCGAAATTCATCGACGGCGGCGGCGGAGCTGCGGAACTGCTTCTGGAAAATTGCCGGCCCTTTTAGGGTTTTCCGTCCCAAGGCTTTATATAGGCGAAGGGGCGTCGTCAAGAGTGGCCCCAGGCCTCCTCACACCTAGGCGGCGCGGCCAGGGCATGGGCCGCGCCGGCCTAGTGTGAGGCTGGCCTGTGGCCCCTCTCCTTCGCCTCTTCGGATCTCTGGAAGCTTCCGGGAAAAATAAGACTTCAGGAACTTGTTTCGTCCAATTCCGAGAATATTTCCTGTGTAGCTTTTCTGAAACACAAAAACAGCAGAAAACAGGGAACTGGCACTGTGGCATCTTGTCAATAGGTTAGTTCCGGAAATCGCATAAAAGTGCCACGAAGTGTAACGAAACGCAAGGCAAATGGTGTAAAAACAAGCATAGAGCATCAAATATTATAGATACGTTTGAGACGTATCATCGCCCCTAAACCGCTTTGTTTGACGTCTTCCACATTTAACAACCTTCCATGACGGATGGGGCCATAGTTGGATTCCATGATACTCCGGCCACTGTGATTGGTCTAGGTATGGGTTAAATCTAGGAGCCCATGTTTTCTTGGTCGTCATGATGGAGAACTCTTACTCTCTCACGGTGAGAGGGTGATTGTAGTCCACATGACGCATCCGAGCCGCCGTTAGCAAGTGCGAGCAAGCAAGATGGACCAAAGATGGCCTCGCACATGTGCACTCGCAATTCCTTAGCGAGACCTTGAATGCTCGGCCTCCGTGTTGGACACCGTCGGCCGTGGTTCCTCCGGGCTCGTTCACTTGATAAATGAGCTCTTCGTTATCATAAACGGTGGCAACTTTAGAATCCGCCTTACGGGACTGAAATGTCATCCATTCGTCAACTTTGGGTGGGTACTTGTATTTGTGGTTTTGCAGATTGTCTCCCGCAATCTGCCTATCCGTTTCCTCTGAGTACTTCAAAAAATACTCATTCAACTTGTCGAATGTGTATCGCATAATTGCCATCACGGGCAATGCACAGACACCCTTGAGCACCTTGTTGAAGCACTCTACCATATTGCTTGTCATTTGACCGTACCTTCAACCATTATCATCGTAGGCCCTTGCCCACTTTGTTCTATCTTGGATGTGCCTATTGAGAAATGCTTGACCCTTAGCATCGAGCTTTCTATTTGACGTCAATTTGATGTACAAGTTTGCGAAACGCCGGTCAGTGAAAGCGAGACAACAATCCTGAAGATCATCGGTCAACTCCTTGCTACCACATGCCCTATAGAAGTTTGAACAGAAATTCCTCATGCACCATCTATGGTGCAAAGGAGCATGCCCTGGAATTTCAATATTTACCGCTACGAGAATTCCTTGATGTCGATCTGAGATGACACAAATTTCCCTTTGTGGCGGTAATACCTTGGTCCTCAAAAGGTGGAAAAACCACTCCCAGTTTTTGTTGTTCTCTGCCTCAACGAAAGCAAATGCCAAAGGAACCAAACGGTTGTTGGCATCATTTGCTATTGCAACCAAGAGAGTCCCCCTATATTTCCCGGTCAAAAATGTGCCATCAACAGAGATTACCGGTCTACAATGCTCGAAAGCTTTCATGCTTTGCTGGAAAGCCCAAAATGCACGGCCAAATACTCGGACAGTTCTTCCATTGTAAATCCTTGTTTCCTGTCCATAAGGCTCTACCACATGAACCATGCCCGGGTTTGCGTCGGCCATTGCTAACAACAATCGAGGAATTCGGTTGTATGCTTCTTCCCAATCACCATACAACATCATGAATGCAGCTTGCTTCGCTTTCCATGCCTTGCCGTATTTCACATCATAGTGAAAGAGAGCTTTCACAAGCTCCATGACTGTCTTGATGCTCATTGTTGGAAGTGACGAGATTTGGTTGGAAAGTCTATATGCGATGAACTCGGAGGTGAGTTGTCGGTGATCGTGCTTTACTTCTTTGCCATCCACCCTCTTTCTGCGACACATGTGAGTTGGTACACAACTTGTTATGCGCCAATCGGGTCCTCCCTTCCATGGTCTTGCACGCACAATCCAAGGACATCCATCCTCCTCGCACTTAACAGTGTAACGCTTCTTCACGTCTGAGTGAAGCATCGTTGTAATATCCCAGGATTAGAGGTCATAAAATAGAGGCAACAGATGTGTGCATTGCATTTCATGCATAGAAAATCCGGGTAATTTTCGTGCATTCAATAAAACATATCAAAGTGATTGGAGTTTCACTTAAGTTGATGGAATTGAAGTAGCTCATCAACTAGAGCGCGATAAACTTCAATATGACCTTTGTCAAAACCTTGTTTTGGGTAGTGATAGTCACACCAACTAAAAGAGATAAGTGGGGTAAAACTAAAATGCTTGATACACCATTTTAGAACCAAATATTTATTCACACCAAGATCATCTTGGTATTCTTTAAACCCTACTTCTTTCATGCTAAAGAAGTCAACATAAGTCTTATTCTTAAATCATAATCTATTCTATATTCTTATGTCCTAATCTAGTGAGTCTAGAGGTGAGTAGTGGAAAAGTTAACTCAATGCCAGTTTGGTTATAAAATTTGCCTTAACTCTAGGTGAGATAACTTAAGAACATTAGAGTCATTCCTATAAAGGCCAACTAGGAGACTTTAGACATTACTTAAATTCTAATTAGGACAAGTCGTTTGATATAGGGGTAGATCACATCATAAAACTAATTCTATTCTAGACTAGAACCATCCTTAGGAAGAATAAACAATACCTAGTCTTATGGAGTTATGAAATGGAGTATCCTATATGAATCACACAAAGGGGAGATTATATCCTTAATCTCAGGAGGTAGGTACAACCAAGATAATCCTTAGATAAAAAGGAGTATATTAAAGACAAGGATGAACAACTAGTAGTAGTGTGGTTTATGAGTAGTGAAGTATCCTAAACCTAGAAGTTAACCTTAGGATAATGTATTGGTTGGACCCACTAGATATCAAGGAGGAGTATTGGTAGTAGTATTGATCTCAATACTTTGAGAAGGAGTTTATGAAGAAAGTTTAGATGCACGGACTATGGGAGTTGATGAAGGAAATGGTATGATCATGTCAAGTACATGATTATGCTTGCTGATGAAGATAAATAAGTTAGTTATAAAACCTAGTCTGATAAGCAGATATCATCCTAAAACCCAGTGTGGAGTAAGAGTTCAACTTAAACACATCTCACTTAGGAGATACCCATCTTGTTTAAGTTAGATGAGAAACCTTGATCTATGTACAAGTTTCCATTGAGTGAATCATCTGGATATAGGTTGAGCAGATCCTAAACCTTGACCTAGAAACTTAGTTAGTCTATAGAACCTTTGTTGCATTAATCACATTTTAGAGGGAACGCCATTTCCTTGATGAGTGTGATAGCATTCTAACCAATTCCATAACCTCTTATTCATTGACTTGGGGATTCATACCCAAGCAACCTTCCAACTTATGCATCAATATGTGATCATAAGATATGTCTATCCCCATGCCCTAACCTTGAATTTAGAAGTTATATTCCAACCACAATTCTTATTAGATAAAATAACCAAGTCTTTAACCTTGTGACCAAATCACATACCATTAGGTGTTTTGGTCTTAATACCAAACCAACACTTTTTGTGGGGATTGTGTAGCATTTCTGTGTTACATAAAATTATCAAACCACTAGTGATCTTGGAATGCTCCATGGGGCATGTCCAAGTCATCAAAAGCCAAAATTAAGATGAACATGGAACCTTGTATGTTCATTTGGACACCTACTCAAATTTGAAGTTTAATCAAATAAAAATACCAAGATGCCTATTTTGCCCCCATCCAAGAATTCAATAATAGTTTTCATAAAAAAATTATGGGATAAACAATTCCCAGTAGGTATTTTAAACAAGAAGATTATGACACTCAAATTCATCTTTATTTAAACTTCCTATGCAAACCCTAATGCTGCCCAAAGTGTTTTAGGTACTATTACATATAAATCTATCTTTATACATCATTTTGTACTTTTGAATACCTAAATTTATTTAGGAGAACCTCAGTTCAAATTCCTACAAAAAATAGAAATCAAATATTAGTTAGATATTCAAAACAGAAAACAAGTAAATAAAAGAAATGAATCAGAAGAAAAAAATAAGGGAAACACTTACCTGGCCGCAGCCCACCAGACCGAAGCCCAACACCGGCCCAGGAATCAGCCCTATCCAGCATACTGCTTCAGTGTATCACCGACAGGCGGGACCCACCAAGGAGCATCGTCGTCTTCAACCTCTGGATCGAGGGAATCACCCCGGTGGCGACCTCCCGTCGCTCTGCCGCGCTAAGATGCGTGCCGCCGCCCCTGGAGTCTATAAAAATGTTCTCCGCCGCCAAGGAAACCCTAGGACCGCACTCTTCTCTCTTCTCTCGCCCTCACTCTCTCTGCAGTACCAAAACCCTAGCTCCGGTTGAAGGTTCTGCCGTCGATGGAGACCACCCGAAGCATCGCCGTGTACTCTCAGAGCTCCGCCTCGATGCATGATGCATCCTGGCCAGAAGAATCGGACCAATTTGTCCTCAACTACCGCCGGCAAGCCGTTCCTTTCCATCTCTGGCCGGAGCTCGCTACCGAGCTTGTCGGCGATTTCGACCACGCCTGGCCTCACCGAGCATCCCATCGCATTCCCGGTGAGCCTCTGAATCTCCCGAGCCCTTCTGTCATCGTCCTCGTGCCCTGGTAGTGTTGTTCGTGGTAGACCATCGCCGTCCGCCGCTCGGGCACGTCGCCGGAGTTACTCCGGTGACCAATAGGTCATAGAACCGCCACCGTGTAGTCCGTGGAAGTTCCCCGCATCGTTTTCAAGCTTCGCAGAGTCCCTGGAGTCCCCGTAGCGCCGCCGTAGTCATCCCCAGTTCACCGGCGGTGAGCTCCTAGGGCCGGTCAAAGATTTTGACCTGGTCAACCACCAACGTGGCAGCTGACCTGGCCCTGGCCCAGTAGTCAGTCTCTGGGGCTAGCTTACCTCCGGGTATAAAAAGAATTCGCTGTTAATTGCAAATTCCTGAAAATAGTTATAACTTGATAAATTCATATCTAATTCGTTTTAAATCAGAAAAATATAAATAATATATCAAAATGATCACAAAAACATAGCCTATCTGTTTTAATTATAATCTTGAATGCTTATGTGAAATAATTTTGAACCAAATTTAAAAACTTGATTAAGTAGTATTTGAACTTTGAATTTAAATCCAACCAAAATAATTTAAACAAAATTTTCATATACCCATATAAAACTTTGACCATTTCAATAAAATTTATTTCAATTAATATTCAATTACTTCAAGAATATAAACCATATACTTTACCATTAAGATTTCAAACCATAAAATGACTTTTCCTAAAAACAAATTTAAAATTGGAAATTTGGGAAAAACCATAAAATTGAATAAGAATTATTTCCTAACTCTAATATTTCTATTTCAACAATTGTTTCATTAAGAGAAAATAAAAAACCCATTTTCAAATCTTAAATCACTTAAAATTGGTTTCCAACCCTGAAAATCTAGGAACAGAAATACTAGGCTTTCTAAATTATTGTTAGATACTAATAGAACCCTACATTGGACTTACAATTCAATAACACCTTAAGTGATATGTTCTTCAAAAGTAATTCTTTTGAAGTACATATAACTTAAGTTCTACCACTACTTTTTAGTACTAAAACAAATAACTACCCTGATAAGCTAGCCTTGTTATGCATTCTAATTCAACCATGATTGGCTAGATTTGATGATCTATTTCCATATGGTATACCTTAGTCAACTAACTATTTGCAACACCTTTGTTGCAACTTTTAAACTATTAACTTCCTGACATCACCTAATCACCATTCCTTTAAGTAATAAAAATATGTCCATTAAGGCTTGTGTTCTTCAAAAGTAATTCTTTTTAAGAACATACCAAATAAGCATCACACTCATTCTTGCCTAGATTCAAGAAATGACCTTTGCATGTTAAGAGTGTTAACAACTCTAGAATCAACTAGGAACTGTTTACTTTAGCACTACTTACTCATGACTAACTAATTGGGTGCTAATCACTACACGCTTCATTAAAAATCTTCCAAGTTTGAATAAACCTTAGTTTGCTTCTTTGCTATGTTCCACCTAATAACTACTCTTTGATTATGATAGAGCTATGATAAGCCCTAGAACACTAAACCTTGTGTGTAGTGCTTCTAATCAATAATGAACATGTTCTTCAAATGTTATTCTTTCAAAAGACATTGAAAGTAAGTAACCAACTATTCCATTAAGCTTGAACAAATATAACTCTATTTGTGTCTTAAGATTGTTGTCAACCCTATGACTAACTGGGTATTCTTATCAAATGAGAATCACCTCAACTTTGCTTGCCCATAACCAACTACTTGATTGCTAATAACAAGATACCACTTAAAAGTGTTACTATCAAGTCTTCACCTATTGATATACTAGTCTTTTGCAATAACTCTTGTTTTAAAGCTTTATTCTACCGCTTTTGAAGAATTGTCAGTTAACCTAAAATCCTTAACAACCTTGTATGTGTAATCAAACTTAAAAGTGCAACACATCACAATAATTCACCACAACTCAATACTAACAAATCATTGGGGGTTAGGGTATGCTTAGGTCGATGCATAGCATATATGATGCATATCATGCTGCAATTCTTTTAACATCATCTCTACCAGATGATGGTGCTATTTCAGAATTTGGATTTCTTACGTATCGAAGACCTTGACTTGCATAATCTTGCAGTCAAAAAGGCAAGTTCACTCTTGCTCATATCTCTTGATTATCTTTATCAAATTACTTGCAAATATACCGGTGGTATTACTACTGCATCTAAAAGCAAAAGGTTCTCTTTTCATAATTAATATGACTAGTGGTTATCGACCCGAGTGGTGATAACCTAGGAAGGCTGGCAGGTGGAACCACGGTAAGATTGTTGTGGTGGAGGTTCCACTTGCACGGGAAAGTAAACCCTAGGAGTAATAACCAATGCCGCAGTTATTCTTGTGCCGTAAAAACCGTGTCATCCAAGAGACTTGGAATGGGACGGGAAAGTCATCTGTATCTTCTCTCGTTCGCATGTCAACGGACACGCAGCTACCGTTCGCCGTACGTCTTGTGGGAATACGTGCACATGGGTGGGACCCCTTAGTGCCCATGGCCACTGGTGTCTATGATGGTCCGCAAGGGGCGCCTAGGTACTTCATCGTTGGGGGTGAATATCAGGGGCATAACCTGCTTGCGTGAATTGGGTGGGCATGCGTTGTGCGGAGAAGGCAGTGAATGGCTTGGATCAATAACTAGGCCCCACACGAAGGAAGTGTGGACGGGAAAGATCGCCCGGTTGTGCAACAAGGCTTTGATCTCTTTTGGAAGGACACACCTCTGCAGAGTGTAAAAGGATGTGACATGTTACCCCTTGTTCCGGGAAGGAGCTGCGAACGCGGCAGGAAAGGTGCTCTCAAGGCACTAATACCCTGTGTTGGCTGTCGGGCATATTTTTCAGAATAAAATCAACCTCCTGAAGAAATGTTTACGAAAATTTGCATTGCCAAATGACTCTTGGGTCTAAGACTGTAGTTAGTGCATCAAACACCTTATACTCTATATGAACTTGCTGGGTAACGCTCGTTACTCACCCCACTCCCTCGTAACCCTTGCTTAGATTGAAGGCAACTGAAGGATGCAACCTCAAGACATTAAAGATGAAGCATTCTACCAATGTCGTGATTATCAGCTGAGTCTACATTTGTGCGAAGCTTGGTGGAAAACTAGAATAGGGTTAGAAAGGAATCAATTTCCTAATCCTAGAACCTAAGTAGTTAGAGTATTCTGTAGTAGAGTAGTAAGTTAACTGCATTAGTTGTAGTTTAGTTTAGTCTTCCTTGTTTCTTTCTCGATTGTAGTCGCCAAGACTAAACCTCTACCCGTTGAGGAGGTTCTGAAGATCTTCTGTATGTTGAAATTGTAATCCTATAGACATACCATGGACCTGCAATGTTTCTGTTGTACCACTCTGATGGATGTAATACTAGTGAGATGGTGTTTCATTGGTGTTATGTCAACGACTTGCATACTACACATGCAGTGGTATGCTGGGTCACCGCAACCGTATAGGGACGATGATACTTAACCGAGAAGTCCTTGATCCATTGTTTTGATTCCACCAAGGTTTTGAACATCAAGCCTTTTGATATACCATTACTCTCGTGATTGCCATCCCGGTAAGAAGTAGGCCTAGGTCCAAGCACTATACCCTCACCGCCGTCAACCGTGGCTTCATCCGCGAGACTAAGATCACGGAACAATGGTATCCGATGATCTTGCCCCAATACCTTCTCGTGAACTTCGGCCTCATTGGTCGTGAACCCTTCCTCATCAACTTCTTCTTCGGGACCATTGTCATCCGAGTCCGATGCATAGCATCGCGAGTACGGGATGTCATGGTCCATGTTTTCTTGCGTATAGTACATATCCAAATCTCCAACATTGTGGTCATGAAGCTCAATATCATTCTCATCATCCCCGCAGTCATCATCCTCCTCTTCCAATGCTTCGTCCTCCTTTGAAATTGGCCTTCCATCCGTCATTTCTTCTTGGTGGTTCGGTGGAGGATTCCTAGCATCAACCCGGGAGGCACTCCGGTTCAAGTCCAAATGCAAAGTACCACCAATCTTTTTGGTGGCGAATAACTCAAGAGCCTTGTCGAGTGATTCGGCCACCACCTCCTTGTATGCACCCCAACGTTGCTCGGAGTTGATACGCATTATCTTCCAACGGAAGTGCATGCCAAATCCGGCGTTGTGCTTACCCTCCAACTCAACAACATCACTAGGGTCCATCCAATTCAACTCTATCCTAACTTGTTCCAAGACCTCCGCGTACGTAGGAGTACACTCGAACACCAAGTCAAGCTCATCCGGGTCAGGCTCGATATTGCCTTTCAAATATGCTTCTTTGTCAACATGATGAACATGAACAATTCTCGCCATACCTATATTTGGTATAACAACAATAAGGTAAAAACATTTCAATAAGTACCAATGCCAATATTGGCTAACACATCATACTCCCAAACCGTCTCACATAACAAGAAAATCTTAACCCTAACCCTACCATAACAACAAACCCTAACCTCACAAACCCTAACCCTAACCTACCAATCTACACTAAAATACTTCATACACATCATACAAGCCAACATTGACCAAATTAACAAGAATCAACATTGGAATTTTGGTGAATCAATATTTCTAGGGTTTATAAGATTTGGGGATTCAACACCAAATATGCAAATTCCAATGGGTCAAATGAAAGAGAAATGATGGAGAGTGCCTTAGGAGACTTGGGGAGGTCGAAATCCACGGAGAAAACCTTCGATTTGGATAGATTTGGGTGGGAGGATTAAGAGGGGGAGAGAGAGCAGCCGCCTTTGCTGTGAAGAGGTGTGGGAGGAAGTGAGGGAGGAGGCAAGCTCGGGGCTGGGCGGGCCTAAACCTAAAGTGCCGCGCCACTCCCAGTGGCGCCGCAAACCCTCGTGCCGCGCCACTCCTAATGGTGCCGCACTAACCACGGCGGGGCCCTCCTTGCCGACGTGGCGGCCAGTGCCGCGCCACTCCCCACGGCGCCGCACCAACATCTGCCGCGCCACCGCGGACGGCACGGCAAAAAAGGGTTAGCCTAGTAAAAAAAATTCGCCCGAGATTTATTTTTAACATTTCTTTCAAGTTTAGGTTATTTTTGTTTAAATCGCCGGGAACTACGGAGGTGTACAGCCCACAAGTCATTCTCCCCGCATGCATCTTTGTCGACTCGCGTGACATGCCGCGTGACACCTGTCCCTTCCAAAACTGCTCTGCATGCGACATCCGTCAATGACAAAGCGGGTCCACTCCATACGGAAGCAAACAGCCTTCGCCAGTGGGTTCGGCTCTGATGCAGGGAGCCCTGCACGCACTATCGTGCTGGGCCAATGGACGAAAGACATCTGTCCCTGTAGGCCCCACCTCTCAATTAACTATCATATCTCTCCAATTACAGTTATTTTCTAGAAAATCAGGTAACAAATTGTTATCCTCCCGCCTGTACCTAGCTCCCACCTGATCCCTTTCCCGCGCGATCTCTTCCTCCTAGCAATCTGGCTAGAAGTTGCAGTACATAGGTCAAATAAATCAAGAACAGCCGATCGCCCAGGAGAGATCTACCCACGCTAAAAACTTCCTTCACGTGGATCAGAATCCAGGACTGCGTTCTTCTTCGGCATGGAAGAAGATCCTCGTGCTTCCTCTTCAACAGGTATGTTGGTATAGATTGAATCTGCAATTTATTCATCATTTGTATTAATAATTTAGCATCAGAATACACGAGATTAAAGATGAACAAACAAAGGGTTTAACTTAGGATGAACTTAAACTTTTCATCCGCTAGTGTCTCAACATCAAAATTAATTCATTGTATGCTATCTTTTTTTGTAGAACATGAGACCACTAACCTGGGAGAGACATGTGCTGGTAGAGATGATCATTACATCAAGAAGTTGCTAGGGATGGAATTTGAGAATGAGCATATAGCATATGAGTTCTACAACACGTATGCAGGGCATGTAGGTTTTAGTGTCAGGAAATCTTGGCATGATAAATCCTCAACTAATGTTATTCGGACGAAGAAATTTGTATGCTCAAAGGCAGGTTACAAAGACAAGAACACTCCTTCGGAACAATGCCAGCGGAAGCGAGCAGATACTAGAGTTGGTTGTACAGCCGAGATGACTATCAAAATAAGTGCAACTGGAAAATATGTTGTAAGCACCTTTGAGGATGCTCATAATCACGAACTCGTTACTCCAAGCAAAGCCCATCTGTTGCGATCTCAGAGAAGAATTACAGAAGCTCAAAAGGCCCAAATTGACATATTGAATGACTCAGGTATTAGACCTAAATTAGGTCATGAAGCGATGAGTAGACAAGAAGGAGGTCGACAAAGTCTTAGCTTCACTCGAAGAGATTATAAGAATTATCTTCGATCAAAGCGTATGCAAGCAATTCAAGAAGGAGATACAGGAGCCATTCTGCAGTACCTCCAGAACAGGCAGATACAAAATCCTTCTTTCTTTTCAGCAATACAAGTAGATGAAGATGAGATGATGACTAATATATTTTGGGCAGACGCAAGATCAGTATTAGATTACGAGTACTTTGGTGATGTGATATGTTTTGACACAACCTACAAGACAAATAGTTATGGCAGACCATTTGCGGTTTTTGTTGGTGTCAACCATCATAAGCAAACAGTGGTTTTTGGAGCGGCATTATTATATGATGAAACAAAAGAAACATTTGAATGGTTGTTTGAAACATTCAAAGAAGCCATGTCAGGAAAAGAACCAAAGACAATACTGACCAATCAATGTGCAGCCATTATCAGGGCCATTAGTACTATTTTCTCTAACTCAACACATCGTCTATGTGTGTGGCACATGTATCAGAATGCCGCAAAACATTTGAGCCATGTTTTCCAAGGTTCCAAGACATTTAAGAAAGATTTTGGAAAGTGTGTTTTCTATTTTGAAGAAGTTGATGAATTTATAACTGCTTGGAATGTTATGTTAAAGGCATATAATTTGGAAGACAATGAGTGGCTACATACGCTATTCAAGAGCAGAGAAGTGGGCTTTGGTTTATGATCGGCAAACCTTTTGCGCAGATATGATATCTACACAAAGAAGTGAGAGTCTCAATGCAATGTTGAAGCGATACTTGCATGTTCGCCTCGATCTATTAGATTTCTTCAAGCACTATGAGAGGGCAGTGGATGACAGAAGGCATGCAGAATTGGAGAGTGATTTCTATGCAAGTCAAACAACTCCCAAAGTGCCACGTGTTCGGATGTTGATGCAAACTTCGAAAGAATATACACCAGCAATGTTTGAGATATTCAAAGGAGAATATGACATGGTGATGGGATGTTGTTTGTACAGTACTAGTCATAGCGACTCAACTTCAGAATACAAAGTTAGTAATTCAGATCACCCCCGAAGCCATAGGTTTACAGTGAAATTTGATCCTAATGGACCAAAGGTTTCATGTTCATGCAAAAAGTTTGAATTTGTTGGGGTGTTGTGCCGCCATGCATTGAAGGTGTTGGATCACAACAATATCAAGGAGTTGGCACCGGAATATTTCTTGAAAAGGTGGACAAGACATGCAAAAAAAGGATCATCACAGGCAATACAAAAGTGTGCAAATGATGAAGATACTAGAGTCATGCTAGCTAGACGGTGCAGATCATTATGTCGTTCTTATAATAACATCTTGAGCAAAGCAGCGGAAAGCGATGAGGCATATGCACTGTTACAAAGTGCTTCAATAGAACTAATGGAAAAGGTGGACCAGATCATGCATGGAAATCAATCGGAAGATATATCACCTAATTGTAAAGAAGTAGAGAAGCAACCAGTTAAATGCAACAAAGAAAAAGAAGTCCAGGTACAAGGAATAAAGAGAAAAGAACCAGGCAGTTGTAGCAAGCGGATGAAATCTGGACTTGAACAGAACAGTAAGGCAAAACCCAAGAAAGGTATGCTACAACACAAAAAAAATATCTATATACATACAATATGTTTATGAAACTATTCTCATGATTTTTTTCAAACAGGGCAAGAACCAAAGCACAAGAATGGTGATTGTGCTTCTGCATCATCATCCCAGGCAAATCCTTGTTTCCCCATGTCAAATGAGAACTACAACTTGCAAGCAGTTCAGCACCCTATGCCTCAACTACATGGCGCCAACTACAATTTGCAAGCACTACCGGGCGTTATGCCTGTACTACCACACGTTGTGCCTCCGATGCCACGGGTTGAGAACTACAATTTGCAAGTACTGCAACATGCGATGCCTCCACTGCCTCAAGCAAATGCTACTTTTCAGCAGTTACTTGGCTTACAACAACAACAACCATATTTTTATTATAACACTCAACCAAGTCAGGTATATTTTTATTTAGTAAATCGGTAAAAGTTGATGTGAGTATTGGTATGTCAATTCACCTGTATTAACTTGTTGATTTATAATGTATGCAGACTAGTGGTTCTGCAGTGTTACCAAACTTGGATTGGTCAGCATATCAAAATGATCAGCCATCTAAGGTATTACTATTTCACTTACAAGTAGTTCTCAAATGTAATGTTCTTCCAATGTAACGAATTCAAGTTTGTATATTCTAAAAATTGTTTGTTTTTTCTTGCAGCTCTTCAATAGCCAACCAAATCATCCACAAAATAAATAATTTTAAATAGCTTTATGTGAACTTTGCTTGTCAGTATTGCTGTACAAAACACGGGATGTGGAATATCATCTCACCATCCATGTTACTGCTGGATGTATAAGAGTACCGGTAGCTGAATAATAGGATGTGGTCTATATGCGTTTATAGCAATTTGCATTTCCGGCTGCAGTTCCACAACGATTGATGTCCTATATTAAACAAATCTATATGCTACATGGGGAGTAAGCGGTACAGGTAATAAAGTGATGAACTTCACTCACCTTTTGCCACCGAAGATTGTATGAACCTCCTCTCCCGTGCTTTCATGTCGACAGCGAGCAGGCCGCTGCTCACTATAGCCTCTCCTGCAGCGAGGCTTCTAGCTCCCCCTCCCTCTCTCTGTGAACGAGCTCAACCGTCGCGGCCGCAGGCTCAACCGCCGAGGCTGTTGTCATCAGCTCAACCACCCGCTGCTGCCGTTGCGAGCTCAACTGCCGCCACCCTCGCGAGCTCAATCGCCCTACGCCGCCGCCCTCGCGAGCTCAATCGCCCTACGCCTCCGTCGCGGCTCAGCCACAGAGGCCGCCGTCGCGAGCTCAGCCTTAGAGGCCGCCGTCGCGAGCTCAGCCGCAGAGACCGCCGCCGCGAGCTCAGCCGCAGAGGCCGCCGTCGCGAGGTCAATCGCCCTACGCCGCCGTCGTGAGCTCAGCCGCAGAGGCCGCCGTCGCGAGCTCAGCCACAGAGGGAGCCCTGCACGCGGTTATTATGCAGGGCCAATGGACGTGAGACACATGTCCATGTAGGCCCCACTTCTCAATTAACTTATTTTCCTTTTTTTTGCTGAAACTTGCCGGCCTTATCCTCTCAGTTGGACGGACTGCTCTAGAGGAAGTCACCATTGCTATAGGCAGCTCATCTCCGTTCAATGATTTCACCAAGCTGAACTAGAAATAGGATTGCGACGGCGGCGTCGGCGGTTGAGCTCGCGACGGCGGCCTCTGTGGCTGAGCTCGCGACGGCGGCCTCTGCGGCTGAGCTCACGACGGCGGCGTAGGGCGATTGACCTCGCGACGGCGGCCTCTGCGGCTGAGCTCGCGGCGGCGGTCTCTGCGGCTGAGCTCGCGACGGCGGCCTCTAAGGCTGAGCTCGCGACGGCGGCCTCTGTGGCTGAGCCGCGACGGAGGCGTAGGGCGATTGAGCTCGCGAGGGCGGCGGCGTAGGGCGATTGAGCTCGCGAGGGTGGCGGCAGTTGAGCTCGCAACGGCAGCAGCGGGTGGTTGAGCTGATGACAACAGCCTCGGCGGTTGAGCCTGCGGCCGCGACGGTTGAGCTCGTTCACAGAGAGAGGGAGGGGGAGCTAGAAGCCTCGCTGCAGGAGAGGCTATAGTGAGCAGCGGCCTGCTCGCTGTCGACATGAAAGCACGGGAGAGGAGGTTCATACAATCTTCGGTGGCAAAAGGTGAGTGAAGTTCATCACTTTATTACCTGTACCGCTTACTCCCCATGTAGCATATAGATTTGTTTAATATAGGACATCAATCGTTGTGGAACTGCAGCCGGAAATGCAAATTGCTATAAACGCATATAGACCACATCCTATTATTCAGCTACCGGTACTCTTATACATCCAGCAGTAACATGGATGGTGAGATGATATTCCACATCCCGTGTTTTGTACAGCAATACTGACAAGCAAAGTTCACATAAAGCTATTTAAAATTATTTATTTTGTGGATGATTTGGTTGGCTATTGAAGAGCTGCAAGAAAAAACAAACAATTTTTAGAATATACAAACTTGAATTCGTTACATTGGAAGAACATTACATTTGAGAACTACTTGTAAGTGAAATAGTAATACCTTAGATGGCTGATCATTTTGATATGCTGACCAATCCAAGTTTGGTAACACTGCAGAACCACTAGTCTGCATACATTATAAATCAACAAGTTAATACAGGTGAATTGACATACCAATACTCACATCAACTTTTACCGATTTACTAAATAAAAATATACCTGACTTGGTTGAGTGTTATAATAAAAATATGGTTGTTGTTGTTGTAAGCCAAGTAACTGCTGAAAAGTAGCATTTGCTTGAGGCAGTGGAGGCATCGCATGTTGCAGTACTTGCAAATTGTAGTTCTCAACCCGTGGCATCGGAGGCACAACGTGTGGTAGTACAGGCATAACGCCCGGTAGTGCTTGCAAATTGTAGTTGGCGCCATGTAGTTGAGGCATAGGGTGCTGAACTGCTTGCAAGTTGTAGTTCTCATTTGACATGGGGAAACAAGGATTTGCCTGGGATGATGATGCAGAAGCACAATCACCATTCTTGTGCTTTGGTTCTTGCCCTGTTTGAAAAAAATCATGAGAATAGTTTCATAAACATATTGTATGTATATAGATATTTTTTTTGTGTTGTAGCATACCTTTCTTGGGTTTTGCCTTACTGTTCTGTTCAAGTCCAGATTTCATCCGCTTGCTACAACTGCCTGGTTCTTTTCTCTTTATTCCTTGTACCTGGACTTCTTTTTCTTTGTTGCATTTAACTGGTTGCTTCTCTACTTCTTTACAATTAGGTGATATATCTTCCGATTGATTTCCATGCATGATCTGGTCCACCTTTTCCATTAGTTCTATTGAAGCACTTTGTAACAGTGCATATGCCTCATCGCTTTCCGCTGCTTTGCTCAAGATGTTATTATAAGAACGACATAATGATCTGCACCGTCTAGCTAGCATGACTCTAGTATCTTCATCATTTGCACACTTTTGTATTGCCTGTGATGATCCTTTTTTTGCATGTCTTGTCCACCTTTTCAAGAAATATTCCGGTGCCAACTCCTTGATATTGTTGTGATCCAACACCTTCAATGCATGGCGGCACAACACCCCAACAAATTCAAACTTTTTGCATGAACATGAAACCTTTGGTCCATTAGGATCAAATTTCACTGTAAACCTATGGCTTCGGGGGTGATCTGAATTACTAACTTTGTATTCTGAAGTTGAGTCGCTATGACTAGTACTGTACAAACAACATCCCATCACCATGTCATATTCTCCTTTGAATATCTCAAACATTGCTGGTGTATATTCTTTCGAAGTTTGCATCAACATCCGAACACGTGGCACTTTGGGAGTTGTTTGACTTGCATAGAAATCACTCTCCAATTCTGCATGCCTTCTGTCATCCACTGCCCTCTCATAGTGCTTGAAGAAATCTAATAGATCGAGGCGAACATGCAAGTATCGCTTCAACATTGCATTGAGACTCTCACTTCTTTGTGTAGATATCATATCTGCGCAAAAGGTTTGCCGATCATAAACCAAAGCCCACTTCTCTGCTCTTGAATAGCGTATGTAGCCACTCATTGTCTTCCAAATTATATGCCTTTAACATAACATTCCAAGCAGTTATAAATTCATCAACTTCTTCAAAATAGAAAACACACTTTCCAAAATCTTTCTTAAATGTCTTGGAACCTTGGAAAACATGGCTCAAATGTTTTGCGGCATTCTGATACATGTGCCACACACATAGACGATGTGTTGAGTTAGAGAAAATAGTACTAATGGCCCTGATAATGGCTGCACATTGATTGGTCAGTATTGTCTTTGGTTCTTTTCCTGACATGGCTTCTTTGAATGTTTCAAACAACCATTCAAATGTTTCTTTTGTTTCATCATATAATAATGCCGCTCCAAAAACCACTGTTTGCTTATGATGGTTGACACCAACAAAAACCGCAAATGGTCTGCCATAACTATTTGTCTTGTAGGTTGTGTCAAAACATATCACATCACCAAAGTACTCGTAATCTAATACTGATCTTGCGTCTGCCCAAAATATATTAGTCATCATCTCATCTTCATCTACTTGTATTGCTGAAAAGAAAGAAGGATTTTGTATCTGCCTGTTCTGGAGGTACTGCAGAATGGCTCCTGTATCTCCTTCTTGAATTGCTTGCATACGCTTTGATCGAAGATAATTCTTATAATCTCTTCGAGTGAAGCTAAGACTTTGTCGACCTCCTTCTTGTCTACTCATCGCTTCATGACCTAATTTAGGTCTAATACCTGAGTCATTCAATATGTCAATTTGGGCCTTTTGAGCTTCTGTAATTCTTCTCTGAGATCGCAACAGATGGGCTTTGCTTGGAGTAACGAGTTCGTGATTATGAGCATCCTCAAAGGTGCTTACAACATATTTTCCAGTTGCACTTATTTTGATAGTCATCTCGGCTGTACAACCAACTCTAGTATCTGCTCGCTTCCGCTGGCATTGTTCCGAAGGAGTGTTCTTGTCTTTGTAACCTGCCTTTGAGCATACAAATTTCTTCGTCCGAATAACATTAGTTGAGGATTTATCATGCCAAGATTTCCTGACACTAAAACCTACATGCCCTGCATACGTGTTGTAGAACTCATATGCTATATGCTCATTCTCAAATTCCATCCCTAGCAACTTCTTGATGTAATGATCATCTCTACCAGCACATGTCTCTCCCAGGTTAGTGGTCTCATGTTCTACAAAAAAAGATAGCATACAATGAATTAATTTTGATGTTGAGACACTAGCGGATGAAAAGTTTAAGTTCATCCTAAGTTAAACCCTTTGTTTGTTCATCTTTAATCTCGTGTATTCTGATGCTAAATTATTAATACAAATGATGAATAAATTGCAGATTCAATCTATACCAACATACCTGTTGAAGAGGAAGCACGAGGATCTTCTTCCATGCCGAAGAAGAACGCAGTCCTGGATTCTGATCCACGTGAAGGAAGTTTTTAGCGTGGGTAGATCTCTCCTGGGCGATCGGCTGTTCTTGATTTATTTGACCTATGTACTGCAACTTCTAGCCAGATTGCTAGGAGGAAGAGATCGCGCGGGAAAGGGATCAGGTGGGAGCTAGGTACAGGCGGGAGGATAACAATTTGTTACCTGATTTTCTAGAAAATAACTGTAATTGGAGAGATATGATAGTTAATTGAGAGGTGGGGCCTACAGGGACAGATGTCTTTCGTCCATTGGCCCAGCACGATAGTGCGTGCAGGGCTCCCTGCATCAGAGCCGAACCCGCGGTGCGAACGCGAGCTGCGGGATCCACCGTCCAGGGCCGGGGCTCCACCACCAACCGCCTCCCAAGCATCTATCACTGCACCCAACTCACTGACATTCGGGACCATCTAGACCACGGCCCACCGGCCAGTGGCGCGCGGTGGGTCGACGGAGGTGGCGGAGGGAAATAGGTTCGCGGAACAGGAAAGCGCGGGTAGTCTGGGCCGCGTGAAGGAAGGTAGCGCAGCACGTTTACCGGCCGCGGCCGCGCTGTCGGGTCGCTCGCCGTGTCTGCAATCCTCTCCCTCCCGCTTTTATTCCGCCGTCGCGTCACCATTAGACTCCACTACCCAGCTCGCCGAGCTACTAGTGCTGCTGTTACGTAGGTGCTATACTTCTCCATCGGGTCGCGATCCGATCCTCCCCTCCGGAATTCCCCACCACCGCGAGTGAAAAGCGTCCCCTTTCCGAAAATTCGCTTATCTTTGCCCTCCGCTCCGCTTCTTCCCCGGTGGTTTCTTGCCCAAGTTGGTGCAGTGCGGACAGTAGGAGCAGTGTTGCAGCACAGTATCGAGGAAGCAAAGCGAGGGAAGAAGGCGGTGGGCCGGGGTCTCTGACGCCGCCTTAGCGCGCGCTCGGCGATGTCGTCGTCGCCGCCCGCCGCGCCGGGGCCGGCGTCGCCGCCGAGCAACCGCACGGCGCCTCCGCCGGCGGCATCGGCGCCGCCCCCCGCCAACTCCTCCTCCCCTTCCCCGCCGGCGCCGCCGGCCTCCTCGCCGCCCCGTTCTTCTCCCCTGCCGCCGCCGGCGACGCCCACGCCCTCCGCGCCGGCGCCGTCGTCGGGCACTACTCCCACGCCCCCATCCATCTCGCCTCCCGCGACGCCGGGGACGCCCGCGGCGCCCTCTCCCCCGTCGACCACCCCTTCTCCGCCGTCGCCCCAGGCGGCCTCCACCCCTCCACCCTCGTCGAACTCGGGTCTGACGACGCCCGTGGTGGTGGGGATCGCGGTGGGCGGCCTGATAGCCCTTCTGCTCGCCAGCCTCCTGTGCTTCTGCTTGCTGAAGAAGAAGAAGCGGCACCACCCTCCTCACCACCCGCCCCCGCCGCCGCCCCACCACCTGCACTACTACGGCCATCCGCCGCCGCCGCCCCCGCCGCCCTTCAAAGGTACCTGCCTTCACTCCCTCTTGGAGGAGATACAGATCTCTTTTGCGATCTTTGTCTCACTAGCAAGTCACATCGCTGTCGCTTGCAATTGATTTGCTGTTCTTGGCATTTGTGCCGTGACTTCTGACGTACAAGTGTGGCTTACGTTCCAGTTTTTTAGGTGACTTCAGGACAAATTCTCATTTTTAAATCATGTTTTTTTTCGAGATTGATTAAATCATGTTGTTATGACTTTACCGAAGATGAAAATATTCGGCAGAATATGTGTCTTAATTTTCGTGTCCCAGATATGGCTAATTTTAGAATAGGGTAGTGATCGTGTGGATCTTCATGCGTATTTGAGACAATCCAAATGGGTAATTTCGGAAAAAGAAACTATTAGGTCTCCTTATTGTGTCATTGTTTTCTGGCTTCATGGAATCTGCTTTGTTTAAGCCAACTCTATGAGGAAAAGTAGTATGTCCTATAGTATCAGCAATGTAAATGTGTTTACTTCAGTTTTAAACTGTGTGTAATCAATGTCTTCTTTATTAGATTTTGCAACAGGGTAATTCCTTTGTACTGATAGCTATTGTCAACACGAGTAACTCACATCTCTCAGTACAATTCTTGTTCTGCTGCAGGGGATCAATATGGTGGGGGCTACCAAAATTGGCAGCATAATGCCCCTCAGCCACCACCACCTGATCATGTGGTGAAAATGCATCCGCATCCTCCCCCTAAACCGCCTCCTGCTCCTGTCAATGTAAACAACAGTAGCGGTTCTGGTTCAAATTACTCTGTTGGTGGTGAGAACCGACCCCCGCAGTCGCCGCTTGGCAACGCCCTCAGCTTCTCAAGATCCACCTTTACTTATGAAGACTTGGCGGTGGCGACCAACCAATTCTCTGATGCTAATCTTCTTGGACAAGGTGGTTTTGGATTTGTTCACAAAGGGGTACTGCCGGATGGCACAGAAGTTGCTGTGAAGCAATTAAGAGATGGGAGTGGCCAGGGAGAGCGTGAGTTCCAGGCAGAGGTTGAGATTATCAGCAGAGTGCATCATAAGCATCTTGTGACATTGGTTGGTTATTGCATTTCTGAAGAAAAGAGATTGCTTGTCTACGAGTTCGTTCCGAACAACACATTAGAATTCCATTTACATGGTACCGATTTCTATCTGTGTTTCAATCATTACTGATCTTCTCTTTCAAAATGCTTTTTAATCTTATCGGTAAAAGTAAATAAGGACATCATTTGTATTTTTTTTGTTCGATTTTGTTCCCAGAAATATCCTTGTCACTGCCTTTTTCTTATTATCAGCTGCCGTATGAGTTGTGGGTAGAAAATATCCAGGTGATTTACAAAATTAAACCCATGATACTAAATGAATTTCATTATGTTTTTTTGGCTATGAAAAAAAACCTTATTCAAGTAAATTTACATTGTTTACAATTCCGTTGTTGGGAGAAGAAAATAGCATAACTTGCTACAGTGTAATTAAATAGCAGGCTTCCGGCCACTCCCTTGACTGCTAAAGAATTTTATTAATGGTAACAATAAGCACAGCAAAACCCACTCCAGAGTATTTCAGCTTTAGCGCCACATTCTCTTCAGTATTTACTCTTTTCGAAAAGGACATTCCTTTCCAAGTTTATTGGTTCTTTTCATGTAGACCCAAAAAACATTGCTCTGAAGCTCCTGTTGAAACAACCTGCAAATACATGTGCACGGATAATAATAACTGTCAATGCAAACATCTGTTGTACTCATTTGATCTGTATTCTCTTGATCATCTTGTTCAGGCCTTAAGGATTATTTTCTCGTTTTTTCAGGTAGGCGTGGACCAACCATGGATTGGCCTGCAAGACTGCGTATTGCTTTGGGTTCTGCAAAGGGATTGGCGTATCTTCATGAAGACTGTGAGCTCACATCCATACCTATTTGTTATACTTTTAGTTCTCTTTTCACCAAAAAGCTATGTAGCTGTTCGTCTCATGATTTAATTTTTCTATTTCACAGGCCATCCGAAGATCATTCATCGTGACATAAAGGCATCAAATATTCTAATGGATTTCAGATTTGAAGCTAAGGTACTCTATGAATTTCTCTTTGTTCCATTTCTATGTAAAATGCCAAGCTATTCCCTGAATGTCAAACTAACAATTACAGCTGCAATAAACAGAGTTAATATCAGCCTACCAATACAAACTGTTGGATGTTGAATTCACCAAGTAAACCTTCATTTTACAGGTGGCAGATTTTGGACTGGCAAAGTTAACTCCTGATAATGACACCCATGTTTCCACCAGGGTAATGGGAACATTTGGGTAAGTTCGACCTTCTAGTGAAACATTATCTGTTTATTCTTTGGTGTGTTTGTGTGTTAAAAATTACTGCTGACAATCTTGGCATTGACCTTAGGTACCTTGCACCAGAGTATGCTTCTTCTGGCAAGCTTACTGAGAAATCAGATGTCTTTTCTTTCGGAGTAATGCTTCTTGAGCTAATAACTGGGCGCCGCCCTGTAAGTTCAAAACACGCGCATATGGATGATAGCTTGGTTGATTGGGTAAGTTAAATTTGTTTTGTCACCGTGCTATTACTGACAGGGTTAAGCTATTTCTTGCTGCACTTCTACTCATTTTTAGTTTAATAGTCTGTTTGGAGGAGTATTTCTTGGTGAAGTTCTGTAATTTAGTTTAAATGTGACCAAAGTTTTCTAAACTTTGCTAAGAAGTACCATTCTTCTAAACACCCCGTCAGGTTTTTTTACCTGATAGATTGATTGCAATTGATCTTGTGATTATCCAATCATCCTTGAGGACTATCTTGGACTTTTAACTAAATTACTTGCTATTTGTCAATAAATGGAGTCAGTTTTCTCTGTATGAGATCAGGTGCCTTTGCTGTTGTACTTGATATAGTTTTCGAATCTATTCTTGTCTGAGTGTTTACCGTCTTGAACTTTTCGATACTTAGTACTTCACGCCTCCTCCACGGGCATCTGTTGCTTCCTGTGTATACCTTCCTTACATCTATTTGAATTGGATTATGTTACTTCCCTGCAGGCAAGGCCAATAATGACACGAGCACTCCAGGACGGTAATCATGATGCTTTAGTGGATCCCCAGTTAGGATCCGAGTTCAATGATAATGAGATGGCGAGGATGATAGCCTGCGCGGCTGCATGCGTACGCCATTCTGCACGGAGACGTCCACGCATGAGCCAGGTACATTTCTATGCCGGTTTCTCTTCTTCCATATCCTAATATCACCGATTCTTCTTTCATATTCTAATCTGATCAACACAAATTCATCGTTCTCTAATGCAACGAACAGGTTGTTCGGGCCTTGGAAGGCGACGTATCGCTGGATGATCTGAACGAAGGCGTTCTACCTGGGCACAGCCGATTCATGGGATCACATGCCAGCTCCGAGTACGACACCAGCCAGTACAATGAAGACCTGAAGAAATTCAGGAAGATGGCACTTGGTACCAGCAGCTTCGAAAGCAGCCAACAAACACCGTCCAGCAGCGAGCACGGCCACCAGAATCCGTCCACCACAGGCAGCGATAGCCATCATCAGACGCAGGAGATAGAGATAGGGACTAAGAAGAGAGACGGCGGGGAACCTGAGGCTTCAGTGTCATGATCTCTTTCTTTTTGCTGGAAAGTTTCATTGACAGGAAATGTGTAAATCCCCATCTTAGCCAAGTTGACATAAGCTGCTAGCTGACTAGCTTGCAACGAACAACAGAACATCTCTTGTTGAGATATATAATTTTTTGTAGCAGCATCGATGTTCTTTATCGTCACCGATTCTCTGCAGTCCTTTTTTTTGAACATGGCAACAGATTTGCCCTTTTCATTGATAGTAAGCATGCACGTGCAACGCACGTTCTAATTTTCAACCATTTCTTTGTAAAACAACATTAAAATAGTTAGTATGAATCTCTGAAACTATATGCAATTATTATAAAAGATTGAAAAAACGCAGACACCTTTCTAATTTGCATTTTTTAAAGCTTAAAACCCACGTTTATGTCAAAGAAGATATAATACAACCATCGTCCGAGACAGGGCAAAAAATACAATAATATAAGATGAACTTTCTGCATGTAGGAATTTAAAATTTAGAAAGAATGTCAATATTTCCTTTACTTCGCAGACATCCAAATATGGTGGAAAAAAAATAGATGCAACAAACAAATATACAAAAACTTAACGGACAGAAACCTACAATAGTTGTAGTAAAGTTAGAGTAATCTTCGTAGATTCTCAAAAACTCACTTATAAATAGCCTGAAATATTTGCCCCGATTAGAAAATATATCTATTTCATCAACAAGGATTATATCATAGGGAAAACAAACATATTCCTTCACAGTTATTCGCCAGTTGTTCTCCTCTAAAATATTCAGTAGGGACTTAAAATACAAAGGCCGACAATTTTTTTTTGGATTAATAGAAGGTAGTGGAAGCTCTACCTTATGGTTACAAGGAGGTCAAGTGGCTTTAAAAAAGAAAAAATAAACAAAGGAAAGAAGAAATTAAGAGAAATGGAGAAAAAAACTATACATAGTGAGCTTAAAAGCTATACAGAGGGAGCTATGCTTGTAACTCTAGTGCCCATTTGACAGAAGAGACCACCTGCACCAATGAAATGCCAAAAGAGACCACCTCTGAAAATATTTGCCAAAAAAGACCCCTTCTGAGTGGCGGCACCCCCTGGCCAGGCGACACGTGGCACGTGCCGCCTGGGCCAATGCCGGCAAGGGCCTGCCGCCGTTCCCAATTCCGGCATGTTGCCGTTGCAAGATGGAACCAGCCGCTGTGGGGCCTGCCGCCAATGGGAGTGGCGGCATGTCCACGTGGCAAGGGCCTGCCGCCAATGGGGGTGGCGGCATGTCCACGTGGCAGGGCCTGCCGCCAATGGGGGTGGCGGCATGTCCACGGGGCAAGGGTGGCCAACGCCACGGTCGATGGAACCAGCCGCTATGGGGCCTGCCGCCAATGGGGCTGGCGGCATGTCCACGTGGCAGGGCCTGCCGCCAATAGGGGTGGCGGCATGTCCACGTGTCGCCTGGCCCGGGGGTGCCGCCACTCAGAAGGGGTCTTTTTTGGCAAATATTTTCAGAGGTGGTCTCTTTTGGCATTTCATTGGTGCAGGTGGTCTCTTCTGTCAAAAATTCGCAATTTCTGTGTTCTGTGCGCCCAAAGCTTGATATCCTCTGCCACTTGTGAAAGTAACCTTGCCCTGCTGATTTGCTTGTTATTGAAAACCCTGTCATTTTGGCCCTCCAAAGGTGCAGCATTCCTGCAGCAAAACAAATTGGCCACGCTTTGGCTGCCTGCCCTTGTTTCGTGAGACTAATACATTCCACGAACTGGCTGATAGAGTTAACCTGTAGAGCATCATGAGCTATATGCCACTTCTCCCAGACCCAGGCTGAGTATTTACAGTGCATGGTAATGTGTTCTATCGATTCAGTTGCCGGGCATAACCCACAGCCTGCATCCTGAGTCTATTTCTTCTTTGCCAACTTTCATAACGGGATTAGAAGATTGAGCGATAATTATAAAATATAATCTTGATTCATTCAGACAAGGAGCAAAGAAAGACTGCTACACGGCCCTACCACTTTCAGTTTCTTTAGTATATCGCCAAATTGGATCTTATCTCCTTCTTAATTAATGAATGGTGGCAAGTCTTTTGCCACCCGTTCCCCCTTCAAAAAAAATTTTGCTCATTTGTTTTGAGCACGGTCTGCACCAATACCTGCACATGAGAGGTAAGTGGGACATATCAAATATATGCTAGTGGAAAGTTAAGGGAAAAGTCGCTTGGCAATTTCTTAGGAAAGTGATACATTCTCCTGAATTACACAAATATAAAATACTTATGCACATGAAGATAATTTTTTTCATTGCAAATTAACATTTTACTTGAAATATAATGACTTCAACTATCTGCAAGACTGCAACTACTTTCTTTCCATCCAGAGAACAATTTGCTACTACGCACAGTTCTCTGCAACTATTCACTACAAGAATTACATTATATATGTTAATATGGCCGCTACAATAAGATGCAAAGCTAAATAATTATTTCCTACCGATGATAGTAATCAAATTATTACAGTCCAGAGAAGATCAACATACCTCAGGTGAGAATGACATGAGAACTCCTGGTTGCTGCTCACCACAAAGCCATAGTATAGCAGCCGAGCTCCTCCATTGCTGGGACTTGCCGTCGATTCACGGAAGCAGTCACGCATCAGCCATCACTGGTGTGGGAGACATCAATGGTCAGCTTCTAAATTAAAAAATACTCCCTCCGTTCAGAAATATAAGATGTTTTAGATTTGTGAAGTGAGTGTATTTAGATATCTTTTAGTGTATAAATTCGCTTGTATCTATACACTAAAAGATGTCTAGATACACTCACTTCACAAAGCTAAAACATCTTATATTTCTAAACGGAGGGAGTAGTACCAGACCTAAATGCTTTCATATGGTATATCTACGCCTCAATTCAATCAGAACGTCTGTATGTAATCATAAAAGAACTGCCGTGCTTCAATTGTACATGAGACATAGCTTATGTTCAGACAAAAAAAAAAGTGTGATATTACTGCACGTCCAATTAATCTTGCAAGCCATACAACCCTGAATTACAAGAAAGATCAGGAACAATAGATCTATATCAGTACTATCATATTCATTGTTAAAATCTAACCAGATGCCATTCTACTGAATCTTATAAAGGAAAGGAAACATTATGCTGCAGGCTCCCTTCCGTCTATCTGTTGATTATGTTTTTGTTTGAAGTTGCAACATGGTAGTCTCATAGAAAATCGCTGGATCCAAACTGACAACAGAACTACTATAAATTTCATAGCGAACAGAATTCTAGCGGGAACCAGCGAAGAGACATCAAGTGCTCACCTGTTCACATACTCCCTAGCTTCAGCATTGCATCAGACTTCTGAAGCCTATGGGACCGACGGTTGACTGAGATGGCAGCACGGCGGTTGTGCCGATCCTTATCCGCACGCGGCTGATCGAGACGGCTGCGTCGCGTTGCGGGCACCCTGGTTCGTCTGCTGACACCTTGATCAGAGTGTGCATGGCGATCAATGGATGTTGGGGCGAGGACACTAAAACGCCCCAGCGCATCAGCCATCAGGCCTTCCGCGGCTCCGCATGTGGTCTACGAGGCACGGGGCGGCGGCACCCAGGCGTGCGAGGTTAGGGTTGCGACGGCGTCGAGGCTTGCGAGGTTGGGATTGCGGCGGCGTCCAGGAGTGCGAGGTGAGGATGGCGGCTGCGTCCAGGAGAATGAGTCGTTGGGCGGTGTCGACGTCGGCGAGATCAGGTAGGTGTGTGAGGGACTGAGGGTGCAGGAAGGGAGATGATATGATTCATGAGTGTGTAGCCCTCGCGTGGATGCGCCGCCCCGCGTCTTGCTCGTGGCTAAGGTAGGGCGAGGAGGCATCGTCGGTTGAGGGCTTTGGGGCGGCCCGTTCTGGAGGCTAGGCGTGGCCGATAATGTAGGGCAGGGAGATGGAGCCGCTCCATTGGAGCGGAAGTTACGGAGTGCACCAAAGCTCTACTTCCTGATCGTACACATGTGGGAAAGATTATGAGGGCGGTAGTTTTGCGGGCGCGGAAATTTAGCGTGGGGTGGGGGAGAACAAATCATTCTGGACTGTTGGATTTACGTGCATAGACGGCTGTGATTGTTTTTTCCAGCCAAGTTTGCTCTTTTATAAGTAGTAGATAGATAGATAGATAGATAGATAGATAGGTAGATAGATAGGTAGATAGATAGGTAGATAGATAGATAGATAGCTAGCTAGATAGGTAGATAGATAGATAGATAGGTAGATAGGTAGATAGGTAGATAGGTAGATAGATAGGTAGATAGATAGGTAGATAGATAGATAGGTAGATAGGTAGGTAGATAGGTAGGTAGGTAGGTAGGTAGGTAGATAGGTAGGTAGATAGGTAGGTAGATAGGTAGGTAGATAGGTAGATAGATAGGTAGATAGATAGGTAGATAGATAGGTAGATAGATAGATAGGTAGATAGTAGATAGATAGATAGGTAGATAGATAGGTAGATAGATAGGTAGATAGATAGGTAGATAGATAGGTAGATAGGTAGGTAGATAGGTAGGTAGATAGGTAGGTAGATAGGTAGGTAGATAGGTAGTAGATAGGTAGATAGGTAGATAGATAGATAGATAGATAGATAGATAGATAGATAGATCGATAGATCGATAGATAGATAGATAGATAGATAGATAGATAGATAGATAGAGCTAGATAGATCTAGATAGATAGATAGATAGATAGATAGATAGATAGATCGATAGATAGATAGATAGATAGATAGATAGATCGCTAGATAGATAGATAGATAGATAGATAGATAGAGATAGCTAGATAGATAGATAGATAGATAGATAGATAGATAGATAGATAGATAGATAGATAGATAGATAGATAGATAGATAGATAGATAGCTAGATAGATAGATAGATAGATAGATAGCTAGATAGATAGATAGATAGATAGATAGATAGATAGATAGATAGATAGATAGAAGATAGATAGATAGATCGCTCGCTAGATAGATCGATAGATAGATAGATAGATTGCGTAGATCGCTAGATAGATAGATAGATAGATCGATGATAGATAGATAGTAGCTAGATCGCTAGATAGATAGATTACGCTAGACGCTGGCTAGCTCGATCGATGATCGCTCGCTCGCTCGCTAGATCGATTGCTCGTTTAGCTCGCTAGTCGCTGTTGTTTCCCGTTCGCCTAGGACAATTCCTAGGTGTTCGAACATACACCTACTCTCCCCGATTACATCATCCAAGAAATTTGGTCTGGCTAAACTCCACATCCTACCTCATCTTTGATGATGGTGATTATGGAGGCCGTGGACGCGTGGTTGCCAAAGACCCTTGCATTCTTCTCTTTCCACACTTCCCAAAGAAACAAGCATGAGCAAGGATGCCATTGCCTTTTAAATGAAAGGCTCAAAGAGCCCAGCTTTGAATTAACAAAGCCAACATGGTCAACATTACAACCTGACTTACAGCGAACAGCTGGGGTTGCCAGCTAGAGATCACGGACCAAAAACAACAGAAGACAAATAAAAAACAGAGGAGCAAAACACCCTAACTAAGACTAGGAAGAGAGCTTGCAACCTCAGGAGAAGCTAGAGTCTTCTGTTGAATGGGCGCGGCACTGGAGCAGACCAAACCACGAAGACCTCCCTTGCAGAGACAGGGCACACCTATTGCCGGAGGAACACAGAAATCTTCGGGACTTAAGCTTCTGAAGGGGAGGGCTGGAAGTAGATGCCTCCAAGAAGGGAGCAGCGCCCATGAACGTCGCCGTCACCTGCAGCGGCATAAGCCTTGCTGAGCTTTCGCTCGAGCCCAACCACCACCCCCAAGACACGACCTTGACACTCCTTTCACCAATTGGCCCGCGGCATGAGGGAGAAATCACCGGCAACGCCCGTGGCAAGTCGCAGACCTAACCAACCACCCCTGGGTCTGTAGGTAGCCCGCAGCATGAGCAAGGATGCCATTGCCTTCCTAGCGTTGTGTTGCCCCAAGGTCAAGTTCATCCACTAATCCTTCACGGTAGCTTCGTGTGCCCAAAGGGAGGCGTCTATCATGTTGGCCGAACCAAGGTAGGATAGTGTTCCAAATGCGAAAGGTGAAGCGGCTTATGTCAACTGATCTAATTAGCTTTCTCTGCATTTCTACTTTCATGTGCATTGCATTTTCGTCTAGATGTATGATCTTACCTTAGCTGTCGTCTGACATAGTGTAATGCTTGGAAGAAAGCTACTCCCTCCGTTTTTAAATAGAGGATGTTTTAGGTTTATAAAGCAAATGTATCTAGACACCTTTTAATGTATATATTCCAGTGAATCTACACGCTAAAAGATGTCTAAATACATTTGTTTCACAAACCTAAAACATATTATATTTAAAAACGGAGGAGTAATTCCTAGCGAGATGCTGTGGATTCCTACGTACTCCATCCGTTTACAAATATAAGACGGTTTAGATACTTTGAAGTGGATTACATACATTTAAGAGTGAGTGAATCTAATAGTAGACTAGATACATATCAAAATAGATGAATCTACAAAAAGCTAAAACATCTTATATTAATGAACGGAGGGAGTATTTGTGTGGAAAATGGGAAAAACCATCTTTTTGGCATGATCGTGTGGAAGGGTGATTGTCCCTTGAAGGCGAAGTCCCTCCCTACAATCTTTCCTTGCTGTAAGCAACAAAGGGGGATTATAGCTTCGGTTTCTAGAGCTAATGGCTGTCGCCTCACCTACAGCAGATCTTTTGGGCCTGTTGAGGTGCAAAAATTGAATGATCGTGGAATGATCTTCAGGTGATGATTCTGGGGTTGGGCTAACAGCTGCCGAGGATTCTGTCAGTTGGTCTTTGGAGGCAAATAAATGCACCTTTAGCTCCATATCCCTTTACAGGTTTATATTGAACTCTGGAGTTAAAGATTAGAGGATGATGGACATGTGGAGCCGTGGAGGTCCAACTTCCCCTTGAAGCAGAATTTTTTTTCTTTGGATGTTCTTCAGGGCTCAGTCAGTTGATATTGCAATGGGAACAGCTGGTCGGACCTAAGCGTCTGGCAGCTGAAGAAGCGACGGCAAAGATCGATAGCAAGCGTAAGGAACTGAATCCGGGGATGCAGGGAGACAGGAGTGGTATAGGCTGATAACAGAAGTTCGCTGCTGGAGTTGTATGGTGTTTCTTCAGTAGTTCTCGCGATGCCTGTTTCTCACCCTGATCTGGCTGCAGAACCATGTTGTCTTCCAATTTTGTTATTTTCAGCCAGTTCAGTCTTTAATTTTCCTTGTAACGAACTCTGAATGATGTCTTTTTTAAACAGGTGGGTCCTAACTCGTAAGACCTTTTCTCTAACAAGGTGTTGTTGGATTCACAGAGAGAGCCAGAGGGATACATGCATGAATTCGTTGGACCAGCCTGTATGCTCCCTGTTCCTTCTCATTTTGTTATCTGTTGACGCTCAAGTATCCCAATATTTCAGCTCCGTATCCCCGCAATCATGCAGCTGCAGTCGTTCCAGTCAGTTAGCATATGATATATACTCCAAGACAAAACCAAGTAATACTCTGCATTTGTTTGACAAAAGGCGCTGATCGTTGTGCAAGACCGTTGGTTTGTTTCAATCATGTGCCAATTTTTTTTTATCGGATTAACATTAGGCGTGGCAAACATAGCTTCAGAACGAAATGGTTACATCCTGGCTTAACTTCCTTCGTGACATTTTGTTTTTCGGTAAAGAGTATATATTAATATCAAGATGATACGAATTACACCTAGCCTCTGCAACAACACAGTACCCTAATAGCAGTATGGATGCACACAACCAAAAAACAAAGAAAAACTACGAAAATAAAAGACCCGCCACGGTGTTCCAGCCTTAGCAGCAACAATACAATCACCACTAATACAACACCTGAACTCAAGAATCTTCAAAAGCGACGTCTCCAAGAAAGAAACAATGCACAAGCGCCGTCGTCGCTCGATCAAAGATCTTAGGTTTTCACCCTGAAGATAGTCCCTACTCTCAAAACAATGCCTTCAACAAAATCATTGCCAGGCACAACCAATTAAGACCAGACCTTGGATTTTTACCCTGAAAGATAAGACTCTGAACTTCACCTATGCTGCCGTCCCACTTTCATACTGCTGCGAAACCTAGAACACCAAGGAAGTCCCTCAACAATGCGGAGAATTGAACTTTCATTGCTAGTCCTCCAATCTAGCCTTCATGATATTCTCTGTCTCTGATTTCACCATGAACCAAAAGTTACTTGATGGCAACAAAGAATTGAGCTTCGCGCCGCTCCCTCCAGAACCAAACGGTTCGAAACCATCACAATTCAAGCGTCCTATGTCTCCTCCTTCCATATCAGTTACGACGTCTTCTCTACGACGGGCAAAAGGTCGTCTGGTCTTAAGTGAGCACTTTCTTTTTAAGTTTTTTTTAAAACACATGCTTTTTTAATTAATGGATATAAGGTAAAGCTTATGCTTTTTCTAAAAAAAGAAAAAGACTTGTCGTAGTTCGTCACTCACTCATTTTTTTTCAAAGAAAAAAGACGGTCGTCACAATCGTGCTCAATTATGTGTTACTTAGGCGCGGATGACCCGCGTTACAATGATTTTTATAGGTACAACAGATCCATCATTTGGACAAATTCAACACATGTCCCTATCAACATAATTTTGTCATGACAGATAGCGAAACAGTATCTCCTTTTTTTATATATCACAATACAAAACAGAATCTCCTAATTGCCAAGAGGATGGCTGTTAGAGTTTTAATTAATACCTGGAAACTAAGTTGACGGAATAATAATGTTCAAAAAAATAATGTTGACGGAATAATAAATAGCTCGTCCCGGCACCGGCAGCGCATCCATCCAAACAAACAGGTGGAAACAGCGAGGAGAACCTTCCATCAAAACGCCCTCCGCTCTTTTCCGTGACAACGGACGGCTGCCACTCCAAATCCCAAAGCAAATCGGCCTCCTCGTCGACAGAAACAGAAGCGCAAAATCTCCCGATCCTCTCTTCCCCAGATCCGCGTCCATGGGGTCGCGCAGGCGAATGCTCCTCAAGGTCATCATCCTCGGCGACAGCGGGTGCGCCCCAATCACACCTTTTCCCCACACTTTCTTCTTGTTTTTCTCAGGGTGATTTTCCCAGTGTTTTCTGATCCCTCCTGCGCTTTTTTCCGTTGCTAGGGTCGGGAAGACGTCACTGATGAACCAGTAAGGCCAAACCGCAATCCCGCCTCGTCTGTTTCATCTAATTTTGGTTGTTTCTGTTGTGGGGTTTCGCGGCTCTGAACGATTGTGTTGGTTCGTGTGCAGGTACGTGAACAACAAGTTCAGCAACCAGTACAAGGCCACGATCGGCGCGGATTTCCTGACCAAGGAGGTGCAGATCGACGACCGGCTCTTCACGCTGCAGGTTAGGCATACACCTCATACTCGTAGCTCAATCATTCCTTCCAGTTTTTTCTGTTGGGCAGTTGCTGTGTGTTCTTAGATCTTGAATGCCATTATGGATTTTATGCTGTTTGAGATGGAATTGCATTGCCAAACCCGGGGGTGCTGATGATCTAGTGAACAGGACTTTAGATAGGCTCGACGATGATCGATGCAGTGGTACTAAACTAGGGCCCCTGTAGTTTGTTTGTGACAGGCTGAGAAGGCTGCCACATGAGTTACTTTGGTCATATTAGTGACAATTTTGGTTTTGTTTTTTATTCTCAAGATTACTACCTCTGCAAACTGTTGTAGTGGATGTGGATCCCCTCCATCAGTTTGGAATCTTGGTTGCATTGGCTAGTACATGAAACTTGACACAAACACCCGGTTGTCTTGCTTATTCGACAGGTCAATGCAATCTAGAAAAACAAATATGAAAGGAGGGGATAAAGTTCATGTCAATTCATAGCTGATTTCTATGAGGAAGGTTGAGATCAAAATTGTTTTATAGGGATCAGAGTATGGTTGCTCATGAGCTTGTTCCTTTGGGCTGTTAGCCTTTTCAGGTTGCGGTCTATCCCGCCGGGTGTTTTGTATTTAGTGGGTGCCAATTGCATCTCTTCCTGATTCAATATAATCTCACCTATCATCACAACTTAATAATTGGTTTTCTTCTTTGTTTATGAAAGAAACATATATAAGATTCCATATCACTTTGCATTGCCAATTTGAAAGGCACATGGCGTGATAAGTCCTGTTGATACACTACATGTAGCATTTGGCACGATACATAAAAATCACATCAATTCAGCTCTATCTGCACTACCTATTAAAGTAAAATTTCTTAAGGATGAGGACTGAGACCTAATTGCCCACAAGAAAAAGAAATAGAGACCTTGCATGGGAATTGCAAGTCAATACAAGCTCATAGGAAACATGACTAAGGTTGCATTTGACCAAAGAAAACACATAGGTACTTTCAACTAAGTTTATTGACCATGTACTTATTCTCTACTCAAGACTAATTAATTTGAGATTTTTATGACTGGGCATTAATTATTATGAAGAGTTGTTATCTTCTAGTAATCTACCTTCCTTTAAATCAGGACTAGAGTATTGATATTGAGCATTCAGGCCATGGCATCCTTTTGTATTGGCCAAAACAGGGAATGGATGAGCATGTTCATGTGCGTTGTCAATGATGTTAATCACGTATTCATCATATTCAAACCAAGGATATGTCCATATGGGATAGACGAACTATTACCTTATTACCTATACGTGAGACATACATCTGTTCTTTGAGCTCTGCCTGATAGTTCATTTTTTATTTGAACCAACAGATAAGTGCAATGTGTGTTTTGGGCTACTTGTAATTTTTGTTATAGTTCGTATGCTGCCTGATTTCATTGCAGCTGGCTGACCTTGTGTACCACATACTTTGATGATTGTGGGTACTTGTTCAGTCATTATAATGCTAGAATATGATTTTCTGAAATGAGCCGAACCAGAGTACACAGAATAATCTTTGGTACAAGTGAAAACATTTGTACGTTTCTCCCCTTTAAGGAAAGCTGGGGAAGATAATCCATATCATGCTGTTAGGTTTTTGTTAATATATTTTCTTACAAGGTTACAACTTAAATTTCGTTTTTTCATGGATTCAGTGAAGCAGCTTCATTTGTTTTCTGCTCTAGTTAATTAGTCATTACTTGTCTGTAGCATGTTTAATTTTCATAACTTGCAAGAATAGCACTGGAATGTATGGCTATCAACTTGGTTCCTTTTGAAAAGTAGTTCCACTCACCCACATTTGCATTTCCCTGAAACTCAGATATGGGACACAGCAGGACAGGAACGTTTTCAGAGTCTTGGTGTGGCATTTTATCGGGGAGCTGACTGCTGTGTTCTTGTATACGATGTCAATGTAACCAAGTCATTTGAAAAACTCAACAACTGGCGTGATGAATTCTTAATCCAAGTAAGTAACTTGCTTCGTTATTGGTTGTTTAAATGTAACTTCATCATGTTATATTCTAAGTTTGGCTGTTCTTATAACAGGCTAGCCCATCAGATCCAGATAATTTCCCTTTTGTTTTACTTGGAAATAAGATTGATGTTGATGGTGGTAATAGCAGAACTGTAAGTCTTTGTCAGGATATGTGCTATCTAGTATTTATTACTCTTGGTTTACTTGATATATCATAATAATTCTGAGACAATTTGTTTTTTCAGGTCTCTGAGAAGAAGGCTAAGGCATGGTGTGCTACCAAGGGAAACATCCCTTATTTCGAGACGTCTGCTAAAGAAGGCTTCAACGTGGAAGCAGCTTTCGAGTGTATAGCAAGGAATGCTATCAAGAATGAACCTGAAGAAGATGTGTACGTTTACTTCTTGCAGTATATGCATTGTTTAGACAAAAACTTACTCCTTGCTCAATACAGAAATGCATGACTAATATCTAGGCATCTAGACTGATGCTCTGCTAAATTTTGTAGATATCTTCCTGACACAATCGACATGGGGGGTCCTGGAAGGCAACAACGCTCATCAGGCTGTGAATGCTAGAAGATATGGATCAAATGATTTCCTCCGTTGGTTCTATTGGCCTAGTGATGCTTGCTCTTCCTTTTCTGAGTTTGATATATATAGTTTGAAAGTTGCTATTTGTATCGATCGCCACATGTGGTTGTTTAGTCTCTCCAACGAATTTGGAGGATGATAACTTATGATTCTTTGTATGAGGGCTAGATGGTATAGAGTTGGTATTATTTTTAGTCTATGCGAGCTTTTGATTGTTGTGGTGCATATATATATTTAAATCTTGGAAGATCAGAATTTTTTATGAAGATTGTAAATGAACTGACGAAGAACCCAATCTTATCCTACCCATTTTGATGGTAGAGTTAGACCTGCATCTATTTTGTTTGCCCGTTGTCTATTCTTTGCTATTTCATTCCTTGTCTTCTACTCCCTCCGTTTAGAAATATAATATGTTTTAGCTTTGTGAAGGTAATGTATCTAGACATCTTTTAGTGTATAGATTCGAACGAATCTATACACTAAAAGATATCTAAATACACTCGTTTCATAGCTACAGTAACGTGGTTCAGTTTGGCCCCCCACGCTAGTTTGCTGCGTAGGCCCCCGAACCACTTATGTTAAATTGACAATTTTCTGTATCGATCATGCTTAGATTATCTCCAGCCGTTGGCGCCCCCCACGACCAAATCCGACGCTAAATAGCGCCGGATTGGATGAAACTTAGGCGTGGGGAGCGTCGAACTTCCAGCCGGCTCTCCAGGTAGACGCCCGGAGATCGGTGTTTTTTGGCTGATTTTTATTACAAATAAACGTTACAGTTCGACGAATTTGATACAGTTTGCTAAGATTTGGCTTATTTTTATAAATAAACGTTACAGTTTAACAAAACAAGCAAATAATTTGATAAGTTTTCAAACAAATCAAATAGAAACTAGTTGGTGTTGCCTCGAAACCTCCATATGTGCTTCACCAGATCATCCTGCAGTAGTTGATGCATTGTGGAGTCTCGAATCTCCTGACGCATAGCGATGAATGCAGCCCATGATGCCGACACCTGGTGATTAGGCCGTGCAAGAGGACCCTCTCTCTCATATGGTGCAGCTTGTTCGCTCAGAGGAATCAGATACTTTCGCTCATTCTCAATAATTATGCTGTGTAAGCACACACAACAGTTCATCACCTCCCACATCTGATCTTTGGACCAACTCAAAGAGGGGAATCGGACTACAGCAAATCTCTGCTGGACGACACCAAATGCACGCTCGACGTCCTTTCGACAATCTTCTTGTGCCTTGACAAACTTCACCTCCTTCGGGAGGATGGGGCTTGAGATAGTCTTCACAAACGTTGCCCACTTTGGATAGATACCGTCTGCAAGATAGTATCCCTTGTTGTAGTGCCGACCATTGATCATAAAGTCAACTGGGGAAGCATGACCATCAACAAGCTTGGAGAAGATCGACGAGCACTGCAAGACGTTAATGTCGTTGTTGGATCCCGGCATACCAAAGAAGGAGTGCCAAATCCAGAGATCATGGGTAGCCACTGTCTCAAGTATCATAGTGCAGCCTTTTTTGTGACCCTTGTACATCCCCTGCTAGGAAAATGGACAGTTCTTCCATTTCCAATGCATGCAGTCAATGCTTCCAAGCATCCCCAGAAATCCTTGAGCTTCATTGAAAGCGAGGATCTGAGCAGTGTCTTGGACAGTGGGTGATCTCAAGTAGGTGTCCCAAACACTGCTATCACCGCCCTGCAGAACCGGTAGAAACAATCAAAGGTGGTGGACTCCGCCATCCGAAGATAGTCATCGGTAGAATCACCAGGAGCTCCATATGCCAGCATCTGCATAGCCACCGTGCACTTTTGGAGGGCGGAAAACCCTGCCATGCCGGTGCAATCTAACTTGTATCTGAAATAGGAGTCGTAGTCTTGCAGGGCATAGACAATTTTCAGGAAAAGCTCCCGGCTCATCCTGAAACGACGCCTAAAAATAGCCTCACCGTGCAATGGATTGTCGGCGAAGTAGTCGGCGTAGAGTATGCAGTAGCCCTCCCTTCGCTGCCTCGGCTTGCACTTCCGGCGACCTGGTGCCGACCCACCACGGCGACCAATGGCCGTCTCCGCGTACAAGCCCGACAGGCAAGCTAGGATCAACATATGCTCCTCGTCTTGGGCGACGGCTGCCATCTCTTCTTCAAAAATCTCGGCGAACATCTGCTCCTCCTCGTCGTCTGAGTCCATATCCGGCCAGGCAAATGGACGAACACCTGCCGGGCGTATCGACGAGGCGCGACGGGAGGAGTTGCCCGACGGCGGAATATAGCCAGACGACACGCCGGACGGTGAAATATAGGCTGGTGGGAGGAGGGACGACGGATTTCAGGCAACCGGCCGGCGGATTGGCGAGGGGTGGTGCCGGCGGCGGCAGAGCAACGAGGGGAGGGAGAGGGAGATTTGCGACCAGATAGTAGGGTTCGGGGTGTTCTCTCGCTGACAGAGCGGGCCCGTCCCCGCTTTTCTCTCGTCCGGAGTCCCCGAGCGCGCCCCGGGGGACCGGTGATGGTCTGGGCTCGCCGGATGGATGAAGGCCCAAATCCGGGGGAAAACGAGGAACCGGGGGCGCGACTGAGCCATTTTCCGCCATCCGGATGAAAAAAACGGCTGCCGGGGGCCTTGTCGGGTTCATGGCTGGAGATGCTCTTAGTTTCGGCGTTGTCTGGATTCTTTTTTACCGACATCTCCCCCTTTAAAAAATATAAGGTGTACTAGGAAGCTTGCCCGTGCGTTGCCGGACTGATTTTAGTTAAATATTTTTTAGACCATACAAAATTTGACTGCTGAAAATCAATTTTTTTTTTCTGGATGGGATTGTACACGGCAACGCAGCTACCATCAATATTTACTGTCACAACGCATTTACGATCGCTTTTTTGTCATCTCATGCTAACTCCATAATCTACTTATCTTTGTTCTCTGGTTTAGCACGTCTCAGATACCATCTGTTGTTCCTGATCGGGGAGCATGCTGCAAGTATCACCTCGCCTCTATTGTTCCTGACGATCGCGCCCGCGCCACCAGGCTGCCCCTCGCGGATGAAGGAGGCATGTGTGTTTAGTTTGATCCAGCCTTTCATCCAATGACTCGCGAGCGCCAATGATTGTCAGGGTCCAGGGTTGTTCTGCACTTGCTGTTTCTCGTCGGTTGTAGCTACCCTCCATCCAAAAACCCTGATCTTGGGTTGTAGGTTCGCCGCTCGGTGCCTCGTTGTTCCCCTGATCGTCCCGTTTTGCATGCTTTAGGCTTTGGGCTAGGCGGTAGGCACTTCTGATAGTGAACTGAGCGTTCTTTTCGAAGTGCCACGCAATGCGGTCGCTGCACGTCTGACCCGGGATCTGAATGTCTAGGATGGTCTGCACGTCATGTTCAAAGAAGATTTCCTTGAGAATAGTGGTGTTCCACTGGTTTGTTCCTAGAGAGATCAGCTGGTTGACCCAGCGCAGGCGGATGTTTTGCTTGGCGGTTGTAATCTTTAGTCTTTGGTCTCTTGGCAGCAACTGGTCGCAGACTATTTGTGTGCTCCTTCCGTCACCGATCCGGCTGATGATCCCTTTCTTGAGAAGATCCAATCCGAACTCGATCCCCTTCCAAACCGGGAATGAGTCTGAGGCGAAGGAAGTGTCGAGAAGGTTTCCATGAGGGTAGTACTTGGCGTTCAGTGTAGCAAACAAGGTCGAGGGAAATTGAATTAGTCTCTAAGCCATCCTTGCCAGGAGCTTGATTGAATAGATTCATGTCTCTGAATCCTAAATCGCCTCTTCCTTTCGGTGTTGTGAGAGTCTCCCAGGATGTCCAATGAACTTTCCTCTTGTCTTCCACGCCCCCCACCAAAAGTTTCCGATTAACCTTAATATTGCTCACAGAAACACAAAGACATATTGAAGATGCCCATAACGTGAGCAGGAAAAGCTTGGGCAACAGACTTGACGAGTGTTTCCTCTGCCGATTGAGACATCAGTTTTTCCATACCGTTTGTGAGTCTTTTGGTGAATCTGCCAGGGATAGGTTGGAAGCAGCCATTTTTCATTTTACCCTCCAGAGTCGGGAATCCGAGGTATTTCTCCTCAAAGGTGGTTGAAGAGATGTTAAGGATTGATCTAATCTCTTCACAGAATGCTAGCGGACAAACATTGCTAAACAACAAAGAGCATTTGCTAGGGCTCAACAGCTGACCCGTGCATCTCTGAAAGAGTTTCAGAGCGCTGCAGCATCCCTAGCCTCCTCTAGGGTGGATTTTAAGAAGAGGAGGTTGTCGTTGGCAAACAGAAGACTAGAGATCCCTGGAGCACCTATGGAAATCTTGATCGGAGTTAATCTACCTTCAGCCGTTTCTTTCTCCAGGATATGGGATGGGATTTCTCCAACAAAAAGGGTTAGGTAAGGGCTTAGCAGATCGCCCTGCCTCAAACCTCGGGTTGGCATGAATGGTTTGTGAATATGTCCGTTGATCTTGACTGAGAATCAGACCGATCCGACGCAGCTCATGGTCCACTTAATCCACATCTCACATAAACCCAATCTCCTTAGTGTTTTCTTCATGAAGATCCAATCAACTTTGTCGTAAGCTTTAGAAAGATCTAGCTTGTACGCACAGTGAGTGTCTCTAGGTTTTTTGCTTCGGTTTATGTTTTGGAAGCACTCAAAAGCTAAAGTTGCATTATCCGTGATTAATCTCCCTGGAATGAACGCGCTTTGGCCCTCTGAAATTAGATCGCTGAGGAGCGGACGGAGGCGGTTGATCAGGCACTTGGAGATAATTTTGTATGCCACGTTGCAAAGGCTGATCGGTCTGTAGTCGGTGAGTGATCACCGTGTCGTTTAAGCCCTCTGGAAGTTCACCATTTTTGAAGAATCCCAACACTGTGACGATCACTTCATTCTTGATCGGTGCCCAGTTCCATTAGAAGAACCGGCCCGGCACGCCATCTTGGCCCAGCGCCTTAGATGGGCCGATTTGGAATAGTGCGTTGCTAATCTCCTCCTCCGAGAAATCTTCGCATAGTACGGTGTTCATGTCCTCTGTAACCCTATGATTTATCAGCTCGAGTAAATCATCCAGGCAGGCGCTGTTGTCTTTGGTATATAGTTCTTTGAAGAAATCATTTGCAAGCTCCTTAATTTCATCCGGGTTTTCCTTCCAATGTCCGTTTTCTCCCTTGATTCTTTTATTATCATATTCTTTGTTTGTCTCCACACGTAGCCTTGCGGTGAAAATAACTTGTGTTCTTGTCGCCCTCCTTTAACCAGGTTACCCGGAACATTGATTCCACATAATTTCTTCTCTTTGAAGGAGTTCGTCAGGTTCTCGACTAATTTTCTGGACTTCCTCGTCCCGTTGTGGTGATCTGCGGCTTGTTCCACAATTTGTTGAGTGTCTTCCTCTTGTTCTTAATGGACTCTGTGACTTTGCCAAAGACTTCCATGTTCCACACTTTCAGATGTTCCCTGGTTCTTTCTATCTTTTGTAGTAGTTCCGCCAGTGAGGAGCAATTCGTCCTATGCAACCAAGCTTCATCGATGACAGCTGACAGCGATGCATTACGTTCCGACATGACTTCATATTTCCGAACTGTGGTTCTGCTATTCTGTTTGGGCAGGTTCTCACAATCTAGAGTTAAAGGCAGATGGTCCATGTGGACAAACGTGAGTTAATTTGGCGTTGGGGTACAACATTGAATATGCCCTTATATGATTTTGTGGAAGAGCAAAACGGTCCAAAAAAGTGGTTGATGAAGGAAACGTTATTGCTTTTATTATTAGGTATAGATAAGTTTAGTCATATTGTAAATGTTTGTATGAGTTGGGTTATGCTTAAACTCTGAGTTGTATTAAGTGTGGATAGGTACGAGTAGTGTTCGAGAACTTCACCTTGACGAATATTGTCTGTCACCTTGAGTTCATCAAAGCATCAAACCTCCTTATACTCCGAACTCGAGCTGTCTTCCATAAGTTCCATTGCTACTCCTAGCCTTTACGTGACTCCACCTGCAACCGTAGTCTATTTTTTCTGTTTAACACTATCATACACCAACCACTGATCTGCGTGAAAGTTAAATAACTTGCCGCCACCTTTAAGTACCTTGAGTCAAATTCACAGATATCTTATCCTTTTTGGATAGTCTTCTACAAGCCCCTCAGCAACAACACTCCACCTCCTTCTGCATCCTGTCACCTGCATTTTGCCATGCACACTGAACATCACAGAATATACAATCTTGTATTTTCAAGCCTTTGGCATTTCAGACTTTCCAGAACCACTTTCTCAGATCCCCATGGCTGACTCATGTCCATCAATCGCAGAATTTTCTGCCATATCGAAATCCGCCAGCAAATCTATTCATCTGCATGTCATCTTTCTACTAAACTCAGTCGACGATCCATCCTCTAGATCAACAATCCACAACTTTCAGACTCGCTCTGATACCACTTGTTATCATCATAGGCGGCGTATAGTTGATCGCGAGAATCAGGCAATCATAGCACGATGACTACACCGACGCAGTTCGACGGTCAACACATACATCTACGGAACATGACTACATGCGCTCTTCCTCATTGTTACCGCAAAACCGGCCGTCTTGGGCACCGGCATAAGCCGCCGGCTCCCCTTTTGCTTGAACACTAATAGCCCGAGCCTCTCATATAACGAGGAGGCACCAAATGTTATAGCCTATAACGACTTGATAGCAGCAGAAGTGCAAGAGCCATACTATTTTAAATAGAAAAATACCAACATCTATGTATTTTGTGATGTATATGTTGTATTGATTTGACATTATAGATGACCATCCCATAGCCGCGCAAGATCCGTACTACTGTCAGTCAGGCGGCCCGATGCTGGAGCCAGAGCCAACAAGTCAAGACTAGATTAGTTTATCCAGGGAGGACGCTCCATTCCCCGCCGTTCTGTTGGCGGCGCAGGCGACGATGCTCGATACTTTGAAATTGCGTTAGAATTGGTCTTGCCTTGAAACCACTCTTGATTGATTTTTTGTTTTTGCCGAATACTTCGAAATTTCGTTAGAATTGGTCTTGTCTTGCAACCACTCTTGATTGATTGACATAAAAATTAGTCGACTTACGTCACCGTCCAAACGAAGAGCAAACTGAAGCAAGCGAGTTCACAACAGTCAGCACTTTCTAGGGCTGGGGAGGCGTGTCTCTCGTCGCATCCTTCGGGACTCGCATCCTCCGGGTCTTTTCCATTGCAATAGCTGTTAGATGAAAGTTCACGCATTGTACATGCATGCAGACTACATGTACAGTTTCATATTTCAAGTTAGCCATCCACTCGCAAGTTCTAAATGGGAAGCATTCGTTGGGGTAGATGGATCCATTGTACAGATCGAGGCAGGGCACACAAATCAATTTTGCATCACTAGCTGCTGGCCAACCCCTTTCTTTTATGAAATCTAGGGCACACAAACCTCGGGACTGCTGATTGGTTGGGAAAATATTCCTATCGCGTCTAGATTCCCCGCCGTTGCTGTTGGCGGTGCAGGCGACGACGACGCTCGATACTTTGAAATTGCGTTAGATTTGGTCTTGCCTTGCAACCACTCTTGATTGATTGATATAAAAACCTCTCGACTAACGTCACCCGTCCAAACGAGGAGAAAACTGAAGCAAGCGTTGACAACAGTTAGAGCGTCTCCAATCATTGTTGTAACCGGCGCTGTATCTAAAAAAGTGACTAATTTAGCGTGCGGGAGGTGCAAATTGATGCTCCAACAGATGCTGCAACCAGCTCTGTAAAATAAAGCGCGGGACAAAAAAGCTATCTCGCGTACTATATCTACCGCGACAGATGGAGCACGCGGCACAAATTGCGCATCGGAACAACTACTCATTTTTACAGCCATAATATTTAGAGCTTCTGTTGGAGGTGAACATGGCCTGACGCGCGAAATACGGATGCGCGCTGCAAAGTTCTTTTACAATGCCAAAATTTAGCACGACTGCGCGAGATAACGTTTTTGCCCCGCGCTTCATTTTACAGTGCCGGTTGCAGCATCTGTTGGAGCATCAATTTGTGCCTCTCGCGCACTAAACTAGTCACTTTTTTGGATACATCACTGGTTACAACGACTGTTGGAGATGCTCTAAGCCTGGGGAAGTATGTCTCTTGTCGCACCCTTTGGTCTCGCATCCCCTGGCGGATCTTGTCCATTGCAATAGCTGTTAGCTGAAAGTTTCATATTTCAAGTTGGCTATCCACTCGCAAGTTATAAATGGGAAGCATTTGCGGGGGTAGATGGATGCATTGTACAGAGGCAGGCTACAAATCATTTTTGCATCACTAGCTGCCGGCCAGTCCCTTTCTTTTACGAAATCTACGGATGTTTTTCTAATTTGACATGATGATGGACCAAACACGTTGAGTACATGGCCGTCAGTAAGAACGGCAGCAATCCAAACACCACATAAATTTGCAACCATATAGTACCCTCTTATAAAAAATAAGTGTCGGCGATTTTGTATTAACTCAGTATAAAATTTATACTAAGTCACCAATATTTATTTCCAATTGGAGGAAGTACGGAGTAACCTAAAAATCCGGAGGCAGGTATATTAAACGGATCGGTACCGCGTACGCTAGGTATGTTCACTAGTACATCGGACCTTCACACACGGCTGGATCGGCCCATCGCACACGGTTGACTAAACTGTCTCTACGGAGGGTTGTGCGACCGCCCCTGCAAAGGAAATTGTTTATTTTAACCGTGTGTTACATGTAAAGTTTTGCCCACGGTGATCGCGCAGAAATCGTTTGCGAATCTAAGGGCCTTCACAAACGAACTTTTACGGTTAACCGTTGGTACAATTGAAAGGTCGCAAATGTTTTACTATTACAAATTGTATGTGTTAGCTCACATCGCCCACGTTTCTTCGATGTTCTTGCCGTCTGCTTAGTTCATGATTGCATACGGTTTTTGCTATATGCAACGACCATCAGCAGCAATGAAGCATGTATAAATCAATATTGCATGCAAATACACCAGCAAAACTCATTTTCTTTATATTGTACATTTCATACACCACATGCATACATAGATGTCAACATAGATTGAATTCCTACTGAAATATTTAGGTTATCTTGGTTACGTCTTTGCTCTATCATCCACCATGGTCTTTTTGTTGAAAAATAGAGAGGATCTTGGCGTTCATCCATCTTGTCTTCTCGCCATCTTTGGGATATTTTGGCAGCACTGCATAAGACACTCTTAACTAAAAAATGATGTATGCAGTAAACCAAAACATCACATTAGCGACGTTGGCACTGCTGATCTATTGAAATACATCTAATATGTTTAAGTAGAAATAGTGAAGTGAATCAGTTATATGTTAGAAGCAAACTAGATCAGTGAAGTGCCTTTAGAATCTTACTTGCAATCCTTATGACAGGGAAGGGGTACCCCTTATGCCTGCATCCTATTAGCAGTAGCATTGAGGAGGCTGTTGACTTTTCCAAGTGCATAGCATAAGACATTGAAACTATAGAAACTAATAATTGGAGTTAGAACATAAACAGACATGGTAACATTAAGTAAATGCAAGTTGATATATTTTGTGATCGTACCTACAGCTTGGGATGCAACCTTGATGCTGTCGAATTCTTATGCAATGCCACCAAAATATCATCCCTGTTGTAAAATTGATGGTAGCATTAGTTGAATATATAAAAGATTGGAAAGAATTAGTAGTATGTGGTATGTGTTGTGCTTACACATGGCAGATCCATTATATAAAATTGAAACTATGAACTGAACTGTGCTACTATTTTTGCTTACACATGGCAGATCCATTATCTTAAGACTCAAAGTGAAATGTGAACTGAACTGTGCTATATAAAATCCATCCTTGCTAACTGTGCTAATGAGTATAAAAACCAAAAACACGGAGGCCAACACATTTTTTAATGGATCCGGCTTTGCTAACCATGCTTATATATCAGATCTGTATTATTTTTATGGATCTAGCCTTGCAAATAGTGTTTACAGAGCAGATTCACACTATATATAACTAAAAATGCATGCTAATAACGTGTAACTCTGAGAAGGCTTTGCGTACACACATCGGCGCTAGCGAAGACGAGGCGGCTTGACCGGCATTCTTGGCAGCACCTCCAGCCTACAACCACGAGGGTTGGCACGAGAGAACAGCGAGCAAGACAACGGAGAGGAGATCCTCATCAGAGATGGATTTGTGGTAGTTGTCACCAGCAGTGAGACCGGCTAGCCGATGTCTCTGTTCTGCTGGTCCTAACATGGAGTGTGGCGGCTGTCACTAGTGGGGACAGGGCCTCCAGTCCCGGCCCGTAAGGGCCTTTAGTCCCGGTTTGCAAACCGGGACCCCAGCCGCGGGACTAAAGGCTAAACCTTTAGTCCCGGCCCGGTTACCAGCCGGGACTGGAGGCTGTCCACGTGGGGGCTCCGAGTGCATCCAGGGCCAGGACCTTTAGTCCCGGTTTGTAAGACGGACCGAGACTAAAGGGCATCTGCAGATTTTTGTTTTTTGCTTTAGGGTTTTAGGGTTTCGGGGTTTTAGGTGTTCGGGGGGATTAACGTGATGCCTCGTTTGGTGCCTTGTTTGGTGTTCGGGAATTAGTTTATGCATATATATAAGATTAACTTATCTTACAAGCGAGCATATATATACAATTACATGGAGATCAGAATTATCGGGACTAGAGCCCGTCTATTCGATTACATGGACCAACATCAGTAATGGCCCCTAGCTACACTAAATCGTCCTTTGTCGTCTATAGCTTCTATCCTCAGAAAGGTCGCTAGCTCCTCTGCAACAGCAATCGCGCGTTGCTCTGGTAGGTACTTCTCCTGCATGGCCGTGTACTATATAAGAAGGGGAGATGAATATGAATATCAATCATGATAACAAAGAATGACGGGTAAAAATAGAGGTGTTAATGTTTATTGCTTACATCGTATGTGTAATCCTTGTGCTCGGAGGTAAACGTGCGAATGGTCTCGCAAACATAGTATCCACATAGATGCGTCCCCCGTGGCTGCTGGTCGCACTTTACGAGAATAGAATATATATATAATCAAAATAATAATCTAGCATCACAAAATGTATTGAAAATAGAAGTATATCATACTACTACTTACCTGAGCCGCTCTAAAGGTCAGCTTCTCATGCTGGATACCGGCAGTCACGCACTTGAACCGCTTCCAAACCCTGCCCGACAAGAAAAATGATTTGCTAAGTTTTTCATTAATTGATATATCAGAAAACCATCGAAAGAGACCGATAGAGCGCAAGAATGATTGAAATTACCCTTGGAGCATGTCCTGCAGGCTTTGGAACTGTTCCAAGGGTCTCGATAATGGGTCGAAGGCATCAACTCTTCCCTTATCAATTTGAATGTCCAACAGAATCCAGTGGTAGCTGCACATGTATATATATATGTGTCAGTAACTTAACAATTACACTCATAAGTGAATGGACACAACAGAGTAAGACCCTCACCTGAAGTTGTATGGAAATAGTATGTGGTCACAGAAATTTTGATCTGTTAGAAACCTTAGAAGGTTTTCCTCTGTCTCCTTGGGGTTATCAGTTAGCGTCTTTATATGTATTTTATCTGGGTCAATAAACCCAATATTTAGGATGTTCCTACTTTTACATTCCAGAATCTTCATTCTGCATAATAGAGTACAAGTCAGAACGGAACAAGTTATATGTAGACAATGAATTGAAATAACTGATCAAGTTATATGTAGACAACGAATTAAAAAACTTACAGACAATAGCAACTCATAAGCGATTTGTCGAGGGCGTCGGCATTGTACATCTGGAAGAGTTCATCAAAGTCGATATGGATGTCTTCGGGGCGGCCGTAGTACTCCCGTGGGACACGCGCCACGATCATCGTTCTCCCATTCTTTGATTCACTTAAGTACCATGTATGCAAGTAACGCATATTTGTTGGGAGATCATCCAACTTATCTTTGCTGACCAAAGGCGCTCCCATGACAAACTGTGGCTTAGGGGCTACCACAGCCTTGGGTAACCTGTCGTCTTGGGAAGCCAGAACGTCTTCAACCGGGATACCCCATTCAGCCGCCCACTTCTTTGCTAATTCCAAATCTTGCCCCTGCACCAGAGAGGGAACATTCTCGGGTAACACCCTGAGGGGTGGGATCGACTGTTTGGCCTGTTGTCCAAGCTGAGGAACGTCTGATCTTTTTTTTGCTTGTAGTTGAACTTGATTTGCTCCCACTTGCACTTGCACGTGATCTGCTCTTTTGCCCTTCCTTCTGCAATGTGCGTGTATAGTCGTCAGGCTTATGGTGTAAGTCATACTGTGATGGAAGGGTCATGAAGTATTTTGCATATGCTATTTGCTTCTCGGTGTATTCCGGGCGGGGCTCGGGTTCCTTCTTTTTCATCTGCGCATCATAATGTTCCTTTGCTATCCTGGCGTTTTCCTCATCGGTACGATCATAAGGTCTGATGGGAAGATTAGCATGAGGTACCTTTGGGAGGGGCGACAGTTTGCGCTTTGGGGAGCTCCGTCGCTTAGAACTCATCGACGGAGCGTTCTTGCTGGCACGCTTCCGCTTAGTATCCTTAGCGGGGGGCGGCGGAGACGGCCGACCCAAGTCCGGCGGCGGTGATCGATCTGGACTCGTGTTGTGGTGGCCGTCGTCATGTGGAGGGCTTGGAGGTGATGGAGGTGTAGGTGACCTGCGACGACTCGGAGGCGGTGTTGTCCTTGGGGCCGAGCCTGGAAGCTTGATGTAGTTCTTGTCCCATAGGATGACTCCACCCAGTACTTCTCCGAGTGTCCTCTCATCTTCGGGTCCAGCCATGTCGAGCTCCATATCATGAAACCCTGCCATGATTTCATCCACCCCGACTTTAGCAAAGCCAGCTGGAATCTCACGGCCATGCCAGCGTGCATCAGGGCCAGAAGGTAAAGCTTGTCCGACGGCCACCTTCATGGATATGTTCTTAAATTTCTGATGGAGTTCACATGATGTTGACTCCTTGATTCCATCCACGGGGTAGCCGGGACCGCCCTCTATCATTCTTCGTGCATCGTCGGGCGGGGCCTCAGATTCAGCCACGCTGCTTTTCCGCTTAGATGGGGCGCCGGTAATATCGAGTGCAGGATCTTCCTGGCGCGCTACTCCTCTAAGATCGTCAATCTGCTTCTGTTGCTCGTTAAGCCTGGCAAGCAACTGGTTGAACTTGTCATTCTCCTCATCCTGCTGTCGCTTCTTTGCTCTCGCTCGGCTGCTGTAAGTGTCTTGGTCTCTGGCAAACCCAAGCCACCACGGGTAAGAAGGACCGAAGCCTCGCGTTCGTCCTCCATGTTCGTCATTGCCGAGGACCAGTGTGAGCAAATCTTTCTCTCTATCTGCAGTGAACTGTCTTTTTCCCTCTTTAATTTCTTTCACTATCTTTTTCCAATTCTCCCTGGGTATCCTAAGACCGTCACTGCAGATAAGGTCCCCTGTTTCTTCGTCGTATGAACCACCATGCGCAAGGAACCAATTCCTTGCTCTTAATTCCCACTCATCACGGATGGGTTCAGGTATGATGCCTTTAGCTAGCAAATCTTGCTCTTTCTTATCCCACTTTGGGATGGCAGTCTCATAGCCCCCTGGCCCCAGCGTGTGGTGATATTTCTTCTTGTCGGCATTTTTCTTGTTCTTTTCTGATAATGCCTTGGCATCTTCTGACTGCTTGTACTCCTGAAATGCCTTCCAGTGATTTGCCTGCTTGGCTAGATACCCCTCGAATACTGGCACTTTCTTTGTCTTCAGATAGTCTTTCCATAGCTTCTTCTTCCAGCTACGGAACAGTTCGGCCATCTTCTTTAGAGTCCACTGCTTGACTTTGGCCCTCAGTTTATTTGCGGCGTCTACATTCTCACATTCTGGCAGGTTGAAATGTGACATGATATCATTCCAAAGATTATCTTTGTACCTTTCGGCGACATAGTCACTATCGGCTGCCCCTTTGCGCTTGTTCCACTCCCGAACGCTGATCGGGACGTGATCCCTAACGAGAACTCCGCATTGCTTCTTGAATGTGTCAGCAGCATTCTTAGGAAGCTTTGGTTCGCCCGTAGGCAATATCACCTCAAAGGTGTAATGCGTCCGTGCGTCCAACTTTTTAGTCGGGCCTCGTTTCGTAGATTTGCTCGATGTGGAGGCCTAAGAGGGAGAAACATTCGTCAAATGAATGTATATGTATACAATATAGAGCTATCTCCAATATTTTTCACATATTACACGTGATTGTCGAACTTCATATGTATACCTCGCCGGACTTTATTATTTCTCCACCGGCTTCTCCACCGGCTTCTCCATCAGTGGAGCTATCACCTTCTTCGTCATTGGAGCTATCTCCGGCCCCATCGGCTTCATCTTCGTGTCGATCAACCTCCATTCCATCTCCGGAGGGGTTTAGATATGACGACGGAGATTCAGCTGGTTCAACGTCGGGGGTGTCTTTGATTATATCTTCGAGAAGTTCTTCCTCTTCGAGGTTCCTGCTATGTGGATCCATAGTTCTGCAAAAAACAGACATTTGATTAACTAAATAATATTCTAACTAAATAATATTCTATTTGCAAATAAATTCTAACTAAATAATATTCTAACTAAATAATTCTAACTAAATAATTCTATTTCTATTTGCAAATAAATTCTAACTAAATAATATTCTAACTAAATTCTATATCTATATCTAAATAAACTAAATTCTATATCTAAATAAACTAAATTCTATATCTATATCTAACTCTATATATTCTACATCTAAATAAACTAAATTCTATAACTCTATATATTCTATATCTATATCTAAATAAACTAAATTCTATATCTAAATAAACTAAATTCTATATCTATATCTAAATAAACTAAATTCTATATCTATATCTAAATAAACTAAATTCTATATCTATATCTAAATAAACTAAATTCTATATCTAAATAAAATAAATTCTATATCTATATCTAACTCTATATATTCTATATCTAAATAAACTAAATTCTATAACTCTATATATTCTATATCTATATCTAAATAAACTAAATTCTATATCTAAATAAACTAAATTCTATATCTATATCTAAATAAACTAAATTCTATATTCTAAATATTCTAACACTAATTAACTAATTAACCCTAACCCTAACACTAATTAACTAATTAACCCTAACCCTAACACTAATTAACACTAATTAACAAATTAAAGTTTTTGCAAAAAAACCTTGCAGGTGGCTGGTGGCGTGGTGGCTGCGGCCTCTGGACGGCTGGTGGCGTGGTGGCTGCGAACGGCGGCGCGGTGGCGCGGTGGCTGCGAACGGCGGCGCGGTGGCTGCAGGCGGTGGCGCGGTGGCGCGGCGGCGCGGTGGTGCGGTGGCGCGGCGGCGCGGTGGCGCGGCGGCGCGGTGGCGCGGCGGCGCGGGGGCGCGGTGGCGCGGGGGCGCGGGGGCGCGCTGGCTGGCGGCGCACTGAACGGCGGCGAGGCGGCGGCGAGCGCGGCAGCCTGGCGGCGTCAAACAAACTCCTCGCGCGCGAAAACTGTAAAGTCTGAACCGGCGGGGAAGAAGGCGTGGCTTTTATACCCCGGGACCTTTAGTCCCGGGCGGTGGCTCAGGCCGGGACTAAAGGGGGGCCTTTAGTCCCGGTCCGTGCCACCGCCCGGGATTAAAGGCCTCGGGTGGGGGGTTTCAGCACAGGGGCCTTTAGTCCCGATCTGTGGCACGGACCGGGACTAAAGGCCTATTTTCTGTTTTTTGTTTTATTTGTTTTATAAATAGTTATCTGTTTGCATATTTGAGAATTTGATAAAACTTTGAAAATGAAAAGTGTTTGAAATTGAATAAATAATTCAAAACTATTTTCTATTTTCAAAATTAATTATTTTAACTATCCTAAGTATTAACTATTTTGCCATTTTCAATTAAAAACTATGTTTATTAATATTCTTTTTGCATATTTGAGAATTTGACAAAACTATAAAAATGAAAAGTGTTTGAAATTGAATAGATAATTCAAAACTATTTTCTATTTTCAAAATTAATTATTTTAACTATCCTAAGTATTAACTATTTTGCCATTTTCAATTAAAAACTATGTTTATTAATATTCTTTTTGCATATTTGAGAATTTGACAAAACTATAAAAATGAAAAGTGTTTGAAATTGAATAGATAATTCAAAACTATTTTCTATTTTCAAAATTAATTATTTTAACTATCCTAAGTATTAACTATTTTGCCATTTTCAATTAAAAACTATGTTTATTAATATTCTTTTTGCATATTTGAGAATTTGACAAAACTATAAAAACTATTTTGCACTGAACGGGGTTGAGGCCATGGAGAATCTTCATCATGCATTACATAAAAGATTTAATACATTATTACATTATTGCACCAACAATCCTATCTATTATTTCTGTTTTCTTCTGGGTCGTAGCCATGGAGAATCTTGATCATTCAGTAGGATGCTTGGGTCAGTCTTCACTTTGAAGGGCGGAATTTCATGAAACTTATTATAATCTACTGACATGTCTGTCTTGTCATCTACTCCCACGATGTTTCTTTTCCCTGAAAGAACTATGTGGCGCTTTGGCTCATCGGACGATGTCTTCTTTTGCTGATTTCTTTTTCTCGTTTTTGTAGACATGTCCTTCACATAGAAAACCTGAGCGACATCGTTGGCTAGGACGAATGGTTCGTCCATGTACGCAAGATTGTTGAGATCCACTGTTGTCATGCCGTACTTTTGGTCTACAACTACCCCGCCTCCTGTCAGCTTCACCCATTTGCACCGAAACAAAGGGATCTTAAAAGTAGGTCCATAGTCAAGTTCCCATATCTCCTCTATGTACCCGTAATATATTTCCAAACAGTGCCCATTCTCGTCTGTTGCATCAAAGCGGACACCACTGTTTTGGTTGGTGCTCTTTTTATCTTGGGCAACCGTGTAAAATGTATTCCCATTTATCTCGTACCCTTGGAAAGTACATATAGTCGAAGATGGTGGCCTGGCCAAACAGTACAGCTGATCTCCAACGGTGTCGTTATTCATGAGATGTGTCTGCAACCAACTACCGAAAGTCTTCTCGTGTTCCCCTTTAATCCAAGAGTCAGCCTTCCCCGGGTTTTCGGAGCGTAGAATATTCTTGTGTCTCACGATATACGGAGCCACCACGGTGGAATTGTGTAGAACTGTGTAGTGTGCTTGAGAGAAAGAATGCCCGTCCATACATACTTTTGCTTTCCTTCCTAGTGTGCCTTTTCCTGTCAGCCTACCCTCATACCGAGATTCAGGAACACCAATCGGCTTAAGGTCAGGAAGAAAGTCCACACAAAACTCAATGACCTCCTCTGTTCCATAGCCCTTGGAGATGCTTCCTTCTGGCCTAGCACGGTTACGAACATATTTCTTTAAGACTCCCATGAGCCTCTCGAAGGGGAACATATTGTGTAGAAACACAGGACTGAGAATTCTAATCTCTTCGACTAGGTGAACTAGGAGGTGTGTCATTATATTGAAGAAGGATGGCGGGAACAACAACTCAAAGCTGACCAGACATTGGACCACATCAATCTGTAACCCTGATAGACTTTCTCGATCGATTACCTTCTGAGAAATTGCATTCAGGAATGCACATACCTTCACAATTGCCAGGCGAACATTTTCCGGTAGAATTCCCCTCAATGCAACCGGAAGCAATTGCGTCATAAGCACGTGGCAGTCATGAGACTTTAGGTTTTGAAATTTTTTGTCTTTCATATTTACGATTCCCTTTATATTCGACGAGAAGCCAGTCGTGACCTTGATACTGAAAAGGACTTCAAAGAAGATTTCCTTCTCTTCCTTAGTAAGAGCGTAGCTGGCATGCCCTTGAAACTGCCCTGGATGCATGCCATCTCTTCCTTTATGACGTTCCCGGTCCTCCCGTGCTTCCGGTGTATCTTTTGACTTCCCATACAAGCCCAGGAAACCTAGAATATTCACGCAGAGATTCTTCGTCAGGTGCATCACGTCGATTGCGGAGCGGACCTCATGGACTTCCCAATAGGGTAGCTCCCAAAATATAGATTTCTTCTTCCACATGGGTACGCGCTTATCAGGGCCGTTAGGAACAGGTTGGCTGCCAGGACCCTTTCCAAAGATTACTTTTAAATCTTTGACCATATCAAATACTTCAGCACCAGTACGGATGACAGGCTTCCCCCGGGGTTCTGCCTTGCCATTGAAATGCTTGCCTTTTTTCTTTAAGGGATGCTTGGGCGGAAGAAAGCGACGATTGTACGGGTACACATTCTTCCTACATTTGTCCAGATATATACTTTCTGTCTGATCTAAACAGTGCGTGCATGCATTGTATCCCTTGTTTGACTGTCCTGAAATGTTACTAAGAGCAGGCCAATCATTGATGGTTACGAAAAGCAACGCTCGAAGGTCAAATTCCTCTTGTTTGTGCTCGTCCCACACACGTACACCTGGTTCGGCCCACAGCTGTAAAAGTTCATCAACTAATGGCCTTAGGTACACATCAATGTCGTTGCCGGGTTGCTTTGGACCTTGGATAAGCACTGGCATCATAATGAACTTCTGCTTCATGCACAACCAAGGAGGAAGGTTGTAGATACATAGAGTAACGGGCCAGGTGCTGTGACTGCAACTCTGCTCCCCAAAAGGATTCATGCCATCTGTACTCAGACCAAACCATAAGTTCCTTGCGTCACCTGCAAATCTTGGGAACTCTCTCTCAATTTTTCTCCACTGCCGACCATCAGCGGGGTGCCTCAACTTATCGTCTTTCATACGATCTTCCATGTGCCATCGCAACAACTTCGCATGATCTTTATTTCTGAACAGACGTTTCAACCATGGTATTATAGGAGCATACCACATCACCTTGGCAGGAACCCTCTTCCTGGGTGGCTCGCCCTCAATCTCACCAGGGTCATCTTTTCTGATCTTATACCGCAATGCAGTGCATACCAGGCATTTATCCATATTCTCATACTTCTCACCGCGGTAGAGGATGCAGTCATTAGGTCATGCATGTATCTTCTGCACGTCTAATCCTAGAGGGCAGACAAGCTTCTTTGCTTCGTACGTGCTGGCGGGCAATTCGTTCTTTCTTGGAAGCATCTTCTTCATCAGTACCAGCAACTTTTCGAATGACGAGTCAGTCACACCGGTCTCTGCCTTCCACTTCAGCAATTCCAGTGTGCTACCCAGCTTCTTCTGGCCATCTTCACAAGTTGGGTACAACAATTTGTTGTGGTCCTGTAACATCTGCTCGAACTGCAACCTCTCCTTTTCTGTGTCGCAGCCTCGCCGTGCTTCAGAAATGACCCGGCCAAGATCATCAGCGGGCTCATCTGGTTCCCGTTCTGCACCCTGATCTTCTTCTTCATTGTCTTCCATTGCGGTATCAGCATACTCAGGGAACATAGATCGGTAGTTGTCATCATCGTTCTCTTCTTCTTCATCGTCGTCTTCCATCATAACCCCTCTTTCTCCGTGCTTGGTCCAAACATTATAGCCCGACATAAAACCGGACCGAAGCAGGTGGCTCTGAATGACTCTTGAGGAAGTGTAATCCTTCTCATTCCGACATTCAACACATGGACAAAACATATAGCCACCACCATGCTTGTTCGCATCGTCCGCATCTCGAAAAGAATGCACGCCTTCTCTGTAAGCGGCGGTGCGTCGATCACCGTACATCCATGGATGGCTCATCTGCGTCATGCAACAGTATATCAAACACAATCACGATCCTAAAAATTAGTACCGCACGGTCTAAACGAGGAAATATAGTTGCTAACCTTTTAGAATAAGTGGAAATAAAGAGGAAGAGGCTTAAGCGTGGCTCGGGCACCTCATATCGTAGTTGTGTTCGGTGAACTGAAGCGGCATCGCTCTAACACACATTTCAACAAACACCTCTAGTGCATCCAAGCAAAAAGGTGAGCTAGCACACACCCACACTCATCCATCCAAGAAAAATGCAAGGAAGAGGGGAGAGAGGGGCTGCGGCCAATATATAGGCAGAGGACTTTAGTCCCGGTTTGAGACACAAACCGGGATTAAAGGGGGCGCACATGCGGGTCGCTCAGCGCATAGCCCTTTAGTCCCGGTTTGTGTCTCAAACCGGGACTAAAGGCTCGTTACGGGCCGGGACTAAAGCCTCCCGGGCGGCTGGCGAATTTGGGGCGACGTGGCCGGGCCTTTAGTCCCGGCCCAGATGGAGGCCGGGACTAAAGGGTCCAGGCCAAAGGCCCTTTTTCCACTAGTGTGTAGAATGCAAGTGACCGGACGGGGACCGCTGGTGGTGGTTGTAAATAAGACATTTAATATAGGGTTGCGCTAGCTGGGCCCTTATGGGTCTCATTGCACACGATCCGCACTCCATTAACGGTCTGCGAACTGAACAAAACACACGGTTATTCCTACGATAATCATATGCAAACTACTGAAAACACATGGTTATTTGTCCACTAATTGTATGTTTTCTTTTACAAGCACTCACGTGTTATATATTACTATCTCATTGTAGAACTTTTCAGGAGGGAAATAGTAATTTCAGGATCAGTTAATAATATTTATATATGGGCATGTGAAAGGGCACCAATTAACCAAACATGGTTGCCCTTCCTGTTACAAAAGTTGACTGTTAATAATATTTTGTCCTCGGTCTGAAGCGGCTCCAATCAAACATGGATGCCCTGCTAACTGCAAAAGACCCCTAACTTCATATTACATACATACTTAGGCCTAATTAGTGAAACTAAAATAACTACTTGAATGTCCTCCTCGTCTCCAGAGAAGACGTCGATCACTGGCCCGTCTTCACCGGAGCCAGATGTGCTAGATGCGTCTGCACCGTCGAGCACTGGGCCACCCTCATCGAAACTTGAGCCCAAGATGCTTGATTCGTCTGCACCGTCGAGCGTTATCGCCTCGCCGGCGAAATGGTTGGTGCAGCCCGACATCGAGGCCACTTGCCGAGGTTCCCAGGCGGCCTTGCCCCTAGCCGCGGCAGACATCCAAACCTCTTGGATCGCGTCGTTGAACCTGCTAGCAGGAATCTACAGAGAGGCTGCTTCCTTCATACCTTTTTTCTTGGCACCGAGCCAGGCACGCACCCGTTCCTCGCGAAGAGACTTGAATGAGTCCTCCATCGCGTGATGCACCTCTTCTTTCTCATGATGCACTAACTGGATGGACTCCTCCACCATCCTATGCTCCTCCAAGTCCTCCTTCCCATCCTCTCGACCTCCTCCTCCACTGGAGCGTGATCCCCCCTCTGAATCAAACCCAGTGAGGTCGATTATGCAGCCCACACCACCGTGCGCCAATGACTATGAGGAATGCTCCTCATCCGAATAGAATGGTGCGAGGTCGATGTAACCTAGAGTGGATTCGCAGGGAGGCATTGTGGCGATGTCGTCGACGGGAAGATAGTGCGAGACATTTTATATCAGGAACCAAAAATTGACGCCCGACACAAACATTTTGAGATCGCTAAATTCATAAAATTGCGGGAAAGAAAAACATCTACAAAATTCACAAACGGTGTAAACAAGGAAATGTGTTCGATCTTCAATGTCCCATACGATTAATCCGGGAAAATCGTTTTGATCTAAATATTTGCACACGAGGTTTCCAGGAAAAGCGTTTGCGTTATTTATAACTCTTTTTGCGAAAATGTATGTGTAGACAAAAAATTACAAAATCGCCAAACTCTCAAACAAAAATTATCTATGCTTAAAAATTACAAAATTTACCAACTAGCAGGGGATATTGATTGATTGGCACAATTTACTTAAAATATAGCTAGCATGTCAAGTAAATTGTGGAAATCAAGATATATCCAGACTCAGTTTGTTCTCAACAAGTAGGTAGATAGATAGAATTCAAACTCCCTTCCCCTGGGATCACAAATTTCTTGGAACCACTGTGCTAGGCCATGACATTGTATATTAACCTTTTTTACTATATAATAACATTTGAATAAATATATATAATCAGAAAAGAGTAGCGCGTGATGGATTCGTACAAATATTACTTTTGCACTAAGTTAGAACAAGGTCAGCACGCGATTGATACGTCTCAAACGTATCTATAATTTTTGATGCTCTATGCTTGTTTATACACCACTTGCTTTGTGTTTTGTTACACTTCGTGGCATTTTTATGCATTTTCCGGAACTAACCTACTAACGAGACGCCATAGTGCCAGTTCCCTATTTTTTGCTGTTTTTGTGTTTTAGAAAAGCTACACAGGAAATTTTCTCGGAATATGATGAAACAAAAGCCAAACCTGCTATTTTTCCCGAAGCGTCGCAAAGTCCGAAGATGAGACGGAGGGGGGCCAGAGCCTGGCCACACCCTAGGGCGGCGCGGCCTAGGCCTGACCCGCACCACCTAGGGGTGAGACTGGCTGGTCCACCTCCTGATGCCGCCCTTCCGCCTATATATTCCCCTCGACGGGAAAAACCTAAACGACGGATCACTTTTCCTCGAAACATACTGCAAGCCGCCACCGTCGTCGACGCGAGATCGGGAGGATCCAGGAGCTCTTCCCGGCACACTGCCGGAGGCCTTCTCCACCACCATGGTCGCCTCCGGAGTGATGTGTGAGTAGTCTACCTTGGACTATGAGTCCATAACAGTAGCTAGATGGTCGTCTTCTCCACCATGTGCTTCATGTTTAGATCTTGTGAGCTGCCTATCATGATCAAGATCATCTTTGTGTAATTCTATATGTTGTGTTTGTTGGGATCCGATGAGTATTGGTACTATATTAAGTTGATGTGCTAAATATTATCTTTATGTTATCTCTATGTTTTTTATGATCTTGCATGCTCTCCGTTGCTAGTAGATATCTTGGCCGAGTAGATGCGAGTGACTCCAAGAGGGAGTATTTATGCTCGATAGTTGGGTTCATGCCTCTAGTAATCTGGGGGAGTGACAGAAACCTCTAAGGTTGTAGATGTGTTGTTGCCACTAGGGAGAAAACAATATTCTTATGTCCAAGGATATTTGCATTGTTTACATTACGCACTTTGCTTAAGGCAATAATCTGTTGCTTGCAACTTAATACTCGATGGTTGCTCGGACGACATCCGGAGGGTGGATTATTAGTCATAGATGCAGTTGGATTACGGTCTATGTATTTTGTCGTAATGCCCATAGTGAATCTCATAGTGATTCTCATGACATATGTACGTTATCTTTACTCTATCAATTGCCCAACTGTAATTTGTTTACCCAGCATGTGTTATTTATCTTATGGAGAGACACCACTAGTGAACTGTGGACCCCGGTCCAATTCCTTTACATTGCTATTACCGTTTACTTTTAGTTGCTTATTTACATTCTCGCATACTATTAACGTTTACCACTCGATATGCTTAATCCTTTGTTTACAGCAAACCGGTGAGATTGAAAACCTCATCGTAAGTTGGGGCAAAGTACTTGGTTGTGTTGTGTGCAGGTTCCACGTTGCTGCTAGGTGAAGAAGCTCCTACGTCAACTACGCACCAGCATTTTTTGGCGCCATTGTCCGGAGTGTCGCGAAGCTAGCAAGCATCACCTTCTGAAGTTTGGCTTTCTCCTATTGGTTCGATAAACCTTGGTTTCACAACTGAGGGAAACTTACTGATGTGCTCCTCATACCTTCCTCTTTGGGTTCCCAACTGGGTGCCTAATACGCACTATCAAGCATTTTTCTGGCGCTGTTGCCGGGGAGAAAGAAGATTTCTGCAAGGGGAGTGTCTCACGCTCAACCGTTTACTTTTTTATTGTTTTGCTTTACTTTATTTTTGCTTGCATCATTTTATCAAAAATACAAAAAAAATAGTTCCTTTATAGTTGTTACTTTTACTTGTCTGCTTTTAGTTTTGCTAGAATAGGTACTCCTGAGAACATCAAGCTGTGTGATTTTACTAGCACCAAAAACAATGATTTTATCTGCACTCCTATTGCGCCACCTGCTCCTGAGGCAAATTTTTATGAGATAAAGCCTACTTTGTTGAATCTTGTTATGAAAGAGCAATTTTCTGGTGCCAGTTCTGATGATACTGCAGCTCATCTCAACAATTTTGTTGAGCTATGTGAGATGCAAAAGTATAAGAATGTATATGGTAATATTATTAAGCTTAAGTTGTTTCCTTTCTCTTTAAGAGGAAGAGCTAAGGATTGGTTGCTATCTTTGCCTAGAAATAGTATTGATTCTTGGGATAAGTGTAAGGATGCTTTTATTGGAAAATACTATCCTCCTGCTAAGATTATAGCTTTGTGTAGTGATATTATGAAGTTTAGACAGTTTGATAATGAACATGTTGCTCAAGCTTGGGAAAGAATGAAATCTATGATAAAGAATTGTCCCACTTATGGACTGACTGCTTGGATGATTGTCCAAACCTTTTATGCAGGACTAAATTTTTCTTCAAGAAATCTATTGGATTCAGCTGCTGGAGGCACTTTTATGTCTCTTACCTTGGGCGCTGCAACGAAGCTTCTTGACAACATGATGGTAAATTATTCTGAGTGGCACACCGAGAGAGCTCCACAAGGTAAGAAGGTAAATTCTGTTGAGGAAACCTCTTCCTTGAGTGATAATATTGATGCTATTATGCTTATGCTTTCTAATGATAGAGCTCATGTTGATCCTAATAATGTTCCTTTGGCCAATTTGGTTGCTCAAGAAGAGTATGTTGATGTAAACTTCATTAGAAAAAATAATTTCAACAACAGTGTCATGGGAATTTAGAGACAGTAGCCATGGGGTGGCTTATCGAGGGGGCTCGACGGTGGTGACGATGGGTCCGGCTCGGGATTGTGCCAACGGAGACACCTCGGTTTACGCAGGTTCAGGGCCCTCCCAGGTGGAGGTAAAGCCCCTACTTCCTGCCTGTTTCGTATTATCTAGACAGTAGCGATTACAGTGCTCCTCGAGCTATTCGGGCTAGAGGAGAAAGAAGAAGATCGGATCTCCCTAGACTAACGGTCCATGCCCCCTTATATAGGCGGGGGCCTGGTTACAGGTTAGGTAGCGATTCGGCCGGCTGCCGGCTCCTCCGTGGTCACGTCTTCAGCGTGATCCTCTGGCCCTGCTCTGACGAAGGCGCTTTATAAAGCGCCTTTCCCCTGGACCGGCATCTGGGAGGCATATGCCCTCCCTTTTGCCTCGGATCCCGTTGTGGGGAAGGGTCCTTGATCGCTGATTGGCTGGGTCCGGTCGTGGCGCTTATCACTCCCGTCCTTTGCCTCTGTCGCTCTTGTCGGGGCCAGCCCACTTTCGGCATAACAGCCGTTGTGAGGCTTTTGTCCTCATTGCCCGACTCCGGCTCTCCACGGTGGAATCGCCAGCCGGCTGCTAGCGTAGCCGGCCCTCCGGGCGGAGCCGGTCTTCTCATCTTTGAACCGTGGAGATTCCTAGGACGCCAGCCGGCAGATAGCTCGGCCCGTGGCATGCCCCATTAGTCATCCCCACGACACTAGCCCCTGAAACTGGCGAAGTCTCATGGGTTAGCATGGGGCTTCGGTGGGTTCTTTTCCTCGCCGAAGTCTTGTTTGTTTCCATCGAAGTCCCTGGACTCTTTGTCTGGTTCGGAGGTCGCTGGTTTCGAGGACAAGTCGCTCGGAACTCCTCCGGCCGTCTCGAGACGTGCCGGCTCCATGTTCAATCTAGCTGACGGCCGCCTGGCGGTCGCGAGCCGGTACGCTACCCCCTTGGAACTTGTGCCGCTTCGGGTCTTGCCCCCACGCCGCGGCCGGCGCAGTGCGCCAGTTGCCAGCGCAGCGCAGCAGCGTCTTGTCTTGTCATCTTGACTCTTCGGCCTCCGTAATGAGTCCGGAGGACGTCACGTGACGAGAAGAGGCTTGCGTCAGCGAAGTGTCCCATCGAAACGCCACGCGTGAGATTTATTCGCATTAAACCGGCTCAGCTTTTCATGCCTTGCCAGCCTTTAAATCTCGGAGCCCTCGAGGGTTTTCCCCACTACCGAGCATCTCCACTCCTTCACCTCGCCAAGCGGTCGCCTCCGCTTCTCCCCCTTTAGCTCCAATGTCGTCGCTCGAAGCTTCCAATGGAGCCGGGACCGGAGCCGCCGGCGGGTCGGGCGGGCGCAAGCGCGGCCGCCCGCTCGGGAGCCTAAACAAGGCCAAGGACCCGGTGGCGACGCCACCGGTTCCTCGGAGGCGCGGCCGCCCCCCGGGTAGCCGCAACAAGAAGACCCTGGAGGCGCTTGCAGCTGCGGCCGCCGCAGAGCCCTTCGGGGCCAACCGCTCCACCGCTATCGTCGCGGCCCCTGGAAGGGGGGTTGCCCTGGCCGCCGCTAACGCCGCAGCCCCCGCGGCCGCGACTTCGGTCGCTGGGCTCTCCGGAACTCCCCTGGAGGCAGCGGCCGCCCTTGTCGGCGCCGCGATGGCGATCGGGGCCGCCCCTCCGGGCCTCGCCGGCAAGAGCGTCGGCGGCTCCTCCCGCGCGGCTGCCGGCAAGGCGCGCAAGCCCCAGCGTCCACCGCCTAGGCAGCGGCTCTCCTACACCCCGAAGCACGGGTTCGCCACCTCCGTGGTGCACCTGCTGGCCGGGTGCGAGGAGCGTCTGCCGCTCCCCGCCAGCTTCGTCGGCACGATGGGGAAGAACCCCCCGACGAGCTTCATGGTGGAGGATGGTAGCGACGGCCAGCCCCTGTACCTCATCGAGGTCCTCCACGACGAGGAAGGGAAAAGCTACCTCACCGAGGGCTGGGCGAAGTTCTTCACTGAATACGACCTGAAGCGGGGCTGGTCTCTCATTCTGACCCACCGCTTCGGGTCGCCCATCCTTTGCGTCCGCGTCGTCGACGACTCCGGCTGCGCCCGCGCCTACTGCGGTGACCCAGCATACCACTGCATGTTGTATTATGCAAGTCGTTGATATCACACTTGCGGAACAAGCCTCCACAAATATTACATCCCTCAAAATGGTACAACAGAAACATTGCGGGCCCAAATACAAACTGATCCACATATTATTACAGACCAAAGCGTGATGATAACGAAATGCTCCCGTAAAGAGAACACCTCAAGTGCTTAGTGTTTACAGCAACTGGAAAGCTTGAAATAGTTAAACGGGTAATTAAACATGAGAAGAACTCAACAACTTATTCATATTCTACAGCTGCTCGGTTCCTCGACTACAATACTATCCTAGTAGTTAGTACTCCTTCACTCTGACTCTTCGCCCGAGGATACTCCGTAGCGAATGAAGTAATCCACGCCTTCGACTCCGCGAGAGAGATCTGGCTCCTCGTAGAAGATGTCCTGCTGGCCTTCGATTGCGTTCAGAGTGGCTTCGTCGAGCTCTTCACAGTCTAGCAAGGGTTTAAGAGATTGGGGTGAGTAACGAGCGTTACCGAGCAAGTTTCCTTAGAAAGAAGTTGTGTGATATGCACTATCTACAGCGATAGACCCAAAACAGTCGTAGGCCTATGCAAGGTTTTATCAATGTTTCTTGAAAGATTGCTTTTATTTAAGAAAACTATGCCCAACAGCCAACACAGGGTATTAGTGCCTTGAGAGCACCTTTCCTTCCGCGTTCGCAGCTCCTTCCCGGAACAAGGGGTAACATGTCACATCCTTTTACACTCTGCAGAGGTGTGTCCTTTCAAAAGAGATCAAAGCCTTGCTGCACAACCGGGCATACATTCCCGTCCACACTTCCATGGTGTGGGGCCCAGTCATTGATCCAAGCCAATCACTGCCTTCTCCGCACAACGCATGCCCACCCAATTCACGCATAGCAGGTTATGCCCCTAATATTCACCCCCAACGATAAAGTATCTAGGAGCCTCTGGCAGACCATCATAGACACCAGTGCCGTGAGAACTGAGGTGTCCCAGCCATGTGCAAGTAGTCCCGCAAGATCTACCGCGACCGGCAACTGGCTGCCCGTTGACATGCGAACGAGAGAAGATACAGCTGACTTTCCCGTCCCATTCCAAGTCTCTTGGACGACACTATTTTTACGGCACAAGAATAACTGTGGCCTTGGTAGTTAGTCCTAGGTTTACTTTCCCGTGCAAGTGGAACCTCCACCACCACAATCTTACCATGGTTCCACCTGCCAGCCCTCCTAGGTTATCACCACTGGTCGATAACCACTAGTCATATTACTTATGAAAATAGGTTTTCCATCCTTTTTGAAATGTTAGAGTTGAAGTCAACACTTTGCAAGAAGTTTCAAAATCAGTGCAACCAAGAGGTATGAGCAAGATAAACTTGCCTTGTGACTGAAAGGTAATGGAGTCGGATACTTGGCGATGCTCCTGATCTCCTTGTTCTACAGAAATCCAAGCATTGTCCGGTAAGGACAATGTTTCAAGAAACAAATGGATGCTATGCACAATGATATGTTATGCATGGTGATTCATGGACTTGGTTTCCTTATTTGTGTGTTTTACCCAAGACTTGCTAGGGTTAAAGGATTTTTATAACACAGAAAGTTCTATTTGTGTGTTTTGCCCTAATTAGGTGTAAAGATAATTAATTAAAGTTTGAAATCGAAGTTTAAGTTATAAAACTTTTGTTGAGTTATTTGAAAGAAAAGGTTTTAATTTTTAAAGAAGAAATTTCATTTTAATAAGAATAATACTTAAGATTTTTAGAAAATAGAATTTAACAGCTTTTAAAATTTGATTTAAAGAATAATTCAGGAATATGAATTTAATTTGATATTTATTTCATTAAAGAATAAGAAAATGTCTTATTAATATTATTTGAGTTTTGGGTTTCAATTAAATTTAAAAAGGAAATGATATTCAAATTTGAATTTTGGAATTTGTTTTTAAAACAAATGACCAAAGCTTGTTTGGCCCAACTGGCCAACTGGCCCAACCGGCCCACTCGGGCACGGCTAAGCCGACCCGGCTCGGGTCTGGGTCGGTCACTCGACCCAGCCCAGCCCCTCTCGCACTTCTCTCTCCCCCTCGATCTCTCTGGCGACTCGGATCGCCGCCGCTGCCGCCTGGCTTCTCCGGCCAACTCCGGTGGCCACTACTGCCGCCACCTTGGGCAAAATGCTCTCCTCCGCGCCCTCTACCAGCTCCACCAAACGGAATCGCCGGCCGCCTCCTCTCCGAGGAGTCGGGTTGATCTCCCCTCTCGGGATCTGCCGCCTCCGAGTACCCCTGATGCGGTGCCTCGCCGCTGGAGCTTGCTGAGCATGCTGAGTGTGCTTAGGTGCTTGCGCCTCGCGTGCGCTCGCCGGTGGAAGCGCCAAGGTGTGGTGCTCCCGGTGCAGCTCGGTGAAGACCTCCCTCGGCCGCGCCTGGTCGGCCGCGCGGGCACTGCCTCGCCATGCCGGCCAGGTATGCACCTGGGCGTCTAGTGAGTGTGGATCTCCCCTTCTTCCTCTGCCCTCTCTCACTGGCCACGGTCTCTGACCAATTGGCAAGATCAGTGAGCCTAGCTCACAGACCTTGCTCTGTGCTGCTGTTGCCTAAAGCTAGATTGTTTCAGTAATTGCTCTTTAGTGATAAAATGCTTAATCAGTGATGATTTAGCTTTGCCCACCCCTCTGTCAATGATTGTGTTTGACATAGATGTTTCTCTGAAACTTGTTATGCTGCAGTCTCTCAGTTAGCTCTAAACCATGGTATGCTAGATGATTCTCATGTGATTTATGATATCACAGTGTTGTGGTAGCAAACTGAATTTCAAGATTCAGTTAACTACTAAGTTTGGTCCAGTGATAAATGGGTTGCTGTGCTTGCTTCTGTCACTTGTTTATCCATGATAACCAAGTGATAGTATGTCTTGCTATATTGCAAGCTTTTGTGAAATTAGCTTGAGCAAAAATATGATTCCTAGTTGTATATAACTAGGGAAATGATTTTGCTGCTGTCTACTGACCTAGCTGTCAATTATCATGCTAGTTGTGTTGAGGTGCAAGGTCTTCTGATCCTGTGCCCAGCAACTAACTTCTGTGGTCAATTTATGGTGAAACTTGCCCAATTGATTTAGGCCTATGATGTTGGTCTGAGGCTAGTGATAGATAGTGAGGTGCCTTGAATGGTTGTGTGCCCACTGCTTGCTTGTGATACTGATAACAAGTCTTGTGTGTTTGAGGTGCATGTCCAACAGGACATGTGCCCAGCACAAGCTTCTCAGTGAAGTTATGATCTCTAAGATATGCCAGTGAAGTGCAAACTGAGGCTGATACTCTGATGTGTGTTATTTGGCTTTTAACAAGATTCCCTATGATGAGCTTGGCAAAGCAACACTTTGCCAAATTGAGGGTTTTTCCTGTAACCAACTCATGCTTGAATCATGCACTAGCAATGATGTGATGTGCAAGATTTCTACCTGTTGCCTGGAGTTGTGCAGTGATAGTGTTGTTCTCTGCTACTGTTGCTTGCTGATGGCGATGGCTTGCTTCTAGCTTGCCTTCCCCTCCTGGTTCAGCTCCTGGCTTGTCCTTCTCCTCCTGGACTTGCTGCTCATCCCCTTTCCTTCTCCTCCTGGGCTTGGTCTTGAGCTTCAGTTGGACTCCATGGTGTTTGCCGATTGTTACAGAAATGTTTGGGGTGCTGTGAAAGGAACTGTGGTGTTCTTGGTGTTGGTTCCCTGTTGTTTCGAATGGGAGCTGCTTCTCCTGGTGATGCTCATCTAGCCGGTAGCTTGGTTTGTAAGCTACTGTGGTGCTGCCAGCACCACCCTCCTGGTTCTGTGACTAAGCTACTTGTGAGCTGTGTGCTTGTATCCTTCACTCAGTTTGATCTCATCCTCACCTGGCCGTGCTGTGAAACTGCTATGTGCTCTATTGATTTGTACCCCAGTGGCTTAAAAGAACAGATGCTACACTTGGCAATATACTCAATGATGCAATGGCAAAATATTTGCCCTAGTCTGAGAGTACTAATCCTAACACTTTACCTTTTCTTGTTTCATGTTTCTTTTGCAGATTATAATATCAAGATGAAGATCATGAAGGCTATTGTAGTTAGTTTAGTTTTAGGTTTCTTTCTTTTATTAATCACTGATGTAATCTTCTTTTCAGTTTGTATAAAGATGTAAAGACATTGTATTAATGTGTAATATCAATAAAATAATATTTCCGTTTGATTTATATTCTAATTCCATTTCTTTTATTCAATTTATACATATTTGAATTACTTCTTCATTAATAATTAAATGTTCAAATTTGAGATAATTCAACAATCATTTTAAATTCCAAAATCACTTAAACAACCACATCAAGAGATCATAGCAATGCCCTTAACATTCTAATAACCACTAACTCTAAAGGTGATTAGATAGAGGCTATGCTCTCTCAGGTTTTTGAATTTTGCGAAAAATTTACTCAGGTTTTAAGATGCATGAATGCACAATAGTCCTAGATCTACCCTTCGTTTTGTCCTTAAAGCTGGGATATTACAGTCTTCCCCCCTTATCAGAACTTCGTCCCGAAGTTAAAACTTTGTGTACCTGAAGAGTTCTGGATATGCTTGTCTTAAATCTTCTTCTTTTTCCCAAGTTGCTTCCCTTTCGGAGTGATGTTTCCATTGCACTTTACAGAACTTAATTGCACGGTTCCGAAGCCTCTTCCAGTTCTCTTCTAAGATCTTTATTGGCTTCTCCTCATAAGTCAAGTCTGCTTGAAGGTCTAGATCATCATGTGTAATAGAGTCTTCGGGTGCTTTCAGACACTTCCGAAGTTGAGAAACATGGAAAACATTGTGAACTTTCTTCAATTTTGCTGGAAGCTCCAATTCAAAAGCAACACTTCGGTTTTGACTCAGAATCTTGAATGGTCCAATATATCTTGGGCTTAACTTCCCTTTAATAAGAACCTTTTGATTCCTTTCATAGGACTAACCTTCAGATAGACCAAATCTCCTACTTTGGGTTCCCATGTCCACCTCTTTTGATCTGCATAACTCTTTTGTCGACTCTGGGCTATCTTCAAACGATCACGGATGGTATCAATGATGCCTTGCTTCTCTTGGATGAAATCCGTTTCAAATTCATGGTTGCCTCCAGGCTCAAACCAACATATTGGAGATCCGCACTTACGTCCGTATAGTACTTCAAATGGTGCTGCTTTCAAGCTGCTTTGATAGCTGTTGTTGTAAGAAAACTCTGCTAACGATAAGTGCTCATCCCACGAACCTCCAAAATCTAGAGCACATGCCCGTAGCATATCCTCCAAGATTTGATTTGTTCTTTCTGTCTGCCCTCCAGTTTGAGGATGATACGCGGTGCTGAAATTCAACTGTGATCCCAGTGCTGCTTGAATATTTCCCCAGAATGTTGATGTGAAAACTGACCCTCTATCAGAGACGATCTTCTTGGGCACTCCATGCTTGCTGACGATCTATCTTACATAGATTTCTACCAGCTTCTCTGCACTATCTTTTTGATTAACAGCCAAGAAATGTGCACTTTTGGTGAGTCTACCAACTATCACCCATATCATATCCTTGTGTCTCTTGGTTAAAGGTAAACCGGTAATAAAGTCCATTCCGATTTCCTCCCATTTCCACTCCGGAATGTCCAAAGGTTGAAGTAACCCTGCTGGACTTTGATGTTCTGCCTTAACTCTCTGGCAGGTATGGCATTCCGCTACATACTTGGCTATGTCCCGCTTCATGTTATTCCACCAGAACAACTCCGTGAGATCCATGTACATTTTCGTACTTCCCGGATGTATAGAGTATGGTGTCTCATGAGCCTCCTTGAGAATCAGCCCTTTGATCTCCGGTATATCTGGCACACAGATTCTGTTTTGAAACCAGAGTGAATCAAAATCACCCAAACAGAATTCAGATGGTCTACCCTCTTCAATCCTGCGGATTTCTTCAGCGATGAAAGGATCTTCATCTTGTCTTCTGATTATAATGTATTTCAAGTCACTTTGTCTTTCCTCCATCACTCTCATAGTGTAAATACTTCCCAAAGATTTGACCTCTAGACATTGTATTTTCAGTCTTTCCAGGTCCTTAAGCAATTCCTCCGGAAGTTCTCTATCCATCAACTGTGTTTCTGTACTCTTCCGGCTTAATGCATCGGCTACCACATTAGCCTTTCCAGGAGTATAATGGATAGTAAGATCATAATCCTTGATCAACTCTAACCATCTTTTCTGCCTCATGTTCAACTCTTTCTGAGTAAAGAAGTATTTAAGGCTCTTGTGATCGGTGTTGCCTCCATTGCTTGAGAGCAAACACAACTGCTGCCAATTCTAAATCATGTGTTGGGTAATTGACTTCATGTGGCTTGAGTTGTCTTGAACCATAAGCAATTACCTTTCGGTCTTGCATCAAAACACAGCCCAATCCATTCTTGGATGCATCGCAGTAAACTGTGTAATCCTTTCCAGATTCTGGTACTGCTAAGATAGGTGCTGTTGTGAGTCTCCTTTTTAGCTCTTGAAAACTCTCTTCACACTTTTTAGACCACTCAAATGGAGTGTTTTTCCTTAACAATTTGGTCATCGGCCCTGCTATCTTCGAGAATTCTTTGATGAATCTCCGATAGTATCCGGCCATTCCTAGAAAACCTCTTATTTCCTTCACATTGGTTGGTGCTTGCCAATCCAAGACTGACTGAACTTTGCTTGGGTTCACGGCAATTCCTTCCTTGCTAATGACATGACCAAGAAATTCCACTTGATCCAGCCAAAATTCACATTTACTGAATTTAGCATACAACTGATGTTCCCTTAACACTTGTAATGCTATTCTGGGATGTTTTGCATGGTCCTCTTTATTCTTGGAGTAAATCAATATGTCATCGATAAACACTATCAGAAACTTGTCCAGATATGGCATGAAAATCTTGTTTATCAAATTCATGAAAATTGCCGGAGCATTGGTCAGCCCAAAAGGAACAACTAAATATTCATGATGGCCATACCTTGAGACAAATGCAGTCTTTGGTACATCTTCTGGCTTGATCTTGATTTGATGATATCCAGATCTCAGATCAATTTTTGAGAAAACCCCAGCTCCATGAACTTGATCAAACAAATCTTGAATTCTTGGCAAAGGATACTTGTTCTTGATGGTGACATTGTTCAGATTCCTGAAATCCCCACACATTCTTCTGCCTCCATCTCTTTTATCAACAAATATGACTAGTGAACCCCAAGGTGATATACTTTCTTGGATGAATCCCTTACTTTCCAACTCATCTAGCTGCTCTTTCAGTTCTTTCAACTCTTTAGGACCCATTTTATAGGGTGCTTGTGAAATTGGTGTTGTGCCTGGCTTTAGATCAATAGTGAATTCTATCTCCCGATCCGGTGGCATTCCTGGTATTTCTTGAGGAAATACATCCATGAACTCATTAACCACTGGAATATCTTCTAACTTAGCCTCTTTCAGAGAATTGAGTTGAATTCCAATTTTCACATGGGTGTGCTTATCTGCTTGGTAGGTGATTCTCCCACCTCCAGGCTTCCGGATTGACACAGTCTTCTCTTCACAATCAATGTGTGCTCCATGATCGGACATCCAATCCATACCCAGAACAACTTCAATGTTTTTAAGTGGAAGAACATAGAGATCGGCAAAGTAAAGACAGTCACAGATCGTAATGTTTGAATTGGGATACTAAAAGTTTACCCCCGGCCGTCACAACAGTCATAGGATGAGCTATCGCCTGACACCTTAACCCATATTTTTCAACAAAATCTTTGGAAATGAATGAGGTAGTGGCACCGGTATCAAAAAGAACTTTGCCGGGATGAGTAAGGATGCTGAGCGTACCTATGACCGCCGTTTCTGAATTGTTAGCTTCCTCCAGAGATGTGCAATTCAGCCTCCCAAAGTTTCGGCCTCTTTTTCTGTTGCCATTCTTGCTGCTACTGCCACCTCCAGATGCAGGTCGACCACCTTCTCTGGACTTACCTCCACGGTTATCCGGCCATCCACCAGCTGGTTTATTTGGACAATCTGGACGAATATGCCCTTCCTTTCCGCAAGCATAACAGATAATGCTCGGCTTTCTGCATTCACTCTGAATGTGACCTGGGAGTCCACACTTGTGACAGAGGATCTGACCTTTTGGTGTGAATACCTTACGATTGGGTGGAGCTCCTCCTGTTCTAACCCTGGGTTTGAAACTCAGGTTTGGAGTACTTCGGGTTGGTTGAACTCTCTTGGCTTCAATCTTAGCCCTCTTCAGTCGGCTCATCTGAACCAATTTATAGTCATTCTCCCAGGTAATAGCTGTGTCCATCAATTCTTGGAAGTTACGCGGCTTCATCAACTTCATCTGCATTGCCGCGTATGGATCCAGTCCCCTGAGGAACCTTTTCATCCTCTTGCTGTCAGTACTCACCTCGTCACTTGCGTAACGAGAGAGTCTGGTGAACTCCTTGATGTAAGCCATCATTGTTGCACTCCCCTACTTGAGGTCTTCAAATTCCCTCCTCTTGAGCTCAACCACACTTTCTGGCACATGAAAGGTACGGAACTTTTCTTTGAACTCTTCCCAAGAGAATACCTTCTCCGGGAGTTGGAGTGTCACTTCGTTGTCCCACCATGCTGCGGCTGGTCCAGATAGAAGGTGTACAGCATAATGAACCTTCTCCTCGTCATTGGCTCCCATAGCCTTCAATTTTCTCTCGGTGTCCATAAGCCAATCTTCCGCATCCATTGGTTCAACCGCGGAAGCAAAGGGAAGTGGTTTTGCATTGAGGAAGTCGGAAAGACTTACCCCTCTCACTTCCGGAACCCTTCCAGCTCCAACATGCCCCATGAGCTCTTGCATAAATTTGTTCTGTGTTTCTTGCATGAACTGCATATACTGCATAAAGCTTTGCTCCGCAAAAGGCCTGAATGGTGGTGGTGGTGGTAAATGAGCTTGATTTTCTTGATCAGCCTTAGCTTTGGCTTCCATTTCTGCCTGCTGGTCATTCATTGCATTCGTTTGAGCTTCTTGTGCCAAGCGTTGCTCCTCAGCATCGGCAGCTAAACCCGTATCCATGGCCCCTCTAATCCTGTAACATAAGGCGAAGATCTCATAATTACACCATGCCCATGCTTTCTGAGCTTCACTTCATGCTCAGAATTAGTCACACAATGGAAAACAGAAATCCAAATCCAAATGGAAGATCGCAAGAAAACCAAATACAAGGTACATATTATACATATCATACAAACCGATACAAGGTCATTATTACAACACGTACTCTCACACGTGGAGTACACTCATAGATCGAGACTGGATAGTTCTAGCGTCTCTCTTATTATTACAACATATTACTAGCACTAGCTGCATTCACAGATACAACTAAGCTTCTGACTTGGTCTTGACATCACGTCCGGATCTCACGGCTCATAGTACATGCCCGGAGTCCACCCATGCTGGCGTGAAGTCTGGCACACTGTCTCGGGAACAAACGGCCTACCACCCGGAACATAGTCCGAGTCAGACGTGTCCATCGTAGAGGTATCGCTCAACACGAGTCCATTCAGTCCGAGGTAGCTCTCAAAGTACACCCTGGTCTCGTGAGCAGTCATAGTAGGAAAAGGCTTCGCCTCTCCATGACACACACTCTCCGTGCAGTAGGTGTGATCAAATGGTGCTTCCTGCTCCATAGGTGTCTCAACTGGCTCCTGACTCTCAAACTGAACCTCCATCGGATCCTCCTCCTCAACAGATACAACAGGAGTGACTACGGCATTGCCACCTCCTGCTGCGTGAGCTGTCCCTCCATATGAGCTAGTATACTGCTGGCCGTCTCCCAGCCAGTCAAACCTCCACCCATCAGAGTTCTCAATAGGAAGCTCGGACTCCGAGACCCCCTTGAGACCCTGCTACACCTCCATACTAGAAGTGATAACTGGGTAATGTATAGGCTCTAGAGTGAGTGAATACCTGGAAGGTCCAGGCTGTGTCGGGTAACTGTGAGTTCCCACAACCGGTGAGAAGTGTGATCCCTCCGACTCCTGCCTAGTCATCTGTGCTCGCTCCTGCCTCCTAGTAGTGTCTGTGAGGTCATCAAGCATCTCCACCTTATCCTCCACAATGACCTGGTGAGTGTTATACAGTGATCCTACCATCTTCCTATACCTATCAAGAAGTCTGGCTGCCAACTTTGGCTTCTTCTTCACCAGGACATCGTGATCCATTCCCGGCTCATCCATCAGCGAGTCATGTGGAATAGCGGTAAAAGTGGTACCTGCTAACTCCACTGCTCTGCACTCCCTGATAGTCGCAATAGCTCGCACTACCACCTCGTGATAAGCTGCAGTCTCTCCTCTTCCTTCTCCGGAAGGCTGAACTGGACTATGTGCTAATCCATCTGGTAGCATGATCACGACACGGTACTTGACCACAGTCCCATCATCCTTGTAAATATAGGTCTTAACAGGGATGTCGGTGCTGAGTCCAAAAGCCCGTAGCAGTGATCCTAACTGCTCAGTCAAAGTGCCCTCATAGTCTTCCAGAGTCTTCCTCTGTGACCAAACGGTACGTGCTAGAATTCTCGATGCCATAATAGCTGTTACAAGAATAAGGTACAGAATTAGTATGATGCATCATAATAAAGAATTGTAACACTAAAAATATGACTATGTTATTCCCAAGTGAATAACCATCATAATTTTAGAGAACTCTTTACCGTTGCTACTAGACTCCTACAGGTTCTATCCCTTTATTAGGTTTCCAACCTAAGGTCAAAGCAATTGCTGTGATACCAGCTGCGGTGACCCAGCATACCACTGCATGTTGTAGTATGCAAGTCATTGATATAACACTTGCGGAACAGGCCTCCACAAATATTACATCCCTCAGAATGGTACAACAGAAACATTGCGGGCCCAAATACAAACTGATCCACATATTATTACAGACCAAAGCGTGATTATAACGAAATGCTCCCGTAAAGAGAACACCTCAAGTGCTTAGTGTTTACAGCAACTGGAAAGCTTGAAATAGTTAAATGGGTAATTAAACATGAGAAGAACTCAACAACTTATTCATATTCTACAGTTGGTCGGTTCCTCGACTACAATACTATCCTAGTAGTTAGTACTCCTTCACTCTGACTCTTCGCCTGAGGATACTCCATAGTGAATGAAGTAATCCATGCCTTCGACTCCGCGAGAGAGATCTGGCTCCTCGTAGAAGATGTCCTGCTGGCCTTCGATTGCGTTCAGAGTGGCTTCGTCGAGCTCTTCACAGTCTAGCAAGGGTTTAAGAGATTGGGGTGAGTAACGAGCATTACCCAGCAAGTTTCCTTAGAAATAAGTTGTGTGGTATGCACTATCTACAGCCACAGACCCAAAAGGGTCGTAGGCCTATGCAAGGTTTTATCAATGTTTCTTGAAAGATTGCTTTTATTTAAGAAAACTATGCCCAACAGCCAACACAGGGTATTAGTGCCTTGAGAGCACCTTTCCTGCCGCGTTCGCAGCTCCTTCCCGGAACAAGGGGTAACATGTCACATCCTTTTACACTCTGCAGAGGTGTGTCCTTCCAAAAGAGATCAAAGCCTTGCTGCACAACCGGGCGTACATTCCCGTCCACACTTCCATGGTGTGGGGCCCAGTCATTGATCCAAGCCAATCACTGCCTTCTCCGCACAACGCATGCCCACCCAATTCACGCATAGCAGGTTATGCCCCTGATATTCACCCTCAACGATGAAGTACCTAGGCACCTCTTGCGGACCATCATAGACACCAGTGTCGTGAGAACTGAGGTGTCCCACCCATGTGCAAGTAGTCCCGCAAGATCTACCGCGACCGGCAACTGGCTGCCCGTTGACATGCGAACAAGAGAAGATACAGCTGACTTTCCCGTCCCATTCCAAGTCTCTTGGACGACACGGTTTTTATGGCACAAGAATAACTGTGGCCTTGGTAGTTAGTCCTAGGTTTACTTTCCCGTGCAAGTGGAACCTCCACCACCACAATCTTACCGTGGTTCCACCTGCCAGCCCTCCTAGGTTATCACCACTGGTCGATAACCACTAGTCATATTACTTATGAAAATAGGTTTTCCATCCTTTTTGAAATGTTAGAGTTGAAGTCAACACTTTGCAAGAAGTTTCAAAATCAGTGCAACCAAGAGGTATGAGCAAGATAAACTTGCCTTGTGACTGAAAGGTAATGGAGTCGGATACTTGGCGATGCTCCTGATCTCCTTGTTCTATAGAAATCCAAGCATTGTCCGGTAAGGACAATGTTTCAAGAAACAAATGGATGCTATGCACAATGATATGTTATGCATGGTGATTCATGGACTTGGTTTCCTTATTTGTGTGTTTTACCCAAGACTTGCTAGGGTTAAAGGATTTTTATAACACACAAAGTTCTATTTGTGTGTTTTGCCCTAATTAGGTGTAAAGATAATTAATTAAAGTTTGAAATCAAAGTTTAAGTTATAAAACTTTTGTTGAGTTATTTGAAAGAAAAGGTTTTAATTTTTAAAGAAGAAATTTCATTTTAATAAGAATAATACTTAAGATTTTTAGAAAATAGAATTTAAAAGCTTTTAAAATTTGATTTAAAGAATAATTCAGGAATATGAATTTAATTTGATATTTATTTCATTAAAGAATAAGAAAATGTCTTATTAATATTATTTGAGTTTTGGGTTTGAATTAAATTTAAAAAGGAAATGATATTCAAATTTGAATTTTGGAATTTGTTTTTAAAACAAATGACCAAAGCCTGGTTGGCCCAACTGGCCAACTGGCCCAACCGGCCCACTCGGGCACGGCTAAGCCGACCCGGCTCGGGTCTGGGTCGGTCACCCGACCCAGCCCAGCCCCTCTCGCACTTCTCTCTCCCCCTCGCTCTCTCTGGCGACTCGGATTGCCGCCACCGCCGCCTGGCTTCTCCGGCCAACTCCGGTGGCCACTGCTGCCGCCACCTTGGGCAAAATGCTCTCCTCCGCTCCCTCTACCAGCTCCACCAAACGGAATCGCCGGCCGCCTCCTCTCCGAGGAGATCGGGTTGATCTCCCCTCTCGGGATCTGCCGCCTCCGAGTACCCCCGATGCGGTGCCTCGCCGCTGGAGCTTGCTGAGCATGCTGAGTGTGCTCAGGTGCTTGCGCCTCGCGTGCGCTCGCCGGTGGAAGCGCCAAGGTGTGGTGCTCCCGGTGCAGCTCGGTGAAGACCTCCCTCGGCCGCGCCTGGTCGGCCGCGCGGGCACTGCCTCGCCATGCCGGCCAGGTATGCACCTGGGCATCTGGTGAGTGTGGATCTCCCCTTCTTCCACTGCCCTCTGTCACTGGCTACGGTCTCTGACCAATTGGTCAAGTGTCGTGGGAATTTAGAGACAGTAGCCATGGGTAGGCTTATCGGAGGGGTTCGACGGTGGAGATGAGGGGCCTGGCTCGGGATTATGCCTACGGAGACACCACAGTTTACCCAGGTTCAGGGCCCTCCCGGGTGGAGGTGAAACCCCTACTTCCTGCCTGCTTCGTATTGCTTAGATAGTATCGATTACAATGCTCCTCGAGCTGTTCGGGCTAGAGGAGGAAGAAGAAGATCGGATCTCCCCTAGACTAAGGGTCCAGGCCCCCTTATATAGGTGGGGGCCTGGTTACAGGTTAGGTAACGCTTCGGCCGGCTGCCGGCTCCTCGGCGGCGGCCTCCTTGGCGTGATCCCTCTGCCCTGCTCTGACAGTTTCGCTTTATGAAGTACCTTTCCCCTGGGACCGGCATCTGGGAGGCATATGCCCTCCCTTTTGCCTTGGATCCTATCGTGGGGAAGGGTCCTTGGTCGCTGATTGGCTGGACTTGGTCGTGGCGCTCATCACTCCCGTCCTTGGCCTTTGTCGCTCTTGTCGGGGCCAGCCCACTTTCGGCGAAACAGCCGTTGGTGGGCTCTTGTCTTCGTCGCCCGGCTCTGGCCTTCCTCGGTGGAATCGCCAGCCGGCTGTTGGCACAGCCGGCCCTCTAGGCGGAGCCGGTCTTCTTGTCTTCGAGCCGTGGAGACTCCTGGGACGCCAGCCGGCAAATAGCTCGGCACGTGGCATGCCCCATAAGTCATCCCACCAACACTAGCCCCCAAAACTGGCAAAGTCTCATGGGCTAGCATGGGGCTTCGGCGGGTTCCTCTTCTCGCCGAAGTCTTGCTTGTTTTCGTCGAAGTCCCAGGATTCTTTATTTGACTCGGAAGCGATTGGCCTCGAGGTCAAGTCATGCGGAGTGTCTCCAGCCGTCTCGGGTCGAACCGGTTCCGAGACCGATCCGGCTGGCGATCGTCACGCGGCCGCCCGCCGTGGTCCGGCTCCTTGGGACTTGCTCCCTCGGGGACTGGGCCGAAGCTCCACTTGTCCACGTGCCGTCGCGTCACGTCCAATCGACCCCGGCCCACGATCTTTTGTGGCATCCACGGCGGTTGCCCGATCTTTGCGCAGTCGTGGCCCATGACGGAAGGGGTCAGTTGCCAGCCCATCGTGGGTGAAATAGGCAACTGACCCACCCCCTCGCTTTTAAACCGGGGACCGTTCCTGAAGCCGAGCACCAGTCGCCCGCTTCTCTTCTTCCTTCCGCATTCGCTCCACCCGAGATCCTCTGCTTCCTAGCTTCGTCCCCGCGGGATTAGGGTTTCTCGTCTGCTCCGCCACCATTCCGCTCATCCAGATCCGCACCCGGATGGCTCCCAAAGTGTCCCAGCCCAAAGGGAAGGGGGCGGCCTCTGGTAAGGACGCCGATCCGCCCGCTTTGCCGAAGGGATCCTGGGAAGGCTCTTGGGTGAAGGAGAAACAAATCGAGCTGCTGCGCCGGGGTCGGGTGCTTCCGCCCGCGGATCTCGTGGGCTGCCACCCTGCTGGTAGCGAGCGTATCCCCGCTCCGAAGCCCGGGGAGGCGGTGGTCTTCTATGACCATTTCCCCCGGGGCTTTGCGCTGCCCGCCAGCAGCTTCATGCGCCAGTTCCTGGATCATTTCCATCTGCAACCGCACCAATGTCGAGCTATTCCGTCGGCTGATGTACTTCAAGACCCTGACGGCGGAAACCATCCCAGTGATATGCGGCACCGCCTCCTTCTATGCGCGCAAGACCGCGGACTTCCCGAGCATAAAGGGGAAAGAGTCTTGCAAGAAATAGCAGCGCTCCTTCTTCTATGTGAAGAACCTGAAGGAGGGCGCGGATCATATCAATCTGCCGCCCTTTGATGCGAGCGGGCCCGAGCAGGATAGCTAGAGTGTTTCTCTTCCTCATCCCTCGCCGGACATGGAGAAGATTCTTCAGCGGATTTCCACTATGCAGACGGAGGGCGGCCTGGAGCCGGCTGACCTCCTGCTCGCCTTCGTGGTTGCCCGCGTGTCGCCACTCCAGCGCCGTTCGCACAAGATGTGCTTCCTGGGATCCGCCAGGGATCCCACTCGACACTCCTCCAAGGCGCTGTCAGCACTGGAGGTGGCACGGAAGGTGAACCGTATCGCTGACGTCAAGCTTCAAGCCTCGTGGACATGGGGCCTGGAACCTCACGACCGAGACAACCCGATTGCTGAGGTAAGCTTGCCGGGTTTGGTTTTCGCCGCTCCCCCCTTTGCAATTCCGCTCATCTGACCTTTGTCTACTTGGCCCGGGCAGAATCTGTTCGCCCTGCAGGCCGCGGAGAATTCGGCCCAACGCCGGGCCGGCTTTGCCGCTGACAGAGCGGAGTCCGATGACGAGGTCATCTGGGACGATGCTGAGGAGATGGAGGATGCTGGCTCCCAGGCTGCCGTCGAGAGCTCGAGCGCCACTCGAGGCGATGAAGGGAATGATGAGCTCGTAGACTCGGGCGAGCCCCTCGATCACTCCAGTAAGCTCCCCGGTCCCTCCCTCCTAAGAGATTGGTCCGAGGATGACGATGATGATGCAGGATCGACTGCCACTCTCGGGGGCGTAGCTCTTCATGTTGCCGCCGCAGCTGCCACTGGAGCCCAAGTTCCCCCGGCCGTGGATTTGCCAGAGTCTCCTGAGCAACATCCTGTTGCTTCAGAGCCGGTAGACCGTGAAGGGGCTGGAGGCGAGCCGGTTGGCGCCAAGAGAAGGGCTCAACCGGCTCCGAACGCGCCAGCTGAGAAGCGTAAGAAATCGGAGCCGGCGGCGAAGGACTTGCGCCGTCCTAAGACGAAGAAGGTGACCAAACGGCGAGCTACCGCCGTAGCCGGGTAAGCTTCCTGCCTCCGTGCTTCTTGTCATTACTCGACCGCCGCGGCTCTGATTGACTCGATCGTGGGGCGCCTTTTTTGTAGGTCTCCCCTTTCCGTTGATTTGGCAACGCAACCTCCCCCCGCTCCTTCTTCCGGGGAAACCGTGATCTCGGCTCCCGACCCCTCATGCCACAAGAGGGCACGCAGGGATGAGGTTGGCGACGACTCGGGTCGCATTGAAGATGATCGCCACTCCCCGCGGTTGGAGCCTGTGGCGAGCGAAACTAGGGCGGAGGAGCCTGTCCGCCCGGAGGTGTCCACGGATGCTGTTTCCAGCCTGATTGCTGCGCCTGTGGTTGATTCCACGCCAGCCGGGGAAATTGCTCCAGCTGGGGCTGCCGCGCCCCTGCCTCCTGCTACTGAAGGTGTCGCGACGGGAAACGACGCTGCCGCCTGCGCGTCCTCTGACCCACCCAGCCAAGAGGGTATGCGCGAGGTCGCGATGAAAGCAACAGAATAGACCCCAGTGCGCGCGGGGTTACTGGAGCCCCCGGAGCCGGCTGCTGGGACCCCTTCTAGCCCCAGGCTCATGTTGAATGTGCAGGCTACGGTGCCTGCAGCTGGGACAGGGGCTGGCGCTACTGCTGGTTCCCTGCTCTTCAGGCTGGCCTCCAGCTTCGGCGAAGCTTCCCAAGGACTCCTCACCACTCGGGTGACGGGGAATGAACGCGATAACAACTCGCCAGCTCCTGAGGTTGTGACCAAGGGTGCCTCAAGTGGAAAGGCTCCTGCCGCTGCGGCTGGGTCCGGTGTTGGAAGTTTGAGCTCTGCCAGCCAGCTTCAGCAGGAATGGGCGGATACTGCCTCGAGCGCCGATGCTAGAGGAAAACTTAAGGTCCAGGGCAGCAAGCCAAACTTGGCGGAGCTGGACAAACAGTTCTCCGTGGTCAAGGAGTCGCTTCAGAACGTCGGCTTCCAACTCCTCGATGCTATACGGACGACCAATGTGAGTACCGCGCCATTAGCCTCTGACTTCTTCTGTTGGTTGAGAGACACGGCCTACAACTCCATGGCCGATTTCGCTATACACCCTAGCCCCCGAGTTTCGAGGTAGCTGTAGGAACAGCTGACTCGAAAATGAATTTCGCTAAGAATCATTGCCTCTCTGTCTTCCCCAGGATCTGAACGCACTTCGAGCCAATGTCTTCCAGAAGCTGCTGGCGAAGTATCGCGCCGGCAAGGTTCAGTACCAGAATCTGAAGAGAGAGCTGGAGAAGATGTCCGGTAAGCTCAGGACCCTTCGCTTCGACATGCTGCTTCTGCCCCTTCCATTCTCACACCTTCATTCTCAGATGCTGCCTCGCTCATTGCTTCGCGTGAGTCCCAGTTGGCCAACATGGTGTCGGCCGATGCAGTTGAGTCGCTCGAACGGAAGCACGCGGAGGAAATCTAAGGTCTGCGAGCTCAAGCTGCCTGGGCTCAAGAGTTGGAAACTGAGCTGGCGAAGGTTCGAGGCGCAGAGTCGTCGCTGCGGCTGGAGTTTGATCGCCAGCTGGCCGAGGAGAAACGAATCCTCTCTGCGAAGTACGACAGCGAGGTGAACGAGCTTCGCGCGACCCTGGAGAGCGAAGTCGAAAACCGCGGCGCCCAAATTGACGAGCTGGAGACTCTTCGGAAGCTTGACAGTGAGCATCATGAGAAGGAGATCGGCGTTTGGCGTGCCCGCGACCGCATGGGTCCAGTCCGGCCTGCTGGGGCTGGAGGAAGCTCTTCGTGGTATGTTTCCCCTCCCGCTTCTCAACTCTTGCTCTATCATACCGCCTCCTCATTCTCTGGTTGCCCCTACAGGAGCTTTCCCAGACTCCAACAAGGCCGCCGCAGCGGCGCTGGAGGAGTACAGGCGGAGCAGGAGATCGTCCCCAGCAGTGACCCCGAGGCCAAGCTTTCCTCAGGGGAATTGGTTGCATTGGCCAAAGGTCGGCTTCATCCAGTCACCAAGCTGGGCGGGGATCTCCACGAAGCCATTGTTTCTGTCTTCAAGGCCTTGTGGCCGGGACGAGCGGTGCCTAGCGAGATCCAGGCGCTCCTCCAGTGGATCCCTCTCGCGCCCAACCGGCTCGACGTCTGGAAAGAGTCCGCGGCTCGAGCCAGTGCTGAACAGGCTCTGGAGTTCGTGCTCTCCTGGTATCCAGGCGTTAACCTGGACCAACTGGAGAATCTTCATGAGGGCGGATTAGCAGGCCTCGACAAAGTCAAGCTCCGCCAATGCGCTTATGCCATTGCCGAGTGTGCCGAGACCGACGTGCTCTTCGACGCTGGGGATTGTGACGAATCCTTGGATGGCATGGACTTCGAGGAGCCCGGCTCCGCGGAAGAACCTCAAAAAGCCCCCGGGGATCTCGCTGATAACTCCATTCCTCCGTCCCCCAGTGGCGATGACTTCGTCTTGGCATCTCGAACTGGCGACGCTGCTCCGCTGGAGCCGGCTGGCTCGCCAAGCGCCCCCTGATCGTGTCAGGATCTCCTTATTCATTTTTATGTACGTTGAACTTATGTCGTGCCCAATCAACATTTCGTTCATGTGTATCGATGACATTTCACACTAAACTCCTTACATATTGGTTTCTAGTTGTTTATGAACCGGATTTGGCTTGAACCCTTCCGACTTTTTCCTTTGTCTCCCCATCCTTCGGCCCTTCTACCCCCAGCCGGCAGCCTGGTGCCGGCTGGTCTCCCTTGGACCGACAGCCGAATGCTGGTCTAGGGTGGGAGCGTGCCGCGGGAAGAGGAGTAGTACTTCGGTGTATAAGAGATCTGGCTTGGTCCAGTCCACGCACAACTATTAACCAATGCGCGCGGTTTTTGGGTGAACGCTCATTGACGGTTTCGCGTTCTGTCCTCTTAGCGATTTTCCAGTGTGGGTGACCTGCCGGCTCCATCACCCGTGGCTTGGGGTGGAGGTTGGGCACGGGGTCCGATCCACACATAGTACTCGTTCGTCTGACAAGGGACTCGATTCGTCGGGTCGCGGGCGTTTCCTCTTAGCGATTTTCCTAGGTGGGTGACCTGCCGGCTCCATCCCACGCGGCACGGGGTGGAGGTTGGGCTCGGGGTATGGTCCGCACACAGTACTCGTTTGTCTGACAGGAGGATCGATTCGTCGGGTTGGGGCTGCCGGCCCCCGTTTGGAGCCGGTCTCCAGCCCCCGTGAATAACGCTTTAGAAAGGTAAAAGGCACTTTAGAGCACTCTTTCCAGGGATTGGCCGTATGCCACCCAACTTTCTTTTATTCAACGACACTTGTTCGGGATACAAGGTTTTTGCCTTGGCTTAGCCGAAGGTCTTAAGCGATCTTTGACTTGTCTCAGGCGAAGCTGCGAAGCGCTCCCCCCTACCTCGAGGAGGGGCCAGCCCCCGAGACAAGAGCTTCTGACACCTTGCCCGCTTCAGGCGGGACTTCCTTGGGGAGGCTTTCCGGCTTGAGGTGTGGAATCGGCAGACCCGACGCCAGGCAGCCCGGCTGGACTGCCGCCACCCGTTGCAGCAGTTGCCGCTTCTCCTCAGCAATGACCAAGGCCTCCGCCAGCTTGGAACTGGATCTTGCGCACTCTATTGACTTCTTGTAGCATCCGGTGATAGTAATCACCCCACGGGGGCCTGGGAGCTTCATCTTCAAGTACGCGTAGTGCGGAACTGCCATGAACTTGGCCAAGGCCGGCCGACCAAGCAGCGCATGGTAGGGGCTGTTGAGGTCTACCACCTCGAACCAGATCGGCTCGCGACGGTGATTGTCCTTCTCGCCAAACAGCACTTCTAACTCGATCCTTCCCATTGGCGTGCAGGAGTGCCCCGGCACAATCCCATGGAAGGTGAGCTTGGTTGGCTTCAGTTGGATCTCTGGGATCCCGAGCTTCTCCATCGAAGTGCAGTAGAGCAAGTTGATGCTGCTGCCTCCATCGATGAGTACACGTGAGAATTGGCAGGTATGCGTCTCTGAGAACACGATTGGGTTCAAGACCAGTGCATAGCCCCCGGGCCTCGGCATGAGTGGCGGGTGGTCCTCGCGTCCCCAAGTAATCGACGCATCAGACCAATGCATGTACTGCGGTCCAACTTGTATGACTGCATTCACCTCGACACCAAACCACGGCTCATCCTTTGGATTCTCCATCTGGGAAGTGAACACATGATACTGCTCCACGTTTGCTTCCTCGGGGTAGTCCCCTGCTGCCTTGGCCGGTTGCCGATTCTTGTTTCCTTGTGCTTCAGCCGGCAGGCCTGGGGGTGGGCCAGGCAACTGGTGGCCGCCCTGCTCCAGATCCCTGGTGAAACTACACTGGCGAGTAGTATGCGCTGCCGGCTTGCCCGAAACGCTATGGAACTTGCAAGGTTGATCTAGCATCACCTCGATGGTGTACTTGTCCTTGCTGAATTTGTCTCCTTTGCGTTTCTGGCTTCCACCCGTAGCCCCCGGGCTTCCTTGAACAGCAGCCACTTGCTGAGAGCCGTACTTGCTATCACGGCGCTCATCTTTCCTCTTGCCGTGCCGATCACGGTTGTGATGTCCTTCTTGGCCGGCTGCCGGCTGAGATTGGCCTTCGGCTAGTACTGGCTCAACGCATTGCACCCTTGCAGCGGAGTCGGCGGAAGCGTACTTGTCCGCTATCGCCATGAAGTCCGCCATTTACTTCGGCTCGGCTCGGTCGAGCTTGTGCTTCAGTAGGGTTCCTTCTCTGCATCCGTCCGTGAAGTAGCCGATGGCTTGCTCCTCGCCCACCCCTTCGCATGAATTGCGCAGCTCGGACCATCTTGTGAGGTAGTCACGATCTGGCTCATCTGGGCCTTGCTTGCAGAGGGCCAGTTGTCGCGGGCGGGGTGGTCGCTTGTAGGTTCCCGTGAAGTTCTTGATGAATGCTTCCTAGAAATCATGCCAGGAGTTGATCTGCAGAGCCGGCAGGCTGTTGAGCCATGTCCGGGCAGATCCTGTCAGCATGAGCGGCGCGTAGCGCACCGCTGTCCTCTTGTTGCTGCCCGTGATGTCGACGGCGGTGACGTAGTCTGATAGCCAGTCTTCCGGCTTCACCGTGATGCTTCAGGTGAATGTGGCACCAGACAGTCCTTGTGCGTGGTGAATGACCAGCCCGTTGGGAACCCCAAGAGGAAGGTATGATGAGTGCAGCGGCTAGTTTTCCCTCAGTTAAGAAACCAAGGTTTAATGTCGATCTTGAAGAAGAGAGACGGTGACGACTGAAGGTGTTTGTTGAACCTGCACACACACAAACAAATACTTTGTCCCCAACTTGCGATGAGGTTGTCAATCTCACCGGTTTGCTTGAAACAAAGGTTATGAGTGTATCGAGTGGAAAACAGTAGTAATATGCGAGTAAAGTAAACAGTGCGAGAAAAGTAAACAGGTGATTGCAATATGATTAAAATAGGACTGGGGTCCACAGTTCACTAGTGGTGTCTCTCCATAGATAAATAACATGCTGGGTAAACAAATTACAGTTGGGCAATTGATAGAATAAAGATAACGTGATATGTCAAGAAGATCACTATAAGATTTACTCTGGGCATTACAACAAAATACATAGACCACCATCCAACTGCATCTATGACTAATAATCCACCCTCGGGGATATCATCCGAACACCCCAAAAGTATTAAGTTGCGAACAACAGATAATTGCATTAAGCAAAGTGTGTAATGTAAACAAAGCATATGCCCTTGAGCATATGAATGTTGTTTTCTCCCTAGTAGCAACAGCACATCTACCACCTTAGAGGTTTCTGTCACTCCCCCAGGTGAAATAGAGGCATGAACCCACTATCGAGCATAAATACCCCCTCTTGGAGTCACTAGCAACTACTCGGCCAAGATAGCTACTAACAACGGAGAGCATGCAAGATCATAAACAACATAGAGATAACAAAAGATATAATTCAGTACAGCAACTTAATCATAAACACCAATATTCATCGGATCCCAACAAACCAACATCATAAAATTACATAACGGTGATCTCAATCATGTAGGGCAGCTCATGAGATCTAAACATGAAGCACATGGTGGAGAAGACAACCATCTAGCTACTGCTATGGACCCATAGTCCAAGGTAGACTACTCACTCATCGCTCCGGAGGCAAGCATGGCGATGAAGAAGACCTCCGGTGGCGATTCCCCTCTCCGGCAGGGTGCCGGGAAGAGCTTCTGGACCCTCCCGATCTTCGGGTCGACGGCGGCGGCGGATCGCGATGTATTCTGGAAAATTGATCGGGCCCTTAGGTTTTTCTCGTCAGGGGGTATATATAGGCGAAAGTACGATGTCAGAGGAGGGACCACGGCCCCTCACGCGGGCCCGGCGCGGCCAGGGGGGTGGCCGCGCCGCCCCTGTGTGTGGGGGCCACGTGGCCCCCCTCCGTCAGGTCTTCGGATGTTTGGGAGCTTCCCCGTGAAATATGACTTCAGGAACTTGTTTCGTCCAATTCCGAGAATATTTCCTGTGTATCACTTCTAAAACACAAAAACAGCAGAAAACAGGAAACTGGCACTGTGGCACTTCGTTAATAGGTTAGTTCCGGAAAATGTATAAAAGTACCACTAAGTGTAACGAAACAATATACAAATGGTGTAAAAACAAGCATGGAGCATCAAAAATTATAGATACGTTTGATACGTATCAAGCATCCCCAAGCTTAACTCCTGCTCGTCCTCGAGTAGGTAAGTGATAACAAAAGAATAATTTTTGAGGTGACATGCACCTACACAATCTTGATCATATATGTAAGCATTGATGAGCTGGGATCAATAGAACTTAAAACATGGGCATGAAAGATATAATCATGACAATAAGAACTTAGCAACCATGTTGTAAACATGCAAATGAACACAAACAAAAGATCATGATAATGAAACAATGAAAGTCAAACGTGTGTTCAAATCATAAGGAAAAACATACAAATGGTTTTCAGCTTGTCCTTCAAAGAGAGCAAAACATAAATGCATAGGACACCTCAAAGTTTAAGAGGGCGACTAGATGCAAATAATTTAAGAACAAGTGAAACCAACAATATGAGTCAATCAATGAACTTTGGGACAATGCATATCACACTAAGAATGACAACTATGCTCTCTTAATGGTGCATAAAGAAAGAAGGTGGTGACTCAACATAAAAGTAAAAGAAAGGCCCTTCGTAGAGGGAAGCAGTGATTTAAACATGTGCTAGAGCTTTTCATTTGTAAAACAGAGATAAAACTTGATTTTGAGAGGTGGTTGTCTTTGTCAACGACTGGCAATGGGGTTCTTACTATCTTCCATACAAAAATAAAGCAAGTTTTTGAGAGAGAGATTGGCACTCTTGTGCTCTTTTTATAAAACTTGGCACTCCTCCCCACCTTTTCCTTTCACATACCATGGCTAACCGATCCCATCGGGTGCCCACCAACATTCACATTCTTTGGAGGAGTGCCTTTTTTTCTTTCTTTTTTTCTTTTTTTTTCTTTTTGGAATAAGCAATATGGAAGATAGCAAATCCGACCACTATGTCCCCATGAGCTGAAAACAGTGTCACAAAACGAGAAGTATTTTGAAGGTTTTTGAAAGGTAGCACACGAAAATTTTACTTTGGAATGGCTTACAAATACCATGCATAGGAATTTATAGTGGACACAATGGCAAACTTGGCTTTTAGAAGTTGGATGCACGAGTAGAGCTCATACTCAGTACAAGGCGAGGGCTAGCAAAAGACTGGGAGCGACCAACTAAGAGAGCAATAATGGCCATAATCATGCAAAGCGACAAAGCGACATTAAAAGAAGCATACGATGGCATCAAAAGTCAAAAACTAAATGATCATGAAGGCTAATGGCGACTTTGGAAGAGTCTAACATGTGTGAGCATGCGCCAAGTCAACCCAAATAAAGCATCAAGGAGAAAACCAAAATAATGCTTCCATACAATAAAAACAACGCATGATTTTTTTCAAAGGCTCATTAAGCACTCTCAGTTATTTGAGACAAGTCATGCTACAGCAAAACCACTAAGCATACTATCAAAAAGACATCAAGCATGACATGAAAAAGCCTAAGCCGCAGTCTACACAAGCTCCTTCTTGTACCACTATTTTGCACAAAGCTTTTTCTCTTTTCCAACACCATTTGAAATTTTTATAAACACCTCTTTTGATGAAAACCAATAAAGATCAGAGGCAAAAATACACCTTGATGAAAAGATATGACAAGATCTGAACGCATATCAAGGCGAAAACGAAAACCAAAAGCAGTAGCAGAAAAAGTAGAATGCTCGATTTTTAATAAGAGTGAAAACTAGAGCATTCTTTGCAAATGAAAACGAGTACATCTCCTCCAAAGGAAATTTGTTGGGGTCCAACCATTTATTGCAGCAAACAAACAAACTAAACCAACTAAGAAAACTAAAACAACTGACGCTCCAAGAAAAACACATAGTGCATGAAGCAATAAAAATATAGTGTTTTGAAAGGTGACCTGATTTTTACCGATGAAGAAGGGGTGCCTCGGGGGCATCCCCAAGCTTTGACGCTTGTACTTCTTGGATATTTCTTGGGGTAATGCATGGGCATCCCCAAGCTTGAGCTTTTGTCCATTCTTCAACTCATCTCATCATTCTCCAATCCCTACACTTGAAAACTTCCTTCATACAAAACTAAACACAATTCTATTAGCAACATTAGTGTAAGCATAAAACATATTCAACCTCTTCTAGCTTCAGGTTTCAACTCAAAACCACCACATATAAAGTATATACTACTGTAGCAACTTCCACAAGAGTTCCATGATAAAAAAGAACTCAAAACAAAGCGATAAAGTGGCAAAAACAAATATTGGCAGAAATCTGTCAAAACTGAACAGCTGATAATGGACGAATTTTTGAGGGATTTTCTGTTGCTCAAATCAAAAAGTGTTCAACTAAGAAAAGTTTGGATATAACCTGGGGCATATGCACAAGAAATCGCAGGTCCAAAAGATAAACAGAGAATTTTCACGAATTTTTACGGTGCAGCACCGAAAACAGTTTCAGGACAGCAATAACCCCAAATCTTTACCTCGCTCAAATTAGAGGCTTCTCTTGGCACAAAAACGAAATAAACAAGATAAGGAGCGGTCATTACAGTAGTAATGACTTCCAAGACTCAAATAAAAGAAAAAGTACTGAAAAGTAAACAATGGGTTATCTCCCAAGAGTGCTTTTCTTTAACGCCTTTGAGCTAGGCGCAGAAAATTGCGAATCAAGTAATATCAAGTGATGAAGCATCAAGATCAACAGCAGAGGTCTTATCAATAAGACATTGTATTTCATCCACATAAGTTTTAGAAGACTCTTTGTGATCATTCTTTGGCACACTATTCTCATCAAAAAGATTTTCAGGACAAATCCAGTCAAAATTATTTTCAAAAGCTTCACTCAATCCCAAAAGCTTGCAAGGAATAGGTATTTCGGGCTCTTTATCATCTGTACTAATAACATTTATATGAGAACCGAGTTTATTAAAATGTTTAAGAACCTTCCTAGCTTCAACAACGACATCCTTAAATTCTAGGCGCAGAGTTTCCAAGATAAAAGCTTTCTTTTCGGGATCCTCAATTTCATGAAGCTTGAGGAACATGTATTGCATATAGGGATTAAGACTAGCAAACCTAGTTTCCAACATATCAATTAAACAAACAGAAGCAACTTCAATACTAGGAGCAAGCTCAATCCAAGACTTTTCCTCAATTTCCTCATGCATACTAATGTGATTAAAGAACTCCTCAATGTTTCTATTTCCAATAATCGAACCACTACCTACTGAGAGGTCCTCTAGAACGAACTTAGGAAACATCATGATAAACTAAAGTAAAGTAAAAAACAACTACCAAGGATTCTAATTTTTTGGATTTTTGATAAAAAGCAATGCAGGTAAAATAAAATAAAGTAAAGCAAAACAAATAACAAAGTAAAGAATGTGTGTGCGAAGAACTCCCCTCGCAGAAGTCTTCTCTCCTCCCCGGCAACGGCGCCAGAAAAGTAGCTGATGCTTCAGGTGAATGTGGCACCAGACAGTCCTTGTGCGTGGTGAATGACCAGCCCGTTGGGAACCCCAAGAGGAAGGTATGATGAGTGCAGCGGCTAGTTTTACCTCAGTTAAGAAACCAAGGTTTAATGTCGATCTTGAAGAAGAGAGACGGTGACGACTGAAGGTGTTTGTGGAACCTGCACACACACAAACAAATACTTTGTCCCCAACTTGCGATGAGGTTGTCAATCTCACCGGTTTGCTTGAAACAAAGGTTATGAGTGTATCGAGTGGAAAACAGTAGTAATATGCGAGTAAAGTAAACAGTGCGAGAAAAGTAAACAGGTGATTGCAATATGATTAAAATAGGACTGGGGTCCACAGTTCACTAGTGGTGTCTCTCCATAGATAAATAACATGCTCGGTAAACAAATTACAGTTGGGCAATCGATAGAATAAAGATAACGTGATATGTCAAGAAGATCACTATAAGATTTACTCTGGGCATTACAACAAAATACATAGACCGCCATCCAACTGCATCTATGACTAATAATCCACCCTCGGGGATATCATCCGAACACCCCAAAAGTATTAAGTTGCGAACAACAGATAATTGCATTAAGCAAAGTGTGTAATGTAAACAAAGCATATGCCCTTGAGCATATGAATGTTGTTTTCTCCCTAGTAGCAACAGCACATCTACCACCTTAGAGGTTTCTGTCACTCCCCCAGGTGAAATAGAGGCATGAACCCACTATCGAGCATAAATACCCCCTCTTGGAGTCACTAGCAACTACTCAGCCAAGATAGCTACTAACAACGGAGAGCATGCAAGATCATAAACAACATAGAGATAACAAAAGATATAATTCAGTACAGCAACTTAATCATAAACACCAATATTCATCGGATCCCAACAAACCAACATCATAAAATTACATAACGGTGATCTCAATCATGTAGGGCAGCTCATGAGATCTAAACATGAAGCACATGGTGGAGAAGACAACTATCTAGCTACTGCTATGGACCCATAGTCCAAGGTAGACTACTCACTCATCGCTCCGGAGGCAAGCATGGCGATGAAGAAGACCTCCGGTGGCGATTCCCCTCTCCGGCAGGGTGCCGGGAAGAGCTTCTGGACCCTCCCGATCTTCGGGTCGACGGCGGCGGCGGATCGCGATGTATTCTGGAAAATTGATCGGGCCCTTAGGTTTTTCTCGTCAGGGGGTATATATAGGCGAAAGTACGATGTCAGAGGAGGGACCACGGCCCCTCACGCGGGCCCGGCGCGGCCAGGGGGGTGGCCGCGCCGCCCCTGTGTGTGGGGGCCACGTGGCCCCCCTCCGTCAGGTCTTCGGATGTTTGGGAGCTTCCCCGTGAAATATGACTTCAGGAACTTGTTTCGTCCAATTCCGAGAATATTTCCTGTGTATCACTTCTGAAACACAAAAACAGCAGAAAACAGGAAACTGGCACTGTGGCACTTCGTTAATAGGTTAGTTCCGGAAAATGTATAAAAGTACCACTAAGTGTAACGAAACAATATACAAATGGTGTAAAAACAAGCATGGAGCATCAAAAATTATAGATACGTTTGAGACGTATCACACCGCCCCAGTGTATTTGGGCATGTCGCGCGGGAGCGCGAACTTGGCCGGGAAGGCCTCGTTGCGGATGCGAGGGCCGAAACAGACCGGCCCCGTTGAAGATTCCTCCTCGTCGAACTTGGAATCCGCCAGCAGGTTGAGCCGATGGCGTGCGTCGTCTTTCGGCGGATCGACGCGTTCCCCGATCCTCTGGCTCACGTGCGAGCGAGCTGGCTGATGACCTTGAGCGCCTCGGCCGGCTCCCTGAGCCGGCTGGGCTGGCGCCGCAGACTTGCCGCGCGCCGGCTCCACCGCATCCGCCCGAGGAAGGTGACGCGGCTTGCTGGTGACCGCAGCCGGATCTCGAGGCTACCGGTTGTGGTGGCCAGAGTGCTGGGTGCGGTGATTTCCACCGCTTTTGCCAGGAGCTCGGTTGCTCCGGCTGTGCTCCGTCGGGCCATGGTTGGGCGACGAAGCTTGTCCCTGTGACTTGTTCTGGCTGGCCACGACGATGCGGTTCTCGTATCGTGTGCCGCTCGCCTCTCCGCGCGGCTCCATCGCCTGCTGCTGCAGATCGGCAGCGTTCAGGAGTTCCTAGATCCGAGCTTGCTTCTCCCGCAAGTCCTCGCCTTGCAGTCCATCCAGTTCAGAGGTGATGTAGCGCGCGGCGCGGAGGTTCTTCGTGGGCGTGCTGTAGGTCGGCTTATTGATGATCGGAGGTAGCTTCGCCGAGGGCGCTGCCTGGTTCAGCTCCGCGCCCAGCTCGCGGCCTCGTTGACAAAGTTGTCCCGCCCGGCTTGGGCCGTCTCCAGCCGGAGTGAAGCCGTGGGCGACGTTGTACTCGTTGATCGTGGAGAGGATGCGCCGATGAGTGTCATCGACGTCGACCGCTTCCTTGAGGAGGTTGAGGCGCGTCCGCTCCACATCCTCGGAGACATTGACCGGATCCGCGGAGATGTCGAGTGGAGCGCGCAGGTCCGTGATGGCTGCGTCCAACACGTCCTGCTCTGGAGGTGGAAGACCATGTTCCGGTGGAGGTGAGCGTTCGAGCGGTGGGCGCGCGGCGCGCGATGGGCCGCCGCCACCATCCTCCTCCAGGGCCAGCACTTCAACCATGCTGCAAAAGTCGCTGCTTTCGCTATCTTCGGAGCCTGCGTCACAGAGAGGATCAAGCACATCAGTTACCTCCTCCGGGAAGGGCTTGGCGACGTAGAAGCGGTGGCTGCCGACGTCGAGGAAGGAGCCGTTGTCACCGAGGCCGTTCTTGAAGTGGGCCAAGTTGTCGTCGACGCAGTCGAAGGTGCTGAACCTCCAGACGAGGCCGGAGGCGACCTTCTCGCCGAGCGCCGATGAGGGTCCCGACCGGAACTTGACTCCGCTCGCCGCCGCGCTTTGCCCTACGGTGGGCGCCAACTGTCGTGGGAATTTAGAGACAGTAGCCATGGGTAGGCTTATCGGAGGGGTTCGACGGTGGAGATGAGGGGCCCGGCTCGGGATTATGCCTACTGAGACACCACGGTTTACTCAGGTTCAGGGCCCTCCCGGGTGGAGGTGAAACCCCTACTTCCTACCTGCTTCGTATTGCTTAGATAGTATCGATTACAATGCTCCTCGAGCTGTTCGGGCTAGAGGAGGAAGAAGATCGGATCTCCCCTAGACTAAGGGTCCAGGCCCCCTTATATAGGCGGGGGCCTGGTTACAGGTTAGGTAACGCTTCGGCCGGCTGCCGGCTCCTCGGCGGCGGCCTCCTTGGCGTGATCCCTCTGCCCTGCTCTGACAGTTTCGCTTTATAAAGTACCTTTCCCCTGGGACCGGCATCTGGGAGGCATATGCCCTCCCTTTTGCCTTGGATCCTATCGTGGGGAAGGGTCCTTGGTCGCTGATTGGCTGGACTTGGTCGTGGCGCTCGTCACTCCCGTCCTTGGCCTCTGTCGCTCTTGTCGGGGCCAGCCCACTTTCGGCGAAACAGCCGTTGGTGGGCTCTTGTCTTCGTCGCCCGGCTCCGGCCTTCCTCGGTGGAATCGCCAGCCGGCTGTTGGCACAGCCGACCCTCTAGGCGGAGCCGGTCTTCTTGTCTTCGAGCCGTGGAGACTCCTGGGACGCCAGCCGGCAAATAGCTCGGCACGTGGCATGCCCCATAAGTCATCCCCCCGACATCAAGATCAGTGAGCCTAGCTCACAGACCTTGCTCTGTGCTGCTGTTGCCTAAAGCTAGATTGTTTCAGTAATTGCTCTTTAGTGATAAAATGCTTAATCAGTGATGATTTAGCTTTGCCCACCCCTCTGTCAGTGATTGTGTTTGACAGAGATGTTTCTCTGAAACTTGTTATGCTGCAGTCTCTTAGTTAGCTCTAAACCATGGTATGCTAGATGATTCTCCTGTGATTTATGATATCACAATGTTGTGGTAGCAAACTGAATTTCAAGATTCAGTTAACTGCTAACTTTGGTCCAGTGATAAATGGGTTGCTGTGCTTGCTTCTATCACTTGTTTATCCATGATAACCAAGTGATAGTATGTCTTCCTGTATTGCAAGCTTTTGTGAAATTAGCTTGAGCAAAAATATGATTCCTAGTTGTATATAACTAGGGAAATGATTTTGCTGCTGTCTACTGACCTAGCTGTCAATTATCATGCTAGTTGAGTTGAGGTGCAAGGTCTTCTGATCCTGTGCCTAGCAACTAACTTCTGTGGTCAATTTATGGTGAAACTTTCCCAATTGATTTAGGCCTATGATGTTGGTCTGAGGCTAGTGATAGATAGTGAGGTGCCTTGAATGGTTGTGTGCCCACTGCTTGCTTGTGATACTGATAGCAAGTCTTTTGTGTTTGAGGTGCATGTCCAACAGGACATGTGCCCAGCACAAGCTTCTCAGTGAAGTTATGATCTCTAAGATATGCCAGTGAAGTGCAAACTGAGGCTGATACTCTGATGTGTGTTATTTGGCTTTTAACAAGATTCCCTATGATGAGCTTGGCAAAGCAACACTTTGACAAACTGAGGGTTTTTCCTGTAACCAACTCATGCTTGAATCATGCACTAGCAATGATGTGATGCGCAAGATTTCTACCTGTTGCCTGGAGTTGTGCAGTGATAGTGTTGTTCTCTGCTACTGTTGCTTGCTGATGGCGATGGCTTGCTTCTAGCTTGCCTTTCCCTCCTGGTTCAGCTCCTGGCTTGTTCTTCTCCTCCTGGACTTGCTGCTGATCCCCTTTCCTTCTCCTCCTGGGCTTGGTCTTGAGCTTCAGTTGGACTCCATGGTGTTTGCTGATTGTTTCAGAAATGTTTGTGGTGCTGTGAAAGGAACTGTGGTGTTCTTGGTGTTGGTTCCCTGTTGTTTCGAATGGGAGCTGCTTCTCCTGGTGATGCTCATCTAGCCGGCAGCTTGGTTTGTAAGCTACTGTGGTGCTGCCAGCACCACCCTCCTGGTTCTGTGACTAAGCTACTTGTGAGCTGTGTGCTTGTATCCTTCACTCAGTTTGATCTCATCCTCACCTGGCCGTGCTGTGAAACTGCTATGTGCTCTATTGATTTGTACCCCAGTGGCTTAAAAGAACAGATTCTACACTTGGCAATATACTCAATGATGCAATGGCAAAATATTTGCCCTAGTCTGAGAGTACTAATCCTAACACTTTACCTTTTCTTGTTTCATGTTTCTTTTGCAGATTATAATATCAAGATGAAGATCATGAAGGCTATTGTAGTTAGTTTAGTTTTAGGTTTCTTTCTTTTATTAATCACTGATGTAATCTTCTTTTTAGTTCGTATAAAGATGTAAAGACATTGTATTAATGTGTAATATCAATAAAATAATATTTCTGTTTGATTTATATTCTAATTCCATTTCTTTTATTCAATTTATACATATTTGAATTACTTCTTCATTAATAATTAAATATTCAAATTTGAGATAATTCAACAATCATTTTAAATTCTAAAATCACTTAAACAACCACATCAAGAGATCATAGCAATGCCCTTAACATTCTAATAACCTCTAACTCTAAAGGTGATTAGATAGAGGCTATGCTCTCTCAGGTTTTTGAATTTTGCGAAAAATTTACTCAGGTTTTAAGATGCATGAATGCACAATAGTCCTATATCTACCCTTCGTTTTGTCCTTAAAACTGGGATATTACACCTACTCCCCCTGGCCGTGATCGGCAGGCGCCCTCGAAGCCCCCTCTTTGACGATGGCATCATCAGCAGAGGTCCAGGGACTTAGGAGGGGGAGTTCTTTTGCTATCTCGGCCCTTAGCGTGGACCATATTATGTAATTGCCCGTCGTGTGTTAAGAACTCTTTTAATTTCCTGCAAATCTTTGCTTGTCCTTCTTCATTTACTGTGTGCTTTGCCATCGCGCAAATGTCTTCTGTTTATATCATCGCGCTGTGATGACTCCCCGGCTGGGGCTCTTCCTTCAGCAAAACCGTTGCTACGCGAATCTGTAGGTAGGGGCTACGATAGCCACTAACTTCGCAAACGCTTTTGGCGAGGTCCTCCGGCTTCAGCGCGGAGGGAGCAATGCCTCTGTTGGCCGGCTCTGGGAAATGCGAACTCATCCCGGCTTGGAGGGACTAAAGTGGACGTTGAGTCCTGTGCCGGCTCGAGCGGGGCCAGAGCCGGCACGTTTCCCTTCCCGGGCCCTCGCACGTCCCTCGCCACGGATGGAGTAAATCTCCAAGTTTCTGGCTCTAGCCATCTCTTTGCGGTTGTTAAGTTTTGATTTCGTCGCTCGTTTGCTAGTCATATCGCAGCGTCAGCTGAGCGGACAGCTGGCGAGGTACTGGAACCGGCCTACTTCAGAGGGCCAGTTCCCTTTCCCCCTAGCCCCCGAGTTTTGGGGTAGCTGGACCGACAGCTGGCTCGAAACTAACTTTTCCGTGTACGGTGCCGACGTCGAGCGAGGCAGCTCTAGCTTCGAACCTCCTTGACGTGGCTACTCAGCCCAAACATCGAGAGACTATGATCATCAACCATTCGCTGGCTTGCCTTAGTCCGGTTCCCTCAACTTTTTCCTTAATCTTCCCACCCTTCGGCCCTTCTACCCCCAACCGGCAGCCTGGTGCCGGTTGGTCTCCCTTGGGCCGGCAGCCGAATGCCGGCCTAGGGTGGGAGCGTGCCGCGGAGTGAGAAGTAGTACTTTGGTTTATCGGGCACCCGACTCGTGCAAGCCAACGCATGGTTAACGAACACTGCCTCCCACGCTTGGTTGAGCAGTTTTCTTTCATTTACGGTTTCTCTCTGCGGCTTTCCTTCGTATGTGGCATGCCGGCTCCTACCCATACGGCTGCGCGGAGCCGGAAGGTGGAGGTTGGGCTCGAGACCTTCTCCATACATAGTACTCATCCGGCTGACGAGGAATCGATCGTTTTTTAGGGCTGCCGGCTGTGGCTCGGTGCCCGGAGCCGGCTGCCGGTCAAGTGAATAACGCAGGGAGCAAAACATACATGAAGTATTTTCCTCAGAGCCGGCCGTAACTAGCTACTCCGTCATCCTTTATTCATTGACAAGTTTTTTGGGATACACGCTTTTGCCTTAGCAGAAGAAAGGTCTTAGGAGACTGACATTCCAGAGACGCTCCGTCTCCTTGTCAAAGTTATCTGCCTTGTTCTTCCTGGGCTCTTGTGCATCGATGAGGTAGTAAGCCCCATTGCCCAGCACCCGGCTAACAATGACCGGTCCCTCCCAAGGAGAGGACAGCTTATGCATGCCTTTGGTGTTCTGGATCAGCCGGAGTACGAGATCTCCTTCGCGAAACACGAGCGGGCGGATTTTTCGGCAGTGGTATCGTCGCAGCAGCTGCTGATAGAGCGCTAATCTGGCCAAAGCATGTTCTCGTGCCTCCTCGAGGAGGTCGACGCCGTCTTCACGAGCTTCTTTTGCTTGCTTCTCCGTGTACTGGATGACTCTGGGCGCATCGAATTCGATATCAGTGGGCAACACTGCTTCTGCTCCATAGACCAGGAAGAAAGGCGTGAAGCCAACAGAACGATTTGGAGTGGTGCGCAGGCTCCAGAGCACTGAGGGTAGCTCTTCGACCCAACAGCCGGCTGAGCGCTCAAGAGGCTCGACCAGCCTTGGTTTGGTGCCAGCCAGGATCAGCCCATTTGCCTTCTCCACTTGCCCATTTCTCTGAGGGTGTGCCACTGATGCTAAGTCCAGCCTGATGCCCTTCTTTCCGCAGTACTCAGCAAAGACTCCCTTCGCAAAGTTCGTCCCGTTGTCAGTGATGATGCTGTGGGGAACACCATATCTTGTGATGATCTCGTTGAAGAACTTGATGGTGGACGAGCCGTCGATTTTTTTGATTGGCTTGGCCTCGATCCACTTGGTGAACTTGTCCACAGCAACCAGCAGATGCGTCAAGCCCCCGGGTGCGGTCTTGAATGGCCCTACCATGTCCAGGCCCCAGACAGCGAACGGCCAGGTGAGCGGGATGGTCTTGAGGGCTGCCGCTGGAGTGTTTCGATGCTTGGAGAAGCGCTGGCAGCCGTTGCACTGCTTCACTAGCTACTCTACGTCCTTCTGGGCTATTGGCCAGTAGAAACCATGGCAGAAAGCCTTGGCTACCAAAGCTCTGGAGGAAGCGTGGTGTCCACACTCCCCTTGGTGTATCTCCCTTAGGAGCTCTATCCCTTCTTCCGGCTCGATGCACTTCTGGAAGACTCCTGACACGCTGCGCTTGTACAGCGCACTGTTGATGATCGTATATGCTCCTGCGCGGCGTTGAAGTCGCCTAGCTTCCACTTCGCCTTGCGGCAAGTCCCCAGTGATGAGGTAGTTGGAGAATGGCTCCGCCCATGATGGTATCTCCCGTATGTGGAAGACACTGGCGACCAGGGGATCAGTAGCCCCCGGGTCCGTCGTCGTGCCGGCTTCGTCTGATTGGCCGGCTGGGAGGGCTGGCATGGAGCCGGCAGCCCCCAAGTCTTTCGTCGAGCCGGCCGCGCCGGGCGGGCCGGCTGCTAACTTCAGTCCCGAAGCGGCAGCCCCTAGGTCCGGTGGTGGCACCTGAGCCGGGGCGGGGTCTCCAGGCATGTAGATGGATGTAGACTCTGGCGAGGGCTTGATGGACGGCTTGCGGATGATTTCCAGTGACACCCCAGCTGGGATATCCTATTTGGTGGAGCCGATCTTGGACAGCCGGTCCGCCTCGTCGTTGCTTGCTCTGGGGACATGGTGGAACTCGCAGCCCTCGAAGAATCCGCTGAGCTGCTGCACGTAGAAGCGATAGGAGGCCATGTTGGAGTCCTTGGCGTCCCATTCTCCTGAGACCTGGTGCACCACCAGGTCGGAGTCTCTGAAGTAGAGGATCCTCCGGATGCCAATCTCCTTGGCCATCTTGAGCCCATGTACCAGGGCTTCGTATTCGGTGACGTTCTTTGACGCACGGAAGTGCATCTGCAGCACGTACTGCGGCTTGTCTCCCTTAGGGGAGGTAAGGACGACGCCAGCTCCCAAGCCCCCGAGCAACTTGGAGCCATCGAAGTGCATGCGCCAGTGGATGGAGTCCGGAGCCGGCGGTAGGTACTGGTGCTCTCCCCAGTCAGCAAAGAAATCTGCTATGATCTGCGACTTGATCGTCGTCCTGGGCTTGTACTGAATGGTATGAGCAGCGAGCTCAATCGCCCATTTGGCCACTCTTCCTGACGCGTCCTTGCACCCGATGATCTCCGAGAGTGGAGTGGTGCTCACCACCATGATAGGGTGCTCCTCGAAGTAGTGCTTCAGCTTCTTGGCCGCCATGTACACGCCGTACGCGACCTTCTGGTAGTGCGGGTAGTTCTGCTTGGAGAGAGTGAGCACCTCACTCAGGTAGTACACCGGGCGCTGAACCGGCAGCTCCTTGCCTTCCTCGGTGCGCTCCACCACGATCACAACGCTGATGACTCGCGGAGTAGCCGCGATGTAGAGCAGCATTGGCTCTCGCGAAGCCGGCGCAGCCAGGATTGGCGCGGTGGACAAGGCCCGCTTGAGATCGTTGAAGGCATCATCAGCGCGCTGGGACCAAACGAAATGGTCCGTCTTCTTCATCAGCTGGTACAGCGGCATGGCCTTCTCCCCGAGCTGGCTGACGAACCGGCTGAGCGAGGCCAAGCAACCAGCAAACTTCTGCACGTCTCTGAGCTGGGTGGGCGGCTCTAGGGCCTCGATGGCTTTTATCTTCGAGGGGTTAGCCTCGATCCCTCGCTGGGAAACGATATAACCTAGGAGCTGTCCAGCCGGCATGCCAAAGGTGCACTTTTCCGGGTTGAGCTTCATGCGATAGCACCGCAGGTTGGCAAAGGTCTCTTTGAGATCGTCCAGGAGTGTGCCGCTCTGCTTGGTCTTCACCACTACGTCGTCCACATAAGCATGCACGTTCCTCCCAATCTGCCCTTGCAGACATCGCTGCATGGTTCACTGGTAAGTGGCTCCAGCGTTCTTCAGGCCGAATAGCATGGTAACATAGCAGTAGGCTCCATATGGGGTGATGAAGGACGTCTTGATCTGATCCGGCTGGAAGAGCGGGATCTGGTGGTAGCCTCCATGATAAAGCCGGCTGCAAGGAGCCGGGCTATCTCCTCGCCAATAGCTTTCCTTTTCTCTTCCGCAAAACGCCGCAGCGGTTGCTTGACCGGCTTGGCATCCGGCCGGACGTTGAGTGAGTGCTCAGCCAGCTCCCTCGACACACCTGGCATGTCCTTTGGAGACCATGCAAAGATGTCCCGATTCTCACGGAGGAAGCTGGTGAGCTCGCTTTCCTATTTAGCAGAAAGGCCGGTGCCGATGATGACGTACTTGGTGGGATCACTCTCGTCCAGCAGGATCTTCTTGGTGTCGTTGGCCGGTTTGAACTGATCCACCGGCGACTGGCGAATCGGCACATCTTGCTGGGCGAGCTCCACGCGATGTAGAAGCTGCCGCTTCTCCTCGGCGATGACCAGTGCCTCTACCAGCTGCGAGCTCTCTTTTTGCGTAGGCCAGTGACTTCTTGAAGCTTCCCGAGACTGTGAGCACACCTCTGGGTCCTGTGAGCTTCATCTTCAGATAGGCGTAATGCGGCACCGCCATGAACTTGGCCAGGGCTGGACGGCCAAGCAGCGCGTGGTAGGGACTGCTGATGTCCACCACCTCGAACCAGATGGGCTCGCGGCGGCTGTTTCCTTTCTTTCCGAAGAGAACCTCCAGCTGCACCTTGCCCAAAGGGGTGCAAGAATGCCCAGGCACGATGCCATGGAAGGTGAGTGATACGTCTCCAACGTATCTATAATTTTTGATGCTCCATGCTTGTTTTTACACCATTTGCCTATTGTTTCGTTACACTTCATGGCACTTTTATGCATTTTCCGGAACTAACCTATTAACAAGATGCCACAGTGCTAGTTCCCTGTTTTCTGCTATTTTTGTGTTTCAGAGTGATACACAGGAAATATTCTCGGAATTGGACGAAACAAGTTCCTGAAGTCATATTTTACCCGGAAGCTTCCAGACATCCGAAGAAGTGTCGGAGGGGGGCCACCAGGGCCCCACACAAGGGGGCGGCGCGGCCTAGCCCCTGGCCGCGCCAGCCATGTGTGAGGAGGCCCTGGCCCTCCTCTGACATCGCCCCTTCGCCTATAAGAAGCCTCGGGACGGAAAACCCTAGGAGAGTCGGCAATTTTCCAGAAACAGTTCCGCAGCTCCGCCGCCGCTGTTGACAAATTTCGGGGGACAGAAGTCTCTGTTCCGGCACCCTGCCGGGACGGGGAAGTGCCCCCGGAGCCATCTCCATCGGTCTCCATCGCCGTCTCCGCCGTCTCCATCGACCTCACCGTTATCTCCATCAACCTTGCTGTCTCCTATGATGAGGAGGGAGTAGTTCATCCCCGGGGCTAAGGGCTCTACCGGTAGCTATGTGGTTCACCTCTCTCTCCCATGATGTGATCTTTATGTGATCGTGAGCTTTGTATCATGTTGAACAAGTACATGTTATTATTCAGATATTTTGTGTACTCTAGCAATGTTATTAAAGTAATCTATTCCTCCTGCTATGGTGTAACGGTGACAGTGCGTGCATCATGGTGGTACTTGGTTTAGGCTATGATTGTGATCTCTTGTGGATTATGAGAATAATTATTGCTATGATAGTTTGAGTGATCTATTCCTCCTTTCATGGTGTAATGTTGACAGTGTGTGCACCGTGTTAGTACTTGGTTTAAGTTGCAATGATTTCTATCTTGAGTTGTGATCTGATTTGGGTATCGCTATGAGTGGTGTTTGTCAAGTACTTGATGAACTTTAAGGGGTGCTTCTGTAGCCACTACGCAATGATTAGTGTTATTCAATAGGAGAGTAATTCAGAGTGCCTTAGCAAAGAGAAGTTATTTGTTCAGTCATGTTATATTGTTGGGAGTGTGTCCACTAGTGAAAGTATGATCCCTAGGCCTTGTTTCCAAGCTTTGCACACCGTTTACTTGCTATTTTGTTACTTGTTTGCTCGCAGCGATATTTATTTCACATCACGTTTGCTACTTATAATCATCACTACCGCTTGTATTTCACTATCTCTTCGCCGAACTAGTGCACCTATACATCTGACAAGTGTATTGGGTGTGTTGGGGACACAAGAGACTTTCTGTATCGTAATTGCAGGGTTGCTTGAGAGGGATAGCTTTGACCTCTAACCTCCCTGAGTTCGATAAACCTTGGGTGATCCACTTAAGGGAAACTTGCTGCTGTTCTACAAACCTCTGCACTTGGAGGCCCAACAAGTGTCTACAAGAATAGAAGTGCGTAGACATCAAGCTCTTTTCTGGCGCAGTTGCCGGGGAGGTAAGGTAAAAGGTACTCGCATCCTCCTGTGTGAGTGCTCAGAGTTATTTCCTTTAGATTCTGCAATTACATCTTTTTGTTTCTTGTTTTTATTTTCACTAGTTAGGCTTAATGGAAAACAAAGAGTTCTGTAGTCTTTTTCCTGAGTTTAGATATGAAGTGTTTGAAGAGAAAATTGAAAAACCTTTGGAGCTTAATTTGCATGCTAATAGTGATGTTAGTATGAATGCTTTGAACACTGTTATTACTAATGCTATAGAAAAGTCTAAGCTTGGGGAAGCTGGTTTTGTTAAGCATGATATTTTTAGTTCCCCAGCTTTAGTGGAGAAAGTTTGCTCTGATGATATTTTATCTCCCATATGTGATGTTCCTTCTTATGATGATATGTTTGAAGAGTATGCTTTGAGAAATAGCTGTTCTCTAGCTTGTGATGATACTAAACCTCTAGTTTATGATGGCTATGATGATGAGTATAATATTTTTAGTTCACCTACTATTGAGGATAAAATTAGTTATGATTATAATATGCCTCCTATTTATGATGATTATGGTGATGAGAATAATTATTCTGTTGAATCTGCTCCTACTACTATTGTTCCTGTGGTGAGTATTAATTCTTTTATGCATGTGGCTAATGATAGGGATGCTTTATGTGATAGTTATATTGTTAGTTCTATTCATGATGCTACTGAAAGTTATTATGAGAGAGGGAAACATGGTTTGATGGATCTCAAGAATATTAAGTTTCCCCTCTTTATGTTGCAAATCTTGAAGTGGCACTTGTTTTATCTATTCATGCTTGCTACTATGTGCCTCGTTGATTTATTTTCTTACAAGATTCCTATGCATAGGAAGTGGTTCAGATATAAATGTCTTTCACATTTGCTTTTTGATGCTCTCTATTGCTTTAAGTTCCTATATGGCGCCTTTTCCTCAAGCTCTTATATGGCGCCCACATGAGCATCTTTGCAAATTACTGCGCCTAGCTCAAAGGCGTTAAAGAAAAGCACTCTTGGGAGATAACCCATTGTTTTATTTTCAGTACTTTTTCTTTTATTTGAGTCTTGGAAGTTATTACTACTGTAATGACCGCTCCTTATCCTTTTTATTTCGTTTTTGTGCCAAGAGAAGCCTCTAATTTGAGTGAGGTAAAGATTTGGGGTTGTTGCTGTCCTGAAACTGTTTTCGGTGCTGCACCGTAAAAATTCGTAAAAATTCTCTGTATATCTTTTTGACCTGCGATTTCTTGTGCATATGCCCCAGGTTATATCCAAACTTTCATTAGTTGAACACTTTTTGATTTGAGCAACAGAAAACTCCTTAAAAAATTCGACCTTTGTCAGCTGTTCTGTTTTGACAGATTTCTGCCAATATTTGTGTTTGCCGCTTTATCGCTTTCTTTTGAGTTCTTTTTATCACGGAACTTTTGGGGAAGTTGCTACAGTAGTATATGCTACATATGTGGTGGTTTTGGGTTGAAACCTGAAGCAAAAAGAGGTTGATTATATGATATGCTTACACTAATGTTGCTAATAGAATTGTGTTTAGTTTTGTATGAAGGAAGTTTTCAAGTGTAGGGATTGGAGAATGATGAGATGAGTTGAAGAATGGACAAAAGCTCAAGCTTGGGGATGCCCATGCATAACCCCAAGAAATATCCAAGAAGTACAAGCGTCAAAGCTTGGGGATGCCCCCGAGGCACCCCTTCTTCATCAGCAAAAATCAGGTCACCTTTCAAGACACTATATTTTTATTGCTTCATGCACTATGTGTTTTTCTTGGAGCGTCAGTTGTTTTAGGTTTCTTAGTTGGTTAGGTTTGTTTGTTTGCTGCAATAAATGGTTAGATCACATCATGTTTCTTTTGGAGGAGATGAACTCGCTTTTCATTTGCCAAGAACACTCTAGTTTTCACTCTTATCGTTCAACGAGTGTTCTCTTTTTCTGCTACTGCGTTTAGCTTTCGATTTTCGCCTTGATTTGCATTCAGATCTTGTTATATCTTTTCATCAAGGTGTATTTTTGCCTCTGGTCTTTATTGGTTTTTATCAAAAGAGGTGTCTATAAAAAGTTCAAATGGTGTTGGAAAAGAGAAAAAGCTTTATGCAAAAAAGTGGTACAAGAAGGAGCTTGTGTAGACTGCGGCTTAGGCTTTTTCATGTCATGCTTGATGTCTTTTTGATAGTATGCTTAGTGGTTTTGCTGTAGCATGACTTGTCTGAAATAACTGAGATTGCTTAATGAGCCTTTGAAAAAATCATGCGTTGTTTTTATTGTATGGAAGCATTATTTTGGTTTTCTCCTTGATGCTTTATTTGGGTTGACTTGGCGCATGCTCACACATGTTAGACTCTTACAAAGTCGCCAATAGCCTTCATGATCATTTAGTTTTTGACTTTTGATGCCATCTTATGCTTCTTTTAATGTCGCTTTGTCACTTTGCATGATTATGGCCATTATTGCTCTCTTAGTTGGTCGCTCCCAGTCTTTTGCTAGCCCTCGCCTTGTACTGAGTATGAGCTCTACTCGTGCATCCAACTCCTAAAGCCAAAGTTTTCCAAAGTGTCCACCATACATACCTACTAGCAATTTGCTATTCCAAGTAAATTTGACTTGCTTTTATATTCTCTTCAAATTAAACTCTTACCAGTGTTATGCGAAATTCGGTCAGTAAAGCTCTCACGAACCGGAAGGCACACTTTACTTTTTCCTATTCTTAAAAATTTGACATTGTGGTCTTTTATGCTGAGTTGTTATGCTTGCAAGTTGTAAGTTGGATTCTAGCCCAGCCATGCTGTCATGGGGCAAGCTTTCAACATTGCACTTCTTTTTGAGTTGATATCGTGATCTTTTGTTTATGGATGCCCGCTGTGTGAAATGAATTGGGAATCTTGTGAGGATCATGGAGTTTTTATATGTGTTAGGGAAACGCCGGGCCGCCAATCTAAGCCATGCATAATTCATGGTGTAAATTTGCAGCATACCCATGGTGAACATTCGACGACGCATCTCACAATAAAAAGCTAAACAATATAGCAAATAAAAGAGATGTCGAGGTGTTCATTGTCTGCTTGTCCTGTCATTTTGGTGTGGGCTTGTTCCATGTCATCGGGCACGGAGGTACCCCATTGGCGGTTCTCAATGATATGCATATACTTACAATGACAAGAGCCTTGCTTGGGACTCTAAGTAAATTAGCATGGTTTGGGTACTCGTATTCACGGGACACGAGGTTTTCAACTTATGATTTGTCAAGCATATGCATCATAACTGTTCTCGCATTAACTTTAACCATTCAAGATGCTTATGATGGGGGCAATGAGAGCTCAAAGCCGGTAAGTACCATAATTTTTGAAGGTTATAAAACTTGCAATCACTGCTTCCCTCTGCGAAGGGCCTTTCTTTTACTTTTATGTTGAGTCACCACCTTCTTTCTTTATGCACCATTAAGAGAGCATAGTTGTCATTCTTAGTGTGATATGCATTGTCCCAAAGTTCATTGATTGACTCATATTGTTGGTTTCACTTGTTCTTAAATTATTTGTATCTAGTCGCCCTCTTAAACTTGAAGGTGTCCTATGCATTTATGTTTTGCTCTCTTTGAAGGACAAGCTGAAAACCATTTGTATGTTTTTCCTTATGATTTGAACACACGTTTGACTTTCATTGTTTCATTTTCATGATCTTTTGTTTGTGTTCATTTTCATGATATAACATGGTTGCTAAGTTTCTATTATCAAGATTATGTCTTTCATGCCCATGTTTTAAGTTCTTTGATCTCAGCACTCAATGCTTTACCTATATGATCAAGTTTGTGATGGTGCATGTCACCTCAAAAATTATTTCTTTTGTTATCACTTACCTACTCGAGGACGAGCAGGAGTTAAGCTTGGGAATGCTGATACGTCTCCAACGTATCTATAATTTTTGATGCTCCATGCTTGTTTTTACACCATTTGCCTATTGTTTCGTTACACTTCGTGGCACTTTTATGCATTTTCCGGAACTAACCTATTAACAAGATGCCACAGTGCTAGTTCCCTGTTTTCTGCTGTTTTTGTGTTTCAGAGTGATACACAGGAAATATTCTCGGAATTGGACGAAACAAGTTCCTGAAGTCATATTTTACCCGGAAGCTTCCAGACATCCGAAGAAGTGTCGGAGGGGGGCCACCAGGGCCCCACACAAGGGGGCGGCGCGGCCCAGCCCCTGGCCGCGCCAGCCATGTGTGAGGAGGCCCTGGCCCTCCTCTGACATCGCCCCTTCGCCTATAAGAAGCCTCGGGACGGAAAACCCTAGGAGAGTCGGCAATTTTCCAGAAACAGTTCCGCAGCTCCGCCGCCGCCGTTGACAAATTTCGGGGGACAGAAGTCTCTGTTCCGGCACCCTGCCGGGACGGGGAAGTGCCCCCGGAGCCATCTCCATCGGTCTCCATCGCCGTCTCCGCCGTCTCCATCGACCTCACCGCCATCTCCATCAACCTTGCTGTCTCCTATGATGAGGAGGGAGTAGTTCATCCCCGGGGCTAAGGGCTCTACCGGTAGCTATGTGGTTCACCTCTCTCTCCCATGATGTGATCTTTATGTGATCGTGAGCTTTGTATCATGTTGAACAAGTACATGTTATTATTCAGATATTTTGTGTACTCTAGCAATGTTATTAAAGTAATCTATTCCTCCTGCTATGGTGTAACGGTGACAGTGCGTGCATCATGGTGGTACTTGGTTTAGGCTATGATTGTGATCTCTTGTGGATTATGAGAATAATTATTGCTATGATAGTTTGAGTGATCTATTCCTCCTTTCATGGTGTAATGTTGACAGTGTGTGCACCGTGTTAGTACTTGGTTTAAGTTGCAATGATTTCTATCTTGAGTTGTGATCTGATTTGGGTATCGCTATGAGTGGTGTTTGTCAAGTACTTGATGAACTTTAAGGGGTGCTTCTGTAGCCACTACGCAATGATTAGTGTTATTCAATAGGAGAGTAATTCAGAGTGCCTTAGCAAAGAGAAGTTATTTGTTCAGTCATGTTATATTGTTGGGAGTGTGTCCACTAGTGAAAGTATGATCCCTAGGCCTTGTTTCCAAGCTTTGCACACCGTTTACTTGCTATTTTGTTACTTGTTTGCTCGCAGCGATATTTATTTCACATCACGTTTGCTACTTATAATCATCACTACCGCTTGTATTTCACTATCTCTTCGCCGAACTAGTGCACCTATACATCTGACAAGTGTATTGGGTGTGTTGGGGACACAAGAGACTTTCTGTATCGTAATTGCAGGGTTGCTTGAGAGGGATAGCTTTGACCTCTAACCTCCCTGAGTTCGATAAACCTTGGGTGATCCACTTAAGGGAAACTTGCTGCTGTTCTACAAATCTCTGCACTTGGAGGCCCAACAAGTGTCTACAAGAATAGAAGTGCGTAGACATCAGTGAGCCGGCTCGGTTTCAGCTGAGCTAGCAGAATGCCCAACTTCTCCAAAGAGCTTCGGTAAAGAAGGTTGATACTACTGCCGCCGTCGATGAGCACGCGGGAGAACCGGCACATGTGCGTATCGGAGCACACAACATGGTCTAGAACCAGAGCGTATTCTCCAGGGCTGGGCATAAGCCACGGATGGTCCTCGCGGCCCCAGGTGATAGCCGCCTCAGACCAATGCATGAATTGAGGTTCTGCGGGCATTACAACGTTCACCTCTGCCTCATGCCAAAGGTCGTTCCTTTTATCCTTGCCGGGGGTAGTAAAGATGTGATATTGCTCAACATCCGCCGGGAAGTCATCATCCTAATCCGGCTCGCCTCCAGCCGGGTCTTGCTGTTGGTCCTCCTGACCTCCAGCCAGCTGCGCTTGCGACGCTCCAGGGATCTACCGAGCGCGCTGCTCCAGCTCTCTCATAAATCGGCACTGACGCGTGGAGTGGGTCGCTTCCCTGCCCGGGGAGGTTTGGAACTTGCACGGCTGGTCAAGTGCAGCATCGAGGGTGTACTTGCCCTCTTTGCGCCCCTGACCGCCGCCGGCAGCCCCCGGGCCTCCTTGGTCAGAAGCCGCTCGCTTTGAGCTAGCAGATCCTCTGGGGAACGCCTCGACGTGGTCAAGCCACATGTGGATGTGCAGCGCCGGCGGGCGAGTCTGGGACTCCGACCCTGGCACTGGCACCGGGATCTGGCGTGGCCTGCTTGCTCTGCCACCTTGCTGGGCGCGGCGGCCTTGGGCATTGCCGCTCGGAGCACGGCCACCCTGTCCACGCCCTCCGCGGCCTCGGCTTGTCGATGGCGATCGCTGGATCTGGCCGGGGCCCGCGGTGGCGAAGCTGCGCCGCAGATCACGAGCGAGCTTGGTCGGTGCGTCTCCATGCACATCGTAGAACTCGCTGAGCGTGCGCTCGCGCGGCACCGGTTGGCCTCGTCCTCAGCCACCTTGCTGAGGAGGACGAGACGCTTCCGCTCCAGGACCTCGGCGACCCGGGCGGGGTCGATGACGCGGCTGAGGGGTGCATGCAGGTCCACCATGGAGACGTCCGGCGCATCCTGCTCTGGGAGCGGAGCGTCCTGCTCCTGTGGAAGAAGGCGTTCGGGCGACGGGCGCTCGGGGCGCAAGGAGTCGCCACCCTCCTCTTCTCCCAGGGCCATCACCTCGACCATGGCGCCAAGACTGCTGCTTTCACCACAGCTCGAGCCTCCGTTGCAGAGAGGGTCAAAGACGTCGGTCACCTCCTCCGGGAAGGGCTTGGCGATGTAGAAGCGGTGGCTGTCGACATCGAGGAAGGAGCCGCTGTTGCCGAAGCCGTTCTCGAAGTGGGACAAGTTGTCGCTGACGCAGTCGAAGGTGCTGAACCTCCAGACAAGGCCGGCGGCGACCTTCTCGCCGAGAGCCGATGAGGGTCCCGGCCGGAACTTGACTCCGCTCGCCGCCGTGCTTTGCCCCATGGTGGGCGCCAACTGTCGTGGGAATTTAGAGACAGTAGCCATGGGGTGGCTTATCGAGGGGGCTCGACGGTGGTTACGATGGGTCCGGCTCGGGATTGTGCCAATGGAGACACCTCGGTTTACCCAGGTTTAGGGCCCTCCCGGGTGGAGGTAAAGCCCCTACTTCCTGCCTGCTTCGTATTATCTAGACAGTAGCGATTACAGTGCTCCTCGAGCTGTTCGGGCTAGAGGAGGAAGAAGAAGATCAGATCTCCCTAGACTAAGGGTCCAGGCCCCCTTATATAGGCGGGGGCCTGGTTACAGGTTAGGTAGCGATTCGGCCGGCTGCCGGCTCCTCCGTGGTCACGTCTTCGGCGTGATCCTCTGGCCCTGCTCTGACGAAGGCGCTTTATAAAGCGCCTTTCCCCTGGACCGGCATCTGGGAGGCATATGCCCTCCCTTTTGCCTCGGATCCCGTTGTGGGGAAGGGTCCTTGATCGCTGATTGGCTGGGTCCGGTCGTGGCGCTCATCACTCCCGTCATTTGCCTCTGTCGCTCTTGTCGGGGCCAGCCCACTTTCGGCGTAACAGCCGTTGTGAGGCTTTTGTCCTCATTGCCCGGCTTCGGCTCTCCACGGTGGAATCGCCAGCCGGCTGCTAGCGTAGCCGGCCCTCCGGGCGGAGCCGGTCTTCTCATCTTTGAACCGTGGAGATTACTGGGACGCCAGCCAGCAGATAGCTTGGCCCGTGGCATGCCCCATTAGTCATCCCCACGACAAACAGTGCTTACAGGAACAATTTTGCTAGCAACAATTATAGGCCGTATCCTTCTACCAATGGTAATGGTTATGGTAACTCTTATGGTAATCTATTATATATTAAAAGTAAATTACGGGTTCACCAGAAAAAAGAGAAGTACTCTAGAAAATCCCACAATAATTAGAAACATCTAGCCGTCAAATTAAATAAATAACCCATGGCAGCCAATGGATCTTACAAAGTCCTAGAAAATTACCCACCAATGCCCTTTGTAATTTTTTACGCATTGCTTAGATAAGGTACGGACTCCTCCATCAAAAAAGCCCTAAGCTAATACCTCTCCTAGCGTATCCTCATGCGCGCCGCCGCCCGAAGTATTTGCCTTCGCCCATGCGGCTTACCTACTTCTAGGATTTAGTTTTACAGGTTTTTAAACTTATAGATATAATTTTCAAATAATTTTAATATGCAGGAAGCACTGGAGCTCGGGAGCCAAAAGGACTTCCTAGAGAAATGCTCTGTTGTTCTCAACTTATGTTTATGTTATAGCATTTAGTAACGTCTTAAAAGTAAATAATGTTTATTGACATCGTGCACTTTGTAATTGTACGATAATAAATATGTAAGACACGTATGTTTTTATATTACAATTCTGAGTTCCCACATATTGTAAAAACATTACTATATACATACATTACACTATTAAACGCATCGCATGATGAGTTGAGGCATTTCTCCGAAGTTTTCTGAAGTCAGGTTTTGGTGTAAATTTCAGGTTATTTTCTGGCTACTGCGATGTCTTAGCTTCATTGAGGACCTAATCCTTGCTGTATCTAAAACGGTTCTGCTCTCAACTAACTGTGCCGTTCGATAGTATAAATAAGTAGAGTAGGTGTGCTTCTGAAAAGCGACAACAAAACAAAACAGGGACAAAATCATAGAAGGATGAGTATCTGTTTCCTACTTCCGTGTAGATAATGTCTTTTGCAGTTGTCCATTATCACAAAGGGGCTGTTATTTCTTGAGAAAAAAGTGACTACTCCCTCCAACCCATATTACACTTCACTAATATAAATGTATCTACCACTAAAATGTGACCTCTCAAACCCATCTGATTGTTGTAATCAGCCTTCACCACACCACTAACGCAGTCAACCAACTCTGCGGGCCTTCTTCGTTGTCATCCCGAGGCGTGCAATATGGTGATCTTGATAGCTCACCACACACTTCGGTAGATCTTCAAGTCCCAAAATGAAATTTCCAAGCTTCACCACATCGTCATCCGAAGCACATGTAGAACCTGGACTCAAGCCAAGCCGCCGGGGAGGAAGACGACGAGGTGCATATGGGAAGAGGTGAGAGAAGAAGAAGAGTAGTCTCTGACATGTGGTTTGTGACTATCAGTGTTCTCAGTGTGAGGGGACAACTGAGATCAAGGTTAAACATAATTTTTCACATATTCTTTGTCCAGACCTCTCAAATGGAGAAATCAGAGGCCCATTGGTGAAGTCGCCCTTTGAGGTGCCCTAGCACATAATGGTTTGGTATCATTAATTAGTATAGGTGCGGACACATGAAAAGTGTACAGATATATAGATCTTAATTTGGCAATGTTTCATATTGTTGTGACTTTCAAAATTCACTTCTATTTTCTTTTCTTATGCAAGATAATTTAGAAAAGCTTTTTAGTAATCATTTTTGCTAATTTTAAATTAACTAAACCTTTCACAAACATCGGTCATGTATAAGTGTACATCCTTTGTTTTCTCATACTAAAAACTGAATAAATCTAGAGAAATGTTGATGGATTTTATAAAGTGTATCCTATGTATGCAGAATTGCGGATACATATGAAAAGTATGTAAACTCACTCTGAAACTAGCTGGGGAATGGGTATATCCATGGTGTCTGGACCTTATCCATCAGTTTCTTAAAATGGCCAACTGAGATTTCTAGCTACTTTTAGTCGGTCATTATATTTAGCCAACTCCATCTCCTCGTGTTTGGAGTTGGTCAAAAATATATGTCATTTATCACAAACAAATTATTGGACTCAATTGCTTTTTGGCTAGCTACTGGTCTTGTTTTAGGAGTCGGTTTCCTAATTCGGCTGTAAAAGAGGATTTATTAGAGACTATGGGCCAGAGACGGACGGGGGAAACTAACTCCGTCCTATGTATCAAAACTGGCTCTAATACTTGATTTGATACTATCGAAACTGCAAGGACCCGGGGATCAAAAGAATTAGGTCTTATGCTTCGGTACATTCCCTCCCTTCAAACTTTTTCCAAACTCAAACACATTAAAGGCTAAGATCGCTCTGGTTGTGTTTGAGTTTGAGCTCATCTCTGGAACTATAAACCTTAAAATTTAAATCCTATGAATCAAGCGCCCTTCACAAGAAAAATTCTTAAATTCTCTGAAAATATATATGGAAGCTCTTAGTGGACGATCACTAAAAATAGTCCCATATTTATTTTGATTCGGCATCATGGAGCAACACAATGCAAGGGGTTGTTCCATCCACCCTTACGGGACAGATGCTCCTATCCACCCGTCGGACAGAACTAATTTTGTGGGAACATGTCTTTAGTAGAATAATTTTCTAATTAATGGTCTTAGGATTAGTTTCGTGGCCTTCAAAATGGTTGTCTTACGATTGCATCCAGTGACAGATCTAGGATGAAATTTGTGGGGGTACCAAGATCAAAAACTTTCCTGTTGAACTTTATATTTAAACACAATTAGTATAAGGCTCGTTTGGCATCAAAGTAATTTTGAAGTATTCTGTGAATATTGTACTTTCTAAAAATACTGAAGTATCAAATACTTTAGGCTCCATTTGGCTTCAAAGTAATTTCGAAGTATTCTGTGAATACTTCGGTTTCTAGGAAAAATGAAGTATCAAATACTTTAAGGCGTTTGGATCTAGTAAATACTTCAGTTTTAAAAACCGAAGTATCCTTCAAAACTTCATTTTTTTGTCTAATTGGAGACTTCAGTCCTCACCTCTTTTTTCCTAAAATGAAGTATTCTTTAAAACTGAAGTATCCGTTGCCTAGGCATGTGAATACTATGGTTTTAGAATACTTTATGTTTCAATAAACTTTGCTGCCAAACTAGGGGAGGGGCGTTTTGACACCCGAGCTCAGATGAGCTCTTTTTCCTATCCACACAATGGGTCTTGGATTCTGTGCCGGATGTGACACATAGACTGAATATATTGATATTGTTGGATAATTAGGCACAATTTCCATTATTAATTCCAGAATATTAAACATGACAATAGCAGCTACTACCACATGTAACTCGAACATACTAGATGTACTAAACAACAAGATGAACGGAAACAGGCAGTAGCTAAACATGTACTCGCAGAACATGATGAACAGACGAACAGCAGTAGACCGCACGTACCGTTCGCTTGCAGATGTAGTCGTAGCAGTAACGTTGTTGATGACAACGTTGGAGAAGACCGGTCGAAGCAGACGGCGATGAAGACGGCGGTAGGCAGCACCGCCCGACTTGGATGGAAGACGACCCGTGATGAAGAGCTTGAGCAGTCGCGCAGAGCGCTTCCCAAAAACCTAATTCGCCCTCTCCCGTACAGGATCGCAAAGGCGAGTGGTTCCGGAGACCTGCTCTCCCGTTCGCCGGTGCACGCCGGCGCTCGGGATGGAGTAGACTACGGAGGCGGCGCAAGCAGCGAGAGGTGGTAAAACCCTAGATCGGTTTCAGGTGTATACGGCGTGTAGCCAGGCAAGAGTTTATATAGGCGCGGACGCACAGCGGAAAAACCCTAGGCAACGTGGGCCACGCCCACGTCGCACGTCCGAGTCGGTTACAGTAGCCCACGATCCGGGAGCGACCCGAACTGGCTAGCTGTGACGCGTCCGTCAAGGACTCGGTCAAACGTTCGGTTTTCCTGTGCAGCAAAAAGATAAGCTCGGCTCCGAGGCTCAATTCCGCAAACCGCGGCGCGCGCGCGCGCGCGTCGTGACGTGTCGAGACGAGACGAGCGAGCGAGGAGGAGGAGGAGCGCGCGTGTGGCACTTCTCTTCTCACTCACTTACCAAGTGGTGCAACACCCCACCTTATATGTTGGTCTACATCTCTCCCAACTTCCCATGTGGGACTAAACTTAGCTCCCACCCCTTGCCTTTGTGCAGCCAAAAACTTGGGCTGCATTCCAAATGGGCTTACACACATGGGCTTTGAGATTTCTAGGAATTTCTGAAATCTACTATGGGCTCATATGAAATGGCCCAATATTTCAACAATCCCCCACCAGATCTCAAATGCCCATTTAGAGATTTGCCAAACCTCACTACTTGTTTATATACCAGTGTTTCAGCAGAGACTGTTAAGTTGAACTTCCGCCTAGAACCTTAAGCTACGTCTATCAGCAACTTGAACAATGGACTACGCCTTGAATTGCAAGTTTTGTGCGTCAAGATTTCACTCAAAGTCATAACCAGTACATGGCTGCCAGTAGCCTACCCCGCGGGTTGGAGCATATGCGTCGTACTCCATGGTCTCTTCATGAGTTTACTAGAGATCACCCAAATCTCATAGACTGCGACGTTTAACAGTCGGACTCATATAGGTGTGTTCTTTCAAGAATGCTCTGTAGGACAGCATCTTTGCTAATCATAGCCAACAGAAACACATTAAGGCATGTTGCCAACCTGCCTTACAGATTTTGAGAGTTTTGCATCTTCACTTAGAGAGGGTTACAGAATACTCTCCTCAGTTAAACCACTAGCTTGTTTTCCCAGGTCCTAATTCACGGGATCTCCGATCACAAAGGTTGGGTTACCGCTATGGCATAACATCTATGGGTCTCAAACCCATCTCCCTCGATGCACTATCTATCACATTGCGTGATAGCCCCTTAGTAAAGGGATCTGCCAGGTTTTTGTCTGTTTGAATATACGTAACAGTTATTACTCCGGAGTTTCGCAATTTCCTGACAGACTTCAAACGTCTTTTAACGTGTCTTGATGACTTCGCGTTATCCTTAGAATTGTTCACTTTGACAATAACTGTTTGGTTGTCACAATTCAAGAGGATGGCCGGCACAGGTTTTTCAACCACCGGCAAGTCCATCAAGAGCTCACGCAGCCATTCTGACTCTACAGTGGCTGTGTCTAAAGCAGTAAGTTCTGCTTCCATAGTTGACCTCGTCAATATGGTTTGCCTACATGATCTCCATGATACGGCGCCACCTCCAAAGGTAAACACATACCCACTAGTGGCTTTGATATCATCTACATCAGAGATCCAATTTGCGTCACTATATCCTTCAAGCACAGCAGGGTGCCCTGAATAGTGAATCCCATAACTCATTGTACCACATAGATAGCGCATGACCCTTTCAAGTGCATGCCAATGATCAATACCCGGGTTTGACATGAACCTACTCAACTTGCTCACAGCAAAAGAGATGTCAGGTCTTGTCGCGCTCGCTAAGTACATGAGTGAACCAATGATCTGAGAATACCTCAGTTGATCTGTTGGTTCGTTCTTGTTCTTACGCAATATCACACTAGGATCATAAGGTGTTGGAGAAGACTTGCCATCAATAAAGCCAAACCGGCTCAAGATCTTCTCAACATAGTGGGATTGCGATAAAGTAATCCCACTCTCGTTCTTATTTAGCTTGATGTTCAGGATCACATCAGCTTCTCCCAGATCTTTCATATCAAAGCACTTTGACAAGAAAGACTTGACCTCATGTATTACTTTCATGTTTGTACCAAAGATGAGAATATCATCAACGTACAAACACAATATAACACCTTCGCCCCCACCATGGCGATAGTAAACGCACTTGTCAGCCTCATTAACGACAAAGCCAACAGAAGTTAAAGTTCTGTCAAACTTCTCATGCCATTGCTTAGGTGCTTGTTTCAGGCCATATAAAGATTTTAGCAACTTGCACACCTTTGTCTCTTCACCTTTTACCACAAATCCATCAGGCTGATCCATATAGATTTCCTCTTCCAACTCTCCATTGAGGAAAGCTGTCTTTACGTCCATTTGATGAACGTTAAGACCATAGGAGGCAGCCATGGAAAGTAGTACTCGAATGGTGGTTAGTCTTGCGACAGGTGAATAGGTATCAAAGTAATCTTCGCCTTCTCTCTGTGTGTAGCCTTTCGCTACAAGTCTCGCCTTGTACTTCTCAATAGTACCATCAGGCCTTAGCTTCTTCTTGAACACCCACTTGCAGCCCACAGGCTTACAGCCATGGGGGCGCTCTGATAATTCCCATGTTCCATTAGAAAGAATCGAGTCCATCTCATTCTGGACAGCTTCTTTCCAATCATCTGCATCTGATGATGCATATGCCTCAGCAATGGATTTGGGAGTATCATCCACAAGGTACACAATGAAATCATCACCAAAGGACTTTGCAGTCCTCTGTCTCTTGCTCCTTGTAGGAGCTTCATTGTCATCCTTCTCATGAACGTTCTCAAAAACGTTCTCATGTGGTTGCTCAAAATAATCGTCAGATGCACTAGATTCAGGAATTATCTCAGAAGAAAATCTAGCAGTGCTATGCATATCTTTCATAGGAAACATATTCTCAAAAAATGTTGCATCACGAGATTCCATTATAGTGTCAACATGCATATCAGGTACCTCGGATTTAACTACTAAAAATCTATAGCCAATGCTCCGCTGAGCATAACCTAGAAAGATGCAGTCCACAGTCTTTGGTCCGAGTTTGCGTTTCTTTGGGATGGGAATGTTGACCTTCGCCAAGCATCCCCAAGTGCGCAAATACGAAAGTGATGGCTTTCTCCCAACCCACTCCTCATAAGGGGTTTTATCTTTATTCTTGTTAGGAACTCTATTCAGGATATGACATGCAGTCAACAAAGCCTCCCCCCACCATGCCTTTGATAAACCAGCAGTGTCGAGCATGGAATTCACCAAGTCAGACAGAGTGCGGTTTTTCCTCTCGGCCACCCCATTGGATTGGGGCGAGTAGGGAGGCGTCCTCTCATGAATAATACCGTGTTCCTCACAGAATTCGTCAAAGATTTTAGGAAAATACTCTCCACCACGATCCGACCTAAGACGCTTGATCTTTCTCTCTAGTTGATTTTCAACTTCAGCCTTATAAATTTTAAAGTAGTCTAAAGCTTCATCTTTAGTTCGCAACAAGTAAACATAGCAAAATCTAGTCGCATCATCAATCAATGTCATGAAATATCTCTTTTCACCTTTTGTCAACACACCATTCATCTCGCATAGATCAGAATGTATGAGTTCTAGAGGTGCCAAGTTTCTCTCCTCGGCCGCCGTATGAGGCTTACGAGGTTGCTTCGATTGCACACAACTATGGCACTTAGAACCTTTGGCAATAGTGAATTTCGGAGACATCAAACCAAAATTAATGTGACATAAACGAGAATGCCAAACACTGGTATCATCATTAACACCGCCACAAATATGGTTCACGGATTTATTACAGAAATCTGAAAGTGAAAAGCGGAACAAGCCTCCGCACTCATAGCCTTTTCCAATAAATTGTCCATGCTTGGAAACGACTACCTTATTCGACTCTAACACAACCTTAAACCCATCTCTGCAGAGAAGGGAACCGCTAACAAGATTCTTGTTCATAGAAGGGACATGCTGCACGTTCCTCAGCTGCACGATCTTCCCCGAAGTGAACTTCAGATCTACCGTGCCAACACCACGAACAGAGGCATGTGACCCATTGCCCATTAGGACGGAGGAATCCCGTGCGGCCTGGTAAGAAGTGAACATAGAGATGTCAGCACACACATGAACGTTAGCACCCGTATCAATCCACCAAGAGGGAGATTGAAATATCGAAAGAACAGTAAATAGATTACCATACCCATCAGTATTGCTAGCAGTCACGACGTTGACACTCTTGGCCCTTTTCCCTCTGCGGTCTGCGCGTTCTGGGCAGTCCTTGGAAAAGTGGCCGGGCTCTCCACAAGTGAAACAAGTTAGATCACTCCTGTCCCTGTTCGGCTTCTTCTTCTTGAAGGTTGTAGTCTTTACAGGCTTGTTGAAAGAGGGCTTGAAGTTCCCTTTGTTCTTGCCTGAGGATTTGCCTTTCTGCTGGACAAAGTTAGCAGTAGCATGACCCTCTCCTTTCTCAGTAGTGTCCTTAGCACGAGCCTTCTCCTCAACATCAAGGGACGCTATCAGATTTTCAACTGATATCTCCTGTCTCTTGTGTTTGAGAGCTGTGGCGAAGTTCCTCCATGAAGGGGGCAACTTAGCAATAATGCAACCCGCCACAAACTTGTCGGGTAAGGCACACTTAAGGAGTTCGAGCTCTTTGGCAATGCACTGTATCTCATGAGCTTGTTGAACCACAGGAAGGTCCTTAGTCATCTTAAAATCATGAAAGCTCTCCATGATGTACAGTTCACTGACAGCATCTGCAGCACCAAACTTGGCGTCCAGTGCGTCCCAGAGCTCTTTCCCGTCTTTTATGTGCATAAACACATCACACAGACGGTCAGCAAGAATGCTCAGAATGCATCCCACAAAGATAGTATTGGCTTCCTCGAACTTTTTCTGATCATCGTCAGACATAGTTCCTTCAGGTTTGCCTTTACTAATCTGGAACACTTTCATCGTGGTCAGCCAAAGCTCAGCTTTGTACTGCCACCTCTTAAAGTGCACACCGGTAAATTTATCCGGCCTCAGTGCATCGGTAAAACCAGCCATTGATAATTCAGGAAATTGCCTACAATTAGGTTTTTGGATTGTTGGATAATTAGGCACAATTTCCATTATTAATTCCAGAATATTAAACATGACAATAGCAGCTACTACCACATGTAACTCGAACATACTAGATGTACTAAACAACAAGATGAACGGAAACAGGCAGTAGCTAAACATGTACTCGCAGAACATGATGAATAGACGAACAGCAGTAGACCGCACGTACCGTTCGCTTGCAGATGTAGTCGTAGCAGTAACGTTGTTGATGACAACGTTGGAGAAGACCGGTCGAAGCAGACGGCGGTAGGCAGCACCGCCCGACTTGGATGGAAGACGACCCGTGATGAAGAGCTTGAGCAGTCGCGCAGAGCGCTTCCCAAAAACCTAATTCGCCCTCTCCCGTACAAGATCGCAAAGGCGAGTGGTTCCGGAGACCTGCTCTCCCGTTCGCCGGTGCACGCCGGCGCTCGGGATGGAGTAGACTACGGAGGCGGCGCAAGCAGCGAGAGGTGGTAAAACCCTAGATCGGTTTCAGGTGTATACGGCGTGTAGCCAGGCAAGAGTTTATATAGGCGCGGACGCACAGCGGAAAAACCATAAGCTCGGCTCCGAGGCTCAATTCCGCAAACCGCGGCGCGCACGCGCGTCGTGACGAGACGAGCGAGCGAGCGAGGAGGAGGAGGAGCGCGCGTGTGGCACTTCTCTTCTCACTCACTTACCAAGTGGTGCAACACCCCACCTTATATGTTGGTCTACATCTCTCCCAACTTCCCATGTGGGACTAAACTTAGCTCCCACCCCTTGCCTTTGTGCAGCCAAAAACTTGGGCTGCATTCCAAATGGGTTTATACACATGGGCTTTGAGATTTCTAGGAATTTCTGAAATCTACTATGGGCTCATATGAAATGGCCCAATATTTCAACAGATATACGGGACCAGAAATACTTCATCTACCTGGAGAACTACGATGCGACATCAGCTAATGCGCTAACGGGTGGGACGGGAAGGGAACGGAGCATGGCTGTATCTATGGGACAGGTTGTGCTAGCGTTCTTCGATCCCGATCTCAAATCTCTGTCTCCTCCTCCTCTCGTCACACCACATGCGCATTCATTCCCTTCGCGCCGCCCTCCGCCGCCGTGCCATGGCCGGCACTAAGAGCCTGGTCCTGCTCCACCTGCTCGCGCTCGCTGTCGCCATCTCCATCGCCGCCTTGTCCCTCGCCGGCAGGGACCACCTACAGCTCAACGGCGCCGGCCCAGGCCGCGGGAAGGAGTGCAGGGGCACCATGGGCGAGTGTCGCACCGACGCAGACAACGATGACGACGGCGTAGAGGGGGAGTCTGGGTTCACGTCCGCCATATCCCACGGACGGCTGGTAACCCCGGTACTTTCCGTCGGCCGCGTTAGGTAGCTGATTCGAGCGCCGTCCACTTGAAAGTTCTGCAAAAATGTAGCAGTCACTTTAAAAAAGATGTACGACCTGAATACGTACTTGCTATGCTGATTTCTTTAACTAGGACGTGTGGTGAAGAAATCGAGCCCATCTAAGCCCGTGTTCAAAATGGCCTTTTCGCCAAACTAGGCCTAAGATCTTTGGGTCTAGGAAATACTTTGGTTTTAGAAACTGAAGTATCCTCCAGAACTTCATTTTTTGCCTTATTGAAAACTTCAGGCTGGACCTCTTTTTTTCTAAAATGAAGTATTCTCTAAAACTGAAGTATTTAGTAGCCAGGCATCATAATACTTTGGCATTGTAATACTTTAGTTTTAGAAAAACTTTACTGCCAAACTAGACCTAAATTTTATTAGCTAAAGGAGGAATTGTATTTTTGAAGGGGGTGCCATGGCCCCTATGGCATCCACACTGGATATGCCACTGATTGCATCGATCGTATAGTTCATCCTTTCTTCTCCCGTAGATTAGGATATATGCACAACGACCACAAAAATGTTAACGACAAGTGGAGTTTGGTTACTAATTTGTTGACCGCCCAAAGTCTTGAAGTTGTGCAAGTCATGGATACTAGAAAGACGATCTATGAGATCATGATACATAGAAACTTTCCATGAAGCAGTTCACAAAATTAATGGTGGCATGGGAGACAAACCAAGTCGTACCCCTCATTGACGGAAAAAACAAGCATGCTTGGTACGTGAGCATGTAGTTCGTACACTGTCCTTTGGATTAATGAAGCCAATTAAATTGATCCAAGAACTTGTCAACCCTTCTAACAGATGAATTATTCAGTGCCTACCAAACTCATCACGTAATCATTTTTTGTACCATTTGCAGTCGTCAACGGGGGTAGTTTCCTGGAGTAGGAAGTAAACCTACCGCAAAATTAAGCACACGGCGTATACTATTATTGTATGTACGAGAGCAAACTAACCAATTGCGTTTCGCTAGTAGATCAAACACGCGTTTACGTACGCGTGCCAGTGATGGCACGTTTTGGAAAGCTAATTACGCAAATGTCCGGTGTGTCAAAGTTACCCACATAAAAAATCTTCTTGTGTCGCGTGTAAATCTGGCAGTACTACACACGTACGTCGTGCTTTTATAATTTGTTCAGCATGCAAGTTGCCACAGTCAAGGACAGGTTCTCGATCATGCCCATTTTTTTTAAAACGGCCTAACTGCTATACCGATCGATTGATAAGTTACTGTAATTAATCCATCATTGAGGTTCGTCAACCTCAGAAACGACGAGATGGTTAGTGTACCCAACGAGATGGTCAGGATACCCAAGGACGCTTATATATACACGCCGGCCGGCCGGCGGCGCAGACGTCAAACAGGCCGTGGGAGCGGCCACCGGCGTCATCTTTTGTTCACTCGTGCTGATACAGGTCTGTCGACTGTCGGACCTTGGACTGCCGACTGCCTAGGTTTCACTCCTTGGTGTCCATTGCCACTTGCCAGATTGCTTCGTTGGTTGCCTAGTGTGCAACAACAAATGAGCTCGGCTGCTCGGGAAGACGATCATTGCTTGTAGTAAGAACCTTTTTTTTTGAAGAACACACAACTAAGTGTTGCATGTCATTCCATTAAGACATTAAAGAGCAAAAGTAAGAAGAGTGGTGTTGTGGGGAAGGTGTCTATGACTACTTGATGGATGATTTTGATCTCTTAGCCCGTTATCTTGGATGTTGTAATTCCGTGGTGTCAGAGCATCTCCACTCACACGCCCGACGAGGCCTCCGGCGCGCGTTTTTTTCATCCGGACGGCGTAAATCGGCTCACTCGCGCCCCCGGATCCTCGTTTTCGCCCGGATCTGGGCCTTCATCTATCCGGCGAGCCCAGGCCATCCCGGCCTTTCGGGGCGCGCTCGGGGACTCCGGACGAAAGAAACGCGCGCGAAAAGGCGACGAAAATTTCCGCGCGTAGTGTGGCCCTGACTTGTCGGTGAGAGTGGGCGGTCGTCGTCCTCATCGTCTCGTCTTCCGTGCACCGTCGTCTTCCCCACGCGCATCATCTTCCGCGCGCTATAAACGCTGCCGCCGATGGACGGCCAGCCGCGCGGCGAGGCGAGTTAATGCCAGCGCGCCTATATATCGCGGCCTCCGCGTCTGGCCGGCCACATTCGCCAGCAGCATCTCCCCCAATCGACCTGCCCACCTCCTCCACTCACCTTGAGCTCGAGCAATGGCGGGCTACCCATCTGACGAGGACGGCGCGATGAACAACGGCTTCGGCCGCCGCTCCCTGCACCAATGGGAGGGCCGGCTGCTGCACGCGGCCGGCTACATGGCGCCGCCGGACTTCCGGGCGCCCGGAGGATGGCGCCTAAGCGCCGGCGGCATCCCGATCTTGCCGCCGCCGATGGGAGCCGCCCTCGACGCCGCCATCGACGAGGTCCTGGAGACCATGTCGGACGAGCAGTGCGCCGATCCGCGCTTCTACCCCGACAATCGGGAGGCGTGGACGGCGTTCTTCCGCCATCGCTACGAACGCGAGCTGGCGGCGTACGACGGCCTGCCTCCTCCTCCTGCGCGCAACAATGCCGCCGGGCGCCGCCGCTGGTGGAGCGCACCCGGCCGCACACTCGAGTTCGTCCTCGACCACAACGAGCGCGACAACGACCCCGCCCTCGAGATGCCGCCGCCGCCGCGTCCGACGCTCTCCCGCCGCCGCGGGAGCTCCTGGATGCCACGGCGGATGGCATCCGGCTCCTCCGGCTCGGCGTCCTCCGGGTCGGCGACGAGGTCGGGATCACGGTCCTCGGCACCCACACCGAGGACCGTCAAGCAGGAGCCGGCGACCGCGCCTCGCCGCAACAGCGGCACCCTCGTCATCCACGAGGGAGGGGCGTGCACCGCGTCGCCGCCGCACCGTCGTAAGGCGAAGAAGGACGCCGCTGTCAAGGCCGCGTCTGACCTCGCCGAGGCGGAGGCGAGGCGCGCCGAGGAGGCGGCGACGGAGGAGGCCATCAAGCGCTCTCTTCGCGACGTCGTCCCCGCCGAGAACGCCATGCCGCTCGACGCGGCACTGGAGTGGTCTCGGCGGGAGTGGGAGCGGGAGCAGCGGGAGCAGCAGCGGCGGCTGCTAGACCTGGCCGCCGCACAGCGTCGCGCTGACGCCGCAGCGCTACCTCGACGCGGCGTGCCGCCGGTCGTCAAGCTAGAGGAGTCCAGCGAGGACGAGCTCTACCGCCCAACGCCGCCACGTTTTGGCGACGCTGGGCAGGGCTCCAGCCGCCAGGCGCCGCTGCCGCAGGACGACGACTCCTCCTCCGACGACGACGACGGCGGCGACTATACCCGTTTCTACCGCCATTTCGGCATGTAGAACGGGTGTTTTAGTTTAGGTTTCCGCCGAATTCGAATATATTACGAATTCGGCCTATATATGTAAAATATCTATATATTTCGCCCTATTAATATAAATATATCTAAGTTTCATCAAATTTCGTCAAAGTTCGCCGCTTTTCGTCAGCTTTCAGTTTGAATTCAAAATGTGTCCTGGGCTCACCGCTGGAAACATAGGCCTCCCCAGGCCGAAATTTATATCCATCAGGCGCTAAATAGCGCCGGATTTCGGCCTGGGGGCCTTCAACGGCTGGAGATGCTCTCACCTTTGAGTTGTTGAGATATAAAATGGGGGTTTGCAAACAATGGTCACTAGTGGAAAACAGGCCTTTAGCACCGGTCCAAAATGGGCTTTAGCACCGGTTGCCCACCCGGTGCTAACTATGCGGTGCTAAAGATCACCTTAAGTTCCGGTTGCTTTTCGAACCGGGACCATAGGGTCTTCACGTGGCCGCTCCCTGGCGCGTCTAGTGGAGGACCTTTAGTCCTGGTTCGTAATACCAATTGGGACTAAAGAGTCGCCGCAGCAATTTTGTATTTTTCATTTATTTTTGTTTGTTTTAAAAAGTTTTCGCATATTGTACGGTACTACATACTGTAATAAGATAACTTGTCCGTTCATGCATGCATATATAAGATAATTTGTCTTACAAGCAAACAAATATATACAATTGTGTTAGTTACATGGATATCACATAATTACCGGGACTGGAGTCCGTCTATTCGATAACATGGAGACTATAACCTCTATTACATGAAGATCATTGCAATTACGTACGGGTGGTATAAAATAGAGACACGAGGTTAATCCATATCATCGTAATTATTTTAACTATTAGATCTGTAATTTACTGCTAGGATTTAACAACGAACTAATAGTTATGTAACTGGGTAGTTCGCAGTGTGACACGTACGTTCAATTGATGAGTAGACACGTCAATTATATGAGTACGTACCGGACATAAAAGGTACTCCCAGGTACGACAAAACGTTCATCCATTGACGTGACAAACGTGGACTCCCATTCAATTGCTCAAGAAATATATTGATTAAAGGGAAAATATACCCGCAGGCGCCGCACGCGCGCGTCCTCTGTGCGGCGGATGCTTTGCGATGCGTGCAATCGATCCTATAGGGCGCTGTTGTAACGGTCCTATAGGGGCGCGGGTGCACGGCGCGGTACGGTGGTTATGGGATGTGTGGGTCCGCATTGTAAGAGACTGAGGGGTTTGAATTTCGGGATGTGGGTTTAGGGGATAATTACTCCAGATTTTTTTTCGGTCGGAACCGGTCATTTATCTCTCCCCCGTCTCTCTCTTGAGTTCTCTCTCTCCTCTGTCCGGCCGGAGGCGATTTCGCCGGCGTAGCGTGCTCATCGCCGGCGTTTGCTTGATTTCGCGGCGCAAATCACCAGATCCGGCGGTGCTCCTTACGTTGTGAGTACCCCCTGCGTTGATTTTGTCCAGTTCTAGGCATTCCCGATGATTTTCTGCTCCCAGCGATGACCTCGAGGGTGTTGTTCTTCGTCCGCCGGCGACCATGGACACCATGCTATGTTCATTTTAGAGGCGCGCCCGCGATTTTTCAGTAGATCTCGTGCAGGCGGTCATTTTAGATGTTCTAGGTTTTCGCGAGTTCATNGTCTTTTTCTTCTATTTTATTTTGCAGATTTGATTGTGGATATCACACGCTGTACAATATTGAGAAGTGGAATGGGCAGAACATCCCTATTCTTGCCAAAGGTGACATGACAAAGCTAAGGAGGGTAATGCCCTACAGGTGGTTGACTGTTGATTTTAATGAAGAAAAAGATAACTGGAAATCAGTTCTTTTCAGCAATGAGATGAGGTAACAAATTGTTTTTTGTCCCTTCTCCAAGCATCCAAAAGTATCCCAAACATGGGACTTGTAACAAACCAAAAGTCACTGATGGAATAGAACATAACTTTTGTTTGTCTACTGAAATTTATGTTTCAACTAGAACTATCATACAATGAAGCTCAAAAGCAGTACGGCTAAAATTTTGAGTTTAATTCTTCTAGTTCTGTTTCGGCATCTGGCCTCTCTGAGAGCATGTCCTTGTATCATGTTGACTAGAACCACACTGTTTGCACAAACGGATCTCTTTTCTCCCGATGTTCAAGGGGTTTTCATATGCTTTTTTGTGCTTTCTTCCCTTAGTGTTTGACACGGGGGGGTCACGGATGATAGGTGTCTGCGATGTTTCTGAGGTTTCTGGCACACTCCCAGCCCCTATAGAACCCAGGATCATATTTCCTGTTGCAGTAGATGTTGCAGCAGAATGCAGTGGTCCACTTGATTGTATTTGAGTGTTCTGCTGTGGTTGCGGTAGTGTTGTAGCAGAATGTAGTGTTACTTGTGTTGGTGCGCTTGTTTCTGTGTGTGTGTCCTGTTGTTGATGAGGCCCTGAAAATGTTTGTCGTGGCATCTGCTGTGTTTCCCTTGTTGATTGAGTTGTTGCAGCGGGAGCTGATTCTGCAGAGTTTGTTCTAAAAGCATTTGCAGAAGCCATTTTCTTGGCTCTCTTCTCTGTTTCTCTTTTCAGAGCATTCAACTCCATTTTCATAGCTTTCAGGTGTGTGCGTATTATCTTCCTTCCGTCTTCGGTTTCATTGCCAGTCAACGCTAAGCCCTTGAACTCATTACAATTCACCGATAGCCACATTTTTTTCCTTGATTCTTCTGGCATTTCAGCAGGCTGTCCTGGTTGCTCTTGAACTAGGTTTTCCTCCGCACTCCATGTCCACCTCCGCAGTATATATTCACGTGGCATCTCAGACACGCCTAGTTGAATCATTTGTCTGCATTGTTTTTACAAGAAATAAAAGTTGTTCTGAATTAGTTAACCATTTTAACTTAGGGGTTTTTCTGATAACTATGAAGATTTATGACAGTAGCGGTGAACAATTTATTGTGTGATAAAGGTTACCTTTAGTATGTGGCAGCACATGATCCCGTCCCTTTCAAACTTGCAGCATGTACATTTGTACTTGCCATTGGGTGGATCAGCATAAACTTCATATGTCCTGTTGTAGTAGTTTGGCACAAATTTAGTTATGCAATCAAGTAGATATGTATTTGGATTAGTCTGTCGTATGTTGTATGACAAACTTGATTGCATCTCAGCCTGGAAACGGTTGTAAATATTTCGTGTGTAGATTTTTGACATTTGTTGCTCAATTGGGTGCCAACTCCATGTCCTAGCTGTAGTCAGTGATGAATCTGCTTCTTGTTTGTCCTCTGCCTTCATGATTTTTGCTTGAATAGCAGCATATTGCCGAACAAACTAGATGACAGAGTTAGAAGGGTTAACATACTTTTTCAAGACAGCATTGAATCCTTCACTGCGTTGCGTAGTTTGCAGGAATGGGTAATTTTTTTGCATGAAGTAAGCAGGAACCCAGTAGCTTCTCTTATCATATAAAGCTGCAAGTTTTCTCTGATTTTGCATGTTGTACCTCACTATCATCAGATTCCATCTAGTTTCAAACTCATGCGGTGTCAAACTACAGTTTAGGCAGTCATTGATTTCTTCCCGTAGGCCTTCTATTTTTGCAATGGATGGACCAACCTCCTCTGTTGCCTTGTCAACTATGTGCCATCTGCAGTTTCTATGGATTGTCCCTGGAAACATAGCATCAATTGCAGCTCTCATAGCAAAATCCTGATCTGTTATTATGTTTAGCGGTGCTATTCCATCCATGGCTTCCAGGAAAACCATAAAAAGCCACTTGAAGCTAGCTGTTAGCTCATTACCTAGGAAACCACATCCTAGCTGTATTGATTGTCCATGGCTATTTATGCCAACAAATGGTGCAAATGGCATCTTGTATTTGTTTGTCATGTATGTTGTGTCGAAAGATATGCAATCGTTGAAGTACTTGTATGCTTTTCTTGCTGCTCCGTCAACCCAAAACAAGTGTTTCACCCTTTTTTGATCATCCAAGTCATACTTGAAGAAGAAATCCTTGTCCCTGTATTGCAATGCTTCAAAGTATGCTATGGTGTCTTGCATGTCAGTGTACAAGTTTTCAGCGCGGAGAGTCGCCCTAAAATTTGACATGTATTTTGGAGTGTAAGGAACCCCTTCAACTGACTCATACAAGGTAGCCATGAGCTGCATCATTCTGCTTGTTTCCATGTTGACTGAATGTAGGACCTTTATGAATTCCTAATCTTCTTGTGGTATGTCTTTGTGTGACCGTAGAAAACCAGTCAGGGACCATTTGATGATAAGGGGATGATTGTGTTCATCACTGAACTCAGTAACTAACCAGTGTCCATCTCTGAATTTGACTAACATTCTTGCTTGGCACTTAGTTCTAGGATTAGTGTTCTTGTTCCGTTCAGCTACTACTGGTTTTGGGTTCTGTGTATCCTCTTTTTCCTTCGCTTGATGACCTGCTTTGTGGCAAACTAGTGCTGCTCGTATGACAAGGCCAGTGACTTCAGACTTTTTTCTGTAGTTGTATCGTATGCCAAAACCTCTCATGCGCGCAAACATTTTGTAATGCCTCTCAGCTTCTTCTAGAGTATCAAATGTCATGTGTGCACTAGGTGGCTGTGGTGTGGAAACAACCTCTGCATTGTTGTCAATATCATTGGTCAAACCAGGTGGTGGCATCTGAGCTGCACTTGATTGCGGTAGTGTCAAGTTTGTGCATGATTTTCCAATCGATGCACTCATGCAATCCACATCTGCAGAAAATATGGCAGCATGTTCTTTAAATTTTTTTACACACAACATACAATGTAAATGAATGTCTGATTAGTGTTTAACAGGGGGAGTACAAGTATGTGTTGTTTAATTGGAAATTACTCAGATAGAAAGTGGTAGTAGTGTGTACTTTTTCTTCTCATTTACATGGTAGGTAAGTTATATTATCATGGCATTTTTATGTAGGCATAGATACTGGTAATAGTAGCAAGTAGTTTAGAAATAGGTCAAAATGCATTTTTTTGGTTTTCGAGTAGTGTATTTGATGGAAGGTGTTAATTAAGTACATGGCAGGTAAGTTATAGTATTATGGCATTTATATAGGCATAAATAGTGGTAATTTTTAGAAGTAGTTTTGAAAATAGTCCAGAATGCATTTTTTTGTGTTGAAGTACTGATTAGATGGAAGCTATTAAGCAAATACACGGTAGGTACGTTCTACTATCATGGCAATTATATAGGTACAGATAGTGGTATTATTTTTAGCAACTATTATGTGTTTGTACAAGTATTTTCTGGTTTTTGTGCAAGCTACCAGTAACTTGGTAATTATGTATTTTAGCATGATGCTTAATCTGGCAGTTGTTAACATTATGAAGTTTGTAGAATTTGGCAAGCAAAAAACCTGGCAATAATAGTAGTTCTAATCTGATAGTTCACTAGTTACAAAGCCTTTTTTGTTAAAAAAATTCTGGTAATATAAAGCATGGTAATCATAGGAGTAGTGTGATTTTTATCCACAGTTTGTCCATACCTTTGCTGTTTGATGCTGCTTGTACTGATAAACTTGTATTGGATGTATCCATTTATTTCTTTTTCCAGTCAAATTGCTGTAACCTGTAAAAGGAAACAAGGAAGTAAATTATTTCTCAGCATCTTTCTTTTGTTTCATGTTATATTTTTGGCAATGCAGGCAAGTTGTACGCAAGAAGTAATGAACAGAAAAGAAGTGCTCTGTGTGCAATTGTGTGCTGCTGAAGAAAAGATGGAGAGAAGATTGGAGGATACATTTGGAAGAGCACTTTTTTTATGTTTTTGTTGTAATCTAAGATGATACCATCAAGCAAACTAGCCCTTTCAGGAGCAGCAGATAATCTTCATGTTATTTTTTTGTAGTAGATTGGATCCAAGGGAGAGAGAACTACTTTTCTTTTTACCTGCACTATGTTGTTGCCGGATCTACAGATTTTCCATGATTTTTCTCCAGCTAGAGTTCTCTGTGTGTCTTCAGATTCGATGTTCATGTCATAGTTTCTGGTTGGATTTCCATGTTCTTCTCTCTATTGGGTGGTGAAGAAGAAGAAGCTGTCATGGAGTTTTTCTGCGTGTGATTTGGTTCGATTTGTAGGCAGATTTGTCTTGAGGAAGAAGAAGCTCTGGCAGTCACGCGCCAAGCACCTGATCTTGTGGGTCAACTTGGTGTACTTTATCTGGCAGGTTAGGTTTGGCTTTATGTTCTGCTGGACCCGGTTGTGTCTTCCTGTTTTTGATCAGCTATCTGTTTTCAGACAGCTCACGTGGGTGGTCCCGGGTTTGTCTGTGTTTGCGCGCAAGTAGATCCCGGGTTCACGTTTGCTTTTGGCGCGCGCGGACGTAACTTTCGGCTCGGTCCTTCCTCTGACAGCCGCCGCACGGAAGGCCCCCCTGTGCGGCGCCGCCGAGTAGGCTTGTCCTTGATTAAATTAGTTAGGCTACCTAAACGTATCTCAGTAGGACTCCAAAAAAATTATATGAGCTTCAGGCCCTATAGATATTTGGTGTACAAATGCGTTTGTCCGATGGCAAATTATATTTGACATTTTTTTAAATACCTGTCTAGGAATCAAAGATATAAAAATTAAAATCTATCTATTATATATTAAAAATAATATAAGGATGTTTTTCAAGGTATCATGTTAATCCATATCATTTAAATTATATTAGCCATTAGATCTATAATTTAAGGCCATGATTTAATTAGCAGTTTACAAAATAGTTTCAACATATCACGATCCTCTAATGTACAAATGTTCAACACATCCTCTTATATATGAAAATAATTCATCGTCAGATGGCCCCACCAGTTAACACCTGAATAAGGAAATATGGACCCGGTCACAAACGAATGATACATTCAATCTTCCAGGTACAATCTCTCCGAGGCTATTTTAATATATCCGCCCAATTTCTTTATATCCAAAAAGTACGCATTGCCATAGATTTAAGTAGAAATCAGGAGAGACATAAAACATCTACGGGATTTTGGATCACAATTTTTTTGCCATTTGTGCTGGGTACGGATTTGCTAACTATGAATTTTCTCAGCTGATGTGCGGATATATGTATTGACATAGGAGTATTTTGTACGACAGCCTGACATGAAAAAAATATGAGGCGCTATAAAATTAGACTGATTTTTACAGACATATATGCAGAAATTTATCAAATAAATTCCCTCAAAAACAAAATCATCATATCATTCAATACTTTTTAAAACCACAAATAATGCAATACTTGAAAAAATAATCTGTAAATGTTAAATTAACCTCACATGTTTTGAAAATGCATAAGAGACCTAAGTCGTCGGATGCACAGTGATGCCATAGACATAGTCCTAGCCACACATTGTTGGAATTTACGATCTTGTACAAAATGCCATAGACATAGTCCTAGCCACACATTGTTGGAATTTACGATCTTGTAGAAAAACTGGAGATCGACTAAGATGCCAAGTCGTAAGATCGAACGAGCAATACAAGTGAGTGGAGCGCAAAATGATTGTATTAAAGAGTACGGTTCACATTAACATAGTTGAAAAGAAAGTTAAACATAATATTGCATCCACTAGAAATAAATGGTATGCTTTTTATTGATAAAGAAAATATATTACTAAAAATATAACAATAGAAAGTAAGATCGATAAAGTTGTGATAAAAGGTAGTCGGATTTATTTAGTAACATAAATAATGGTCAAAGTTGTATATTGTAGATTTTCCATGTCTAAGATGTTATCTATCACAACATGACAGTGACATGTATTTTTATAACAAACTAGCACAGTGGCCCGCGCAATGCGCGGGCAATAACTTAGCTAGTAATCGAAATATTAACTAATCTTTTCATGATTATACATAATATTGTTATTCAAAACTAAAATTTTCAGAATACTATAGAAATGGTGTTTAGCCTTACCGATTCTTATCTTCATTATATTCACATCGTAAATGGTTTGGTCGTTCTAGAGGAAAACATCAGAGTACTTGACAACATGTGGACTTGATCACGTTTTCACCCCGATAACTTGAATGCATGGTTCTTGAATGTTGGAAGTAAGACTCAACATAGCTTGTACGCATACTTTTCAGGATGGCATGCATATGTTTCCAAATATAAACAATGTAAAATTATTATGCCGTGGTGTGAGTGAGGGCGTCAAGCCTGCACCCCGCAAGGGCAAGCTCGTGGGTGAGGCCAAGCTGACCAAGAAAGTACCTTGGGTGATGGTACCTCCAGTACCATCACCATCGGTGCTGGCCTTTCTCCCAAATAGGCGCGCTCATCGCTTTCCTTATGGAGAATTCTGACGTGTTCACGTGGCATCCGTCAGATCTCTTCGGGGTCCCAAGAGAGGTGATTGAGCACCACTTAGCAATATGCCCTCAGGCACGCCCCGTCAAGCAAAAGATTCGGCGCCAGGCGCAGAACCGTCAGGACGTCATCATCGAGGAAGTTCGGAAGCTCGAGAAGGCCAAGGTGATCCAAGAGGTGTTGCACAGCACGTGGGAGGCGAACCCTGTGGTAGTCCCAAAACCCAACGGGGCTTATAGGCCATAGATGGATACAAAATCCCTTTGGTTACCACACGCTCTTGGAACGACTTTCATGAAAAAATACTGAAAATATTTCTAAAACTTATCAATAGAATACATTTGTGAATGTTTGTCCTAATTTTTCGTGAGGAAAAAATGTCCTAACATGCATGTTTCTACCACTACATTTCCACGTAAATATTGATTAGAAGGATTAAATTATTGGTCTTTGTATGGACATGCACGTTTGTGAAAAACCAAAAGAACCTGTTTTCAGCGAAATGATTGAATGGTTCTTGAATACTACGTCCGGGTCATTGCATGTGTTTTTAGGATGGCATATGCTTTACTAATTGAAAAAAATAGTATGTAATAAATTGTTAATTTACTGGCGGAGTACGGAAACATAATCACTCTAGTGAGCATGCTCTCGAAATATATAGTAAGCAGAAATATCTAAAAATTATAAAATCAATTGCACATATACTATTTATGTTTCAGCCGTCGTCCTGCGTGTCAATTTTTCATGGGAAAAGAAACATTACCGTGTTGACAAAAAAAATTAGGAGCTCTAAGCAATATTATTTTCTTAAGCACTGAAACTTGTTTGTGTAAATAGGACACAACACCGATTTTTTGCATGAATCTTCCGATAACATAAATGGATAAATAATATTTTCAAATTACTTGAAATTTTCTAGTTCATAAATATTTTTCAGCTCGGACATGTGCTACATGTGCACCTTTAATTTGCTCCAAAACAATGTCTAAGCCTATATCGACAAATGCAAAAGTACTGTACTTTGTGTGGGTCTACATGCGTTCATTTACCGAATCAGTAATTCAGTACATTAATTACCCAAAATTGTATTCAGTGAGCTAGTCAGACTTGCCTGTGACCGGGAACGTAGTTCAAGTTCTTGGTCGGCAGTCTGACACATATGACTTGGAGCTTAGGTATATTCAGACCATCGCTTCATCATCTTCTTCTAGCACATCGACAATCTTGATCCCAACGGCGAAGGATTGCACAGGAGTAAATTACCAAGAGTAGCTGTGACTCACGTGAAACGATTGAGGCCGGGCGCCGGACACGCACGTCCTCCCCATTTTATCCTGCTTTCATGACCTGGCTATGTACGTCGCACCAGGAACCGGGTCGTCGTTGTCGTTGTCGAAGGAGTGAGCCGCGGTTGTAGACCTTGTTGTTGGCGGCCCGGCTGCGACGAGTTCCACGGGCCGGACCTTGCTATTGGTTGTGCGCAGCATCCGAGCCGGCCGGCCGCTGACTTCCATGATCTTAAACACGTGAGTCCATTGATCACCTGCAAATTGGTCTTTCCACATCTGTCTTCAAGCCTTTTCTTTCTCTCTTTGCCCATGATAATAGTCGAGAAGGCCACAGATGCAAAGTCCATGTCTGAGGATCTTGTGACATCGCATGAGAGGCGCAGATATCGAACTGGGACCAACATGCGACACCTGTAGACAGACATGGCGGCGGACCGCCGGCGGCAAGGCTCTGCAACCTAACCTCGGCATGGGCATGATCCGTCCAAAGCTCCAAGAAGAGAACCGAATCATCAGCATATTACAATGATAATATACGTGCAAAAAATTGGAGCATCCCTTACCAATTGCCCATGGAGCAGCCCAATTGCTAGCACCCTAACTTAAGAGGACGATCTGGCCTTGGTAAAGACGATCGGGAGAACGCAGGTCTTCCATCCATCTTGCAGTGATGCGTATCCGTTTGTGATTGGTTCTATTGATGAGGCCGGCTAGATATGAGCAGTTGATGTGCAAAGATTTGGTGGAAGCCGGCTGGCCGGCGGCACCGAGGCAAATACAGTGGTTGTGGCGGCTGCGTGAGGACGCCCTAGCTAGGGTAGCCTGTAGGTCTTATTTCGTGGAAATATTTTGCACCCTTAGGATTAATCACGAAGGGGTACGAAAAAACTTATATGGGGCATTGGTGGGTAATTTTTTCAAACTTCGATGTCAATATTTTTTTTTCTAGGATCCATCGGCTGTCATCGTCTAATTAGCTTAATTAATGGCCAGATGTTTCTAATTATTGTGGGATTTTCTAATCTATTTCTCTAATTTTTGGTTAGCCCGTAATGCACTTTTAATATATAATAGATAGATTAAGGAAACAAGAGGTAGAAAGATCATATAAACTAGAGGTAAAATTCTTACTCTTTCATCGACCTATATGTCAATGAGTTTTATGTTCACAAAAATGGACTAAACATCGTAGGCTCATTACTCAAGGAGAACCTTAATTATTTAACAATATGAAGGATAGGCTCACGTCCGTATTCAACATCACATGAGAATATCTAGCTAGCTCACGGTCTAAAATTTAATTCTATAGACCAATTTAAGCTAATGCACAAACTTCACATATGTTTATCTATGTAGTGTTTTGGTAATACCGTAATAATCTTTCACCCATAAATTAAAGACGATCAAAGATGTCTCTACGCTTGTGATATAATTGGATTGTGGCTATATAATTTGTTATTTTCTATAGTATTTGTGATTGTATTAATATTTCAGATGGAATTTTACACACTAAAGAAATAACCTATAGAAGATGCCCTCGCATTTGCGAGGGCCTCCATGCTAGTTCCTCTAACAACACTAGGGGCACGCCCTCCAATCTTGAGGTAATGCTCAAGGACTTCATCAGCAAGCAAACTGCTTTTAATAAGTCTGTTGAAGAAAAGTTGGATAAAATTGATATTCTTGCTTCTAGAGTTGATAGGCTTGCTCATGATGTTGAACTTCTGAAACTAAAAGTGTTGCCTAATGATGTGAAAGAAATCACTACTTTGAATGCCATCCAAGTTAGAATTGATGAAAATGTTAGGATGTTAGCAAAATTACATGCCAGGTGGGAAAGAGAAGACGAGATGGCTAGAAAGATAAAGGTATGTACTATTACCACCTCTAATGATGTTGTTTCAAATGCTAGCAATCCTCTTACTTTGATTGGTGTAGAGAAAACTCCTACTCCTTGTGCGAAAAAAGCCCAAAACTGCAAAAACTTTTTCTACAAAAAGTGCTGAAATTTTTCGGAGTATGGAAGATGATAGCTCTATTTCTTTTAATGATTTTGATGTTGATGGCTGCAATATATCTGAAGTTATTTTGTTCTTACAAAAGCTTGCTTTGAGTCCTAATGCTAGTTCTATGAATGTTGCTTTTACAAAGCATATTACAAATGCTCTCATGCAAATTAGGGAGGAAAAGTTGAAACAAGAGGCTTCTATTCCCAAGAAGTTAGAAGATGGTAGCCCATCATTGATATGAATGTTAATGTTTTTGACTGCCGTGCTTTACGTGATCTAGGTGCTAGTATTTCTATTACGCCTAGAAAGATTTATGATATGCTTGATTTACCACCGCTTGAAAAGTGTTATTTTGATGTTCCTCCAGCTGATGTTGCTAAGAAGAAACCTTTGGGAAGGATTAATGATGTTCTTATTATGGTTAACAATAACCTTGTTCCCGTTGATTTCCTTGTTATGGATGTTGAATGCAATGCTTCATGTCCTATTATTTTGGGAAGACCTTTTCTTCGAACTGTAGGTGCCATCATTGATATGAAGGAAGGCACCATTAAATATGAATTTCCACTCAAGAAAGGTATGGAACACTTCCCTAGAAAGAGGAAGAAATTAATTTTTGACTCTATTCTTAGAGCAAATTATGAACTTGATGCTTCATCGTTTGATATTACTTGATTTCCACTTTCTGCGCCTAGCTCAAAGGCGTTAAAGAAAAGCACTCTTGGGAGATAACCCAATGTTTTCTTTTCAGTACTTTTTCTTTTATTTGAGTCTTGAAAGTTATTAATACTATAATGACCTCTCCTTATCATTTTTATTTCGTTGTTGTGCCAAGAAGAACCTCTAATTTGAGGGAGGTAAGATTTGGGGAAGTTGCTGGCCTGAAATAGATTTTGGTGCTGCACCGTAAAAATTTGTGAAAATTCTCAGAATATCTTTTTCATCTGCGATTTCCTGTGCATATGCCCCAGGTTATATCCAAACTTTCATTAGTTTTGCACTTTTCGATTTGAGCAACAGAAGGTCCTCGAAAAAATCGACCTTCATCAGCTGTTCTGTTTTGACAGATTTCTGCCACTATTTGTGTTTGCCTCTCGATCGCTTTTTTATAGTTATTTTGATCATGGAACTTTTGAGGAAGTTGCTACAGTAGTATATGCTTTATATGTGGTGTATTTTAGTCTGAAACTAAACCAAAAAAGGTTGATTTACTATTATGCTTATGCTAACGTTGCTAATAGAATTGTGTGAAGTTTTGTATGAAGGAAGTTTTCAAGTGTAGGGAATGGAGAGTGATGAGATGAGATGAAGCATGGACAAAATCTCAAGCTTGGGGATGCCTATGTCACCCCAAGAAATATCCAAGAGGTACAAGCGTCAAAGCTTGGGGATGCCCCCGAGGCACCCCTTCTTCATCGGAAAAAATCAGGTCACCTTTCAACACACTATACTTTTATTGCTTCATATTCTATGCGTTTTTCTTGGAGAGTCTTTACTTTTGCTTTCAGTTTTCTTTTCTTTTATTTGCTGCAATAAATGGTTGGACCCCAACAAATTTCTTTTGGAGAATACGCACTCCGTTTTTCATTTGCCAAGAATACTCTATTTTTCACTCTTATCGTTCAACGAGTGTTCTCTTTTTCTAGAACTGCGTTTAGCTTTCATTTTTCGCCTTGATTTTTATTCAGATCTTGTTATATATTTGCATCAAGGTGTATTTAGACCTCTGGTCTATGTTGGTTTTCATCAAAAGAGTTGTTTCAAAAAGGTTTGAATGGTGTTGGAAAAGAGAAAAAAGTTTCATGCAAAAAGTGGTACAAAAAGGAGCTTGTTTAGACTGCGGCTTAGACTTTTGCATGCCATGCTTGATGTCGTTTTGATTGTATGATTACCGTATTTTGTTGTAACATGACTTGTCTCAAATGTCTGAGATTGCTTAATGTGCCTTTGAAAAAAATCATGCGTTGTTTTTGTTATATGGAAGCATTTTTGTGGTTTTCTCCATGATGCTTTATTTGGGTTGACTTGGCGCATGCTTACAACATGTTTGACTCTTACAAAGTCGCCATATAGCCTCTATGATCATTTGATTTTTGACTTGTGATGCCACTTTATGCTTCAGTTTATGATGTTTTGTCGCTACGCATGATTATGGCCGTTATTGCTCTCTTAGTTGGTTGCTCCCAGTCTTTTGCTAGCCTTCGTTTTGTACTGAGTATGAGCTCTACTCGTGCATCCAACTCCCAAAAACCAAGTTTGCCAATGTGTCCACTATAAATTCCTATGCATGATATTTGCAAGTCATTCCAAGTAAATTTTCATGTGCTACCTTTCAAAAAAAAAAACTTCAAAATACTTCTCGTTTTGTGACACTGTTTTCAGCTCATGGGGACGTAGTGGTCGGATTTGCTATCTTCCATATTGTTTTATTCCAAAAAGAAAAAAAGGAAAAAAGAAAAAAGGCACTCCTCCATGGTATGTGAAAGTTGGTGGGCACCCGATGGAATCGGTTAGCCATGGTTTGTGAAAGGAAAAGGTGGGGAGGAGTGCCAAGCTTTATAAAAGAGCACCAAAGTGCCAATCTCTCTCTCAAAAATTTGCTTTGTATGGAAGATAGTAAGAACCCCATTGTCAGTCGTTGACAAAGACAACCACCTCTCAAAACCAATTTTTATCTCTCTGTTTTATAAATAAAAGCTCTAGCATATGTTTAATCACTGCTTCCCTCTGCGAAGGGCCTTTCTTTTACTTTTATGTTGAGTCTCCACCTTCTACCTTTATGCACCGTCTAAGAGAGCATAGTTGCCATTCTGAGTTTAATGTGCATAGTCCCAAAGTTTATCATTGATTGATTCATGATTATGGTTTTGCTTGTTCTTAAATTATTTGTATCTAGTCGCCCATTTAAACTTGAAGGTGTCCTATGCATTTATGTTTTGCTATTCCATGAAGGACAAGCTGAAAACCACTTTGCTATGTTTTTCCCTATGATTTGAACACACGTGTGACTTTCAATGTTTCATTACTCATGATCTTTCGTTTGTGTTACTTTTCATGTTATAACATGGTTGCTAAGTTTTATTGTCAAGATTATGTCTCTTATGGCCATGTTTTAAGTTCTTTGATCCCAGCACTCAATGCTTTACTTCGTTGATCAAGATTGTGATGGTGCATGTCACCTCAAAAATTATTCTTTTGTTATCACTTACCTACTTGAGGACGAGCAGGAGTTAAGCTTGGGGATGCTTGATACGTCTCAAACGTATCTATAATTTTTATGCTCCATACTTGTTTATACACCATTTGCTTTGTGTTTTGTTACACTTCGTGGCATTTTTATGCATTTTCTGGAATTAACCTACTAACGAGACGCCATAGTGCATGTTCCCTGTTTTCTGCTGTTTTTGTGTTTCAGAAAAGCTACACAGGAAATATTCTCGGAATTGGATGAAACAAAAGCCAAACCTGCTATTTTTCCCGAAGTGTCGCGAAGTCCGAAGATGAGACGGTGGGGGGCCAGAGCCTGGCCACACCCTAGGGCGGTGCGACCTAGGCCTGGCTCGCGCCATCTAGGGGTGAGACCACCTGGTCCACCTCCTGACGCCGCCCTTCCGCCTATATATTCCTCTCGACGGGAAAAACCTAAACGACGGATCACTTTTCCTCGAAACATACTGCAAGCCGCCGCCGTCGTCGATGCGAGATCGGGAGGATCCAGGAGCTCTTCCCGGCACCCTGCCGGAGAGGGGAATCCCTGCCGGAGGCCTTCTCCACCACCATGGTTGCCTCCGGAGTGATGTGTGAGTAGTCTACCTTGGACTACGGGTCCATAGCAGTAGCTAGATTGTCGTATTCTCCACCATGTGCTTCATGTTTAGATCTTGTGAGCTGCCTATCATGATCAAGATCATCTTTGTGTAATTCTACATGTTGTGTTTGTTGGGATCCGATGAGTATTGGTACTATGTTAAGTTGATGTGCTGAATATTATCTTTATGTTATCTCTATATTGTTTATGATCTTGCATGCTCTCCATTGCTAGTAGATATCTTGGCCGAGTAGATGCTAGTGACTCCAAGAGGGAGTATTTATGCTCGATAGTTGGGTTCATGCCTCTAGTAATCTGGGGGAGTGACAGAAACCTCTAAGGTTATAGATGTGATGTTGCCACTAGGGGGAAAACAACATTCTTGTGTCCAAGGATATTTGCATTGTTTACATTACGCACTTTGCTTAAGGCGATAATTTGTTGCTTGCAACTTAATACCCGATGGTTGCTCGGACGACATCCGGAGGGTGGATTATTAGTCATAGATGCAGTTGGATTACGGTCTATGTATTTTTCGTAATGCCCAGAGTGAATCTCATAGTGATCCTCATGACATATGTACGTTATCTTTACTCTATCAATAGCCCAACTGTAATTTGTTTACCCAGTGACAAGGGTATAGATAATAGAGCCCGTTAGTTAGCTACCCCTAAGGCCCGTTAAGCTAGGCCCAATTGTAATACTAGTCGAAATACGGGTTCATGTCGTATTTCGATATTGTAATCTGTGTCAGATCCCTCCCGATCCCTCAGACCTGGCCACCTATATATAGGGGCTAGGAGGGGACGGTAAGGGACAGATCGAAAGCAAGCCAGGTTTACACCCACGTTTACTTTAGATATACACCTTGTTTGACTGATTTCACCTTCGAGTTCATCCGACGCCCTATCTCCCCGATCCTAAGTCCTTCATCTAGGACATTTGTCGAGTTAACCCTCGTCAATTGGCGCCGACCGTGGGGACTCTGGGCGTTGGAGTCATGAATTCGACGGCTTTTTCGCTTTTAGCCAACAGCAGTCCAGAAGTCGACGAAAATAGAAAGATGTAGTTGACAATCGGAAGTCTGAGCTTCTATGTTGGACCTTCGGGTTCAACTTGTCTTTCGGATCCAGCGAAATCGGGTCCGTCGACAAGTAAAACCGAAATAATTGCCAAGTCTGGATCATCTGTGGGCTCTTCTAGCGAGGCAAACTCGCCAGTCAGCCCAGCAGCAACAGAAAATCTGCAGGAGAAACTAGAGGAACCCGACAAAATCGGGCGAAAGCTCATCACTAAAGCAGCAATGGACAAGCCACGCGACAAGTCAAGGGACTTCGCCAGCAGAAGTAGCGGCGTCTCCACAAGTGTACACCAGTTATGCGTCATCATCACTGAAGCAGCAGAAGAAGAAAACAATCAAGTAGGCAACGAGGAGGTCGACATGCAAGTCGACAAATTAAGGAGCAATGGCAAGAAAGAGAAGGCTAAAGTCCATGTTTCCGCCAGAGAATGGAGAATGATCATGTCAGCTATCAACCACGGGACTGATGTACCCGCAGATTCAAGAAGAGAAGTTCTAATGGGATATCAATATGCGCTACACCAACGCAGAAAGAAGTTAAGGCGGGAAAGAGACATGATTATGAGAAGCCAAGATTACAACAGCACATCAAGTGGAGGATATTGGGATGAATATAGCGATTCATCAGAGTCCAGCATGGAGAGGCACAGAGACCCGAAGCACAGTAGAAGGACAACAACACGGGCAGTGGAAGAAAGCTACACGAAAAGCCCAAGTGCGAACCCACCAGAGGAGGAAGAAGAATTTGTGCAAGAAACACTAGAAGCAGCATTGGTGGCAGCACAGGCATACCTACTAACTACGCAACCAAAGCCTGGAGACCCGCGGGAACACATGCATCGGGCCGCAATACGAAGCCTCGGGTTGGTAGAAGACAAGCTAAGGGGAAATCTTCCAGAGAAAAAGTCGACTCACCGCAGGGAAAGGCAAAAAGAAGAGGTCAAGCGTAAATCTTCGCGGAACAAAACTAGCGAGTCTTCAGAAGACGAGAAATGCCAAAAGAGGAAGGAGGATGCAAGGAACATAATAGCACAAGCAAGGGTAAACAACTCACGTTATGCGTGGAGGGAAGAAAACTACAAAGACAACGAAAAAGAGATGGGCGCGTTATGCTTTACCCGCAGGATTCGCAAAACACGAGTACCCAAATGATTCAAGTTGCCACATGATCAAGAAAAATATGATGGGTCACAAGAACCAACTCTATGGTTGTCAGACTACCTATAAGCAGTACAAATACTTGGAGGAATAAGAGCAACGGCAATGCAAAGTCTGCAGTTACACCTCACCGGCGCAGCGCGGTCCTGGTTAAATACTTTACCCAATGACTCCATCGGAAGTTGGGGGGAACTAGAGAGTCAAGTCGCAAGAAATTTCTGCTCAACATACAAATGACTAGCATCATTGGAAGAAGTCAAGTCGTGCGTGCAGAGGAGAGACGAAACTCTGCGCTCTTATATACAACGCTGGAGTGTCATTAAAAATTCTGCAGAGGACGTCTTCGACGAAAGAGCAATAGATGCCTTTTCAGCCAGACTTCGTCGTTCAGACCTCGTTGAAGAGATAGGGAGAATAAAGCCAAGAACAGTTTTAGAACTAATGGAAGTAGCCAACAGATTCGCCGATGGAGAAGATGCGTATAACAACAAAAGGGGACGTTCACCGGAAGTCGATAAAACAAGCAAGCAAAAGCAAAGATACCGCAACGGCGACAGCCACAGAAGGCAAAACCAGATAGCCGCGGGATACGACGGAAGGAACGAGGAAGGCTACGAAGGCAAAGAGTTTCAAGTAAGAGATAACAGGGGAAAGGAGAAACTAAGATACTCGGGTCCCTCGGCAGAAGAAATGTTATATGGTCCTTGTCGCATCCATTATGCGTACCTAGAAGGGAAAAGAGTTTCCAACCACCAGATGAAAGATTGCAGAACCTTCCTAAGGTTGCAAAATGCCATGGATTCAAGCCAAGGAACACGGCAGGGAGGAAAAAGTGTGAGTCAAGGATATCAAATGCAGCGACTCGCAAAACAGCTGGAGTCAAAGGTATATATATCAGCAATGATTCAACCAGTTCCAAAGTCAAAGAAAGAAAGGAAGAGCATATCTAGACAGGTCAACTTGGCAATATCATCACCACCAGCTACTACAGAGTACTTGCAGTGGTCCGATCAACCAGTTAGATTTAGCAGAGCGGACCACCCGAGGAAAGTTCCCAGGCCAGGGCACGCTCCAATGGTACTAAAGGCGCAAATAGGGGGATACGACATCGGGAGAGTATTCATGGATGCAGGAAGCGGCATAAACTTAATATACGCAAGAACACTGAGGGCAATGTGCATCTCATTGGATAGTCTAAAGCCAACAGATTGTTCTTTCCACGGGATAGTACCGGGAAGCGCAAATTACCCTCTCGGGAAAATAGAGCTCGACGTTTGCTTCGGCAATAGCAACAATTATCGCAAAGAGAAGCTGGAGTTCGAAGTCGTGGATTGGCCTTCACAATATCATGCAATCCTCGGGCGTCCAGCATTTGCAAAATTCATGGCAGTACCCCACTATGCGTATCTTACGCTAAAGATTCCAGGGCCCAGAGGAACCATCACAGGACAAGGCAGTTTCGAAGTATCTAACACTTGTGACAAGGAATTCAATAGGTTGGCGCAAACCTTCGGCATGACAGCAGAATACGCAAGGCCAAAAGGCGAAACCGATCACAACGTACTACCCGACGTCGGGCGATCCCTGCCAGATCAGGCTTTCGATGCAACTCAAGACTCGAAGAAAATCCAGGTCCACCCCATGGACCCAAACAAAACTACCTCTATAGCAGTCAACCTGGATCCCGCATAGGAAAGCGCGCTCGTCGAGTTCCTCTGTGAGCGCTGGGAAATCTTTGCCTGGTGTCCTTCAGACATGCCAGGGGTTCCCAGGGAACTCGTCGAGCACGCACTAAACGTCGATCCCAAAGTAAAGCCAGTCAAACAACCATTGAGAAGATTTGATGAATCCAAAAGGAAAGCAATAGCATCCAAACTACACAGGCTCGAAAACGCAGGGTTCATCCGAGAAATCAAAACATCGACTTGGGTATCTAATCCAGTTATAGTCCCCAAGAAAAACACAGATGTGCAAAGAGTGTGCATCAACTATACGTCTCTCAACAAGCACTGTCCAAAGGATCCCTTCCCTCTACCTCGCATTGATCAGATTATTGACTCAACAGCAGGGTGTGCGAGGCTTTCCTTCCTGGACGCATATTCTGGCTACAACCAGATCAAGTTGAAGAAATAAGATGAGGAAAAAAACAGCTTTCATAAGACCTTATGGCGTGTTCTGCTACCAAGTCATGCCTTTCGGCCTAAAAAACGCAGGATCAACCTACCAAAGGATGATGCAAAATTGCCTCAGAAGTCAAATAGGACGAAACATTCAAATCTACATCGACGACATGGTCATCACCACAAGAAAAGAGGAGTCACTAATCAGTGATTTGGCAGAAACCTTTGACAACTTAAACAGGTACAAGCTCAAGCTTAATCCGACAAAATGTTCTTTTGGGGTATCTGCAGGGCAACTCCTGGGATTCCTGGTATCCGCAAGAGGAATAGAGGCAAACCCAGAGAAGATCCAAGCGATATTAACGATGGGGAAGCCCACAAAGCTGCATGATGTACAGAAGCTCGCAGGACGCTGATACGTCTCCAACGTATCTATAATTTTTGATGCTCCATGCTTGTTTTTACACCATTTGCCTACTGTTTCGTTACACTTCGTGGCACTTTTATGCATTTTCCGGAACTAACCTATTAACAAGTCGCCACAGTGCCAGTTCCCTGTTTTCTGCTGTTTTTGTGTTTCAGAAGTGATACACAGGAAATATTCTCGGAATTGGACGAAACAAGTTCCTGAAGTCTTATTTTTCCCGGAAGCTTCCAGAGATCCGAAGAGGAGACGGAGAGGGGCCACGAGGTGGCCACACACCAGGGCGGCGCGGCCAGGCCCTGGGCCGCGCCCCCTATGTGTGACACCGCCTCGGTCCACATCTGACGATGCCCCTTCGCCTATAAAGACCCCCCGACGGAAAAAACCTAAGTACCCGATCAATTTTCCAGAACACATCGCGATCCACCGCCGCCGTCGACCCGAAGATCGGGAGGGTCCAGAAGCTCTTCCTGGCACCCTGCCGGAGAGGGGAATCGCCACCGGAGGTCTTCTTCATCGCCATGCTTGCCTCCGGAGCGATGAGTGAGTAGTCTACCTTGAACTATGGGTCCATAGCAGTAGCTAGATGGTTGTCTTCTCCACCATGTGCTTCATGTTTAGATCTCATGAGCTGCCCTACATGATTGAGATCACCGTTATGTAATTCTACATGTTTGGTTTGTTGGGATCCGATGAATATTGATGTTATGATTGAGTTGCCATACTGAAATATATCTTATGTTATCTCTATGTTGTTTATGATCTTGCATGCTCTCCGTTGTTAGTAGCTATCTTGGCCAAGTAGTTGCTAGTGACTCCAAGAGGGGGTATTTATACTCGATAGTGGGTTCATGCCTCTATTTAATCTGGGGGAGTGACAGAAACCTCTAAGGTTGTAGATGTGCTGTTGCTACTAGGGAGAAAACAACATTCATATGCTCAAGGGCATATGCTTTGTTTACATTACACACTTTGCTTAATGCAATTATCTGTTGTTCGCAACTTAATACTTGTGGAGTTCTCGGATTGATTCGCCACAAGTGGATTATTAGTCATAGATGCAGTTGGATGGCGGTCTATGTATTTTGTTGTAATGCCCAGAGTAAATCTCATAGTGATCTTCTTGACATATCACGTTATCTTTATTCTATCAATTGCCCAACTGTAATTTGTTTACCCAACATGTGTTATTTATCTTATGGAGAGACACCACTAGTGAACTGTAGACCCCGGTCCTATTTCCATCATATTGCTATCACCTGTTTACTTTACTCGCACTGTTTATTTTACTCGCATACTTCTACTGTTTTCCACTCGATATGCTCATACCCTTTGTTTCAAGTAAACCGGTGAGATTGACAACCTCATCGCAAGTTGGGAACAAAGTATTTGGTTGTGTTGTGTGTAGGTTCCGCGTTGCTACTGGCCAAAGATGAGTCAGCAAGTGTCATAAACGGCGCCCTTGTTGGAGTGTTACTAAGCCAGTCCGCATCACCTTCAGTCGTATTGTCTGCTTTTCTCCTGATCGACATAACCTTGGTTTCTTAACTGAGGGAAACTTGCTGCTATATTCTTCACACCTTCCTCTTGGGGTTCCCAACGGGCTGGTCATTCAACTAGCCATCAAGCAATTTTCTGGCGCCTTTGCCGAGGAAGAGTGGAAGACCTCTGCGAGGGGAGTTTTTCGCACGCACATCCTTTACTTTGTTATTGTTTTGCTTTACTTTATTTTACTTGCATCGTTTTATATCAGAAACCCAAAAAAATTAGAATCCTTGGTAGTTGTTTTTACTTGCTTACTTTAGTTTTGCTGAAATGGCTACTCCTGAAAACACCAAGTTGTGTGACTTTACTAGCACGAACAATAGTGATTTTATCTGCACTCCTATTGCACCACCTGCTCCTGCTGCAAACTTTTATGAGATTAAGCCTGCTTTATTGAACCTTGTTATGAAAGAACAATTTTCTGGTGCTAGTACTGAAGATGCTGCAGCTCATCTCAACAATTTTGTTGAGCTATGTGAGATGCAGAAATATAAGGATGTAGAAAGTGATATTATTAAGCTCAAGTTGTTTCCTTTTTCTTTGAGAGGAAAAGCTAAGGATTGGTTGCTGTCTTTGACTAAGAATAGTATTGATTCATGGGCTAAGTGTAAGGATGCTTTTATTGGTAGATACTATCCTCATGCTAAAATTATATCCTTGCGTAGCAATATTATGAAGTTTAGTCAGTTTGATAATGAACATGTTGCTTAAGCTTAGGAAAGAATGAAATCTATGATAAAGAATTACCCCACTCATGGACTGACTACTTGGATGATTGTCCAAACTTTTTATGCAGGACTGAATTTTTCTTCGAGGAACCTACTTGATTCAGCTGCTGGAGGCACTTTTATGTCCCTTACCTTGGGCGCCGCAACAAAGCTACTTGACAACAAGATGGTAAATTATTCCGAATGGCACACCGAGAGAGCTCCACAAGGTAAGAAGGTAAATTCTGTTGAGGAAACCTCTTCCTTGAGTGATAAGATTGATACCATTATGGCTATGCTTGCTAATGATAGGACTCATGTTGATCCTAATAATGTTCCTTTGGCTTCTTTGGTTGCTCAAGAAGAGCATGTTGATGTGAACTTCATTAGAAACAATAATTTTAACAACAATGCTTATAGGAACAATTTTGCTAGTAACAATTATAGGTCGTATCCTTCTACCAATGGTAATGGTTATGGCAATTCTTATGGTAATTCCTACAACAACACTAGGGTCGCGCCCTCCAAGGTTGAGGTAATGCTCAAGGACTTCATCGGTAAGCAAACTGCTTTTAACAAGTCTATTGAGGAAAAGTTAGGCAAAATTGATATTCTTGCTTCTAAAATTGATAGCCTTGCTCATGATGTTGAACTTCTGAAATTAAAAGTGTTGCCTAATGATGTGAAGAGAACAATGTTTTTGCTACTGCTAATGCTATTCAAGTTGGAATTGATGAAAATATTAGATTGTTAGCGGAATTGCATGCCAGGTGGGAAAGAGAAGATGAGATGGCTAGAGAGATGAAGGTATGTACCATTACTACCTCTAATGATGTTGTTCCTAATGCTAGCAATCCTCTTACTTTGATTGGTGTAGAGAAAACTCCCACTCCTTGTGTTAAAAAGCCTAAAACTGCCAAAACTTTTTCTCAAAAGAGTGCTGAAATTTTTCGGAGTGTAGGAGATGATAGCTCTACTTCTTTTAATGATTTTGATGTTGATGGCTGCAATATATCTGAAGTTATTTTGTTCTTGCAAAATCTTGCTTTGACTCCCAATGCTAGTTCTTTAAATATTGCTTTTACTAAGCATATTACCAATGCTCTCATAAAAATTAGGGATGAAAAGTTGCAGCAAAAAGCTTCTGTTCCCAAGAAGTTAGAAGATGGTTGGGAACCCATCATTGATATGCATGTTAATGGTTTTGATTTCCATGCTTTATGTGATCTAGGTGCTAGTATTTCTATCATGCCTAGAAAGATTTATGACATGCTTGATTTACCACCGCTTGAAAAATGTTATTATGATGTTCCTATTGCTGATGTTGCTAAGAAGAAACCTTTGGGAAGGATTAATGTTGTTCTTATTGTGGTTAACAATAACCTTGTTCCCGTTGATTTTCTTGTTATGGACGTTGAATGCCATGCTTCATGTCCTATTATTTTGGGAAGACCCTTTCTTCGAACTGTAGGTGCCATCATTCATATGAGAGAAGGCACCATCAAATATCAATTCCCACTCAAGAAAGGTATGGAACACTTCCCGAGGAAAAGAAATAAATTACTTTTTGACTCTATTCTTAGAGCAAATTATGAGCTTGATGCTTCATCACTTGACGTTACTTGATTCGCAATTTTCTGCGCCTAGCTCAAAGGCGTTAAAGAAAAGCACTCTTGGGAGATAACCCAATGTTTTATTTTCAGTACTTTTTATTTTATTTGAGTCCTGGAAGTCATTACTACTGTAATGACCGCTCCTTATCTTTTTTATTTTATTGTTGTGCCAAGAGAAGCCTCTAATTCGAGTGAGGTAAAGATTTGGGGATGTTGCTGTCCTGAAACTGTTTTCTGTGCCGCACCGTAAAAATTCGTATAAATTCTCTGTATATCTTTTGGACCTGTGATTTCTTGTGCATATGCCCCAGGTTATATCCAAACTTTCGTTAGTTTAACACTTTTTTATTTGAGCAACAGAAAACCCCTTAAAAATTCTACCTTTGTCAGCTGTTCTGTTTTGACAGATTTCTGCCAATATTTGTGTTTGCCGCTTTATCGCTTTCTTTTGAGTTCTTTTGATCACGGAACTTTTGGGGAAGTTGCTACAGTAGTATATGCTATATATGTGGTGGTTTTGGGTTGAAACCTGAAGCAAAAAGAGGTTGATTATATGTTATGCTTGCACTAATGTTGCTAATAGAATTGTGTTTAGTTTTGTATGAAGGAAGTTTTCAAGTGTAGGGATTGGAGAATGATGAGATGAGTTGAAGAATGGACAAAAGCTCAAGCTTGGGGATGCCCATGCATCACCCCAAGAAATATCCAAGAAGTACAAGCGTCAAAGCTTGGGGATGCCCCCGAGGCACCCCTTCTTCATCGGCAAAAATTAGGTCACCTTTCAAGACACTATATTTTTATTGCTTCATGCACTATGTGTTTTTCTTGGAGCGTCAGTTGTTTAAGTTTTCTTAGTTAGTTTAGTTTTGTTTGCTGCAATAAATGGTTGGACCCCAACAAATTTCTTTTGGAGGAGATGTACTCGTTTTCATTCGCCAAGAACGCTCTAGTTTTCACTCTTATCGTTCACCGAGTGTTCTTCTTTTTCTGCTACTGCTTTTGGTTTTCGTTTTCGCCTTCATATGTGTTCAGACCTTGTCATATCTTTTCATCAAGGTGTATTTTTGCCTCTGATCTTTATTGGTTTTCATCAAAGGAGGTGTCTTAAAAAATTTCAAATGGTGTTGGAAAAGAGAAAAAGCTTTATGCAAAATAGTGGTACAAGAAGGAGCTTATGTAGACTGTGGTTTAGGATTTTTCATGTCATGCTTGATGTCATTTTGATAGTATGCTTAGTGGTTTTGCTGTAGCATGACTTGTCTCAAATAACTGAGATTACTTAATGAGCCTTTGAAAAAATGATGCGTTGTTTTTATTGTATGGAAGCATTATTTTGGTTTTCTCCTTGATGCTTTATTTGGGTTGACTTGGCGCATGCTCACACATGTTAGACTCTTACAAAGTCGCCAATAGCCTCTATGATCATTTAGTTTTTGACTTTTGATGCCATCTTATGCTTCTTTTAATGTCGCTTTGTCGCTTTGCATGATTATGGCCATTATTGCTCTCTTAGTTGGTCGCTCCCAGTCTTTTGCTAGCCCTCGCCTTGTACTGAGTATGAGCTCTACTCGTGCATCCAACTCCTAAAAGCCAAAGTTTTCCAAAGTGTCCACCATACACACCTACTAGCAATTTGCTATTCCAAGTAAATTTGACTTGCTTTTATTTTCTCTTCAAATTAAACTCTTACCAGTGTTATGCGAAAATTGGTCAGTAAAGCTCTCACGAACCGGAAGGCACACTTTACTTTTTCCTGTTCTTAAAAATTTGACATTGTGGTCTTTTATGTTGAGTTGTTATGCTTGCAAGTTGTAAGTTGGATTCTAGCCCATCCATGCCGTCATGGGGCAAGCTTTCAACATTGCACTTCTTATTTGAGTTGATATCGTGATCTTTTGTTTATGGATGCCCGCGGTGTGAAATGAGTTGGGAATCTTGTGGGGATCATGGAGTTTGCATGTGTGTTAGGGAAACGCCTGGGCCGCCAATCTAAGCCATGCATAATTCATGGTGGAAATTTGCAGCATACCCATGGTGGACATTCGACGACGCATCTCACAATAAAAAGCTAAACAAATGGAAAATAAAAGAGATGTCGAGGTGTTCATTGTCTGCTTGTCCTGTCATTTTGATGTGGGCTTGTTCCATGACATCGGGCATGGAGGTACCCCATTGGTGGTTCTCGATGATACATATATACTTACAATGACAAGAGCCTTGCTTGGGACTCTAAGTAAAGTAGCATGAGGTTTGGGTACTCGTATTCACGGGACACGAGGTTTTCAACTTATGATTTGCCAAGCATATGCATTATAATTGTTCTCGCATTAACTTTAACCATTCAAGATGCTTATGATGGGGGCAATGAGAGCTCAAAGCCGGTAAGTGCCATAATTTTTGAAGGTCTATAAAACTTACAATCACTGCTTCCCTCCGCGAAGGGCCTTTCTTCTACTTTTATGTTGAGTCACCACCTTCTTTCTTTATGCACCATTAAGAGAGCAAAGTTGTCATTCTTAGTGTAATATGCATTGTCCCAAAGTTCATTGATTGATTCATATTGTTGGTTTCACTTGTTCTTAAATTATTTGTATCTAGTCGCCCTCTTAAACTTGAAGGTGTCCTATGCATTTATGTTTTGCTCTCCATGAAGGACAAGCTGAAAACCATTTGTATGTTTTTCCTTATGATTTGAACACACATTTGACTTTCATTGTTTCATTTTCATGATCTTTTGTTTGTGTTCATTTGCATGTTTACAACATGGTTGCTAAGTTCTTATTGTCAAGATTATATCTTCATGCCCATGTTTTAAGTTCTTTTGATCACAGCTCACAAATGCTTACATATATGATCAAGATTGTGTAGGTGCATGTCACCTCAAAAATTATTCTTTTGTTATGACTTACCTACTCGAGGACGAGCAGGAGTTAAGCTTGGGGATGCTTGATACGTCTCCAACGTATCTATAATTTTTGATGCTCCATGCTTGTTTTTACACCATTTGCGCCTACTGTTTCGTTACACTTCGTGGCACTTTTATGCATTTTCCGGAACTAACCTATTAACAAGTCGCCACAGTGCCAGTTCCCTGTTTTCTGCTGTTTTTGTGTTTCAGAAGTGATACACAGGAAATATTCTCGGAATTGGACGAAACAAGTTCCTGAAGTCTTATTTTTTCCGGAAGCTTTCGGAGATCCGAAGAGGAGACGAAGTGGGGCCACGAGGTGCCCACACACCAGGGCGGCGCGGCTAGGCCTTGGGCCGTGCCCCCTATGTGTGACACCGCCTCGGTCCACCTCTGACGATGCCCCTTCGCCTATAAAGACCCCCGACGGAAAAAACCTAAGTACCCGATCAATTTTCCAGAACACATCGCGATCCGCCGCCGCCATCGACCCGAAGATCGGGAGGGTCCAGAAGCTCTTCCCGGCACCCTGCCAGAGAGGGGAATCGCCACCGGAGGTCTTCTTCATCGCCATGCTTGCCTCCGGAGCGATGAGTGAGTAGTCTACCTTGGACTATGGGTCCATAGCAGTAGCTAGATGGTTGTCTTCTCCACCATGTGCTTCATGTTTAGATCTTATGAGCTGCCCTACTTTATTGAGATCACCGTTATGTAATTCTACATGTTTGGTTTGTTGGGATCCAATGAATATTGGTGTTATGATTGAGTTGCCATACTGAAATATATCTTATGTTATCTCTATGTTGTTTATGATCTTGCATGCTCTCCGTTGTTAGTAGCTATCTTGGCCAAGTAGTTGCTAGTGACTCCAAGAGGGGGTATTTATGCTCGATAGTGGGTTCATGCCTCTATTTAATCTGGGGGGAGTGACAGAAACCTCTAAGGTTGTAGATGTGCTGTTGCTACTAGGGAGAAAACAACATTCATATGCTCAAGGGCATATGCTTTGTTTACATTACACACTTTGCTTAATGCAATTATCTGTTGTTCGCAACTTAATACTTGTGGAGTTCTCGGATTGATTCGCCACAAGTGGATTATTAGTCATAGATGCAGTTGGATGGCGGTCTATGTATTTTGTTGTAATGCCCAGAGTAAATCTCATAGTGATCTTGACATATCACGTTATCTTTATTCTATCAATTGCCCAACTGTAATTTGTTTACCCAGCATGTGTTATTTATCTTATGGAGAGACACCACTAGTGAACTGTGGACCCCGGTCCTATTTCCATCATATTGCTATCACCTGTTTACTTTACTCGCACTGTTTATTTTACTCGCATACTTCTACTGTTTTCCACTCGATACGCTCATACCCTTTGTTTCAAGCAAACCGGTGAGATTGACAACCTCATCGCAAGTTGGGAACAAAGTATTTGGTTGTGTTGTGTGCAGGTTCCGCGTTGCTACTGGCCAAAGACGAGTCAGCAAGTGTCGTAAACGGCGCCCTTGTTGGAGTGTTACTAAGCCAGTCCGCATCACCTTCAGTCGTATTGTCTGCTTTTCTCCTGATCGACATAACCTTGGTTTCTTAACTGAGGGAAACTTGCTGCTATATTCTTCACACCTTCCTCTTGGGGTTCCCAACGGGCTGGTCATTCAACTAGCCATCAGATGCGTCGCGGCACTAAGTCGATTCATTGCAAGACTAGGAGAAAAACGCTCCCTTTCTATGCATTGATGAAAAAATCAGACGACAAATTTGAGTGGACAAAAGAAGCGGACACAGCCTTCGCACAACTGAAAAAGTGCTTTCCACACCACCGGTGTTGGTCGCACCAAAAGAAAAGGAGCCGTTACTACTATATATTGCATCAACACATCAAGTGGTGAGCACAGTGTTAGTAGTCGAAAGAAGTGAAGAAGGAAAAGCTCATGGAGTCCAACGACCAGTATATTTTGTCAGCGAGATACTATCTCCAACAAAGCAAAGGTACCCGCACTATCAGAAACTTGCATATAGCGTATTCACAACAGCATGAAAACTACGACAATATTTTGCGATGCACCCAATCATAGTGGTCAACGAAGCACCACTATCCAATATATTGAACAACCCTTCAGCAACAGGACGTGTCTCTTTATGGGGAATTGAGCTATCACCCCTAGACATCACGTATGAAAAGCAAAAGGCGATCAAGTCCCAAGTTTTACCAGATTTCATAGTAGAGTGGCTGGAGTTGCAAAATACAGGGCCACCAGATTTATCGAGTGTGTGGACAATGTACTTCGACGGGTCAAAAAGAATCCAAGGTGTAGGAGCAGGGGTAGTCCTGATATCACCACAAGGCGACAAGTTGAAATATGTGCTGAGAATGAGCTTTCCTCAAGCTTCTAATAATGAAGCCGAATACGAGGCGCTGCTCCATGGGATGAAAATGGTCAAAGCATGTGGAGCAACTCGACTGAAAATATTTGGAGATTCGAATCTCGTCGTCCAACAAGTGATGAACAAGTGCGACGCCATCAGCGACAATATGATAGCATACAGAAACTTATATTATTATCTTGAAGGTACATTTGACGGATGCGAAGTTTTGCATGTCAGTAGAGCCAGCAACGAGGAAGCCGACAATTTAGCAAATATCGGGTCCCAGTGCTTACCCGTACCACAAGGAGTCTTTTGGGAAGAAATCATAGAGAGATCAATAAAGAACAACAAAGTCTCGACTACAGGAGAACAAGTCCAGCACCAAGCCGTAGGCTCGGGGGCTGATAACAGTGGGACAGCCGAACCCGCAGAAGTCATGATGATAGAGGAAACTTGGATGCAACCATACTTGGCGTACGTGGTAAACAAAACACTACCCGAAGATACAGTACAAGCGAAAAGGATAATACGACGATCCAAGGCTTTCGTCGTGTTGCAAGGAAAATTATACAAGAAAAATATAACAGGCGTTTTGCAATGGTAGGTTACTCCTCAAGAAGGACAAGAAATCTTAAAGGACATCCACGCAGGGGTATGTGGGCATCACGCTAGCAGCAGAGCCATTGCAGCCAAAGCCTTTCGTGCAGGTTTCTACTGGCTCACAGCCATTGAAGACGCGAAAGATATAGTGAGGAAGTGTGAAGCCTATCAATGTTTCGCATCTCGACCACACGCACCAGCAGCGAAGTTGTAACCAATATCATTATCTTGGCCCTTCGCACAATGGGGTCTTGACATGGTGGGAAAACTGCACAAATCTTGGCTAGGAGGGCATGTTTATATGCTGGTAGCAGTCGACAAATTCACCAAGTGGGTAGAGGCAGCCCCTGTGACAACCCAAGATTCTACAGCGGCAATCAACTTCATCAAGTCAATAGTTTTTCGCTTTGGAGTACCACACAGTATCATCACAGACAATGGAATAAACTTCACATCGAAGGAGTTCAAGAATTGCTGTGAAAATCTGGGAATCAAATTGAAATTTGCATATGTGGCACATCCAAAGACAAATGGGCAAGTTGAGAAAGCCAATGGCTTGATATGCAATGGGATAAAGAAAAGGCTGTTAGCACCCCTCGAAAAAGCTAAGCACGCTTGGGTAGATGAGCTACCCTCCGTACTCTGGAGTCTTCGAACTACACCTAACGCAGCTACTCAAGAGACGCCTTTCTTCCTGGTCCATGGCGCAGAAGCCGTCCTTCCAGTCGAGATCACCCATGAAGCTCCAAGAATCGCAGCATATGACGAGACAACTTCCAGAGAAGCACTTCAGAATGATGTCAATGCACTCGACGAAGCAAGAGACGTAGCACTAGCCAAAGCTACCCAATATCAGCAAAATCTACGAAACTACCACAGTAGTCAAGTTCGTCCACGATCTTTCGTGGTGGGAGATCTAGTTCTACGACTCAAGCAAGATGGCCATGGAAAACTCGATTCCCCATGGGTGGGACCTTACATCGTGACAGAAGTCATACTAGGAGGAGCTTATCGATTACAAGACAAGAAAATGGGGAAAGACGAGAGTAACCGGCGGAATGCAGAGCAACTATGACGGTTCTACGCATAGGCGATATAAGGCGACAAAGAGTTTTTCGAGTTATGACCCTCCGAACCCAGAACACGAGGCCATAGGTCAGGTTCCTTGGGTCAAATCGACAATATGTGTAAATATTTTACTTTCCACTCGGGGGCTCAGACCCTCGAGTCATACGAAAAAATATTAACGAGTTATCGAGATTTTGCGATTATCTGATGCATACTACAAGGTTGATTGCAACCCGATATTCAGCAGTAACACAAATGGTTCAAAGGAACCCGATAATATATTACAGTGCATACCTCGGAACCATGATCCATTCCCATGGCCTATTACTAAAGTAAGGACAACACATAATCCAAATTTGACCACTTATTACAAATAGTATGAGGAAGAACCACTAGGGAAAGAGATTACATAAAGAGAAACTAGTGAAAATGCACTTCGGCTTCATAATCCTTCTGGCACTGGGTGCCGTCATAGATTCTCACATCGAACTTCGATGTGCCGATGTGGAAGTCAAAAGTCATAAAAAAGCCTTGATGGAGGTCGTGATCCTCCGCAAACTGTGACCAGCCGCCCTTGAAGTACTGCTCACTGGCACCATCATACCAGACTTCCACTTCATAGGGAGTACCTCCCCCAGAGTGTTCACGAAGAACCGCTTCCCGCAGTTCTCGCCCATCCATAAACTTGGTGAATTTGAGCGGTAAGTGCTAAATCTCACGGCACTGTGCGCCGGCGATGCAAAAGAAGGAATAGATTCTGGGCGGAGGAGGAGAAGCATTAGCAGAAGGAGCACTTGGACCTGGCACAGTAGATGGCACCTTGGCCTTATTTTTACTCCCGACCGGACGGCCGGGGCGTCGCTTCATCGGAGCGGACGATGACGCTACTGCAGCTGCGGCGGTAGCCCTGTTCTTACTACCGCGAGGGCGGCCGCGGCCCCGTTTCTCCACCGGGGTGCCGATGTTCAAGCGCGATCCACTTGCATCGGCCATGGAGACAAGCGCTGTGAACGAAAACCCTAGATGGGATGAGAAAGAAGAAGATGATGCAGCGGAGAAAGGCACTAATGAAGGAATTAGGGTTTTCTACCCTAGCCAAACCTGCTTTATTTATAAGCACGTACCAATGGGCCTCTGGAGAGGCAAGGCCCAAAATATACTTCTGGGTTTTTTAAGTGCAGATGGTACAGAAGAATCAACATATCAAGGAAAAAATACGTACAAAAAAAAGAGCAGGGGATAAGAAAATATCTATCAAGAAGCACAAGTTCATCTCGTCTTCAACTTGGGGGCTTGCGTCATAAGAAGGGAAGAATAACTGAAAGGGCGAATAATGTCAACAAATATCGAGAGAAGAAATATATGGAACAGGTCTATTTATTTTCTTGAGCCTATACCTGAAAAAATTCGGCTATAGCCTCGGGGGCTACTCCCATCGGGAGCGCTGTCGCGCACCCGATAGAAAGAAGTCGACAAAAAGGAAGGAGAGAAGTCGAAACTGGTGATAAAGAACAAGATGATGGACACGAGATTGGGACATAATCGGTTGTATTTCGTCAGCAAGGAACTTCGGCTACATTGCCGATAAAATGAACGTCGATTACTCCCATCGGGAGCTATTCATGAAAGTTAAAAAGGATAACTCGAAATTTTTTGCATATTGAATCAGTCAAACAAGGCTGCAAAATATGATTCTCGATTTGCATCATCGCGACAAAACTTGAATGCCGTGGTTGAAATATATCATGAAGGTAAGACCCCAGGATCCGTCCTGTGTGGCCCGGTAAACGCACATGGATGCGCTCTGCTGGAATGTATCCGTGTCCACGACGTGAAGAAAATCCTGGTGGACGCACTGGGTACCCTAAGAACCACTGGGATTCATTCTTTGTAAGACCTAAATGCGGCAAAAGAATGGGTTTGACCAGTTTCCCAAATTCAAGTCCAAGGGGATTGAATTTGAAGTAGGTGACAAGTATCTGCTCCGACAGTTAACTGGCCTCTTGATCCGTCAGAGTTGTCAGGCTTGTTCATCAAAACCCCTTGCAAGACATTATAATAAAAAGATAAGTCGAAAAGACCAAGTCGAAGGTTTGAAGATAATAGGAAGTCAAAGAGTTGATCAAGTCGAAGGTTTGAAGATAAGAAGAAGTCAAAGAGTTGATCAAGTCGAAGGTTTGAAGATCTGAGATTCAACCCGAATCTGCAATTCTAGTAGAATCTCGGGGGCTACTGACAAGGGTATAGATAATAGAGCCTGTTAGTTAGCTACCCCTAAGGCCCGTTAAGCTAGGCCCAATTGTAATACTAGTCAAAATACGGGTTCATGTCGTATTTCGATATTGTAATCTGTGTCGGATCCCTCCCGATCCCTGAGACCTGGCCACCTATATATAGGGGCCAGGAGGGGACGGTAAGGGACAGATTGAAAGCAAGCCAGGTTTACACCCATGTTTACTTTTGATATACACCTTGTTTGACTAATTTCACCTTCGAGTTTATCCGACACCCTATCTCCCCGATCCTAAGTCCTTCATCTAGGACATTTGTCGAGTTAACCCTCGTCACCCAGCATGTGTTATTTATCTTATGGAGAGACACCACTAGTGAACTGTGGACCCTCGTCCAATTCCTTTATATTGCTATGACCGTTTACTTTTACTTGCTTATTTACATTCTCGCATACTATTACCTTTTACCACTCGATACGCTTAATCCTTTGTTTACAGCAAACCGGTGAGATTGACAACCTCATCGTAAGTTGGGGCAAAGTACTTGGTTGTGTTGTGTGCAGGTTCCACGTTGCTGCTAGGTGAAGAAGCTCCTACGTCAACTACGCACCAGCATTTTCTGGCGCCATTGTCCGGAGTGTCACGAAGCTAGCAAGCATCACCTTCTGAAGTTTGGCTTTCTCCTACTGGTTCGATAAACCTTGGTTTCACAACTGAGGGAAATTTGCTGCTGTGCTCCTCATACCTTCCTCTTGGGGTTCCCAACTGGGTGCCTAAAACGCACTATCAGCAATCGACACTCTTTTCCGATCTACCATACAGATACATGATTAATGATAAATAACCATTAGCGATGGACAACAACAAGCAAATGGTGCAAATATTAAAAGCGTCACAAAATCAATGCACACATCAGGTGAAAAATTACTATGTGTGATATTGCTGACGATTCCGATTTCGTTAGCGTGTGTGAAATATCTACTGACGGTTTTGGCCTGAAGTTTGTTTGCCTTCTAAGCACGTAGTAGCCTGTCTGGACCATCGGTGCACGCTTGTTTTTCTGGCCCGTCTGCAGTCTTTCAAAGCGCACATGACAAAGTTTTTCCGTTTGCGATGCGGGGCCTTAAAAGGCCCGATATGTACTAGTGGTTGTGTTTGTACATGTACATGTACATGTATTCTGCCAAGTATATATAAAGGAGGGAGCTGGAGGCATCGACCCCACAAAAACCCTAAACACTATTTTTGACTTGGTATCAAAGCCTAGGGCTCAAATGTGCATCGTCGCCGCGAGTCCTCCTCCATTGCCGCCCAGCCCCACGCCATCCCGAGTTCTCCTCCGCGCCATTACGAGATGTCTTCCTCCTTGGCACTCCAGATAATTGCACCCTCAGGCGTGATCGTTTTTGCCTCCACTGCCATCAGGCTCTCAACGTCCCTTTCGTCCGCCTCGATGCCCACAACTTCATGCTTTAGAAGCGGATTACTATCATCTCTCGCCGATGCCAGTCTCCATGGTCACCTCAATGTATGGCACCGAGGCGGCCCAGGATAAGAACATCAAGGAGGGCACCAGCGATGCCGTCGTGGACGTCCCCAATCCGGCGTACACCCGCTGGTGGATCATGGAATAGAGGGTCCTTAGTTTTCTTCTCGGCTCCATGGAAGCATTCATCGCGTGCCAGCTCATCAGCTGCACGTTTGCCGCTGCTATATAGGCCGACGTGAATAAGATGTACGGCACAGAGCTGCGTCAATGTTCATCATGTTCGCTGCCAACTCCAGTCCCTTCGCAAGGAGGGGATGTCTGCTGCCCAGTACATGCAGAAGATGAAGGACATCGGCGACATCATGGCAGCGGTTGGTTCTCCTCCAACGATGAGCTCGTCGCTACAACCCCAAGTTCTAGCCCCGCAACAACAACAATCAACACTCCGAGAACGTGGCTTCCACGAGCTACAACAATGACCCTCCAGTTCGGCACTTGGATTCCTGCGCTATGGATCACATGACGAGTGATCTTGTTTCTCCTCCGGGGCCCATCTTATTGACATCTTCTTCTCAAGATGGCTCTCGTGATAAAATATTAATGCCCGAGAAATGTCAGGTCAATTTGAGTTCGGGAAGGTTCCTAAAACATAAAAATACACAAAACAGGGTTTTCCTTTTCTGCAGAGTTATAACCAAAATAAGAGGGATCGATGGAAAATCCCCATAAATCATTGCAAATCATGATTATAACAACTAATAACATTATAATATTTAGGAATATGCATCAATAAATTACAAAGTTCATGCATGTATTTTGCGTGCATCATGGTGATATGAGCACTACTCCTGCTCTTGCGCCTTCGACTCTTTTTGATCCATCAAAGTATACGGTCCAAACACTCAACAGATCTGGAGGACTCGCATTTTGTAGTTCCAGCCACTCAGCCATGTCCTCCATTCCTCTCGCCGATACAAAGAATCTGAGGAGTTGCCCTGCGGAAACACCAAAGGAACACTTGGTTGGGTTGAGCTTCAGGTGATATTTGTAGAGGCCATCAAAGATTTCGCGCAAGTCATCAATTAGCATAGACTCGATCCTTGTGGTAATCACCACATCATCGATGTAGACTTGGATGTTGCATCTGATTTGTTGCCCGAGGTATTTCTGCATCATACACTAGTATGTAGCTGCGGAGTGTGATGGAGTGTGGTTAACGTGGGAGCAGACAGTCCTTGTGCGTGGTGGATAACCAGCCCGTTGGGAACCCCAAGAGGAAGGTATGATGAGTACAGCAACGAGTTTTCCCTCAGTTAAGATACCAAGGTTTTTCGATCAGGAGAGGAGAGACAATGACGACTGAAGGTGATGCGGAACCTGCACACACACAACCAAGTACTTTGTTCCCAACTTGCGATGAGGTTGTCAATCTCACCGGTTTGCTTGAAACAAAGGTTATGAGCGTATCGAGTGGAAAACAATATAGTATGCGAGTAAAGTAAACAGTGCGAGTAAAGTAAACAGGTGATAGCAATATGATGTAAATAGGACCGGGGTCCACAGTTCACTAGTGGTGTCTCTCCATAGATAAAATAACACATGCTGGGTAAACAAATTACAGTTGGGCAATTGATAGAATAAAGATAAACGTGATATGTCAAGAAGATCACTATGAGATTTACTCTGGGCATTACAACAAAATACATAGACCGCCATCCAACTGCATCTATGACTAATAATCCACTCCCGGGGATATCAATCTGAACACCCCAGTAGTATTAAGTTGCGAACAACAGATAATTGCATTAAGCAAAGTGTGTAATGTAAACAAAGCATATGCCCTTGAGCATATGAATGTTGTTTTTTCCCTAGTAGCAACAGCACATCTACCACCTTAGAGGTTTCTATCACTCCCCCAGGTGAAATAGAGGCATGAACCCACTATCGAGCATAAATACCCCCTCTTGGAGTCACTAGCAACTACTCGGCCAAGATAGCTACTAACAACGGAGAGCATGCAAGATCATAAACAACATAGAGATAACAAAAGATATAATTCAGTACAGCAACTTAATCATAAACACCAATATTCATCGGATCCCAACAAACAAAACATGTAGAATTACATAACGGTGATCTCAATCATGTAGGGCAGCTCATGAGATCTAAACATGAAGCACATGGTGGAGAAGACAACCATCTAGCTACTGCTATGGACCCATAGTCCAAGGTAGACTACTCACTCATCGCTCCGGAGGCAAGCATGGCGATGAAGAAGACCTCCGGTGGCGATTCCCCTCTCCGTCAGGGTGCTGGGAAGAGCTTCTGGACCCTCCCGATCTTCGGGTCGACGGCGGCGGCGGATCGCGATGTGTTCTGGAAATCTGATCGGGTACTTAGGTTTTTTCCGTCGGGGGGTCTTTATAGGCGAAGGGTCGATGTCAGAGGAGGGGCCAGGCTCCCTCACGCGGGCCCCGCGCGGCCAGGGCCCTGGCCGTGCCGCCCATGCGTGTGGGGCCCTGGTGGCTCCCCTCCTACTCCTCTTCGGATCTCTGGAAGCTTCCGGGTAAAATAAGACTTCAGGAACTTGTTTCGTCCAATTCCGAGAATATTTCCTGTGTATCACTTCTGAAACACAAAAACAGCAGAAAACAGGAAACTGGCACTGTGGCACTTGTTAATAGGTTAGTTTCGGAAAATGCATAAAAGTGCCACTAAGTGTAACGAAACAATAGGCAAATGGTGTAAAAACAAGCATGGAGCATCAAAAATTATAGATACGTTGGAGACGTATCAAGCATCCCCAAGCTTAACTCCTGCTCGTCCTCGAGTAGGTAAGTGATAACAAAAGAATAATTTTTGAGGTGACATGCACCTACACAATCTTGATCATATATGTAAGCATTTGTGAGCTGGGATCTTAAGAACTTAAAACATGGGCATGAAGATATAATCATGACAATAAGAACTTAGCAACCATGTTGTAAACATGAAAATGAACACAAACAAAAGATCATGACAATGAAACAATGAAAGTCAAACGTGTGTTCAAATCATAAGGAAAAACATACAAATGGTTTTCAGCTTGTCCTTCAAAGAGAGCAAAACATAAATGCATAGGACACCTTCAAGTTTAAGAGGGCGACTAGATACAAATAATTTAAGAACAAGTGAAACCAATCATCATGAATCAATCAATGAACTTTGGGACAATGCATATCACACTAAGAATGACAACTATGCTCTCTTAATGGTGCATAAAGAAAGAAGATGGTGACTCAACATAAAAGTAGAAGAAAGGCCCTTCGCAGAGGGAAGCAGTGATTGCAAGTTTTATAACCTTCAAAAATTATGGTACTTACCGGCTTTGAGCTCTCATTGCCCCCATCATAAGCATCTTGAATGGTTAAAGTTAATGCGAGAACAATTATGATGCATATGCTTGACAAATCATAAGTTGAAAACCTCGTGCCCCGTGAATACGAGTACCCAAACCTCATGCTACTTTACTTAGAGTCCCAAGCAAGGCTCTTGTCATTGTAAGTATATGCATATCATTGAGAACCGCCAATGGGGTACCTCCGTGCCCGATGACATGGAACAAGCCCACACCAAAATGACAGGACAAGCAGACAATGAACACCTCGACATCTCTTTTATTTGCCTTTTGTTTAGCTTTTTATTATGAGATGCGTCGTCGAATGTTCACCATGGGTATGCTGCAAATTTCCACCATGAATTATGCATGGCTTAGATTGGAGGCCCGGCGTTTCCCTAACACATATACAAACTCCATGATCCCTACAAGATTCCCAATTCATTTCACACCGCGGGCATCCATAAATAAAAGATCACGATATCAACTCAATTAAGAAGTGCAATGTTGAAAGCTTGCCCATGACAGCATTGATGGGCTAGAATCCAACTTACAACTTGCAAGCATAACAACTCAACATAAGAGACCACAATGTCAAATTTTTAAGAACAGGAAAAAGTAAAGTGTGCCTTCCGGTTCGTGAGAGCTTTACTGACCGAATTTCGCATAACACTGGTAAGAGTTTAATTTGAAGAGAAAATAAAAGCAAGTCAAATTTACTTGGAATAGCAAATTGCTAGTAGGTATGTATGGTGGACACTTTGGAAAACTTTGGCTTTTAGGAGTTGGATGCACGAGTAGAGCTCATACCCAGTACAAGGCGAGGGCTAGCAAAAGACTGGGAGCGACCAACTAAGAGAGCAATAATGGCCATAATCATGCAAAGCGACAAAGCGACATTAAAAGAAGCATAAGATGGCATCAAAAGTCAAAAACTAAATGATCATGAAGGCTATTGGCGACTTTGTAAGAGTCTAACATGTGTGAGCATGCGCCAAGTCAACCCAAATAAAGCATCAAGGAGAAAACCAAAATAATGCTTCCATACAATAAAAACAACGCATGATTTTTTCAAAGGCTCATTAAGCAATCTCAGTTATTTGAGACAAGTCATGCTACAGCAAAACCACTAAGCATACTATCAAAAAGACATCAAGCATGACATGAAAAAGCCTAAGCCGCAGTCTACACAAGCTCCTTCTTGTACCACTATTTTGCACAAAGCTTTTTCTCTTTTCCAACACCATTTGAAATTTTTATAAACACCTCTTTTGATGAAAACCAATAAAGATCAGAGAAAAAAATACACCTTGATGAAAATATATGACAAGGTCTGAACGCAAATCAAGGCGAAAACGAAAACCAAAAGCAGCAGCAGAGAAAGAAGAACACTCGATGAACGATAAGAATGAAAAACTGAGTGTTCTTAGCAAATGAAAACGAGTACAACTTCTCCAAAAGAAAATTTGCAACCATTTATTGCAGCAAACAAACAAACTAAACCAACTAAGAAAACTAAAACAACTGACGCTCCAAGAAAAACACATAGTGCATGAAGCAATAAAAATATAGTGTTTTGAAAGGTGACCTGATTTTTGCCGATGAAGAAGGGGTGCCTCGGGGGCATCCCCAAGCTTTGAAGCTTGTACTTCTTGGATATTTCTTGGGGTGATGCATGGGCATCCCCAAGCTTGAGCTTTTTTCCATTCTTCAACTCATCTCATCATTCTCCAATCCCTACACTTGAAAACTTCCTTCATACAAAACTAAACACAATTCTATTAGCAACATTAGTGCAAGCATAGCATATAATCAACCCTCTATTTGCTTCAGGTTTCAACTCAAAACCACCACATATATAGCAAATACTACTGTAGCAACCTCCCCAAAAAGTTCCGTGATCAGAAGAACTCAAAAGAAAGCGATAAAGTGGCAAACACAAATATTGGCAGAAATCTGTCAAAACTGAACAGCTGACAAAGGTCGAATTTTTGAGGGATTTTCTGTTGCTCAAATCAAAAAGTGTTCAACTAACAAAAGTTTGGATATAACCTGGGGCATATACACAAGAAATCGCAGGTCCAAAAGATAAACAGAGAATTTTCACGAATTTTTACGGTGCAGCACCGAAAACAGTTTCAGGACAGCAACATCCCCAAATCTTTACCTCACTCAAATTAGAGGCTTCTCTTGGCACAAAAACGAAATAAACAAGATAAGGAGCGGTCATTACAGTAGTAATGACTTCCAAGACTCAAATAAAAGAAAAAGTACTGAAAAGAAAACATTGGGTTATCTCCCAAGAGTGCTTTTCTTTAACGCCTTTGAGCTAGGCGCAGAAAATTGCGAATCAAGTAATATCAAGTGATGAAGCATCAAGCTCATAATTTGCTCTAAGAATAGAGTCAAAAAGTAATTTCTTTCTTTTCCTAGGGAAGTGTTCCATACCTTTCTTTAGTGGGAATTGATACTTGATAGTGCCTTCCCTCATATCAATGATAGCACCTACAGTTCGAAGAAAGGGTCTTCCCAAAATAATAGGACATGAAGCATGGCATTCAACGTCCATAACAAGAAAATCAACGGGAACAAGGTTATTGTTAACCACAATAAGAACATCATTAATCCTTCCCAAAGGTTTCTTCTTAGCAACATCAGCAATAGGAACATCAAAATAACATTTTTCAAGCGGTGGTAGATCAAGCATGTCATAAATCTTTCTAGGCATGATAGAAATACTAGCACCTAGATCACATAAAGCATGGCAATCATAACCATTAACATGCATATCAATGATGGGTTCCCAACCATCTTCTAACTTCTTGGGAACAGAGGCTTTTTGCTTCAACTTTTCATCCCTAATCTTTATGAGAGCATTGGTATATGCTTAGTAAAAGCAATATTTAAAGAACTAGCATTGGGAGTCAAAGCAAGCTTTTGTAAGAACAAAATAACTTCAGATATATTTCAGCCATCAACATCAAACTCATTAAAACAAGTAGAGCTATCATCTCCCACACTCCGAAAAATTTTAGCACTCTTTTGAGAAAAAGTTTTGGCAGTTTTAGGCTTTTTAACACAAGGAGTGGGAGTTTTCTCTACACCAATCAAAGTAAGAGGATTGCTACCAGTAGGAGCAACATCATTAGAGGTAGTAATAGTACATACCTTCATCTCTCTAGCCATCTCATCTTCTCTTTCCCACCTGGCATGCAATTCCGCTAACAATCTAATATTTTCATCAATTCCAACTTGAATAGCATTAGCGGTAGCAAAAACATTGTTCTCTTTCACATCATTAGGCAACACTTTTAATTTCAGAATTTCAACATCATGAGCAAGGTGCTCAACCTTAGAAGCAAGAATATCAATTTTGCCTAACTTTTCCTCAACAGACTTGTTAAAAGCAGTTTGCTTACCGATGAAGTCCTTGAGCATTACCTCAAGCTCGGAGGGCGTGGCCCTAGTATTGTTGTAGGAATTACCATAAGAGTTACCATAACCATTGCCATTGGTAGAAGGATACGGCCTATAATTGTTACTAGCAAAATTGTTCCTATAAGCATTGTTGTTAAAATTATTGTTTCTAATGAAATTCACATCAACATGCTCTTCTTGAGCAACCAGAGAGGCCAAAGGAACATTATTAGGATCAACATGAGTCCTATCATTAGCAAGCATAGCCATAATGGTATCAATCTTATCATTCAAGGAAGAGGTTTCCTCAACAGAATTTACCTTCCTACCTTGTGGAGCTCTCTCGGTGTGCCATTCGGAATAATTTACCATCATGTTGTCAAGTAGCTTTGATGCGGCGCCCAAGGTAAGGGACATAAAAGTGCCTCCAGCAGCTGAATCAAGTAGGTTCCTTGAAGAAAAATTCAGTCCTGCATAAAAAGTTTGGATAATCATCCAAGTAGTCAGTCCATGAGTGGGGCAATTCTTTATCACAGATTTCATTCTTTCCCAAGCTTGAGCAACATGTTCATTATCAAACTGAGTAAACTTCATAATATTGCTATGCAGAGATATAATCTTAGCAGGAGGATAGTATCTACCAATAAAAGCATCCTTACACTTAGCTCATGAATCAATACTATTGTTAGTCAAAGACAGCAACCAATCTTTAGCTTTTCCTCTCAAAGAAAAAGGAAACAACTTGAGCTTAATAATATCACTATCAACATCCTTGTATTTCTGCATCTCACATAGCTCAACAAAATTGTTGAGATGAGCTGCAGCATCTTCAGTACTAGCACCAGAAAATTGCTCTTTCATAACAACGTTCAATAAAGCAGGCTTAATCTCATAAAAGTTTGCAGCAGGAACAGGAGGCTTAATAGGAGTGCAGATAAAATCACTATTGTTTGTGCTAGTAAAGTCATACAACTTGGTGTTTTCAGAATTGGCCATTTCAGCAAAACGAAAGTAAACAAGTAAAAACAACTACCAAGGATTTTAATTTTTTTTGGGTTTTTCATAAAAAGCAATGCAAGTAAAATAAATAAAGTAAAGCAAAACAATAACAAAGTAAAGGATGTGTTTGCGAAAAACTCCCCTCGCAGAAGTCTTCTCTTCCTCCCCGGCAACGGCGCCAGAAAATAGGCTGCTGAGTGTGATGGAGTGTGGTTAACGTGGGAGCAGACAGTCCTTGTGCGTGGTGGATAACCAGCCCGTTGGGAACCCCAAGAGGAAGGTATGATGAGTACAGCAGCGAGTTTTCCCTCAGTTAAGATACCAAGGTTTTTCGATCAGGAGAGGAGAGACAATGACGACTGAAGGTGATGCGGAACCTGCACACACACAACCAAGTACTTTGTTCCCAACTTGCGATGAGGTTGTCAATCTCACCAGTTTGCTTGAAACAAAGGTTATGAGCGTATCGAGTGGAAAACAATATAGTATGCGAGTAAAGTAAACAGTGCGAGTAAAGTAAACAGGTGATAGCAATATGATGTAAATAGGACCGGGGTCCACAGTTCACTAGTGGTGTCTCTCCATAGATAAAATAACACATGCTGGGTAAACAAATTACAGTTGGGCAATTGATAGAATAAAGATAAACGTGATATGTCAAGAAGATCACTATGAGATTTACTCTGGGCATTACAACAAAATACATAGACCGCCATCCAACTGCATCTATGACTAATAATCCACTTCGTGGCGAATCAATCCGAGAACTCCACAGTAGTATTAAGTTGCGAACAACAGATAATTGCATTAAACAAAGTGTGTAATGTAAACAAAGCATATGCCCTTGAGCATATGAATGTTGTTTTCTCCCTAGTAGCAACAACACATCTACCACCTTAGAGGTTTCTGTCACTCCCCCAGGTGAAATAGAGGCATGAACCCACTATCGAGCATAAATACCCCCTCTTGGAGTCACTAGCAACTACTCGACCAAGATAGCTACTAACAATGGAGAGCATGCAAGATCATAAACAACATAGAGATAACAAAAGATATAATTCAGTACAGCAACTTAATCATAAACACCAATATTCATCGGATCCCAACAAACCAAACATGTAGAATTACATAACGGTGATCTCAATCATGTAGGGCAGCTCATGAGATCTAAACATGAAGCACATGGTGGAGAAGACAACCATCTAGCTACTGCTATGGACCCATAGTCCAAGGTAGACTACTCACTCATCGCTCCGGAGGCAAGCATGGCGATGAAGAAGACCTCCGGTGGCGATTCCCCTCTCCGGCAGGGTGCCGGGAAGAGCTTCTGAACCCTCCCGATCTTCGGGTCGACGGCGGCGGCGGATCGCGATGTGTTCTAGAAATCTGATCGGGTACTTAGGTTTTTTCCGTCGGGGGGTCTTTATAGGCGAAGGGTCGATGTCAGAGGAGGGGCCAGGCTCCCTCACGCGGGCCCTGCGCGGCCAGGGCCCTGGCCGCGCCGCCCATGCGTGTGGGGCCCTGGTGGCCCCCCTCCTACTCCTCTTCGGATCTCTGGAAGCTTCCGGGTAAAATAAGACTTCAGGAACTTGTTTTGTCCAATTCCGAGAATATTTCCTGTGTATCACTTCTGAAACACAAAAACAGCAGAAAACAGGAAACTGGCACTGTGGCACTTGTTAATAGGTTAGTTCCGGAAAATGCATAAAAGTGCCACTAAGTGTAACGAAACAATAGGCAAATGGTGTAAAAACAAGGATGGAGCATCAAAAATTATAGATACGTTGGAGACGTATCAGTAGCACCGGTGTTTTTCAGGCCGAAAGGCATGACCTGATAGCAGTAAACTCCATAGGGTGTGATGAAAGCTGTCTTTTCTTCATCTTCTTCCTTTAGTTTTATCTGGTTGTAACCAGAATAAGCATCCAAGAAGGAAAGCATTTCGCAACCTACCATGGAGTCGATGATTTGATCGATGCGCGAGAGTGGGAATGGATCCTTTGGACAATCTTTATTGAGCGCAGTGTAGTCGACACATACATGAAGTACGTCTGTATTCTTCTTGGGGACCAATATTGGATTGGAAACCCAAGGTGATTTCTTGATCTCTTTGATGAATCTAGCGTCCTCGAGATGATGGAGCTCTACTGCTATAGCTTTACGCTTTGGTTTGTCGAATCTTCGAAGAGGTTGTTAGACCGGTCTTGGTTTTGGGTCCATGTTTAGAGCGTGCTCGACGAGTTCCCTAGGAACCCCTGGGATGTCTGCTGGATACCAGGCAAAGATTTCCCAGCATTCACGGAGGAACTCGACGAGCACACTTTCCTATGCGGGAGTAAGATTGGATGCTATAGAGGTGGTTTTTGTCTGGTCAGTTGGATGAACCCGCACCTTTTTTGCATCTCGCGTAGCGTCGAAAGATTGATCTGGCAAGTATTGACCTAAATCTGGCAGTATATTGTGATCTGTGTCACCCTTGAGTCTTGCATATTCGGCTGTCATGCGAAAGGACTAGGCGATTTTCTTGAACTCCTTGTCGCAGGTGTCCAAAATTTCCCTTGACTGTGATGACTCCGTTTGGTCCTCGCAAGACATCCACGGACTATGTAGAGGTCAAACAAGTCATTTTACTTTGTTGGGAGGTTGATTTTTGTTTTGATACTTACTGATGTCTACGCACGCGTCTGTTCTTGTAGACAGTGTTGGGCCTCCAAGTGCAGAGGTTTGTAGAGCAGCAGCAAGTTTCCCTTAAGTGGATCACCCAAGGTTTATCGAACTCAGGGAGGAGGAGGTCAAAGCTATTCCTCTCAAGCAACCCTACAATTACGATACAGAAAGTCTCTTGTGTCCCCAACACAACCAATACACTTGTCAGATGTATAGGTGCACTAGTTCGGCGAAGAGATAGTGAAATACAAGTAGTAGTGATGATTATAAGTAGTAAATGTAATCTGAAATAAATATCGTTGCAAGCAAATATGTAACAAAACTGAAAGGAAATGATATGCAATGCTTGGAAACAAGGCCTAGGGATCATACTTTCACTAGTGGACACACTCCCAACAAATATAACATAATTGAACCAATAGATACTATCATCAATATGCAACTCAAAACAATTCTCCAATGGAAAATGAACACTAATCATGCATAGGGCTACGAAGCACTCCTCAAAGTCCGTATTTCCCCAAACTAGATTGTCCCACACTATCACCGTGAACGCACTAGATGGTTCCAACAAACACCAACAATTCATAGAGACATTAACCAAAAAGATACACATGATGCGCACACTAGTCATCTTCACACCATGATACAAGGTATCTCCGGCGATTACAAATATAAAGCACGGGAGTAGCATAATATCTGAATAATAACATCTACCAATTCAACTAGATACAAAGCTCACGATCATATAAAGATCACATCATGGGAGAGAGAGGTGAACCACATAGCTACCGGTAGAGCCCTCAGCCCCGGGGGAGAACTACTCCCTCCTCATCATAGGAGACAGCAAGGTTGGTGGAGATGGCGGTGAGGTCGATGGAGAAGGCGGATATGGTGATGGAGACCGATGGAGATGGCTCTGGGGGCACTTCCCTATCCCGGCAGGGTGCCAAAACAGAGACTTCTGTCCCCCGAAATTTGTCTTCGATGGCGGCGGCGCTGCGGAACTGTTCTGGAAAAAACGCCGATTCATTTAGGGTTTTCCGTCGGGAGGCTTTTTATAGGCGAAGGGGCGTCGTCAGGAGGCGACCAGGGTGGTCAAACAATGGGTGGGCGCGGCCAGGGGCTGGGCCGCGCCCCCCTGTTGTGTGGGAAGCCCCTGGCCCCTCTCCGGCTCCTGTTTGGTCCTCGTCCTTCGTCCGGGAAAAATAGGAGTTCCAGAACTTGTTTCGTCCAATTCTGAGAATATTTCCTGTGTAGCTTTTCTGAAACACAAAAATAGCAAAAACAGGGAACTGGCACTGTGGCATCTTGTCAATAGGTTAGTTCCGGAAATCGCATAAAAACGCCACGAAGTGTAACGAAACACAAGGCAAACGGTGTAAAAACAAGCATAGAGCATAAAAAATTATAGATACGTTTGAGACGTATCACTTACTTCTTGGGAGGGTTATTGCATCTCTACTGGCACTACGCAAACGGCCTAGCAGCGTCTAAACTGGTCCAACCGGACGAGAGCGTCGGCCGCACATCCACAGCAGTGCGACCCGTCTGGACCGACGCGTTCGCACGACCCATCAGACTACCAAATTAGGTTAACCGATACGTCGGGTCGACACGGACGGACCGTGCACGTGTCCTCCCACGTGGGTCTAAAACCCACATGCAAGTAAACAGTAATACTAATATAAGTTTTGATTACATTTGACACTGCCCATCACAAAGAGGGCTCAATTAAACAAAAAGTGGCCTTTTCTACTGGTTGTCGATTGGCGTTTCCAGTGTTGCCGCCGCCGTCCCTACGTTGCCCCCGCCTTCGTCTCTACGTCGTGGCTGGCCGGTCCGGCCCTGTTGATCACCTCAATCACTGTCGTGATGGCGTCCTCCTGGTGCTGCCGGCAGCGTTGAGTGGCGGCGCAGCGGTCCACCTCCCTCCGGAAGGCGAACGCCTTCTCCATCTTGGCCGCCTAGTGGTCCCTCGCCGCTTGCGTGGCCCGCTCTGCCTCCACCACCACGAGTTCGGCCACCACGTGCACCGCCGACGCTGCTAGAACCTCCTCCACCCAATGGCGCTCCATGAGCTCCGTCGCAGCATGCGCCACCACCCGCTCCACCAATGTCTCGAGCTGCATGTCGCCTGATACGTCTCAAATGTATCTATAATTTTTGATGCTCCATGCTTGTTTACACACTATTTGCTTTGTGTTTTGTTACACTTCGTGGCATTTTTATGCATTTTCTGGAACTAACCTATTAACAAGATGCCACAGTGCCAGTTCCATGTTTTCTGCTGTTTTTGTGTTTCGGAAAAGTTACACGGGAAATATTCTCGGAATTGGATGAAACAAAAGCCGAACCTCCTATTTTTACCGAAGCTTCACGAAGACCGAAGATGAGACGGAGGGGGGCCAGGGGCTAGCCTCACCACCAGGGGGCGCGGCCCAGCCCCTGGCCGCGCCCACCTGTGGTGAGACCGCCTGGTCCACTTCCTAACGCTGCCCCTTCGCCTATAAGTTCCCCTCGAAGGGAAAAACCGAAAGAACGGATCTCTTTTCCATGAAACATACTGCAAGCCACCGCCGTCGCCGTCACGAGATCGGGAGGATCTAGGAGCTCTTCCCGGCACCCTGCCGGAGGCCTTCTACACCACCATAGTCGCCTCCGGAGTGATGTGTGAGTAGTCTATCTTGGACTATGGGTCCATAGTAGTAGCTAGATGGTTGTCTCCTGCATCATGTGCTTCATGTTTAGATCTTGCGACCTGCCCTACATGATCAGGATCATCTTAATGTAATCATACATGTTGTGTTTGTTGGGATCCGATGAGTATTGGTACTATGTGATGTTGATGTGTTGAATATTATATCTTATGTTATCTCTATGTTGTTTATGATTTTGCATGCTTTCCGTTGCTAGTAGCTATCTTGGCCGAGTAGATGCTAGTAACTCCTAGGGGGAGTATTTATGCTCGATAGTCGGATTCATGCCTCTATTTAATCTGGGGGAGTGACAGAAACATCCAAGGTTGTAGATGTGCTGTTGCCACTAGGGAGAAAACAACATTCTTGTGTCTAAGGACATTTGCTTTGTTTACATTATGCACTTTGCTTAATGTGATTATCTGTTGTTCGCAACTTAATACTCAAGGGGTCCTCGGACGATTCCCCGCGAGTAGATTTTTAGTCATAGATGCAGTTGGATTACGGTCTATGTATTTTGTCGTAATGCCCAGAGTAAATCTCATAGTGATCCTCATGACGTATGTACATTATCTTGCTCTATCAATTGCCCAACTGTAATTTATTTACCCAACATGTGTTATTTATCTTATGGAGAGACACCACTAGTGAACTGTGGACCCTGGTCCAATTTCCTTTACATTGCTATACCGATTTACTTTTACTGGCACTATTAACTTTCTTGCATACTATTATCTTATTACCACTCGATACGCTCAATCCTTTGTTTACAGCAAACCGGTGAGATTGAAAATCTCATCGTAAGTTGGGAGCAAAGTTCTTGGTTGTGTTGTGTGCAGGTTTCACGTTGCTGCTGGTGGAAAGCTACACGCCGACAAGTAGTTAATCTGGCGCCCTTGTCCGGAGTGTCACGAAGCTAGCAACCATCACGTTCTAAAGTTTGTCTTTCTCCTACTGGTTCAATAAACCTTGGTTTCAAAACTAAGGGAAGACTTGCTACTGTGCTCATCATACCTTCCTCTTGGGGTTCCCAACGGGCTATACTTACAAGCCATCAAGCAGTTTTTTGGCGCCGTTGCCGGAGAGGAAGAAGACTTCTGCAAGGGGAGTCTTGTACGCACAATCTTTACTTTGTTTTTGTTTTGCTTCATTTTATTTTTGCTTGCATCGTTTTATCAAAAATACAAAAAAATTTAGTTTCCTTTGTAGTTGTTACTTTATTACTCTTAGTTCATTATGTTGTTCCCTAAGTATGTTTTGGAGGACCTCTCAGTAGGTAGTGGTTCTATTATTGGGAAAGGTAACATTGAGGAGTTCTTTAATCATATTAGTATGCATAAAGATGTTGAGGATATATCTTTGGCTGAGCTTGCTCCTAGTTATGAAGTTGCTGCTGCTTATTTAGTTCACATGTTGGAGGCTAGGTTTATTAACCTTAATCCTTTTATGCAACAAATGTTTCTTAAGCTTCATGATATTGAAGACTCCGAAAAAAGAGATTTTATTTTGGAGACTTTGCGTAGAGAATTTAGAGATGTTGTTATTGAAGCTAGGAAACTTTTTGAGCGTTTTAATATGCTTGGCTTGCCTGTTAATGTTGTTGGTACAACCAAGGAAGATATCAAAGTACCAATACCTAGCAAACTCTTAGGATTGCATGAAGCTTTGAAAAATAACTTTGATTGGATTTGCCCTAAAAATCTTTTTAATGAATTGAGTGAACCAAAGCGTGATCATAAGGGGTCTTCAAAAACTTATTTGGATGCAATACAATGCCTTGTTGAAAAGACTCCTGCACTTGATCTTAATGCTTTATTTGAAAATACTTGATTTGCACTTTCTGCGCCTAGCTAAAAGGCGTTTAAAAAAGCACTCTTGGGAGATAACCCATTGTTTTATTTTCAGTACTTTTTCTTTTATTTGAGTCTTGGAAGTTATTACTACTGTAATAACCGCTCCTTATCCTTTTTATTTTGTTGTTGTGCCAAGAAGAACCTCTGATTTGAGTGAGGAAAGATTTAGGAAAGTTGCTGTCCTGAAACAGATTTCGGTGCTGCACCGTAAAAATTCGTGAAAATTCTCAGAATATCTTTTTTACCTGCGATTTCTTGTGCATATGCCCCAGGTTATATCCAAACTTTCATTAGTTTTACACTTTTCGATTTGAGCAACAGAAGGCCCTCAAACAAATCGACCTTTGTCAGCTGTTCTGTTTTGACAGATTTCTGCCACTATTTGTGTTTGCCTCTCGATCGCTTTCTTTTTGAGTTCTTTTGATCACGGAACTTTTGGGGAAGTTGCTAAAGTAGTATATGCTTTGTATGTGGTGTTTTTGAGTTGAAACCTGAACCAAAAAGGGTTGTTTACTATTATACTTATACTAACGTTGCTAATAGAATTGTGTTGAGTTTTGTATGAAGGAAGTTTTCAAGTGTAGGGATTGGAGAATGATGAGATGAGATGAAGAATGGACAAAAGCTCAAGCTTGGGGATACCCATGCACCCTAATAAATATCCAAGAGGTACAAGCGTTAAAGCTTGGGGATGCCCCCGAGGCACCCCTTATTCATCGGCAAAAATCGGGTCACCTTTCAAAACACTATATTTTTATTGCTTCATGCCCTATGCGTTTTTCTTGGAGCGTCTTTACTTTTGGTTTTAGTTTTATTTTGTTTTGTTTGCTGCAATAAATAGTTGGAACCCAACAAATTTCTTTTGGAGGAGATGTACTCGCTTTTCATTTGCCAAGAACACTCCTTTTTTCACTCTTATCGTTCAACGAGTGTTCTCTTTTTCTAGAACTGCGTTTAGCTTTCATTTTTTGTCTTGATTTTTGTTCAGATCTTGTTTTATATTTGCATCAAGGTGTATTTGGACCTCTGGTCTATGTTGGTATTCATCAAAAAGGTTGTTTCAAAAAGGTTCGAATGGTGTTGGAAAAGAGAAAAAGTTTCATGCAAAAAAGTGGTACAAAAAGGAGCTTGTTTAGACTACGGCTTAGACTTTTGCATGCCATGCTTGATGTCATTTTGATAGTGTGTTTAGTGATTTTTGCTGTAGCATGACTTGTCTCAAATGACTGAGATTGCTTAATGAGCCTTTGAAAAAATTATGCGTTGTTCTTACTATGTGGAAGCATTTATTTGGTTTTCTCCTTTGATGCTTTATTTGGGTTGACTTGGCGCATGCTTACAATATGTTTGACTCCTAACAAGTCACCATAAGCCTCTATGATCATTTAGTTTTTGACATTTGATGCCATTTTATGCTTCTCTTAATGATGTTTTGTCGCTATGCATGATTATGGCCATTTTTGCCCTCTTAGTTGGTCGCTCCCAGTCTTTTGCTAGCCCTCGTTTTGTACTGAGTATGAGCTATACTCGTGCATCCAACTTCCGAAAACCAAGTTATGCTAATGTGTCCACCATACATACCTATTAGCAATTTGCTATTCCAAGTACATTTGACTTGTTTTATCTATCCTTTGAATTAAACTCTTATCAGTGTTATGCGAAAATTAGTCAGTAAAGCTCTCATGAACCTGATGGCACTCTTTACTTTTCTCGCTTTTAAAATTTTGACATTGTGGCTCTTGTATGTTGATGTTATGCTTGCAAGTTGTAAGTTGGGAATTAGCCAAACCATGCCATCATGGGGAAAGCTTTCAACATTGCACTTCTCTTATTTGAGTTGATATCATGATCTTTTGTTTATAGATACTCGCGATGTGAAACAAGTTGGGAATCTTGCGGGATCATGGAGTTTGTATATGTGTTAGAGAAACGCCTGCTCCGCTAATCTAAGCCATGCATAATTCATGGTGGAAATTTACAGCATGCCCATAGTGGACATTCAACGACGCATCTAAAAAAAACTATACCAATGGTAAATAAAAGAGATGCCAAGGTGTTCATTGTCTGTTTGTCCTGTCATTTTGATGTGGGCTTGTTCCATGTCATCGGGCACGGAGGTACCCCGTTGACGGTTCTCGATGATACGCATATATTTACAATGACAAGAGCTTGCTTGGGACCCTAAGTCGAGTAGCATGAGGTTTGGGTATTCGTACTTCATGGGACACGAGGTTTTCAACTTATGATTTGTCAAGCATATGCTCATAAACGTTCTTGCATTTACTTTAACCATTCAAGATGTCTATGATGGGGGCAATGAGAGCTCAAAGCTAGTAAGTACCATAATTTTTGAAGGTTTATAAAACTTGCAATCACTACTTCCCTCTGCGAAGGGTCTTTCTTTTACTTTTATGTTGAGTCTCCACCTTCTACCTTCATGCACCGTCTAAGAGAGCATAGTTGCCATTCTGAGTTTAATGTGCATTGTCCCAAAGTTATCATTGATTGATTCATTATTTTCGTTTCACTTGTTCTTAAATTATTTGTATCTAGTCGCCCTCTTAAACTTGAAGGTGTCCTATGCATTTATGTTTTGCTATTCCATGAAGGACAAGCTGAAAACCATTTGATATGTTTTCCATATGATTTGAACACACGTTTGACTTTCATTGTTTCATTATTCATGATCTTTCGTTTGTGTTCCTTTTCATGTTATAACATGGTTGCTGAGTTCTTATTGTCAAGATTATGTCTTTTATGCCCATGTTTTAAGTTCTTTGATCCCAGCACTCAATGCTTACTTAGATGATTAAGATTGTGATGGTGCATGTCACCTCAAAAATTACTATTTTGTTATCACTTACCTACTCGAGGACGAGCAGGAGTTTAGCTTGGGGATGCTTGATACGTCTCAAATGTATCTATAATTTTTTATGCTCCATCTTGTTTACACACCATTTGCTTTGTGTTTTGTTACACTTCGTGGCATTTTTATGCATTTTCCGAAACTAACCTATTAACAAGATGCCACAGTGCCAGTTCCCTGTTTTCTGCTGTTTTTGTGTTTCAGAAAAGTTACACAGGAAATATTCTCGGAATTGGACGAAACAAAAGCCGAACCTCCTATTTTTACCGAAGCTTCACGAAGACCGAAGATGAGACGGAGGGGGGCCAGGGGCCAGCCTCAGCACCAGGGGGCGCGGCCTAGCCCCTGGTCGTGCCCGCCTGTGGTGAGACCGCCTGGTCCACCTCCTGACGCGGCCCCTTCGCCTATAAGTTCCCCTCGACGGGAAAAACCTAAAGGATGGATCTCTTTTCCACGAAACATACTGCAAGCCACCGCCATCACCGTCGCGAGATCGGGAGGATCCAGGAGCTCTTTCCGGCACCCTGCTGGAGAGGGGAATCCCTGCCAGAGGCCTTCTACAGCACCATGGTCGCCTCCGGAGTGATGTGTGAGTAGTCTACCTTGGACTATGGGTCCATAGCAGTAGCTAGATGGTTGTCTCCTCCACCATGTGCTTCATGTTTAGATCTTGTGAGCTGCCCTACATGATCAGGATCATCTTTATGTAATCAGACATGTTGTGTTTATTGGCATCCGATGAGTATTGGTACTATGTGATGTTGATGTGCTGAATATTATATCTTATATTATCTCTATGTTGTTTATGATCTTGCATGCTTTCCGTTGCTAGTAGCTATCTTGGCCGAGTAGATGCTAGTAACTCCAAGAGGGAGTATTTATGCTCGATAGTCGGGTTCATGCCTCTATTTAATCTGGGGGAGTGACAGAAACCTCTAAGGTTGTAGATATGCTATTGCCACTAGGGAGAAAACAACATTCTTGTGTCTAAGGACATTTGCTTTGTTTACATTACGCACTTTGCTTAATGCCATTATCTGTTGTTCGCAACTTAATACTCAAGGGGTCCTCGGACGATTCTCCGCGAGTGGATTTTTAGTCATAGATGCAGTTGGATTACGGTCTATGTATTTTGTCGTAATGCCCAGAGTAAATCTCATAGTGATGCTCATGACGTATGTACATTATCTTGCGCTATCAATTGCCCAACTGTATTTTGTCTACCCAGCATGCGTTATTTATCTTATGGAGAGACACCACTAGTGAACTGTGGACCCTGGTCCAATTTCCTTTACATTGCTATACCGTTTTACTTTTACTCGCACTGTTTATTTTCTTGCATCCTATTATCCTATTAGCACTCGATATGCTCAATCCTTTGTTTACAGCAAACCGGCAAGATTGACAACCTTATCGTAAGTTGGGAGCAAAGTTCTTGGTTGTGTTGTGTGCAGGTTTCACGTTGCTGCTGGTGAAAAGCTACATGCCGACAAGCAGTTAATCTGGCGCCCTTGTCTGGAGTGTCACGAAGCTAGCAAGCATCACCTTCTGAAGTTTGGCTTTCTCCTACTGGTTCGATAAACCTTGGTTTCACAAATGAGGGAAGACTTGCTACTGTGCTCATCATACCTTCCTCTTGGGGTTTCCAACGGGCTGTACTTACAAGCCATCATCGCCCCTATCCACCAGCACCACCTCCTCCTTGTCTTCCTCGTCTCCGTCCTCCGCCTCTGTCTCATCTCGGTCGACAAGAGCCCAAGCGACTGGAACCTCGGCGGCATCCTTGACGCGTGCCTCCTCCACTGCGTCAGTGGCGGCATACATCTGTGTCATGCCCTCGCGCATGGTGACCTTGGCGGCCTCATGGCGCATCGCGCACGGCTATTGCGGCGGCCTCCTTAGCCACCGTCTCCTTGGACGTGACATGATGGATCTCACGCATCGCGATTTGGGCGGCCTGCCGCACTACCGCCTCGACCATCTCCTCCAGTGCGCACCTTCTTGGCCGCCTGGCCTTCGCGCTCGAAGATGCGCACCTCCTCCTCGGCGATATGCTAGGCCAGCTCACAATCCTCCGCCCCCACATCCTCCTCGGAGCGCTGAGGGTAGCGGTTCCGGAGCATCTCCCTAGATCGCCGTCCAGTTTGTGATCTTGCGGCGAGGTATGGCTGGGGTTTTGTTGGTGCTTCTGATGGTGCTTTGGTGTTGAAATGGCTGGTATTCATCGCCGCACTGGCAACCGTCTTTAGTAGACCCCGGCTAGGGCGGGAAACGGCTGGTCAGGCATAGGATATTTTCGGCCGTGGGAGGGAAGTTTCCCGCCGGTCGCGTGCGGGAAAGAGCCAAGGGTGGGAAACACCGGCCGCGCAGGGATGCCAACGGTGCTGATTCGCGACGTCCCATCGTCATTAACATCTCGTCGCCATTAGAGAGAGACCCTTAAACACTGACAACGGGCGGGGCGGGGCGCACTGACGACATAGGCCAGACCATGACCCATTTTCTGTCCGGGCCCGACCCATTTAAACCAAATCAGATGATTTGGGTTGCCAAAATAGTTCAGCCCACTAAAAATGCTCTTACAAAAGAAACGGAGACGTTTGACGCGATAAGGTTATAGTGGAAAAGGACAATGAAACTAGCGGCAGCCACCGAAGAAGCGGCGGCCTACTATGATTGAGTATACATTAGACTACACGCTCACATCACGTAAGTTCAAAAGAGGCTAAGAACAGGCACATCACGTGGCAAAACAAGCAAACCTACAGTGATGCGCGCATCATCAGTATTCCCATACATATAACCCAAACACTAAAAAGTGCTTGGATGCTCGAGTCAGTTCGAGCACTCGTTTTATGTCCGTCCGATGGAGTTGATCAAAATGTGTTTCCGACAAATTCTCCCTGAGACCCCTTTGTTCTCCCGACACGCACACGCTCCATTCCCCACCTCTCTCCTCCTAGGCTCCCACACGCCCAACAACCACCGCGACCGGCGTGGAGGCCGCCGCCCTCCACCCCGGCGGCCCCCAAACTATGGGTGTATCCCTCCTCCGCCCCTCTCCATCCCAGGATCTAAGGCCGTCGTGGCAGGGGCCAGCGCCGCCCCGCGCGCTTCTCCTCCATAAGAGGCCGGCGATAGACGGCTGGGCGCCCGCCGACTTCAGCCCCCACGGGCACCGCTTCGTTCCTCGCGACCACCCAGGAGCGACCTGCGCGGCTGCACGTCCATGCCGGTGCAGATGCAGAGGCAGCAGCGGCCGCTGGTCCTCCCTCTCACCATCGCGGGAGCTGGGGCCTGGGGCGGACGAGCTGTCTCAGGCACTTTGTAAAATCCAAGATCCCATCGCCGTGGTGGCTGATCCACCAGGCCTATCGGGACGGTGGTGATGGTGCCTGGTCGGGGATGGTGAGGGGAAATCACAACCTGCTCCTGGTACTGTTTCACGGGGACTTAGGTCCCTCGGCGGACTATGGTCAAGTGATGCGAGGTGGACCACTGGGGAGGGTCGTCCTCCTTGCTGCTCCCCTCCTCATCCTTTCTTCTGGCCACGACATCTCCCGGCCTTAGAAGAGAAGGTCCAGGTGACCGTTGTCTTTCCTTGCCTCAACTACTCGTACCAACCTGATGGATTTGAGTAATTTATTACTGGAACTAGTACTAGTGCCATTGTTTTGCGATTACTGTAGTTTAGGGTGTTATATGTTGGCAAAATTATCATTTTGCTGGTACTGATTCTTTGTGCAATACGAGTATAAGACCATGAGGTACTTCGTGCAATCTCACCTTTAGTCCCCATTTTATTCTCGTTAAATGAAATCTATGTATGTACCATACCTTTACGAAGACTTTGCACTTCTGACAGAAGAAGAAAGCTTCTAAACAAGCACAGCCTGAGCAATAAAAATCTGCGGGGAGCAAAGATTACAAAGGTAGGTGTGAGTCAGCAACAGAGTATGTTCTTCTAAATTTCATGTTTAGTGAACTCTTGCTTAGCAGTTTGATCGGAAATATTTTTCTGGCAGCAACAGTCCGTTCTGCCTGACCTCCTCAATGCCATCGAGATGAGCTGGATATGTGGAGGGACACGATGATGGTGCTTGACAATGAAGAATTTCATAGAAATTTCTGTCTCAGAAATTGATGGTATATTCCCCGACTCGATGCGGTGTTTACTTTTAGAGTGCATGGGCATTTTTTAGGTTGTGAGGTGGATTGTTCGGGGCTGTTTTGGTTTACAAGCACACCAAAATAGCCCTGAGTAATACGTTTTTGAGGTGTGTCATATTGCATGGAACACTTTTTGCATTCGGCGGTGTACGATTTGTTCTATGCTACAAGCTGTATGTAGCACAATTGCATTTCAAATTTGATCTGCCAGCGCCTCTAGCATGGGATGGTCTTAGGTATGTTCTACGGCCTACGGGAACTCCAGTGAGGCTCCAGTCTGGGATTTGTACTCGGAAGGTGGTGATCGCGGTTGGCGGCCCTTGATGCGGCGTAGGAAGCGGTGTGGGGGTAGGGAGTTATTTTTCATGACCAATTATATCATTGTCATGTTTGGTCACACTTTTTTGATGTGCAGTTACTTTCTGTGTAACATGGTATTCTTTTGTTGCATGTGTGCAATGTATGTCGAGGGGGGGGGGGGGGGGGGGGGTGTTTTTTGCTTCCATCATGTTCTATATTAATTAATTGCTTTTGATAACATGCCTAAGTTACTTCTATTCTCTCACTAAGTTGGTTCTATCATTTAAACTAAGTTGATTACAGTCATAGTTACATATTTTTACGTTATTGCAAGCATAATTCAGTTAGTTAGCATGCCTCAAGTTCCTATCAATCTACCTAAGTTGATCTATGATTTTGATTAAATTGCTCTGTCATTGTAACCAAGTTGTCTTCTCAATCTAACCAAGTTGGATTTTGCGTAATCATGCTTAGAACTTAGACTTTTTCCTCAATTTTGTCAACCTCTTTGCTTATTAGTTGGTTTCTGATTTGCATCAAGTTGCCCTGTCATCATAACTAAGTTGTTTGCTCAATCTAACCAAGTGGTTTTTGTGTAATCATGCTTTTACCTTAAAAGTTTTTGCTTTTTTCATCAACCTCTTTGCATATTGATTGGTCCCTGATTTTGATTAAGTTGCTCTTTCATCATAACTAAGTTGTCTTATCAATCTTACCAAGTTGGTTTTCGTGTAATCATGCTTTTACCTTAGAACTTTATGCTGTTTTTTATCAACCTCTTTGCTCATTAGTTGGTTTATTTATGATTTTGATTAAGTTGCTCTTTCATCATAACCGAGTTTTCTTATCAATCTAACCAAGTAGGTTTTTGTGTAATGAGCAAAGAGGTCGATAAAAATAGCATAAAGTTCTAAATTTTTTGCTTTTTTTACCAACCTCTTTTGCTTATTAGTTGGTTTTTGATTTTTATTAAGTTGTTTTTTCAGCATAACAATGTTGTCTTATCAATCTGACCAAGTTGGTTTTGTGTAATCAAGCTTTTACCTTAGAACCTTATGCTATTTCTTGTCAATCTCTTTTGCTTGTTTAGTTGGTTTCTGATCTGCTTAAGTTGCTCTTTCATCATAACTAAACTAAGTTGTATTATCAATCTAACCAAGTTGGTTTTTGTGTAATCAACCTTTTACCTTAGAACTTATGTGTTCTATTTAAGATGATGGTTAGGATTATTTAGCTAAGTTCCTCCCAGCAAACAAACCCTAGTTTGTGTTTGTATCATTTACTAAAAATTTAATGGACATACAAAATTGTCTTAGTTGTGTTTGCATTGTATATGTGTATTTTTTGTAGTAAATCACCAGTTAGACGAAAGATGACCAAGCGGAACCCGACCTGCGTTTACTATAAGGTTGTGGAGGAGGGAGCTTTCCAGCCCCTCCACCACCTCGTGTAGATCCGGCAGTTGTTTCCATCACCTGCCCAAGCTGCGTGTTGTTCCTTGGTAAAGTTAGTTTTTATATGCATGCATGTGCTAGGGATTTTTGCTTTTGTTTGTAGACAATCATGCAAATAATATAGTTGCTCAACTCGTCTAACTAAGTTTGTTGCGACATTTTAGTCGAGTTTTGAGAGTTGCTCATACTTGTTACTTTGCTAAAAACCAAGTTGTCTAGGCTCCCTAATTTTTTATGCCAAGTTGTCCATTTTTTAGGTGCGGCGAAGTTGCTCACTGTTCACTGTTAAATTGTGTACAAAGTAGCTGCTAAGTTGCTGACGAAGAATCTCTAAGTTGCACCCTAATTGCTCCTAAGATGCCCCTTAACCGCAGCTAAGTTTTTGCAGCTAAGCTGCTGCTAAGTTGCCTATTTCCAGGTTGTTGTTAAGTTGTGTACAAAGTAGCTTTCAAGTTGTTGCTAAGTTGAGTGTAAAGTTTTTGGGTCTATCACATCAGTTATACCCAAGGTGCGTTGTTGATGGATCTATTATATACAGAAGATTCATGCTTGCTTAATTTTGGTTGTTGTCGTTCAGGAATTGATTTCTTCCAAAACCCTAGAGACATGCAAATCCTAATCATAGGAGTAAAAAAACAAGAGAAATAAACGGGGATAGGGGGAGTTAAGTTCGTGTGATCTAATTACCTCTGTTTTTTTTCTTTTAGAGCTAAGCATATTGAATCATGGCGAATTTGATGAATTACAGGTTTCATGGAGATCTGCAGAAGAGGAAGAAAAAGAAAGTAGGGAGAGGGCTTCACGTGGTCCTAGGCTGGGGACTGGTTGGCTCGCGTGAGTGGAGGCTGGCCCAATCCAGTACAAAATAGAGCTGCACCAGCATTCGAGGGCTGGTCCAAGGCGCGCGGGAACCTGCTCAGGGTCGCGCCACGCACGGGAATCTGCTCGGGAGGGCGCGCGGGAACCTATTCTATTTGGGGGGTGCGTGTATTCCTCGGCGCTCAGACCGAGCTTTTTAGCTCGACCGAGCTTTTTCTGGCTCGCCCCGAGTCTTGCTCGGCCCGCTGCTTCGATGGACCGAGCCGAGTTCCTCTTGCTGGACCGTAGCGAGCTCGGGCCGAGCCTGGCTCGGCTCGGTCCAGCCCGTTTGGCTCGCACTTTTCTTTTGCGAAATAAGAGAGAGCATATATGGGCTGAAATGACTGAAAAGCCCGTTTAACTGTCGATAGGAAGAGGCGCTCGTTCCAGTTTCTTGTCTTCTCCCGCACGGGCAGAGCTAGGGCACGCCGCCGCCGCCCAGCCGGATGTCACCGCCTCGCCGCTAATCCTGGTCGCCCTAACTCCACCTCTTCTCTGTGCGACTACGCCGCCCCCTCTCCGGTCGTCTGGAGCCCACGAGCAGAGCTAGGTTTTGAATTTTTTTATGTTCTTCTATATTTGAGGCAGAATGGGTTCATCTGTATTTGAATTTTTATGTTCTCTTTTCTTAGAATTAATCACGAATGAATAGATGTTGAATTTTAGTGCTTACTGAGGCAAAAATCGGTGTAAATAGCTCTCTGTACACACGCAGTTCATGATAGAGGCGATGGCTCGCGAGCCGGCTCCTTTGAGACCGAGTTGGCTCTTGGCTCGAGCCGAGTTGGTTTTCTTGACTCGACTGCCTTTACGAGCTGGCTCGGGCTCGCCAGCTTTGGCTCGAGCTTTTTGCTAGCTCGGCTCGAGCCGGACCGAGTTGGCTCGCGTCCAGCCTTGGGTGCGTGGATGTGTTATTTTTTTGGGCGAGTGTTGGGATAGACAAACCAGCACTCGGATACTATCTAGCCATGTCCTACATATAAACATGAGCAGAGTGCACTTGCGTTATTGCTATGCATACAATGGAGATGTCTTTGCCTTTTGCATTCTTGCATTCACCTCCCTTCGTCTTCGTCCTCACCCTGTGTGCGGCCATCTTCTCCTTCCTCCTCTTCACCAAGAAGTCTCGCCCATTCGGCAGCAATGGCAGCAGACGGCTGCCTCCGTCACCGTGGGGCCTTCCGATCGCCGGCCACCTCCCACTTCTTGGATCTCTACCGCATAGGAAGCTCCGGTCTCTGGCGCAGGCGCACGGTCCAGTCATGCTCCTGCACCTCGGCGGCGTGCCCACCGTGGTGGCCTCCTCGGCGGCCGCGGCGCAGGAAGTCATGAAGACCCGTGACCTGGCCTTCGCGAGCCGTGCTCCGGTGCGCATGGCGGAGCTCCTTTTGTACGGCCGCGACATGGCCTTCGCCCCCTACGGGGAGTTCTGGCGCCAAGCGCGCCGCGTGTGCGTGCTCCACCTCCTCAGCGCTCGCCGCGTCGACTCATTCCGCCGCGTCCGCGAGCAGGAGGTCACCGCGCTGCTCGACCGCGTCCGGCGTTTCTCATGCGCCTCGGCCGGCTCGCGGCCTCAAGGTACCGACGTGTTGAACCTGAGCCACGAGCTCATCTGCCTCACCAACACCATCATCTGCCGGGCCACGTTCGGCGACAATGGCGAGTATGGCATCGGCGACGGCCTGTTGGAGGTGTTCAACGACTTCGAGGAGCTACTGGGGACGGTCACGGTGGGGCAGTTCGTGCCGTGGCTGGCGTGGGTGGACACGCTGACGGGGCTAGACGCCAAGGCGGCTCGGACGAGCAAGGTACTGGACGAGTTGCTCGAGCGGGTCATCGCGGACCACCGGCAGCGGCGACTCGGCGGTGGAGGGCTCGTTGGCGGCGGCGAGGACGATCACCGGGACTTCGTAGACGTGCTGTTGGACGTGAGCGAGGCGGGAGTAGACACTGGAGATGTCGACTTCGACACGATCGCCATCAAAGCCATTATCATGGTACGCAACGTTGCCACACATGACTTTTTTCTGTTCTGCTCCTATGCCAATCCTTCACGGTCTAGAATTTCTCAATGGAACAAGAGGTTGACTAGATCCATAATGATTGCTTCATGTTCTACGAGAAAAACAAAGAGACGAGGACGAGTGTACGACTAATCGTTTAGCTGCCTCCTACTACGTATTACTCCCTCCGTTTTTAAATATAAGATGTTATAGGTTTATGAAGCAAATGTATTTAGACACATTTTAGTGTGTGTATTCGAGTGAATCTACACACTAAAAGCTGTCTAGCTACATTTGCTTCACAAAGCTAAAACATCTTATATTTTGAAACGGAGGGAGTATGTGCTAACTTGTTTCAAAAGTCAACATCGCTTAGAGCATGTTTAGTAGTATAGCCGGGTGACAAATAATGCATTTGGAACATGAGCTTAAAAATTCAAAAATAACATTTTAAAGTTTCAAACAAATCTGAAAAATATATTGTTAGAGGTAATGATGTGTACTACAATCATACAAGAGTTGAATTTGGAATACAGTGTATTATAAGCTACACAGAAAAGGCAAAATCTGATAAGATTTGAGGCATACTGTTTACACACTTAGATTTATAATTTTATCTTTTTTGTATAGAGTTGAATATAACATATTTTGGATTGGTACTTTTCACACTTGAAATATATATCATTCTCTATATATACATATTTTTTTGAAACTTTAAAAATGCATTTTTTGAATGTTCAATAATAAAGGGCCCCTATGAGCCCGGGAGCCAAATCGACGCACTCTGCGAGGTGATGGCTATATGAACCTTCATGTCATCTATGACCATCATCTATAGTACAATAGCTTATATAGGTGCAAATCCACCTTGTGTCATAGCTGTAGATGTATCCACTGCTCAAAAAGATATTTCAAAATGTCTAAACATTCCAAATAATTATTCAGACATTTTATGATCGTGAACAAAGTTCAAGGAAAAAGGAATTTTTGTGGCCTATGTAAAATAGACACTTCTGGTCCTCGAAAATAGATCTTCATGATTTTTTATATTTTTTTACACATGTCACAATTTTTTGCTAAATATTTTATTTGCGAACGTAGAATATTAAGATATACACATGGAAGTATTATATATATTTAACATTCTACTGCATTTAAAATAATGGTACCTATGAGCCAAAACCATAGTTTTAAAACCAAACCGGTTTGGTGGTTTGACCCAAAAAACTCTAAACCGAAGCTCTCATCGGTTTTTAAGAGTCACTAGTCCAATTAATAAAAAACCAAAAAAATGCATAAAAATATTATATTTTTGCAAGATTATGATCCTAAAATCTAGAATCTTGCTCCAAATACCCCGCATAAGGCCTAATACCACCTTTACTACACTTAGTTTGTGATCTACTGTGACAGCAAACATAAAATATATGATTCGATGCTAAATTTTCCAAAATTAACTTAACTATTTATTAAATTTAATAATTTTTTGTCGCTATTGAACTAGCTGAGCCACCGATTGGACTAGTGAACCAGTGAGCAAGTCACCTCACCGGTTCACTCACCGGTCTGCTTTTTTAAACTATGGCCAAAACCAGATGTCCGATAGGTTGGCTAATAGGCATTTATTGTCTATAATTTTCTCTCTACTCCGGTAGGTTGGTTATTAGGCAAACCTTGCAACCAGAGTTCGACTCTCCGCCAGATCAATTTTTTTGAAATTCTTACTAAATTGTTTTCTTCTATAAAAATATGCCACCAAGGACTGGTTAGCCTCTTTTTTAGTATTGCTAGGCTTTCAACTAGCAACAATGTATTTAAGAGACAAAAAACAAAACTGTGTACACCGTGGTAGCTACACACCCTTCTAAAAGCCAACACGTGTCTAACGGTGTTAGTTGCATAGAATCTTTTAAGCACTAGCGTCCACGGGCCGGAGCCACTCCCCTATAACCGCTCTCTGTTCTTTCTCTTCCTTTTCCCCCAACCTCATCCCCTCTCGTTGACCATCGGCGCCCACCCCATGGGAGCTCATGGCGAGGTAGCGCGGCGAGCGCCGGCAAAGCAGAGGAAGAGGCGGCGCCGGCCTTCCCAGGAGCTCCGGTCGTCCTCCACCTCTGCCCCGCTGGCCGTTGGCCTTCCCAGGAGCTCCGGAGGTCCCCGACGGGCGACGTCCAAGCGCTCCTCGTTGTCTCGCGAGGAGGTACTCCAGGCATGGAGGGGCAGGTGCCGGAGTGCGGGGGGAGGAGGGGGACCGGGGCGGGCACCGTCCACGCGCACCTCATCTACCTGCGTTGAGGTACTCCCGTCTGCCGCTCTGGGGACGCGCGGGGGTCCATGGTGTCCGGGACGCGGAGAGCTCGTGGGTATGGAGGTTTCCCCGTTGCCGAGCGGGGGACGGCCGGGATCGGGCACGCGACGCGGAGACGGTGAGAAGGGGCTCCTCGGCGGCGTACGACGAGTAGGGGCTCTGCCTCGAGCCGCCGCTGCCGCACTCCAGCATGCCGGAGTTGGAGAAGAGGAGCTCGCCCCGGCCCGGTCGATGCAGCAGATCTTCCCTTCGAAGCTCCACGGCAGGTCAGCCCAACTCCAGCTGCGAGCTCATGTTCCTCTTGCCAGCGGGGCAGCGGTTGGGCTGCTCAAGGCAGATGGTGCCGTTCGAGGCCACCGGCAAGGGCGGTTCAAGCCGACGAGCCTAAGGTTCGTCGCCGCAGGGATCAGGACCATGGTCACCTTCTACAGCTCCTTCTACAGCTTCTTGCTCTGCGGCCTGCTGCTCGACAGGTCAAGATCGTGCCACTGAAGCTCGAGATGCAGTTTGGTTTTTTCTTGCTTTTTTATTTCTATAGATCGTGCTTGTATCAAAGGTGCTTATTGACTGACATTGCTTAGTTAATCAGTGTTGAAGATATTTTTCTCCTTAAGCGACTGTCTAAATTGGAGATATGGAATAAATTAGCAGCCTCGCTCCAATGGTAAACGACAAGATGTAGCGAATCTACCATTTTTTACCTTTTTTCGAGCGGGCAATAGATCCAACGACAAGGCACTTAGTGACAAGATTCGTATCTGTCATTTTTTTATGTATGCATGCCGTGTAGTAACCGTTAGTTAGCTGTTAGTCATGGGAAGAATCCAACGGTGCTGAAAAGCATCCAACAATGATGAATGGGTGAGCAGCTACCAAGGTGAACACCAAATCCACGTAAGAAGCTGATGTGATTATTCAACAGTGGACAATTCACACACAGAAGAATATGCACAAACAGTGGCTGGACCTAGGAGTAAACGGATGGGCCACAACCTGAGATTTTCCAACAGGCGAAGGAAATAAAAAACATATGAAAAACACCATATGGACCTAAAGTTTGTATGAAAATTATGTACTGCTGTTTGTGCATTTCTTCTCTCGTGTGACTTGTGGTGACGTGAATGATGAAAATAGAGAAGACTTGGGGTTTTCCGGATTTTCTTTTTAATCAACAAAATATGTATTTTTTTATCTCGTTTCAAAAGAAATAGAGATGACAATTTCACTTGACTTCGATGTATATATTTATAACTTCCAACTTTTCAAAAAATAGCCTTTCTTGTTCATTATCATTCTTTTGTTCATGTGATACACCGTCTGTGCTGATCAATAGTTACTTCACTACAGACCAGCGTACTCCAGTGAACTGTAACTTACAAATTCTTTACCAGAATGTAACTTCATGTGTTTACATGTGGCAGGACATGTTCGCCGCTGCGACGGACACAACCTACACTCTCCTGGTATGGGCCATGGCGGAGCTCATCAACCATCCAGCCGAAATGCGCAAGCTCCAGGACGAGATTCGAGCGACTGTCATTGACAATGGTGCCAACAACGTGAACGAGGACCACCTCGACAAGCTACACTACCTTAGGGCGGTGATCAAGGAGACGCTCCGGTTGCACGCGCCTCTCCCGCTCCTCTTGCCCAGGGAGACGCTCGAGGATACCGAGCTGCTAGGCTACCATGTGCCAGCGGGGACACGCGTGATGATCAACGCATGGGCCATTGGCCGTGACATGGAGACGTGGGATCGCGCCGAGGAGTTCGTGCCGGAGCGGTTCGTGGATGGCCTGGCAGATTACGGGTTGAGGTATGACGACTTCACGTTTGTGCCGTTCGGCGGCGGGAGGAGGGGGTGCCCAGGGGTTGGGTTCGCCTCGCCGGCGATCGAGCTAGCCCTCGCGAGCCTGCTGTACAATTTTGACTGGGAGCTGCCGGTGGTAGGCGGAGCGTCGAAGCTGGACATGAGCGAGCTGCATGGGCTGTCTGTGCGTCTCAAGGCCAACCTGTGCCTGGTTGCTAAGCCGTGGTCTCCATGATCGAGCCATCTGGGTGCTCGTGTTCCCTGAAGACTGTTGTGTTAATCTAGTTGAACCTGAACATTGTCACGTTAGTTTTTTCAGTTTGAAAATAACGCCAGAAGCATGCTGTGTCCGTGCTGCGCCTGAATAGGACTAGTTTGTTTTCGTTCAGTTGTAAACGAGTGGGCCATGATCGCAGTCCGTGGGATGGCGCGGGAGATACGGATCATGGCCGACAAGTTAGGATCTTGGAGAATAAAAGGAAAGCAGAAAAGATGCAGGAGGTTGAGCGCGTCGCATAAATTGCCTGTGTCCGTGTTCACTCTCGCTATCTGTTCTTCCTCTCTTCGTGTGTGTGTCCACCTCGGTGATGATGGCCATCGCGGAGTGCCCGACGGCGAGTGAAGCCTGTGAGGCGATCCGTGGGATGCGCGTGGGCGAAGATCGTGTCAAGAAGGCACGAATCAAGCAGCTAAAGAGGCAGCTGGATCGGATGGAGATGGCTGACAGTGAGTCTGTCTCTGTCTTTGCCCAGAAACTGACGACGCTTTTTGGAGAGATCAGATCTCTTGGCGAGAAGATCACTGACGAAACGGTGATCGAGACCCTGTTCAACGGTGTTCCCTCGAGGTTCAGCGACATCATCAACACGATCGAGCAGTGGGGTGACTTCACGACAATGTCTGTCACAGAGGCGGTCAGGTGCCTCACCTCATTCGAAGAGGGACAGCGTGGCCGCCGGCAACAGTCTGATGGCAAGGAGGACCAACTCATGTTGAAGACGCAGGCACTTGAGAAGCTGATGAAAGGAAAGAAAATCTCTCAGGGCGAAGGTAGCAGCGGCGGAGGCCGTGGACGCGGAGGCGGCCGCGGGCGTGGCCGTGGGCGCGGCGACGGGAGCCAGTCTGTACAGGGTGAAAGAGGTGACCGTGGCAAGCAGAAGAAGCACCAGAAGTTTGACATAACCAAAGTGAGGTGCTATAACTGTAATGAGAAGGGGCACTTCAACTTGGATTGTCCTTAACCACGGCGTGAGACAGCAAATCTCACAAAGGAGGACTCGGATGATGATCCAAGTCTGTTCATGCTTGAGGCGTGTGAGCTAGTACCAAAGGAGACAAACACATCAGTGCAGGTGTTTCTGAATGAGGAAAAGGTACTGCCAAAGCTCTCATGTACTCGTGACATCTCCTGGTATCTTGATACAGGGGCAAGCAACCACATGACAGGGGCTTCAGGAAAATTTGTTGAGCTGGACCTGTCAGTGAGAGGAAATGTCAGATTTGGTGATGGCTCTGCAGTGGAGATCGTTGAACGGGGGTCTGTTCTGATGCAGTGCTTGACTAGTGAGCATAGGAGGCTGTCTGATGTGTACTACATACCTAGGCTGAAGAACAATATAATTAGCCTTGGTCAGCTAGATGAGAATGGCTGTAAGTATGCAGGAGAAAACGGTGTAATGACCGTGTGGGACAAGCAGAGAAACGTACTTGCTCGAGTACCTCGGACCCGGAACCGTATGTACATCTTGGACATACAACCATCAGAACCAGTGAGCTTGCTATCACATGCGAAAGAAGATCCCTAGCTGTGGCACATGCGATTTGGGCACGTTAACTTCAGATCGCTGCACACACTGACTACAGAAGGTATGCTTGAGGGTATGCCACAGATAGATCAAGTGGACAAGATCTGTGATACGTCCATTTTGCATCACTATTTTATATCATAATTTACTATTATTCATTGATATATTTCGTATTTAGAGGTGATACTTATGTTGTTTCCTTTGTTTTTACATGTTTGATGATCATTGGAGAATTTGCTACCGGAGTCAGAATTCTGCTGGAAAAAGGACCGTCAAGACACCATATTTCTGAAGATCAACAATTCTAGACAAATATCGAGAAATTCATATATTACCGGAAGACGAAGGTAGCTAGAAGGAGAAGGCGAGAGGAGCAGCAGGGGGGCCACACCACCAGGTGGCACGGGCCCACCCCTGGCCGCGCCGCCCTAGGGTGAGGCCACCCTGGCCCACTCCAGACATCGCCCTCTCGCGTATATGGTCGTCCCCGAAAACCTAAGTCAGGGGGGCATCAGAGATAGACACTGCCGCCTCTGCGGAGCGGAAAACACCGAGAGAGAAAAGCTCTCTGGCAGGCAGAAATCTGTCGGGGAAATTCCTTCCCGGAGAGGGGAGATCGTTGCCATCGTCATCACCATCGCGCTGGACTTCATCGGGATCATCATCATCATCACCAGAACCTTCATCTCCACCATCACCACGCCATCCCGCTGTAACATCTTGGGTTGAATCTTGTCCAACTCTTAGGGGAAACTTTCTTGGTGTTAATTACTCTTGTAGTTGATGCTAATGAGTGGAACCGTTGAATTAAGGTTTATGTTCAGATTGTTATTTACTATTATTTCACCTCTGGTCATGATCCATATGATGTCTTGTGAGTAGTTCGTTTAGTTCTTGAGGACATGGGAGAAGTCGAGATGTTAGTAGTGAAACTATGTTGAGTAATATTTAGTGGTTTGATATTTATATGTTGTGGTGTTATTCTACTAGTGGTGTCATGTGAACGTCAACTACATGATACTTCACCATTTATGAGCTCCCCAGTAATATTGTTATTGATAACTTTTATGCAAGGCTTATCCTTCACGACAAGGATTTATTGGATGCTTCTTGCTTTGGATCATTTACACATATGAAAAGTGAAGCTAAATGGGATCTTCTAGACCGTATTCAAGAAAATACCGAAGGATGGGAGAACGACAAAGGTAGAAAGTCAGGTATAAATTATGATTATGAATGCATTAAAGCTTTTATGGGAACCGATGACTTTCATGATGTTAGTGCTGTTTATGGTCTTGATTCCCAAATACTTGCTAACTGTTTAAAGGCTTTTGCCTCTTATCTTGATGTTCCAAAGAAGGATTGGAACAAGTACCATGCACCTTATAAAGATACTTTTAGTTGTATTCCTGCTAGAACTACTGAAGTTTGTACTATTGATCACATTTTGCCTGAGCCTTATTTTGAGAAAACGCCTTTCCCTGCTAAGGTAAAGGAGCATTCTACTTTAATTAGTGTACTTAAGAAAAGTGCAAAGAAAGCTTTAGAACCTGATGAGCAAATTATTATTAAGTCTCCTGTAGCTATAGTGTAGGACCTTGTTACTAAAAATGTAGGAGATGAACATATTGTCTTTTGTGAAGATGCTTCTAACATTGTTTCCCATCCTAGTAGATCTAGGAAAACAAGTGTTCATGTGCTTTCTATCAGGATTGGTGATCATTGCTATTATGGTTTATGTGACATTGATGTAAGTTTGAGTGCTATTCCTTATGAGCTTTACAGAGAAATCATGCATGAAATTGCCCCTTGCGAACTTGAAGAAATTGATGTGGTTATTCAGCTTGCTAACAGAGAGACTATCTTGCCAATTGGTATTATTAGAGATGTGGAAGTTTTATGCGGTAAGACTAAATAACCTACTGATTTTCTAGTACTTGTTAAAGAAGCTAGTAAGACTTGTCCTATTATTTTTGGTAGACCCTTTTTGAATACTTGTGGCGCTGTTATATATTGTAAGAAGGAGAAAATTTTGACTAAGTTTGATGGAGAATCTTATGAGTTTAATTTTTCTAAGTTTACTAAAGCTCCTTATGAAAATGAATTGCCTAATGAAAATTTTCGAGTTGAACAGCTTGCCTCTATTGCTCTTGCTCCTAATAATGCTTTGCATCAATTTATGGAAGACCATGAAAGTGAGGTCTTCAGGGAAGAAAGAGATGAGATTGACGATATTCTTCTTCATGAACCAGCGTTGATTAAACACAATTTACCTATGGAGGATTTGGGTACCACTTTGCCACCCAAGGAAGATCCTATTTTTGATCTAAAACCTTTACCTGGTGATCTTAAATATGCTTATATTGATGATAAGAAAATATATCATGTTATTATTAGTTCTAAACTTTTAGGAAAGGAAGAAGAAAGGTTATTGGAAATATTGAGGAAACACCGAGGAGCTATGGGATATACTCTTGATGATTTAAAAGGGATTTCTCCTACTATATGTCAGCATGCTATTAACATGGAGCCAGATGCAAAGCCAGTTGTTGAACATCAACATCGCTTAATTCCTAAGATGAAGGAAGTGGTAAGAAATGAGGTATTGAAGCTCCTTGATGCTGGTATTATTTATCCTATTGCTGATAGTAGATGGGTTAGTCATGTTCATTGTGTTCCTAAGAAAGGAGGTATCACTGTTGTGCCTAATGAGAATAACGAGCTTATTCCTCAAAGGGTAGTCGTTGGTTATAGGATGTGCATTGATTTTAGAAAGGTCAACAAAGTTACTAAGAAAGATCACTATCCTTTACCGTTTATAGATCAAATGTTAGAGAGGTTATCTAAGAAAACTCATTTTTGTTTTCTTGATGATTATTCTGGTTTCTCTCAGATTGCTGTTAAAAAGCAAGATCAAGAGAAAACCACTTTTACTTGTCCTTATGAACTTATGCTTATAGACACATGCCTTTTGGTTTGTGCAATGCTCCTGCTACTTTTCAAAGATGCATGTCTGCTATTTTTCATGGTTTTTGTGAAGAAATTGTGGAGGTATTCATGGACGATTTCTCCGTCTATGGAACTTCTTTTGATAATTGTTTGCACAATCTTGATAAAGTTTTGCAGAGATGTGAAGAAACTAATCTTGTTCTTAATTGGGAGAAATGCCACTTTATGGTGAATGAAGGCATTGTTCTTGGACATAAAATCTCTGAAAGAGGTATTGAAGTTGACAGAGCAAAGGTTGAAGCAATAAAGAAAATGCCATGTCCCAGGGATGTTAAAGGTATTCGTAGTATTCTTGGTCATGCTGGTTTCTATAGGAGGTTTATTAAAGATTTCTCTAAGATTTCAAAGCCTCTTACTAATCTTCTTCAAAAAGATGTACCATTTGTTTTTGATGATGATTGTAGGGAAGCTTTCGAAACTCTTAAGAAGGCTTTAAGTACTACTCCTATTGTTCAACCACCTGATTGGAATTTACACTTTGAAATTATGTGCGATGCTAGTGATTTTGCTGTAGGTGATGTTCTTGGACAGCGCGTAGATAAGAAGTTGAATGTTATTCATTATGCCAGTAAGTCTCTTGATGCTGTGTGGGGACCCCGGCTTACCACCCGGGATTCCCGTTATGCATACAATTCACGATCCCAGAAAGACCGTCGTGAATCCACATAACAGAGTTGGCATTACAGAATACATCATCCAGTACAAAACAAGTTCAAATAGTCTTACATGGCCACTTGGCCGAATTCAAATGCCACGCAGGGCAAGTTCAACTAACATTGCAGCGGATACAAGGGTGGCATTGGTAGCCCGTGTCATGCCTCTACCCTACAGGCGTCTGACCGGGAGACGGATCCTAGTTCGCACCACGCGTCGTCGAACTCCTCACCATCATCATCATAGTCTTCACCATAATCTGACCAAGTTAATAGCCAGGGACAAAGCCGTGAGTACATTTTGGAATTGTACTCGCAAACCATCTATGAGGAACAAGTTACATGCTTTTTTGGCTGTAGCAAGGTGAATGGCTCTAGACTAGTTTGCTCTATACTAATCATAGTTTCTCTTGTCGATATAGCATGTCATACGACATATCTATATCCTTATTAAAGAAAACTTTTATAAAACCTTTTTAGTAAAAGCTCTAGGAAAGGGGGAACTCATTTACTACATCAAGAGAGAGAACCGGGGTCAATCAAACATGACCACCTCAAATTCATCGGCAGTACCCTCCAAGTACTCCGAACCACCATCGTGCCACGGCAGTACCCTCCGAGTACTCCGTCCGGCACCTTTCTCCTTTTCTTAAAACCTTTTATGAAAACAAAACCGACATTGGGCTAGATAGAGACCATTCCAACCGTCCATGACCGAGGACTCAGCTATTCGAATAGGATTTCGCCCTGCAGAGGTTGTACACTTTACCCACAAGATTCGATAAATTCGTCGGGATACCACCACGGACTGTCATACACAGGTATGCGGGATTCGGATAATCGAACAGAGCCTTTCATCTATCTACCTTAGTACGGGTGCCTGCCCTGTGGAGTTAACCTCCCCGGCAAACCCTGGCAGCCTACCTCCATTTTCTTGAGTGTAGCTCCAGTGCCACGGTGGGAGAACCCAAGTGTCTTCCGGTCGGATAAATCCCGAAGGATCCCGATTCACTATTGCCCTTACTCTTGTGGCAACCCAGATTCCGGGGTCCTACAAACCCTTATATAGTGTGAGGCTCCACGCACTAAAGCAAATAAACTTCGAACTAAGCCCCGTCCCATACCCAGGTAATGTGGTTGCACGGGTAAATTGTTCCGGTGGATACCTAGTGATCACCAATGTCATTTGAAAACCACCAACTCCTTTATCCTCCATGATCATCTCCATTTGTCCAAAAACTATTTTTTTTAAACATTTCAGTGGAGTAGATACTACTCCAAGGTATTCAAAAACATTTTCAAGAAATCTTTTTGAGTGTTCCCATCCTAGAGTTTTTGGCTCCACTAGAGGTATTCCAAGGGCTTTGCTGCTAACCAACAAGCCACTACTGCAGGGATAAAGAATAGGTAATCAAGGGGGTCATCTCGAAGGATGATAATAGTTGGCTTGTGGAGCTTGAGCCATCAATACAAGTGCTACAAGAGATATAGCAATATAAAAACATACAGTTTAATAAACCTTTATGCAACCTGCAAAGTAAGTGAATAGGATTCAGATGTGCATCAAGTATAGATGGCTTGCCTTGATTGGCTATTCCCTGGTCTTCCTCCTCCTGGTACTCAAAGACTTCTCCCTCCTCTGCACACTCTTCGTTCGATTCTATCGCCGGAAAATAATAACATACAAATAAGCATACATGCATACACAAGTCACAAATATTCCACCACTCAATATCACACCATCAAAGAGTATCAGAAACAAACATGTTTAGAAATCAAAACAAGATTTTATAGGTTTTTAATTAGCAAGTTAACCCTATTAGAAACTAGGGTTTTTCAAATAAAGCAATCACCACGCCACTCCACTTCAATCAAGCATGCAGGTGTTCATATGGACCAAGTAACACACTCGGTACACTTGCAGATAGACAACAATCTTATGAACCCTAAAACAAGTTGTGGTTGAATTTCTATGAATTAAACAATAGAAACTATCACTAGAATACCAAAATAATTCCCAGATATTCTCAGGGCATCAGAAAAATATGAACAAAATTGTTCTGGATAGCCCTCCTAGAACACAATCCAAGGAAATTGGATTCATACTAAAATTCATATTCTACTGCAGATGGGAATTTATCTAAGACTAAATACACAAACAGCCATATTAATTACTACTATAAAAATACAGGTCCTAAAATACCAAATCCAGTTGGTCATCCAAGATATCATAGTAAGGTACTCCTGAAAATTGGATGCACTCTAAAACAGTACCTAGAACTCAAGATTTGAATTAAAGTTTGAAAAGAGACTTATTTATCCACACAAATTATCATTTCCTCTACATTAATCCTACAGACAAGGGACCAGTGCCATCTAAAATATAATAACCTAAGCTACTCATAGAAATTTGAATCACACAATTTGCACATATAGAGAATATTTGGTGAATTTTACAAGTTCATAGATCTATATGAAAACTTAAACAGATTTTTGAAAAAAAAAGAAACTCAGGCCGGATCTGAACGAGCCAGGCCGCACAGCGATGGGCCAGCCCAGATCCAGCGAGAGGGGGCACGGGACGATGGCACTTGAACCTGCCAGCAGCCCGAGCGGTCAGCCGGTGCGGGGTACCGAATCGGTACGTGCCGATTTCGGCCATCCGATCAAGTGGAGATCGATGGCCCTCGTTCGTCGTCTCCGCGACAGAAGGTTAGGGCTGCAGCGGAGCTAGGGTTTGCTGGGAGATGTCGGTGGCTCACCTAGGGCTCTTCGTTGATGATCTGGTGATGGGGATAGGCTGCGGTGTGTCGAAGAGGTTCGGTGACGGTGTCGGAGAGGTGAACATCATCGTAGTCGCGCCCTAGCTCGTCATCATTGCTCCCAGATGCTCCGACGAGGTCGATGGTGGCGTTGGCTACTGGCGAATCTAGGCCAAGAAAAAGACAGCGTTAGACGAGGGAGAGATCTGGGAAGCCAGAGGTGAAGAGAAGAGAGAGTAGCAGCGGTGCATCCCGACGACAACCTTCCCCTTTCTTCCCAGGCTTCGGAGATCTCCGGCGAGCTCTCTAGTGCTTGGCAAGGCGAGGGAGAGCGTGGGCTGCTGTGTGTGAGTTCGAAGAGGAGAGGGGACGCAGGGAGAGAGCAAATGGTAGCAAAGAGGGCGGTGTGTGAGGGGGCTAGGGCTTTATAGCCTCGGGGTGGTCTCGGTTCAGTGTGCGCTCGATGGAAACGATTGGTCGGTCGGGGCGGCTCACTGGGGACGACGTCGTGGACTGAGTCCAGTGGTGTGTGTGCGGAGCTTGAGCGCGTGCTGTGCCAACGGGCACGGTCTAGGGTTCAGTCGTCACGCACCAAATTCGTGACACGGCCAGGGCGAGTGAGTGACCGAGCGTGCAGGGCAAGGGTGGTGTGGCGTCAAGGCTTTGATGCCGTGCAGGGTGGTGTGCGGCGCGAGGGAAAAAGGTGTGTGCACGTCTTAGAACGCCAATGCCATTCTCGGCGTCCAGTGCATGCACGAACACTGGCAGGGTGTGGGCTGGCGTGGCCTCCATGGTCGGCGAGGGGCTGGCCATTGGGCGATGATGGCGGTGCGCAGGATTGGTCGGGGGTGAGGCAGCAGTAGGAGGCTTGCCTCCTACGCCTCGGTCCACTTGGACGTGCACGAGGGTGGCCTCGGTTTTGAAGGAGAGAGGGAAAGGTCGAGCTCGAGTAGGCACTGGCCAGTGGGGTGGAGAGGTGCAGAGGTGGGCGGTGGCTCAATGCCGATTGGGGGTTGGGGATGGAGAGAGTGAAAGAGAGAGAGGAGAGCAAATCTTGGTCAAGATTGCCTCGGGGGCTTCCCCTCCCTTGTGTCCACCCGCATAAGACAAGGAGAATAAGAGGGAGAGAGAGATGCCAGCAGGGGAGAGAGAAGGGTGGCCGGCTAGGGTTGCCTCTTGGTCGGTTTGCAAAGAGAGAGAGAAGAAAATAGAAGAGAAGACAAAATAGCGGGTGTGGCCAAAATTTGTTTGAAATTTGAAAGATTCAAATTTTGGTCTAAGTGGTGGTGGTGATTGGCTCAGAAGTGATTTACAAGTGATAGAAGTCCATCTACCAAGTTTCAGAATTTTTGAGTACGAGGAGTTTGGGTTTTAGTGAAGTCCCTATTTTCAAATAAAGGAGCAAAAATAAATGAGATAGAAAGTTCTATATGGTGTGATCAAGCAAAGAAGGTAAGCTAGGGTTTTTGTTTCACACAAGCAAATATCAAGGCCAAGGATTGCTGCATAGAATCATAGCACCAAACTAGATTCAATTGCAAAGGTATTTGGTTTATTGAGATTAAATCAAGCAATAATTTCACAAGCACACACTTACATAGAATCATGCACACCCACACATGAAATCATATATGCTAGCACTCAAGAACATATCTTAATAAAAGTTTTTAATTTACCCAAAATAAAGTGTTAAACCTTGGTCTCAATTGGTCTACAAAAAGTGGGGTGTTACAGACCTTCCCCCGTAAAAGAATCTCGTCCCGAGATTCGGTAGCTAAGCATTGAGCAACTAGGGAAATTCTCGTTGGAGATAATCTTCGCGTTCCCAAGTGGCCTCGTCTTTGGTATGGTTACTCCACTGGACTTTGTACATATTATTTTTCGTCTACAAGTGAGACGGACATCTTTCTCCAGAATACGGATTGGCCTCTCACGGTAGGTCAAGTCGTGGTTGAGGTCAATGGAGTCTTGGTCAATCTCCTTGAAGGTTTCGGGCTTGTTGGGGGCTTTTAGACACTTGCGTAGCTGAGAGACATGGAAGACGTCGTGGAATTCAGACAGCTTTGGGGTAGCTCTAACTTGTAGGACATTTCTCCACGGCGTTCTAGGATTTTGTATGGGCCAATGTAGCGGGGTGCAAGCTTGCCTTTAACATGGAAACGCTGCATACCCTTCAGAGGGGTAACTCGAAGATAAACAAAATCTCCCACTTGAAATGAAATGGGCCTCCATCGGGAATCTGCGTAGCTCTTCTGCCTAGATTGGGCGGCCTTTAGTCTGTTACGAATCAGCTGCACTTGCTCTTCGGCTTCCTTAATGATGCCAGTGCCAAACACTTGGCTTTCTCCAGTCTCGGACTAGTTGAGAGGGGTACGACACTTGCGACCATATAGGGCTTCAAAGGGGGCCATCTGTAGACTGGCTTGGTAGCTATTGTTGTAGGAGAATTCGGTGAATGACAAACAGTCCTCCCACTTGGCTCTGTATGAGAGGATGCAGGCACGAAGCATATCTTCAAGAATCTGATTCACTCTTTCAGTCTGACCTCCAGTTTGCGGATGGAAGGCGGTGCTAAAGGAGAGGTTTGTCCCAAGAGCTCTGCGCAGGCTTTCCCAAAATCGGGAGGTGAACTGTGACCCTCGATCGGATACGATCCTCTTGGGTACTCCATGCAGGCTCACAATTTGGCTTATATACAACTCGGCCAGATTCTGACCTCGGTCGGTGGTCTTGACGGGTAGGAAGTGGGCAACTTTGGTTAGGCGGTCTACTATGACCCAGATGGAGTCGTCTCCCCTATTTGACCTCGGCAGGCCAGTGATGAAGTCCATACCAACTTCTTCCCATTTCCACATGGGCACCTTCAATGGTTGCAGCAGACCCGCAGGTCTTTGGTGCTCGGCCTTGACATGCTGGCAGACGTCGCACCGCGCAATATAAAAGGCTATTTCTTGCTTCATGCCATGCCACCAAAACTGTTCTTTCTTGTCTTGGTACATTTTGGTACCTCCTGGGTGAATCGAATAAGGAGTATCATGGGCCACCTTTAAAATAAGCTGTTTCAACTCATCGATGCTAGGGACGCATAGGCGACCATTATACCATAGCACACCTTGCTAGTCAATCGAAAACCCAGGTACTTCTTCTCGTCCCATCCTACGCTTGATCCCTTCAATACTGTCGTGACCTTTCTGGGCTTCTTTAATTTGATCAAACAGAGTAGGCCGGACCTCAAGGTTTGCATGAAACCCATGGCTCACTAGCTCATGTCCAAACCTTTCAAATTCTTTACATAAGGTAGGTTGGTTGGTCTTTAGCAGGGAATTTAGAGAGCAAGGCTCTCGGCTGAGGGCATCGGCGACCACATTTGCCTTACCCGGATGATAGTGAATGCCTAGGTCATAGTCCTTAATAAGCTCAATCCATCTCCGTTGCCTCATATTCAACTCCTTCTGAGAAAAGATGTACTTCAAGCTCTTGTGCTCCATGTAGATTTCACATCGGTTTTCCATAAGGTAGTGTCGCCAAGTTTTGAGCGCATACACCACAACAGCAAGCCCTAGGTCTTGGGTAGGGTAGTTCAGCTCATGCGGGCACAGTTGACGGGATAGATAAGCAATGACCTTGCCATCTTGCATCAAGACGCTCCCAAGTCCAAGCCTGGAGGCGTCGCAGTAGACGTCAAAGCTCTTGGTGATATCGGGCATGGTTAGAATAGGGGCTGACACAAGTCTCTTCTTGAGTTCCTGGAAACTCTGCTCGCACTTTTCAGTCCACTCAAACTTCTTATCCTTCTTGAGCAGCTAAGTCAATGGGCGAGCGATGCTAGAAAACCCTTCTACAAACTTCCGATAATACCTGGCTAGCCCAAGAAATGCTCGGACTTCGGTGGGGTTGGTTGGGGCTTTTCTTTCCATGATGGAGGTAATTTTAGATGGGTCAACGGATACTCCACCGGCTGAGATAACGTGGCCCATAAATCCAACTTCTTTCAGCCAGAATTCACACCTGCTGAATTTGGCATAAAGTTGGTGCTCGCGCAGGGTTCCCAACACAAGCCGCAGATGCTCTGCGTGCTCTTCTTCGGTCTTGGAACAGACCAAAATGTCGTCAATGAACACTACTACAAACTTGTTGAGGAACTTCATGAACACCTTATTCATGAGATTCATGAAGTAGGCAGGGGCATTGGTCAGGCCGAAGGACATTACGGTGTATTCAAACAAACCGTAGCGAGTGGTGAAGGCGGTCTTGGGAATATCGGACTCATGGACTTTTAGCTAATGATATCCAGTGCGGAGATCAATCTTGGAGAACACTTTGCCCCCATTCAGCTGATCAAATAGGTCTTCAGTCTTTGGGAGCGGATACTTATTTTTGATAGTCACCTCATTCAGTTTACGATAGTCCACACATAATCGAATGGTACCGTCTCGCTTGTCCACAAAGAGAACATGCGATCCCCAAGGCGATGCGCTGGGACGAATAAGACCTTTGCTGAGCATGTCAGCGAGTTACCTTTTTAACTCTTCTAGTTCTTGGGGGTTCATGCGGTAGGCTCTTTGTGCAATAGGGGATGTCCTGGGAACCAACTCAATAATGAACTCGATATCCCGGTCAGGGGGCATACCTGGCAATTCTTCAGGGAAAACGTCGGGGTATTCGCATACCATCGGAACTTGGTCGAGGGTTGGTCCAGATACGAACTTCTTGTAGTAGGCTTTGCGAGATGGCATGGTTGCGACGTGCTCAATTTGAATACTGTCGCTGTTGGTCATGGTTATAGACTTCCTGGCGCAATCTATGTGTCCCTGATACTTGGACATCCAATCCATCCCAAGTACCACATCCAAAACCTTTGTGCCTAAAATGATCAGGTTGGCTTGAAAGGATACCCCATGAATATCTACCGGCACATCTACACAATTATCTTTGGTCTTCACGACAGACCCGGGGATCTGAACTAGCATAGTCCTAGTCATCATGGTGGACACTAACTTCCCCTTTTTCACAAAGTTCTCAGTAACGAAAGAATGTGATGCACCAGAATCAAACATCACTCTTGCAGGGATGGAGTTGACAAGAAACATACCCAGAACAACATCAGGGGCCTCAGCAGCTTCTTTAGCAGTGACATGGTTTAGGCGGCCTCTTGCATTATTGGCTTGGGTCTTCGGGTTCCTACCAGAGGGTCCACGGCCTTGACCCTGGTTGGGTCTCGGCGCACTGAGGATCGGTGCCGAGGGCTTCTTCCGAGGGCACTCCTTAGAGAAGTGTCCAGGCTGACCACAGGTGTAACATCCACTACCTTGGCTGCGATTATTCGGGTTGAAAGTGTTGCGGTTACCTCCGGAGAAATTCCCACCTGCAGGGCGGTTGCTGGAGTACTGGCGGTTTGGGTTGTTGGGCCTAGGGGCTTGAGAGGCGAACCTCTATGGAGATGGCACAACCCTGGATGGGGGCAAGCTGTGGGACCTGTGACCACTAGGTCCTCCTTGGTTCATCATCCTCCTCTTGCGACTCTCGCGGGCAGCTTTATTCTTGTCCTCAACCATTATGGCAGCATCCACCATGGCTTCCAAGTCAGGATAGTGAACAGCCACAAGATAAGTCTGCAGCTCCTCCTATAACCCATTTAGGAATCGCTCTCTCTTCTTCTCATCGGTGTCAATGTCATTTGTGGCATACCTTCCCCAGGTGGTGAACTTGTCAAGATACTCGGTGACACTCATTCCTCCTTGCTTCAGATTGAGGAACTTATCCCTCATGATCTTGATGAGTCCTAAGGGCACGTGTGCTTTGCGAAACTTGGTCTTGAAGGCATCCCAAGTCATCACTTGAACCTCGGGCTGCATGGCGCGGACATTCTCCCACCATGCTCCAGCTGGTCCAGCTAAGAAGTGAGTTGCATACAGGACCTTCTCGTTCGCTCCCACTCCCACATATTCTAGCTTGTTTTCAATGGTCCGGAGCTAGTCATCAGCTTCCAGGGGCTCAGTGGACTTAGTGAAGGTCGGGGGATTGGAGTTCTGGAAGTCCCTAAGCTTGGTTCGAGGCTCGTCATCACCATTTCCACCATTGTTATTGTTGTTGTTGGTGGCCATCTGGGCGAGGTGTTGGAGAGTGGCGAGGTTGGCTTGACGTTTGGCACGTGCGGCTTCACAATCCTCTAGCATGAGTCGCAGCACCTGCACCATGCTGGGTTCAGGTGGTGGGGGCGGGTTGCTTCCAGCATGGCCTCGTGTTTCCGGAGCCATTCTGGAGAAAAGTGGTTTGGTGAGAAACAACGACAAAGTATGGGAGGAAACAAGTTGTGTATAAACAATTTTAATAGCATGCATAGGAAACATAGGTATACCAGGCATCCATATCATAGCAACATCCATAAGCATCCAAGTTCAACACATAAATATATGCAAAAGAAGTGCCACATAAGTCTAGCACACACATCACATAGTCTCATACAACACAACCATCAATGGTTTTAGCAGAACCATACAACACATACGCAAAAGGGATCGGTAGTCCTACTCAGTACGTGACATCCTATGTGAGGTAGCGGTGCGCCGGGTACCTACTAGTTGACCCTAACATGGGGAACAACCTCCTCGGGGTCCTCCTCACTCGGAGTCTCGGGCGCGTAGAAGTCCATGATAGCGTTGCGGTCATCACCGCCATCGCTACCACGATCGTTGTCATCAGTGCTCGCGGGCTCCTCGTCATAGGCCTCCTGGTGCTCGTCGTCGTGGCCAAGGACTGCCTCATTTTCCTTGCGGAGCTCGGCGGTCTCCTCCTCTAACTCTGACACGTGGCTCTCAAGAGAGGCTAGGTGGTCCTCCAAGTCACGGACATGCTGCCTAAGAGCCCTGTTCCTCTTCAAGATCTTCCTCTTGGCAGCGAGGAGACGGTGACGAGAGAAAATGGAGTCCTGAAGGTCCTCATGAAGTATAGCTAGCTCCAAACCTCTCTCATCGGCAACCATACGGACATGGTCCAGTTGCTCCTGAGTGTGGTGCAGCAGGGCCTCCGTGTGGCAAAAGTGGCGGCTGAACAGAGTGTGAGCGGCGGCCTGGTAGGGAAGGCCATCGGAGTCGACCCTCCCGTAGTGCTCATAGCGAGTACCCAGCAACTCGTCATAGTGGAGGTGGACGAGGCGGAGATAGCGTGTCGCAGAACACGCATCAGTCCATCGCCCCAAGTACGCTCAATCACCTCGAAGGTGAACCCCTGAGAAATCGGCGGGACCTCCTTCCCGCTGACCTGGCAGACAACCTGGTAAGCCAGCTCCCGGGTACCCTCCTCGAAGAGGCGGTAACCACGCACCTCAAGACGCGGGCATCCGAGACGCGCAGTCAACTCCACCAAGTTGCGCTCAAAGATGAGCACGTCCTCGTGGGTACCGACCTAACGGTGTGCAGTAGGAGCGTCCATCTACACAAAATTTTAAGGTAGGTTTAATTAATAACTTACTCAAGTGTGCAATATTTTAAATACAGTAAAAACTTGAATTAAAGTGCAAGTAGTCTAAATGCTTAAAGAACGAGGGAAGAGATGAGAGCAATATATATTTACCTTATATATATTAAGCCATCTCTTTTAGTTTAGTAGTTAAAATAAGTTTTGGGTTCGGTCTAACGCCCATGCTAATCTAGGGTCTCCTAAGGTCAGGATGGTTCTGATACCAACTCTGTGGGTACCCCGGCTTACCACCCAGGATTCCCGTTATGCATACAATTCACGATCCCAGGAAGACCGTCGTGAATCCACATAACAGAGTTGGCATTACAGAATACATCATCCAGTACATAACGAGTTCAAATAGTCTTACATGGCCACTTGGCCAAATTCAAATGCCACGCAGGGCAAGTTCAACTAACATTGCAGTGGATACAAGGGTAGCGTTGGTAGCCCATGTCATGCCTCTACCCTAGAGGCGTCTGACCGGGAGACGGATCCTAGTTCGCACCGGCGTCGTCGAACTCCTCACCATCATCATCATAGTCTTCACCATAATCTGACCAAGTTAATAAATAGCCAGGGATAAAGCCGTGAGTACATTTTGGAATTGTACTCGCAAACCATCTATGAGGAACAAGTTACATGCTTTTTGGCTGTAGCAAGGTGCATGGCTCTAGACTAGTTTTCTCTATACTAATCATAGTTTCTCTTGTCGATATAGCATGTCATACGACATCTCTATATCCTTATTAAAGAAAACTTTTATAAAACCTTTTTAGTAAAAGCTCTAGGAAAGGGGGAACTCATTTACTACATCAAGAGAGAGAACCGGGGTCAATCAAACATGACCACCTCAAATTCATCGGCAGTACCATCCAAGTACTCCGAGCCACCATCGTGCCATGGCAATACCCTCCGAGTACTCCGTCCGGCACCTTTCCCCTTTTCTTAAAACCTTTTATGAAAACAAAACCGACATTGGGCTAGATAGCAACCATTCCAACCGTCCATGACCGAGGACTCGGCTATTCAAATAGAATTTCACTCTGCAGAGGTTGTACACTTTACCCACAAGATTCGATAAATCTACCGGGATACCACCACGGACCGTCATACACAGGTATGCGGGATTCGGATAATTGAACAGAGCCTTCCATCTATCTACCTTAGTACGGTTGCCTGCCCTGTGGAGTTAACCTCCCCGGCAAACCCTGGCAGCCTACCTCCATTTTCTCGAGTGTAGCTCCAGTGCCACGGCGGGAGAACCCAAGTGTCTTCCGGCTGGATAAATCCCGAAGGATCCCGATTCACTATTGCCCTTACTCTTGCGGCAACCCAGATTCTGGGGTCCTACAAACCCTTATATAGTGTGAGGCTCCCCGCACTAAAGCAAATAAACTTCGAACTAAGCCCCGTCCCATACCGGGGTAATGTGGTTGCACGGGAAATTTTTTCCGGTGGATACCTAGTGATCACCAATGTCATTTGAAAACCACCAACTCCTTTATCCTCCGTGATCATCTCCATTTGTCCAAAAACCATTTTGTTTTGAAAACATTTCAGCGGAGTAGATACTACTCCAAGGTTTTCGAAAACATTTTCAAAAAATCTTTTTGAGTGTTCCCATCCTAGAGTTTTTGGCTCCACTAGAGGTATTCCAAGGGCTTTGCTGCTAACCAACAAGCCACTACTGCAGGGATAAAGAATAGGTAATCAAGGGGGTCATCTCGAAGGATGATAACAGTTTGCTTGTGGATCTTGAGCCATCGATACAATTGCTACAAGAGATATAGCAATATAAAAACATGCAGTTTAATAAACCTTTATGCAACCTGCAAAGTAAGTGAATAGGATTCAGATATGCATCAAGTATAGATGGCTTTCCTTGATTGGCTAGTCCCTGGTCTTCCTCCTCCTGGTACTCAAAGACTTCTCCCTCCTCTGCACACTCTTTGTTCGATTCTATCGCTGGAAAATAATAACATACAAATAAGCACACATGCATACACAATTCAGAAACATTCCACCACTCAATATCACAGCATCAAAGAGTATCAGAAACAAACATGTTTAGAAATCAAAACAAGATTTTATAGGTTTTTAATTAGCAAGTTAACCCTATTAGAAACTAGGGTTTTTCAAATAAAGCAATCACCACACCACTCCACTTAAATCAAGCATGCAGGTATTCATATGGACCAAGTAACACACTCAGTACACTTGTAGATAGACAACAATCTTATGAACCCAACAAAGTTAGATTCACCGTAAAACAAGTTGTGGTTGAATTTCTATGAATTAAACAATAGAAACTATCACTAGAATACCAAAATAATTCCCAGATATTCTCAAAGCATCAGAATAATATGAACAAAAGTGTTCTGGAAAGCTCTTCCAGAACACAATCCAAGGAAATTGGATTCATACTAAAATTCATAATCTACTGCAGATGGGAATTTATCTAAGACCAAATACACAAACAGCCATATTAATTACAACTATAAAAATACAGGCCCTAAAATACCAAATCAAGATGGTCATGCAAGATATCACAGTAAGGTACTCCTAAAAATTGGATGCACTCTAAAACAGTACCTAGAACCCAACATTTGAATTAAAGTTTGAAAAGAGACTTATTTATCCACACAAATTATCATTTCCTCTACATAATCCTATAGACAAGGGAATAGTGCCATCTGAAAGATAAGAACCTAAGCTACTCATAGAAATTTGAATCACACAATTTGCTCATATAGAGAATATTTGGTGAATTTTACAAGTTCACAGATCTATATGAAAACTTAAACAGATTTCTGAAAAAAGAAACTCGGGCCGGATCTGAACGAGCCAGGCCGCACAGCGATGGGCCGGCCCAGATCCAGCGATAGGGGGCACGGGACGGCGGCGCTTGAACCTGCCAGTGTGCTCGGGCGGTCAGCCGGCGTGGGGTACTGAATCGGTACGCGCCGATTTTTGCCATCCGATAAAGTGGAGATCGACGGCCCTTGTTCGTCGTCTCCGCGATAGAAGGTTAGGGCTGCGGTGGAGCTAGGGTTTGCTGGGAGATGTTGGGGGCTCACCTAGGGCTCTTCGTCGACGATCTGGTGATGGGGATCGGCTGCGGTGTGTCGGAGAGGTTCGGTGACGGCGTCAGAGAGGTGAACGTCATTGTAGTTCTGCCCTAGCTCATTGTCAGCGCTCCCAGATGCTCCGGCGAGGTCGATGGTGGCATTGGCTACCGGAGAATCTAGGCCAAGAAAAATATAGCATTAGATGAGGGAGAGATCTGGGAAGCCAGAGGTGAAGAGAAGAGAGAGTAGCAGCGGCGCATCCCGACGGCAACCTTCCTCTTTCTTCCTGGGCTTCAGAGATCTCTGACGAGCTCTCTAGTGCTTGGCAAGGCGCGGAAGAGCGTGGGCTATTGCGTGTGAGTTCGCAGAGGAGAGGGGATGCAGGGAGAGAGCAAATGGCAGTAGAGAGGGCGGTTTGTGAGGGGGCTAGGGCTTTATAGCCTCGGGGTGGTCTCGGTTCAGTGTGCGCTCGATGGAAACGATTGGTCGGTCGGGGCGGCTCACTGGGGATGGCATCATGGACTGAGTCCAGTGGTGTGTGTGCGGAGCTCGAGCATGTGCTGTGCCAACGGGCACGGGCTAGGGTTCAGTCGTCGCGCACCAAATTCGTGACACGGCCAAGGCGAGTGAGTGATCGAGCGTGTAGGGCAAGGGTGGCATGGCATCGAGGCTTCGATGCCGTGCAGGGTGGTGTGTGGCGCGAGGGAAAAAGGTGTGTGCACATCTTAGAACGCCAATGCCGTTCTCGGTGTCTAGTGCATGCACGGACACTGGCAGGGCGTGGGCTAGCGTGGGCTCCACAGTCGGCGAGGGCGGCCGCTGGCCATTGGGCAATGATGGCGGTGCGTAGGAGTGGTCGGGGCAAGGCAGCGGCAGGAGGCTTGCCTCCTACACCTCGGTCCACTTGGACATGCACGGGGGTGGCCTCGGTTTCGAAGGAGAGAGGGAGAGGTCAAGCTCGAGCAGGCACTGGCCAGTGTGGTGGAGAGGTGCAGAGGTGGGCGGTGGCTCAATGCAGATTGGGGGTTGGGGATGGAGAGAGTGAAAGAGAGAGAGGAGAGCAAATCTTGTGCAAGATTTCCTCGGGGGCTTCCCCTCCCTTGTGTCCACCCGCTTAAGACAAGGAGAATAAGAGGGACAGAGAGATGCCAGCAGGGGAGAGAGAAGGGTGGCCGGCTAGGGCTGCCTCTTGGTCGGTTTGCAAAGAGAGAGAGAAGAAAAGAGAAGAGAAGAAGAAGAAATAGTGGGTTTGGCCAAAATTCGTTTGAAATTTGAAAGATTCAAATTTTGGTCTAAGTGGTGGTGGTGATTGGCTCAGAAGTGATTTACAAGTGATAGAAGTCCATCTACCAAGTTTCAGAATTTTTGAGTAAGAGGAGTTAGGGTTTTAGTGAAGTCCCTATTTTCAAATAAAGGAGCAAAAATAAATGAGATAGAAAGTTCTATATGGTGTGATCAAGCAAAGAAGGTAAGCTAGGGTTTTTGTTTCACACAAGCAAATATCAAGGCCAAGGATTGCTGCATAAAATCATAGCACCAAACTAGATTCAATTGCAAAGGTATTTGGTTTATTGAGATTAAATCAAGCAATAATTTCACAAGCACACACTTACATAGAATCATGCACACTCACACATGAAATCATATATGCTAGCACTCAAGCACATATCTTAATAAATTTTTTAATTTACCCAAAATAAAGTGTTAAACCTTGGTCTCAATTGGTCTACAAAAAGTTGGGTGTTACATGCTGCTCAGAAGAATTATGCTACTACTGAAAAGGAGTTTCTTGCTGTTGTTTTTATATGTGATAAGTTTAGACCTTATATTGTTGATTCAAAAGTTACTATTCATACTGATCACGCTGCTATTAGATATCTTATGTCAAAGAAGGATGCTAAGCCTAGACTTATTAGATGGGTGTTACTTCTACAAGAGTTTGATTTGCATATTGTAGATAGGAAAGGTGCTGAAAATCCTATTGCTGACAATTTGTCTGGATTGGAAAACATTTCTTTTGATCATATCCCTGTTAATGATAGTTTTCCAAATGAAAAGTTGGCTTCAATGAAGGTAACTTCGCGAGAGAATCCTTGGTATGCTGATTATGCTAACTTTATTGTTTCCAAGTATTTGCCTCCAACCTTTACAGCTCAGCAAAGAAGGAAATTCTTTTATGACTTGAGTTATTACTTTTGAGATGACCCACACTTATATAAAGAAGGAGTGGATGGTATTATGCGAAGATGTGTTCCAGAATATGAACAACAAGAGATATTGAGAAAATGCCATGGTATTCCTTATGGAGGGCATCATGCTGGAGATAGAACTGCACAAAAGGTTCTACAATCAGTTTTTTATTGGCCTACCCTTTTTAAAGATGCTAGAAATTTTGTTTTATCTTGTGATGAGTGCCAAAGAGTTGGTAATATTTCTAGACGTAATGAAATGCCTATGAGTTATTCTCTTGTTATTGAACCATTTGATTGTTGGGGGTTTGACTTTATGGGTCCTTTTCCTCCTTCAGAAGGTTATACTCATATACTCGTAGCTGTTGATTATGTTACTAAGTGGGTAGAAGCCATACCTACGAAGAGTGCCGATGGTGAGACTTCGTTAAAAATGCTTAAGGATGTTATTTTTCCTAGATTTGGTGTGCCTAGATATCTTATGACTGACGGAGGTTCTCATTTTATTCATGGCGGTTTTAGGAAAACTCTTGCTAGATATGACGTTAATCATATAATTGCTTCTATTTATCATCCCCAAACTAGTGGGCAAGTAGAGCTATCGAATAGAGAGATCAAGTCTATCTTGCAGAAGACTGTTAATAGATCTAGGAAAAATTGGGCTAGCAAGTTGAACGATGCTATATGGGCTTGTAGAACTGCTTATAAGAACCCCATGGGCATGTCTCCTTACAAAATGGTTTACGGAAAAGCATGTCACTTGCCTTTAGAATTAGAACACAAAGCTTTTTGGGCAGTGAGAGAGCTTAATAGGGATTTTAAACTTGCCGGTAAGAAAAGGTTGCTTGATTTGAGTTCTTAGATGAGTGGAGAAACAAAGCTTATGAGAATGCCAGACTTTTCAAGGAGAAAGTCAAGCAGTGGCATGATAGGAGAATCCTTAAGAGAGAATTTCATGTTGGTGCGAAAGTTCTATTGTATAGGTCTCGTCTCAGATTTTTTGCAGGTAAATTACTCTCAAAATGGGAAGGACCCTTTGTTATTGAAGAGGTGTATCGCTCAGGTGCAATAAAGATTGCTTCGCTTAAAGATAACACTACGCAAGTGGTGAATGGGCAAAGACTCAAGCATTATATTTCCGGAGATTCTTATAATGAAGATGTCGATGTTATTCAAATGATAACTCCGGAAGAATTTATCAAAGAACATATGCAGGAATCTGCAGAGTCCATTTCCGAATAGGTAACAGTTCTAGTCAGAAAAGGTTCACATTAAACTTTTCTATTTATATTTTTGTTGTTTTTATTAAATATGAAAAATCATGAGACGAAAACAGGTTGGAAACGGAGTCCGGAGGCTCCTCACCACCTGGTGGCGCAGGCCCCCTCCTGGCCGCGCCACCCTGTGGTGAGTCCACCCCGGAACTCGTTTCCGTCCCGGTTTCCTCCTGTGACTTCATTTTGATGTTTAATTTTTGCCTATATAACCCCCCGGATTACCCGAGGTCTGTATATCGTGTTCTCGTCGTGTTTTTGTTTTGACCTGTTTCTGTCAGGAGTTGTTCTTAGGTTTAGAGGCATAATGGCTTCCGCAAGCAATGACAAGGGCAAGAAGCCTTTAGAAGAGGACCACCAAGACCCCAAGCTGAAGGAAGGACAAATGGCTGGAGGATCAAGGGCAAGAGATCCTACTTTTGTAGGATCAATGAATGCTGGATGTGCTTTTTCTCATAATATGCAGGGACCAACACTACCAGTCCTAGATCTAAGCTTCTTTCCTGCAGCAGAAGAGACTCTTCAGGTCACTGATGAGTTTTGTGCCTAGTACCGAGTTTTGAAGATGAAGGTGGAGATACTTCAAGAGGAGAACATCAGGCTTCGCAGGATGCTGGAGATTTTCCTTGCCCCAGTTATGATCTCACCACCACCGCCGAAGGAGTAATTAGTCATTGGTATAGGCATCCCCTTGGTTTGTTCCAAGCTTGGGGGAGTGCCGCGGTATCACATCATTACCTTTTTACCCATTTACTTTTCAAGTAAAATCATATCATGAATAGAGAAGTTATATTATAGAATAGTTTGCAGTGTGGAAGTATCCTCATTTAGTTGGTTACCTATGTATCCCTTGGTGCGAGTTGCAGTTGAGAAATATTAATGAGAAGTCTATTCATTTACTTTCCGCACACCTTATTTTAGTTTGCAATCTTTCTTATATGATTAGTCTTGTTGATTAGTATTGGTATCATTTTGGGAGCATGAGTAAATCTAGTTGGTTTTGGCAAACTTAGCTTGGTCAGTAGCAACATTACCTTGAGGTTTGAGTAGAAAAAGAAGGAAGTGTTAGTAGATACATTGTTTCAGTTTTCCTTCATGATTGGCTTATAAGCATTAGTATTCTGAAGTTAAAATCGTTTGTGCTTTCAAGGAAAATTTGCATGATTGTTTTCTATCACATATATGTATGTTTGTTTCATGCAACTCTTATGCTTGCTATCCAGCCTTGCTAGCCAAAACCTGCACTGAGAGGAAATACTTCTCGTGCATCCAATCCCCTAAAACCAAGTTACTTCCAGAGAGTCCACTATAAATTCCTATGCATGGTATTTCAAGCCATTCCAAGTAAATTTTCATGTGATACCTTTCAAAAACTTTCAACTACTTCTCATTTTGTGCCACTGTTTTTAGCTCATGAGGACGTAGTGGTTGGGTTTGTTATCTTCCATACTAAATTGAGTACCCCTCGACTTGCATGCTTCATCTGCTTGTCACTAATTTTGCAAGGGAGCTGGTCAGACCATTGTAATCTAAAAAAAGAAAAAAGGCACTGCTCCAGGGTATGTGAAAGTTGGTGGGCACCCGATGGAATCGGCTAGCCATGGTTTGAGAAAGGAAAAAGTGGGGAGGAGTGCCAAGCTATAAAAGAGCACAATTGTGCCAATTAATGAACATCTCGAAACCGCTCTCACTTGTTTAGTATGGAAGATATCAAGAACTCTGTTGCTAGTCGTTGACAAAAGCAACCACCTCTCAAAACAAATTTTACCTCTGTTTCACAAATGAAAAGCTCTAGCACATGTTTAATCCCTGCTTCCCTCTGTGAAGGGCCTATCTTTTACTTTTATGTTTAGTCAACCTATTCCCCTCTATCTCAAGCAAGCATTTGAGTTGTTATGTTTCATTCATCCATATGTTGATCTGTTCAATCATGTTTACTATCTTCCTTTGTTTAGTATAATGCTTTTATCTGAAAGGATATATCTTTGAAAGCTTTCTATGATTGCAAAGAGTTTGTTACATTGAGCATATGGTTTTTGCTATATCAGCTCTGTTTTAAAAGGCTCCGTTCAAAAATAAGTACAGTTTGTTCATTGTTCTCTGACCAAGAACAAAGGTTTGCCATCACCAATCATGATTTACCTTGTGCATCTTTATTTGTGATTCCCTTTGCTTATTGCAAGTCTAGATTATATGAAGGGAAGTTGCTGTCTATTATAACTTGTGCCTTGGTAATTGTGATGCTTCTTGTCAGTATTTTGTTTATTGACACTTCACTCCATAAACCTGTGGTCATGTTTACCGAGTTCAGTTTTCGCTTGGGGACAAGCGAGGTCTAAGCTTGGGGAGGGGGGTTGATACATCCATTTTGCATCACTATTTTATATCATAATTTACTATTATTCATTGATATATTTCATATTTAGAGGTGATACTTATGTTGTTTCCTTTGTTTTTACATGTTTGATGATCATTGGAGAATTTGCTGCCGGGGTAAGGATTTTGCTGGAAAAAGGACCGTCAAGACCCCATATTTCTGAAGATCAACAATTCTACAGAAATATCCAGAAATTCATATATTACCGGAAGACGAAGGTATCCAGAAGGAGAAGGTGAGAGGAGCAGCAGGGGGGCCACACCACCAGGTGGCGTGGGCCCACCCTTGGCCACGCTGCCCTGGGGTGAGGCCACCCTGGCCCACTCCAGACATCGACCTATCGCGTATATGGTCGTCCCCAAAAACCTAAGTCAGGGGGGGCATCAGAGATAGACACCGCCGCCTCTGCGGGGCGGAAAACACCGAGAGAGAAAAGCTCTCTGGCAGGCAGAAATCTACCGGGGAAATTCCTTCCCGGAGAGGGGAGATCGTCGCAATCGTCATCGCCATCGTGCTGGACTTCATCGGGGTCATCATCACCATCATCATCATCACTAGAACCTTCATCTCCACCATCACCACGCCATCCCACTATAACATCTTGGGTTGAATCTTGTCCAATTCTTAGGGGAAACTTTCCCAGTGTTAATTACTCTTGTAGTTGATGCAATTGAGTGGAACCGTTGAATTAAGGTTTATGTTCAGATTGTTATTTACTATTATTTCACCTCTGGTCATGATACATATGATGTCTTGTGAGTAGTTTGTTTAGTTCTTGAGGACATGGGAGAAGTCGAGATGTTAGTAGTGAAACTATGTTGAGTAATATTTAATGGTTTGATATTTATATGTTGTGGTGTTATTCTACTAGTGGTGTCATGTGAACGTCGACTACATGATACTTCACCATTTATGGGCCTAGTGGAATGCATTGTGTATTTGGCTACTAATTGTGGGGTTGCCGGAGCGACAGAAACCTAAACCCCCGTTAGGAAACCATTGCACCAGGGAGCGTAGGATCTCAGAGTTTAAGGCTGTTGTTAGATTTATCTTAATTACTTTCTTGTATTTGCGGATGCTTGCAGGGGGTATAATAACAAGTATGTATTAGTCATAGTAAGGGTAGTACGCTAGCACAGGTTCACCCCCATAACACTTATCAAACCAATGAAGATTACTTAGCAACATGAAGCGAAAGCTCTCGACAGAAACTCCCGTGTGTCCTCAGGAACGTTTGGTAATCATAAGTTACACAACCGGCTTGTCCTTTGCACTAGAAAGGATTGGGCCACTTGCAGCAATTATTATTACTGTCTTTTATTTACTCGTATTTTATTTACTTGCATTACTAAATAGGGATTTCTATTTTTGTGCCCTCGGGTCCTTAGTTATACTCAGTTTTCCCCAGCTCCTTAGTTTTTCCTCAGTTTTGTCCAAGCCCTTGTCTAAAACCGTCACCAGTGCTGGAACGGCCGGTTGCCCGATGGTTCAACACCTTTGACCGTTAACTGCTGACTAGTGGGGCCACGTAGAGCCCGCAAAGACACGTAAGAGCATCCATCTTTGTTTGACCGTAAGCATAGTCGTATCCCTGACCAAAACACGGACGAGTGGGGCTTCGGTATATCGAATGACAAGTGGGGCCATGACGTTGATACAAGGGGCAATACACGGGTAGGATTAGATTTTTAAATGGAGTTCTACAGCGATGGCACGGAGGAGGTGGCCTGCGGGGTGCCAAGATGAGATCGACGTCCACAAAGAACTGCATGAGGCGAGACCAGATACATTAGATATATATATATGAACTAGACGCGTTTAACCATGCAAAGAAGAGAAGAAATGGTCGAGGACATCGACGACGACCTCAACACTTTGACTGACGGTGTCGGACACGAACGAGAGAAATGTAGAGAAAACTAGTGTCTCTCCTTTCTGGCGTGTATACATGGGTGCTAGGGGAGTGTGGTGGCGAAGGGAAAGACCTCGCGGTGGTCTGTGGCATCCAGCATAGCGTGGCGGCGTGGCCGTGCCCACAGCGGTGTGCATGTTCGGCATTGGCATCAGCATATACGTTCGTCATTGGCCTCGGCGGTATCTCTGGTGTGTCAGTGATCGAATGAGGGGACGGGATTAAGGGTGCATCCCGATGGTGACTTAGCAGTGGCGGCGAGCATGCATAGCCGTTCTGACCATGCCGATATCGGCATCGGCATCGTTTGGAGGCTGTGGTGCTCGAATCATGGTGGAAATTGCGATTCCCTATTATTTTTACATGCATAATATATAGAAAATAGCTAGATCTCTAAATCGATGCATATGAAGCTACATATATATTCTTGGTCATAATCCCCTTATCTAAAGGGGATGGATGCATGGCTTCACGTCGTCGTCGCTTTCATCGTCAGTATCTTCGTCGTCTGTGTAGTAGTACTTTCTGCACAATGTTACGTCGAACACCTTCACTGTGAGCACATCATCGCCTTCATATTTGAAGTGTAGGATGTAGCCGAAATCCACACCGTGCACGATGGCGAAATTCTCCCAGCCCTTGTCGAGGTACATCCGGCCTTGTCCGTCAAATAGGACCTCCACGGTCCAGAGACGAGGACCGCAATCAGCTGCTCGCAGATACACCTTTGCGGGCTCCTGGCCGTCAAGATAGTCCGCAAACTTTTGTGGGAGTGCCTGCAAAGAGATCGAGCGCCGATCATTTGAAATTCCCTTTAAATTAAAGGCTTTTTGGAACATGCACATAATTAATCACATGCATCATATATGTGGGAACGCGTACGTACATTCTTGGCCAAAGGGTCTTCATAGATGATGATTAAGAACTCCTCTATGATCAATGGCAGTGTTGACGATGGTGGTGGCTAAGATGATGATCCACCACCCAGGCCGCCCCTTCGCCTTCCCCTTCCCCTTCCGGTCGGCGTCCGAGACATGGAAGCCATGGCAATGGATCAAGTGTATGTGAACGAAGAAGAGAGAGGCAGAAACGAAGAAGAGAGAGGCAAAACCTATTGACATGAGGGATGGCCGTTGTGGGGGTTTATAAGGGCGAGATGACCGTTGTGGGGTTTACATAATAAATTAAGGAGGAGATGGCCGTTGTGGGTGTTTATATCTCAACAAAAAAGTAATGCCTAAAAGAAATGGAAATTCATGATAGTTTATTATTTTACCGTGAAAAGTAATGTCTAAAGGAAATTCGTGATAGTTTATCATTTCACCATGAAAAGTAATGCCTAAAGGAAATTCGTGATAGTTTATTATTTTACCGTGAAAAGTAATGCCTAAATGGAAATTCGTGATAGTTTATTATTTTACCATGAAAAGTAATGCCTAAAGGAAATTCGTGATAGTTTATCATTTCACCGTGAAAAGTAATGCCTAAAAGAAATTCATGATAGTTTATTATTTTACCGTGAAAAGTAATGCCTAAATGGAAATTCGTGATAGTTTATCATTTTACCGTGAAAAGTAATGCCTACAAGAAGTGGAAATTCGAGATTACCAAACTTGTTGAACCCGGTGGCCAACTCGTTATTTAGCATACATAGAGGGGTAGTAGTTTGCCACCGACAGATAGAGAGAGGGTGGCACGATCCTGCCCGTTAGATCATAGGATCGACGGTAGGTGGGCACGATCCGTGTGACAACAGCTCGACCAATCAGGCCAAGTTTGGGCTTCTGTGAGAAGGGAGAGGGTAAAACTGAGTAGTATCAAGGATACAAGGGCAAGTAAATAGTAAACAGGCTAAGGAATTGAAATAAGAGATTTAGAAAAAGAAAAACACATGTTTTGTACAATGAAACCCAGGTTGGCCTACCTCAAAGTATTAGCAATTCAAATATACATGAGTGTAAAAATTATGGCCTCATTCAGACAAACTATGTTTTGGGTATAGATATTTTGAGAAGGGGTTTGAGTGGAAAGCCATGAACCTTCATAGCTACTAGTGATTTGAGAAGTGGCCATTTGTGTTAAAACTTGATTTATATATGATTGTCTACGTGGCAGGTCGCGTAACAAGACTCCATGAGTAGGAGGCACTATGATTTTATTTTTTTGAATTTTTTTGCGCATGAAATGACTCAATTAGATAGCTTAATCCCATTTGTTGACTCTCTGTTGACCAACCACTTGAGGGTAAAACTGAGTATATTGCACTAGCCAGTATTAGTACTTGAGGGGAAAACTGAGTACAGATATTTTTCCAGTGCAAGACTCGAGGGTAGAACTGAGTACACGTAACAGTGCTGACGTGTAGTCCCACGGACGCGTGTCGCGGTGAGCAGCGGTTAGCTGCGCGGTGCGCGTGTTGAGACCAAACGTCAACTACTGAGACGAACCGTCACTTTGCCAGTACAGAGCCCCTCTCTCCCTCCCTCTGCACACAGTCTCATTATAACTCACGCACGCAACCACGCCTCTCACGTCCCATCACCTTCTCCAAAAAACCCCAGCCGCCCTACGCGCGCTCCCCTGCCGGCGATGGAGAAGAAGAATGCACCGGCAGCCGTCGCCCCCGAGCCCGTCGCCTTCGAGCCCATCGCCTCCGAGCCCGTCGCATCCGAGCCCGTCGCCGTCGAGCCCGTCGCCTCCAAGGGCGATGCATCCAAGCGCGGTGCCTCCGTGAACTGGGCCTCTCTTAAGGGTGACGGACCACTTCACAAGATTGACGACTGCTTACTGGCGAACGAGGAGTACGTGGACACCTACGCTGCTTTGAGGCAAGTTTGTACAAATTGGCGCTCAGATCTACCTGAGCCCGACGTGCACCTGCACGAATGGATCGTGGTAGAACACGCCCTTCCACGCGCCGCTGAGTTCTCCTTCCTCAACCTCCGCACATCCCGCTACGTCACCATCGATCTAACGGAAGTTCATGCAAGGTTCAAATTCCTCCATATCTATAGAGTTAATCTATTTTTATTTTCAATCGTAAACATCTTAGTGCTAAATGTTATCTTCATCAACTCCCTTTTAGATACTACTTCGTCGGCTTTTACCGTGGCGTCATCGTGCTTGCCCAGAGGAACCAGCCGCACAAGATACGTCTTCTGAACCCACTCACAAAGATATTGAACGCTACGTTTGAGGCGCAGATGCCATCTATGATTGTGAAGTCAGTCGCTGTAATGAAGTCCCCAACTATGGTCTTCATTTGCACAGGTTACCCCAACGAAATTGCTTGGGTCGATAAGAGCTCTCCAACTAAGGATATAGATGTAGAAGATTGAGGAGAAGGAAGATTTTCGATCGAGGACCATATTATGCGTTGCATTACCCCGTTCAATGGTGAACTGTATGCAATAGCTGTGAATGACTTCGGAAGAATAGTGTGCACCAACAATGTCCAGTTGGAGCAGCGCACGAGCACTATCAGCATGAAGACACTATTATCATTTCCAGAACTTGGAAATGATTATGATTCCAAGTTCTACCTTGTGGAGTCGGATGGTGATCTGCTGCTTGTGTTGTTGGGCGGCAGCACTGACGACAACAGGCATTTGGAGGAAGGTCAACCATTGGTGTACCGTATGGACACTGAGAGCCGCTCTCTCCATGCCATCAGTAACATTGGCAGTCGTGCCCTCTTCGTCAATTTTATCCGGTGTATCTCCGTCGACACCAGAGTGCACCCGACACTTCGACCTGGCTGCATCTACTACTCGGATTTGGGTTATATCAGAGAGTATGATGATGATAGAAAGGCCTGGGATGAGTGGCCACGACGTGCGGATAGATTAGGATACAACGGTCTGAAAAATGAACAAAGGCCATACCGTTTGGAGGATGTATTGGCTGCACACTGCAGACGGAGGGAGTTCAGTGAATATTTCCTTCATCTCATGAATTGTAGCAATGACAAAATATATGATGAAGAATGAAGAACATTGTTATTGGCTGCTTTTGGCTGATGTATACAGTTTATGTATTATACTTAGTTTTCTGGATTTATTATGCTACTGTGAATTTATCCTATACTAGCTTCTAGATTTGCTACTAGATTTGTTACCATATTGGGCAAAAAACGAGGGCCAAAAGGCAACAATCATTGAAGAAAGACAGAAATATAAGCTTCTCTAGATTTGATACTAATTTGGTGAAAAGAGAGAGAATTGTTACAGAGAGAGAGGGGAAAAAGGCGCTCTGAAAAGGCGCTCTGAAAAGGCAATGCCAATTTGGCCCGAGAGAGACAGAACCGAGCTCTCACGTACAACCAAACGCGGTCTCGTCCTGTCCCACGCGGTCCCTTTCTACCAGCCCCACGCGACGCGGCCCTACACGTCAGCACGGAAACGGTCAACTAAATGGGAATCCTCCCGTCCGAGCTCCTTCTTAGGGTTTCAGACAACGGCTTGGGGAATACTGAGGAAAAACTAAGGAGCTGGGGAAAACTGAGTACAACTAAGGACCCGAGGGCACGAAAATAGAAATCCCTACTAAATACCCTAAAAACCCGTTTGCTAGTATTTACAGTGAATCCTTGATCAAAACCACTTGTCAACACCTTCTGCTCCTCGTTGGGTTCGACACTCTTATTTATCAAAAGTACTATGATACACCCCCTATACTTGTGGGTCATCAATCTGTGATGGTTGCATGATAGCCAAACAGTGGTGGCTGCCATTTCCTACTGAAGCAACATTCAAAGCAACACATCCACTTGAACTGTGGCACTCTGACCTTTGCGGGCCAATCACACCAGCAACACCAGGTGGTAAGCAGTATTTTTTGCTGTTGGTTGATGATTTCTCTCGGTATATGTGGATCGTATTGCTCAGAAGTAAAGATGAAGCCCTTGCGGCAATCAAGAAGGTGCTGGCAGCAGCCGAGCTAGAAAAGGACATGAAGCTGAAGGTGCTGCGCACAGATCGTGGAGGTGAATTCACCTCAAATGAATTCACTACATACTGTGGAGCTCACGGTATCAAGCACTTCCGAACAGCCCCATACACTCCTCAGCACAATGGAGTTGTCGAGAGAAAAAATCAGACAGTTGTGGGGATGGCAAGGAGCCTTCTGAAAAGTATGGGAGTGCCAGCTAAATTCTGGGGAGAGGCTGTTACAACTGCTGTGTATCTGCTAAACAGAGCTCCAACAAAAAGTGTGAAACACATGACACCATACGAGGCCTGGTACGGAAGAAAGCCAATGGTGCAGCACTTGCGCACGTTTTGTTGTACTGGTCACGCGAAGAGGGTCGGCCAGGCCAAGCAAAGCTGTCGGATTGCAGCGATCAGATGGTATTCATTGGGTACGAGAAAGGTTCCAAAGCTTATCGCATGTACGACCCAAGAAGCAGAAAATTGGTCGTGTCACAGGATGCTGTGTTCGAAGAAGATAGGCCGTGGGACTGGAGCTTCCCAGGATCAGAACTGATTAAGGATCAAGAGCCTCTCATAGTGACTTATTCACAAGAGGAGATTCAAGGGGATGCAGCAGCTAGCGCAGTAGATGACATGGGTTCCCAAGCACACTTTCCTGCCGCAGCAGCAAAATTGCCGGAGAAGACTGCCGAAGCAGCGAGATCACCCAAAACCCCAGTCGCGGCAGGGAAATCAGTAGAAACCTCTGGCCTGGCAGCACCAGAGCGAGGAATCAGAACTCGTACTTCTGCTGATCTGACTCCAATTCCTCTTCCGGCAGATCTGGGAGGACTATCAGCATCTCCACCCTCCGCAGCAACAGTGTCTAGTACTCCGTACTCAGAACCATCTCAAGGGCCCCAAGGAAAGCGTTTGCTTGAAGAGCTTTATGATGAAACAGAGGTAAAAGAGGCATTTTCTGGACTGTGTTTGTATGGGTTGGAGGAACCTCCTTATCATCTCGAAGCAATGAAAGCGAATTGTTGGAAGTAGGCAATGAGGGAGGAGCTGACCTCAATTGAAGAAAACTGAACCTGGGAAGTGTGTGACCTGCCGATAGGACACCGTCCGATCGGATTGAAGTGGGTTTATAAATTAAGAAGAACCTAGTTGGAGAAGTGGTCAAGCACAAAGCGAGGCTTGTGATGTCTACACACGCGTCTGTTCTTGTAGACAGTGTTGGGCCTCCAAGTGCAGAGGTTTGTAGAGCAGCAGTTTCCCTTAAGTGGATCACCCAAGGTTTATCGAACTCAGGGAGGAGGAGGTCAAAGCTATCCCTCTCAAGCAACCCTGCAATTACGATACAGAAAGTCTCTTGTGTCCCCAACACACCCAATACACTTGTCAGATGTATAGGTGCACTAGTTCGGCGAAGAGATAGTGAAATACAAGTAGTAGTGATGATTATAAGTAGCAAATGTGATTTGAAGTAAATATCGCTGCGAGCAAACATGTAACAAAACAGGAAGTAAACGGTGTGCAATGCTTGGAAACAAGGCCTAGGGATCATACTTTCACTAGTGGACACACTCCCAACAAATATAACATAATTGAACAAATAAATAACTTCTCTTCACTATGGTACTCTGAATTACTCTCCTATTGAATAACACTAGTCATTGCATAGGGCTACGAAGCACTCCTCAAAGTTCATCAAGTACTTGACAAACACCACTCATAGAGATATCCAAATCAAATCACAACTCAAGATAGATATTATTGCAACTTAGACCAAGTACTAACACGGTGCACACACTGTCAACATTACACCATGAAAGGAGGAATAGATCACTTCAATACTATCATAGTGATAATTATTCTCATAATCCATAAAAGATCACAATCGTAGCCTAGACCAAGTACCACCATGATGCACGCAATGTCACCATTACACCATGGTAGGAGGAATAGATTACTTTAATAACACACTAGAGTACACATAATGAAGAAGAGTAACATCTACTTATTCAACATGATACAAAGCTCACGATCACATAAAGATCACATCATGGGAGAGAGAGGTGAACCACATAGCTACCGGTAGAGCCCTTAGCCCCGGGGATGAACTACTCCCTCCTCATCATAGGAGACAGCAAGGTTGATGGAGATGGCGGTGAGGTCGATGGAGACGGCGGAGACGGCGATGGAGATCGATGGAGATGGCTCCAGGGGCACTTCCCCGTCCCGGCAGGGTGCCGGAACAGAGACTTCTGTCCCCCGAAATTTGTCTTCGACGGCGGCGGTGCTGCAGAACTGTTCTGGAAATTTCGCCGACTCCTTTAGGGTTTTCCGTCCCGAGGCTTTATATAGGCGAAGGGGCATCGTCAGAGGGCAGCCAGGGGCTCCTCACACCAGGGTGGCGCGGCCAGGGCCTGGGCCGCGCCACCTATGTGTGAGGGCAGCCTCTGGCCCTCCTTCGGCTCTCTTTCGGTCCTCGGGAAGCTTCCGGGAAAAATAAGACTTCAGGAACTTGTTTCGTCCAATTCCGAGAATATTTCCTGTGTAGCTTTTCTGAAACACAAAAACAGCAGAAAACAGGGAACTGGCACTGTGGCATCTTGTCAATAGGTTAGTTCTAGAAATCGCATAAAACGCCACGAAGTGTAACGAAACACAAAGCAAATGGTGTAAAAACAAGCATGGAGCATCAAAAATTATAGATACGTTTGAGATGTATCAGCATCCCCAAGCTTAACTCCTGCTCGTCCTCGAGTAGGTAAGTGATAACAAAAGAAATAATTTTTGAGGTGACATGCACCTACACAATCTTGATCATATATGTAAGCATTTGTGAGCTGGGATCATAAGAACTTAAAACATGGGCATGAAAGATATAATCTTGATAATAGAAACTTAGCAACCATGTTGTAAACATGAAAATGAACACAAACAAAATATCATGAAAATGAAACAATGAAAGTCAAACTTGTGTTCAAATCATATGGAAAAACATACAAATGGTTTTCAGCTTGTCCTTCATGGAGAGCAAAACATAAATGCATAGGACACCTTCAAGTTTAAGAGGGCGACTAGATACAAATAATTTGAGAACAAGTGAAACCAACAATATGAATCAATCAATGAAAGCTTTGGGACAATGCACATTATACTCAGAATGACAACTATGCTCTCTTAGATGGTGCATAAAGATAGAAGGTGGAGACTCAACATAAAAGTAAAAGAAAGGCCCTTCGCAGAGGGAAGCAGTGATGAAACATGTGCTAGAGCTTTTCATTTGTAAAACAGAGAGATAAAAATTTGTTTTGAGAGGTGGTTGTCTTTGTCAACGACTGGCAATGGGGTTCTTACTATCTTCCATACAAAAATGAAGCAAGTTTTTGAGAGAGAGATTGGCACTTTTGTGCTCTTTTATAAAGCTTGGCACTCCTCCCCAACTTTTTTCCTTTCACAAACCATGGCTAACCAATTCCATCGGGTGCCCACCAACATTCACATTCCATGGAGAAGTGCCTTTTTTTCTTTCTTTTTTTTCTTTTTTTTCTTTTTGGAATAAGCAATATGGAAGATAGCAAATCCGACCACTACGTCCCCATGAGCTGAAAACAGTGTCACAAAATGAGAAGTATTTTGAAGGTTTTTTGAAAGGTAGCACATGAAAATTTACTTGGAATGGCTTACAAATACCATGCATAGGAATTTATAGTGGACACAATGGCAAACTTGGTTTTTGGGAGTTGGATGCACGAGTAGAGCTCATACTCAGTACAAAATGAGGGCTAGCAAAAGACTGGGAGCGACCAACTAAGAGAGCAATAACGGCCATAATCATGCATAGCGACAAAGCAACATTAAAAGAAGCATAAGATGGCATCAAAAGTCAAAAACTAAATGATCATAGAGGCTATAGGCGACTTTGTAAGAGTCTAACATGTGTGAGCATGCGCCAAGTCAACCCAAATAAAGCATCAAGGAGAAAACCAAAATAATGCTTCCAAATAATTAAAACAACGCATGATTTTTTCAAAGGCCCATTAAGCAATCTCAGTCATTTGAGACAAGTCATGCTACAGCAAAACCACTAAGCATACTATCAAAAAGACATCAAGCATGACATGAAAAAGCCTAAGCCGCAGTCTAAACAAGCTCCTTTTTGTACCACTTTTTTGCATGAAACTTTTTCTCTTTTCCAACACCATTCAAACATTTTTAAATCCAACTCTTTTTTTTAAAATCCAACTCTTTTTTTTAAAATCCAACTCTTTTTGAGGAACTTTATCGAAAAAAAAACTCTTTTGAGGAAAACCAACATGGTCCAGAGGCAAAAATACACCTTGATGATAAGATATGACAAGGTCTGAATGCAAATCAAGGTGAAAACGAAAACCAAAAGCAGTAGCAGAAAAAGAAGAACACTCGGTTTTTGATAAGAGTGAAAACTAGAGCGTTCTTGGCAAATGAAAAGTGAGTTCATCTCCTCCAAAAGAAACATGATGTGATCTAACCATTTATTGCAGCTAAACTAAACTAATACTGAAAACAAAAACAACTGACGCTCCAAGAAAAACACATAGTGCATAAAGCAATAAAAATATAGTGTTTTGAAAGGTGACCTGATTTTTACCGATGAAGAAGGGGTGCCTCGGGGGCATCCCCAAGCTTTGACGCTTGTACTTCTTGGATGTTTCTTGGGGTGATGCATGGGCATCCCCAAGCTTGAACTTTTGTCCATTCTTCATCTCATCTCATCATTCTCCAATCCCTACACTTGAAAACTTCCTCCATACAAAACTAAACACAAATCTATTAGCAACATTAGTGTAGCATATCATATAATCAACCTCTTTTCGCTTCAGGTTTCAACTCAAAACCACCACATATTAAGCATATACTACTGTAGCAACTTCCCAAAAAGTTCCGTGATCAAAAGAACTCAAAAAGAAAGTGATAAAGTGGCAAACACAAATATTGGCAGAAATCTATCAAAACAGAACAGCTGACAAAGGTCGAATTTTTGAGGGGTTCTCTGTTGCTCAAATCAAAAAGTGTTCAACTAATGAAAGTTTGGATATAACCTGGGGCATATGCACAAGAAATCGCAGGTCCAAAAGATATACAGAGAATTTTCACGAATTTTTACGGTGCAGCACCGAAAACAGTTTCAGGACAGCAACATCCCCAAATCTTTACCTCACTCGAATTAGAGGCTTATCTTGGCACAACAACGAAATAAAAAGGATAAGGAGCGGTTATTACAGTAGTAATAACTTCCAAGACTCAAATAAAAGAAAAAGTACTGAAAATAAACAATGGGTTATCTCCCAAGAGTGCTTTTCTTTAACGCCTTTGAGCTAGGCGCAGTAATTTGCAAAGATGCTCATGTGGGCGCCATATAAAAGCTTGAGGCAAAGGCGCCATATAGGAACTTGAAGCAATAGAGAGCATCAAAAAGCAAGTATGGAACACATTTATATCTGAACCACTTCCTATGCATAGGAATCTTGTAAGAAAATAAATCAACGAGGCACATAGTAGCAAGCATGGATAGATAAAACAAGTGCCACTTCAAGATTTGCAACATAAAGAGGGGAAACTTAATATTGTTGAGATCCATCAAACCATATTTCCCTCTATCATAATAACTTTCAGTAGCATCATGAATAGAACTAACAATATAACTATCACATAAAACATCCCTATCATGAGCCACATGCATAAAAGAGTTAATACTCACCACAGGAACAATAGTAATAGGAGCAGATTCAACAGAAAAATTATTCTCATCACCATAATCATCATAAATAGGAGGCATATTGTAATCATAACTAATTTTCTCCTCAAAAGTAGGTGAACTGAAAATATTATACTCATCATCATAACCATCATAAACTAGAGGTTTAGTATCATCACAAGCTAGAGAACAACTGTTTCGCAAAGCATATTCTTCAAACATATCATCATAAGAAGGAACATCACATATGGGAGATAAAATATCATCAGAGCAAACTTTCTCCACTAAAGCTGGGGAACTAAAAATATCATGCTTAACAAAACCAGCTTCCCCAAGCTTAGACTTTTCTATAGCATTAGCAATAACGGGATTCAAAGCATTCATACTAACAACGCTATTAGCGTGCAAATTAAGCTCCAAAGGTTTTTCAATTTTCTCTTCAAACACTTCATATCTAAACTCAGGAAAAAGACTAAAGAACTCTTTATTTTCCATTAAGCCTAACTAGTGAAAATAAAAACAAGAAACAAAAAGATGTAATTGCAGAATCTAAAGGAAATAACTCTGAGTACTCACACAGGAGGATGCGAGTACCTTTTACCTTACCTCCCCGGCAACGGCGCCAGAAAAGAGCTTGATGTCTACACACGCGTCTGTTCTTGTAGACAGTGTTGGGCCTCCAAGTGCAGAGGTTTATAGAGCAGCAGCAAGTTTCCCTTAAGTGGATCACCCAAGGTTTATCGAACTCAGGGAGGAGGAGGTCAAAGCTATCCCTCTCAAGCAACCCTGCAATTACGATACAGAAAGTCTCTTGTGTCCCCAACACACCCAATACACTTGTCAGATGTATAGGTGCACTAGTTCGGCGAAGAGATAGTGAAATACAAGTAGTAGTGATGATTATGAGTAGCAAATGTGATTTGAAGTAAATATCGCTGCGAGCAAACATGTAACAAAACAGGAAGTAAACGGTGTGCAATGCTTGGAAACAAGGCCTAGGGATCATACTTTCACTAGTGGACACACTCCCAACAAATATAACATAATTGAAAAAATAAATAACTTCTCTTCACTATGGTACTCTGAATTACTCTCCTATTGAATAACACTAATCATTGCGTAGGGCTACGAAGCACTCCTCAAAGTTCATCAAGTACTTGACAAACACCACTCATAGAGATATCCAAATCAAATCACAACTCAAGATAGATATTATTGCAACTTAGACCAAGTACTAACACGGTGCACACACTGTCAACATTACACCATGAAAGGAGGAATAGATCACTTCAATACTATCATAGTGATAATTATTCTCATAATCCATAAAAGATCACAATCGTAGCCTAGACCAAGTACCACCATGATGCACGCACTGTCACCGTTACACCATGGCAGGAGGAATAGATTACTTTAATAACACACTAGAGTACACATAATGAAGAAGAGTAACATCTACTTATTCAACATGATACAAAGCTCACGATCACATAAAGATCACATCATGGGAGAGAGGTGAACCACATAGCTACCGGTAGAGCCCTTAGCCCCGGGGATGAACTACTCCCTCCTCATCATAGGAGACAGCAAGGTTGATGGAGATGGCGGTGAGGTCGATGGAGACGGCGGAGACGGCGATGGAGATTGACGGAGATGGCTCCGGGGGCACTTCCCCATCCCGGCAGGGTGCCGGAACAGAGACTTCTGTCCCCCGAAATTTGTCTTCGACGGCGGTGGTGCTGCGGAACTGTTCTGGAAATTTCGCCGACTCCTTTAGGGTTTTCCGTCCCGAGGCTTTATATAGGCGAAGGGGCGTCGTCAAAGGGCAGCCAGGGGCTCCTCACACCAGGGTGGCGCGGCCAGGGCCTGGGCCGCGCCACCTATGTGTGAGGGCAGCCTCTGGCCCTCCTCCGGCTCTCTTTCGGTCCTCGGGAAGCTTCCGGAAAAAATAAGACTTTAGGAACTTGTTTTGTCCAATTCCGAGAATATTTCCTGTGTAGCTTTTCTGAAACACAAAAACAGCAGAAAACAGGGAACTGGCACTGTGGCATCTTGTCAATAGGTTAGTTCTGGAAATCGCATAAAAACGCCACGAAGTGTAACGAAACACAAGGCAAATGGTGTAAAAACAAGCATGTAGCATCAAAAATTATAGATACGTTTGAGACGTATCAGCTTGTTGCAAAAGGATATGTGCAACGACAAGGCATAGATTTTGAAGAATTTTTTGCACCTTTTGCCCGTGTGGAGTCTGTTCGATTGCTAATTGCAATGGCAGCATAGTTCGGTTGGAAGATTCATCAAATGGATGTGAAATCGGCCTTTCTCAATGGTGAATTAATTGAGGAAGTTTATGTGGACAGCCGCCTGGCTTCGAGATTGAAGGAAAGAGCAGCAAGGTGTTAAAACTGAAGAAAGCCTTGTATGGCTTGCGACAAGCACCTAGAGCCTGGAACTCCAAGTTGGATTCCACTCTAACTGAGTTGGGGTTTGAGAAGTGTCCTTCTAAATCGGCCTTGTACAGGAAGAAAGTCAAGGATTCAGTGCTTGTGGTGGGAGTGTATGTAGATGACCTGGTTATTACAGGAGGAAACAGTCAGGCCATTGAAAACTTCAAGAACCAGATGAAGGCAAGATTCAGTATGACAGATTTGGCCTTTCTGAGTTATTATCTTGGCATTGAGGTGAAGCAAGCAGACGAGGGAATCACACTCTATCAATCCGGGTATGCAAACCGAATCCTGGAGAAGATGGGGATGTCAAGATGCAATCCAACTCACACCCCTTTGGAGCCAAGATTGAAGCTTAGCAAACTCAGCCAGGCAGAAAAAGTAGATCCAACGGAGTATCAGAGTGTGGTTGGAAGCTTGAGGTACCTGCTACACACCAGACCCAATTTAAGTTTTCCATTGGATACGTGAGCAGGTTCATGGAGCAGCCAACTAAAGAACACATGGCAGCAGTGAAGCACCTGTTACGGTATGTGAAGGGAACTGTCAATACTGGCTGTTGTTACAGGAAACTCACAGATAACCCGGAGCTTCTCGATTATAGTGATAGCGATCATGCAGGTGACGTGGATGATCGAAAGAGTACTACGGGAGTGTTGTACTACTATGGGCATTGCCCAATTTCATGGGCATCACAAAAGCAGAGAATTATCGCCCAATCATCATGTGAAGCTGAATATGTGGCCGCGGCGATAGCAGCATCCCAGGGGTCTGGCTGTCAAGATTGATCGAAGAAATACTAGGCAGTGAGGCTGTCAAGTTTACCATCAAGGTGGACAATCAATCGGCCATATCTCTGTGTAAGAATCTGGTTTTCCATGAGAGGAGTAAACACATTGATGTGCGTTATCATTTCATTAGAGAATGTGTTGAAGAAGGGAAGCTGGAAGTGGAGCATGTTAGAACTGTAGAACAACATGTAGATATACTGACGAAGCCGCTTGCAAGGTTTCATTTTCAAACTCTGAAGAAGAAGATTTGACGTGGGGATGACTTCTGGGGTATGTCAAGGGCGGCGCTATCTGCCGGCTGGCGTCCCAGGAATCTCCACGGCGTCAAGGCAAGAAGACCGGCTCCGTCCGAAGGGCCGGCTACGCCAGCAGCCGGCTGGCGACTCCACCGAGGAGAGCCAGAGCCGGCGAAGACGACAAGACTCCTCCAATGGCCGTTTCGCCGAAAGTGGCCTGGCCCCGACAAGATCGACAGAGGCGAAGGACAGGCATGATGCAAGCTACGTCCAGACTCCACCAATCAGCGAGTAAGAGCCTTCCCCACGAAAGGATCCGAGGCAAAAGGGAGGGCATATGCCTCCAAGATGCCGGTCCAAAGGGGAAAGCCACTTTATAAAGTGGCTATCGTCAGACGGGGAGTCAGAGGCCAGAGGATCATGCCGAAGACGCAACCACGGAGGAGCCGGCAGCCGGGCAGCCGGCCACCTAACATGTAACCAGACCCCTGCCTATATAAAGGGGTCTGGACCCTTAGCCTAGGGAGATCCGATCCATCTTCTTCTTCCTCCTCTAGACCGAACAGCTCGAGGAGCATTGTAACCACTATCGAGATAATACGAAACAAGGCAGGAAGTAGGGGTGTTACCTCCGGCGTGGAGGGCCCTGAACCTGGGTAAACCAAGGTGTCTCTGTTGGCACAATCCCGAGCCGGACCCATCGTCGCACACCGTCGAGCCCCTCCGTAAGCCATCCCCATGGCAACTGTCCCTAAATTCCCACGACAGTTGGCGCCCACTGTGGGGCAACACGCGGCGGCGACTAGATTCAAGTTCCGGCCGGGATCCCCATCGACTCCCAGCGAGAGGGTCACCTCCGGCCTTGTCTGGAGGTTCGGCACCCTCGACTGCGTCAGCGACAACTTGGCCTGCTTCAAGGACGGCTTTGGCGACAGCGGCTCCTTCCTCGATGTCGGCTGCCACCGCTTCTATGTCGCCAAGCCCTTCCCGGAAGAGGTAACCAACGTCCTCGATCCTCTCAGCGACGGAGGCTCGAGCTGCGGTGAAAGCTGCGACTTTGGCGCCATGGTCGAAGTAATGGCCCTAGGAGACGAGGAGGGCAGCGACTCACCGCGCCACGCACGCCCGTGCGCCCGCCGCTCGAACGCCTTCCTCCACAAGAGCAGAACGATCCACTCCCAGAGCAGGACGCCTCGGACATCGCCGTCGTGGACCTGCGCGCACCACTTGACCACGTCATCGACCCCGTCCAGGTTGCGGAGGCCCTAGAGCAGACGCGCCCCATTCTCCTCAGCAAGGCGGCCGAGGAGGAGACCGTCTGGCGTTGCATGAGCACCACGCTCCGCGAGTTCTACGATGCGCATGGAGACGCGCCGGACAAGCTTGTTCATGGCCAGCAGCGCGGCCATGGACTCGTCGCCGTGGGCCCTAGCCAGGTCCAGCGGTCGCCATCGGCAAGCCAAGGCTATGGGGGGCGCGGAAAGGGCGGTCGTGCTCCGAGCTGCAACGCCCAAGGTCGCCGTGCCCAGTAGGTTGGCAGAGCTGGCAGGCCGCGCCAAGTCCTGGCGCCGATGCCAGGGCTGGAGCCTCAAGCTTGCCAACTGGCCCTGCACATCCATGTGTGGCTTGACCACATGAAGACGCTCCCCAAGGGACCTACTAGCTCAAAGCGAGCGGCCACTGACCAAGGAGGCCTGGGGGCTGCCGGCGGCGGTCAGGGGCGCAAGGAGGGCAAGTACACCCTCGACGCTGTGCTGGACCAGCCGTGCAAATTCCACAGCACCCCTGGCAGGGAAGCGACCCACTCCTAGCATTAGTGTCGTTTCATGAGAGAGCTGGAGCAGCACACTCAGCAGCTCCCTAGAGCCTCGCATGCGCAGCCAGCTGGAGGTCCAGAGGACCAGCAGCACGAGCCGGCTGCCGACAAGCCGGACCAAGGCAAGGACGACTTTTCGGTGGATGTCCAGCAGTATCACATCTTTACCACCCCAGGCAAAGACAAAAGGAACGACCTTTGGCACGAGGCGGAGGTGAACGCCGTCATGCCTGCAGAGCCCCAGTTCATGCACTGGTCTGAGGCGGCCATCACCTGGGGGCGCGAAGACCATCCGCGACTGATGCCCAGCCCTGGAGAATGCTCTGGTCATGGACCCCGTCGTGTGCTCTGATACGCACACATGCCGGTTCTCCCGCATGCTCATCGACGGCGGCAGCAACATCAACCTTCTTTACCGAAGCTCAATGGAGACGTTGGGCATCCCGCTTGCTCAGCTGAAACCGAGTCGGCTCACCTTCCATGGCGTCGTGCCTGGGCATTCTTGCAACCCTATGGGCAGGGTGCAGCTAGAGGTTCTCTTTGGGAAGAAAGGTAACAGCCACCGCGAGCCCATCTGGTTCGAGGTGGTGGACATCAGCAGTCCCTACCATGCATTGCTTAGCCGTCCAGCCCTGGCCAAGTTCATGGCGGTGCCACACTATGCCTATCTGAAGATGAAGCTCCCAGGGCCTCGGGGCGTGATCACAGTCTCGGGAAGCTTCAAGAAGTCGCTAGCGTGCGCCAGGGAAAGCTTGCAGCTGGCAGAAGCATTGGTCATTGCCGAGGAAAAGCGGCAACTCCTCCATCGCGTGGAGCTAACCCAGCAAGATGTGCCGGCTCGCCAGTCGCTGGTGGAGCAGTTCAAGCCGGCCAATGACACCAAGAAGATCCTATTGGACGAGAGCGATCCCTCCAAGTTCGTCATCATCAGCACCGGCCTTTCTGCTAAATAGGAAAGCTCGCTCACCAGCTTCCTCCGTGAGAATCGGGACATCTTCGCATGGTCTCCAAAGGACATGCCAAGTGTGCCGAGGGAGCTGGCTGAACACTCACTCAACATCCGGCCCGATGCCAAGCCGGTCAAGCAACCATTGCGGCACTTTGCAGAAGAGAAAAGGAAAGCCATCCGTGAGGAGATTGCCTGGCTCCTCGTAGCCGGCTTCATCATGGAGGTATTTTACCCTGACTGGCTAGCGAACCCAGTCTTGGTCCTGAAGAAGAACAATACTTGGCGCATGTGTATCGACTACACCAGTCTCAACAAGGCTTGCCCCAAGGACCCCTTCGCGCTACCGCGCATCGACCAGGTGATCGATTCCACAGCTGGTTGTGACCTGCTGTCCTTCCTGGATGCCTATTCAGGCTATCACCAGATCCCGCTCTACCAGCCGGATCAGATCAAGACGTCCTTCATCACCCCATATGGAGCCTACTGCTACGTCACCATGCCATTCGGCTTGAAGAACGCGCGCTGTAGCCACTTACCAGCGAACCATGCAGCGGTGTCTGCAAGGGCAGATTGGGCGAAATGTGCACGCTTACGTGGACGACGTGGTGGTGAAGACCAAGCAGAGTGGCACGCTCCTGGACGATCTCAAGGAGACCTTCGCCAACCTGTGGCGCTATCGCATGAAGCTCAATCCTGAGAAGTGCACCTTCGGCGTGCCGGCTGGATAGCTCCTAGGTTATATCGTTTCCCAGCGAGGGATCGAGGCTAACCCCTCAAAGATAAAACCATCGAGGCCCTAGAGCCGCCCACCTAGCTCAGAGATGTGCAGAAGTTTGCTGGATGTTTGGCCTCGCTTAGTCGGTTCGTCAGCCGGCTCGGGGAGAAAGCCATGCCGCTGTACCAGCTGATGAAGAAGACGGACCATTTCGTTTGGTCCCAGCGCGCTAATGATGCCTTCTATGACCTCAAGTGAGCCTTGTCTACCGCGCCAATCTTGGCCGCGCTAGCTCCGCGGGAGCCAATGTTGCTCTACATCGCAGCTACTCCGCGTGTCATCAGCGTTGTGATCGTGGTGGAGCGCACCGAGGAAGGCAAGGAGCTGCCGGTTCAGCGCCCGGTGTATTACCTGAGTGAGGTGCTCACTCTCTCCAAGCAAAACTATCCGCACTACCAGAAGGTCGCGTACGGCGTGTACATGGCAGCCAGGAAGCTGAAGCACTACTTCGAGGAGCATCCTATCATGGTGGTGAGCACCAATCCGCTCTCGGAGATCATAGGGTGCAAGGATGCAACTGGCAGGGTGGCTAAATGGGCGTTTGAGCTTGCTGCTCATACCATTCAGTACAAGCCCAGGACGATGATCAAGTCCCAGATCATAGCGGATTTCTTCGCTGATTGGGGAGAGCACCAGTACTTGCCGCCGGCTCTAGACTTAACATACTGGCGCATGAACTTCGATGGCTCCAAGATGCTCGGGGGCTTGGGAGCCGGCGTCGTCCTCACCTCTCCCAAGGGAGACAAGCTGCAGTACGTGCTGCAGATGCACTTCCGCGCGTCGAACAACGTCGCTGAATACGAGGCCCTGGTGCATGGGCTCAAGCTGGCCAAGGAAATTGGCATTCGGAGGATCCTCTGCTTCGGAGACTCTGACCTGGTGGTGCACCAGGTCTCGGGGTAATGGGACGCCAAGGACGCCAACATGGCCTCCTATCGCTTCTACGTGCAACAGCTCTGCGGATTCTTCGAGGGCTGCGAGTTCCATCATGTCCCTAGGGCAAACAACGACGAAGCAGATTGGCTGTCCAAGATCGGTTCCACCAAGCAAGATATCCTAGCTAGAGTGTCGTTGGAGATCATCCGCAAGCCGTCCATCAAGCCCTCGCCATAGTCCACCTCCATTTACGTGCCCGGAGACCCTGTTCCGGCTCAGATGCCGCCACCGGACTCAGGGGCTGCTGCCTCGGGGCTGAAGGAAGCAACCGGCCAGCCCAGCGCGGCCGGATCGACGAAGGACTTGGGGGCTGCCGTCTCCAGGCTGGCCCCCACAGCCGGCCAACCAGACGAAGCCGGCATGATGACGGACCCGGGGGCTACTGATCCCCTAGTCGCCAGTGTCTTCCACATACGGGAGATACCATCCTGGGCGGAGCCGTTCTCCAACTACCTCATCACTGGAGACTTACCACAAGACGAAGCAGAAGCTAGGCGACTTCAACGTTGTGCGCAAGCATACACCATCATCAATAGCGAGCTGTACAAGCGCAGCGTGCCAGAGATCTTCCAGAAGTGCATCGAGCCAGAGGAAGGGTTAGAGCTGTTGAGAGAGATACATCAAGGGGAGTGCGGGCATCACGCATCTTCCAGAGCTTTGGTGGCTAAGGCTTTCCGCCACGGTTTCTATTGGCCGACAGCCCTGAAGAACGTAGAACAACTGGTGAAGCACTGCAATGGCTGCCAGCGCTTCTCCAAGCATCGGAACACCCCAGCGGCAGCCCTCAAGACCATCCCGCTCACTTGGCCATTCGCTGTCTGGGGCCTGGACATGGTGGGGCCATTCAAAACAGCGCCCGGGGGCTTGACGCATCTGCTGGTCGTAGTGGACAAGTTCACCAAGTGGATCAAAGTCAAGCCAATCAAAAAACTTGACGGCTCGTCCACCATCAAGTTCTTCAACGAGATCATCACAAGATACGGAGTCCCCCACAGCATCATCACTGACAACGGGACAAACTTTGCAAAGGGAGTCTTCGTAGAGTACTGCGGCCAGAAGGGCATCCGGCTAGACCTGGCGTCAGTGGCGCATCCTCAGACCAATGGGCAAGTGGAGAAGGCAAATGGGCTGATTCTAGCCGGCATCAAACCAAGACTGGTCGAGCCTCTCGAGCGCTCAGCTGACTGCTGGGTCGAAGAGCTACCCTCAGTACTCTGGAGCCTGCGCACCACTCCCAACCGCTCTGTCGGCTTCACCCCTTTCTTTCTGGTCTACGGGGCAGAGGCAGTGCTGCCCACCGACATCGAATTTGATGCGCCCAGAGTGGTCCAGTACACAGAGAAGCAAGCAAAAGAAGCCCGTGAAGATGGTGTCGACCTCCTCGAGGAGGCACGAGAGCAGGCCTTGGCCAGATCAGCGCTCTATCAGTAGCAGCTGCGACGATACCACAGCCTGAAGATTCGTCCGCTCGCGTTTCCGCGAAGGAGATCTCATACTCCAGCTGATCCAAAACACCAAAGGCATGCACATGTTGTCCTCTCCCTGGGAGGGACCATTCATTATCAGCCGGGTGCTAGGAAATGGGGCGTATTACCTCATCGACGCACAAGAGCCCAGGAAGAACAAGGCAGATAATTCTGACAAGGAGACGGAGCGTCCCTGGAATGTCAACCTCCTAAGACCTTTCTTCTGCTAAGGCAAAAGCTTGTACCCTGAAAACTTATCAATGAATAAAGGACAATGGAGCAGCTAGTTACGGCCGGCTCCAAGAAAAACACTTCGTGTATGTTTTGCTTCCTGTGTTATTCACTTGACCGACAGTCGGCTCCGGGCACCGAGCCACAGCCGGCTGCCCGAAAAACGATCGATTTCCTGCCAGTCGGATGAGTACTATGTATGGAGAAGGTATCGAGCCCAACCTCCATCCCCCGGCTCTGCGAAGCCGGATGGATAGGAGCCGGCAGACCACATACGAAGGAAAGGCACAGGGAAAAACCGCAAATGATAAAAAGAGTCACTCAACTAAGCGTTGAAGGCAGTGTTCATTAACCATGCATTGGCTAGCTCGAGCCGGGTGCCCAACAGACCGAAGTACTACTTTTCACCCCGCGGCATGCTCCCACCCTAGGCCGGCATTTGGCTGCCGGCCCAAGGGAGACCAACCGGCACCAGGCTGCCGGTTGGGGGTAGAAGGTCCGAAGGGTGGGAAGGTTAAGGAAAAAGTTAAGGGAACCAGGCTAAGGCAGGCCAGCAAGTGGTCGATGATCACAGTTTTTTCAATGTTTAGGCTGAGTAGCCACATCAAAGAGGTTCAAAGCCGGAGCTGCCTCACATGACGTCGGCACCATATGTGAACGAACTAGTTTCAAGCCAGCTGTTAGTCCAGCTGCCCCAAAACTCGGGGGCTAGGGGGAAAGGGAATTGGCCTTTAGAAATGGGCCGGCTCCAATCCCTTGCCGGCTATCCGATCAGCTGGCGCTGCGACATAAGCAGCAAAAGAGCGTCGAAATTGAAATCTAGCGTTCGCAAAGAAATGGCTAAGGCCAGTGGTCTGGAGGTTCACTCCTGCCGCGGCAAGGGTTACGCAGAAGTTCGAAAAGGAGAGACATGCCGGCTCCAGTCACGCCCGAGCTGGCACGGGTGCGATTTCCACCCCTCTCTCCTCAAGCCGGTGCTAACCTACACCTTTCGAAGCCGGATGGGCTCGCTAGGAATGTCTCGTCGGGTGGGCGGCTATCTTAGTCCCTACCTACAGGCATGCGCAACGATAGTCCTAGCCACAAAATCATCATCACGCTCTGATAGAAGCAGAAGACATCCACGCAAGAACGAAGCAGAGCAAGTTCCTTTTACAAGGACACAACAAATGAAGAAAGACAAGATTAACAAGAAACTAAAAAGTTCTTGATATGAGAAGGGCGATTACATAAATAAGGCCGCGCTAAGGGCCAATACGACAAAAGATGCTCCCCTACCCCAAGCTCTGGGAGTCTTCCACTGACGAGGCTGTCGTCAGAGGAGGAGCTTTGGGGGCGCTCGCCGTTCATGGCCAGGGGTAGTAGGTGCGGGCGCAGCCGGAGGTGTCGACGACGCGGACGTAGAGGATGGGCGACCTGGCGTGACGAGTGAAGATGAGGGACCAGCCGCACTTCAGGTCGTAGTCATCGATGAACCTCGTCCAGCCATCGGTGAGGTAGCTCTTCCCCTGCTCGTCGTGGAGGACCTCGACGAGGTACAGCGGCTGGCCGCCGCTGCCCTCTTCTACCATGACGCTCGTCAGGGGATTCCTCCCCAGGGTGCCGACGAAGCTGGGAGGGAGCAGTAGGCGCACCTCACACCCAACCCGCAGATGGACCACGAAGGTGGTGAATCCATGCTCCGAGATGTAGGAGAGCCGTTGACGTGCCGGTGGACGCCGGGGCCTGCGCGCCGCGGCGGCAGCCGCGCCAGATGAGCCACCGGCGCCCGCATCGGCGAGGACCAGGGGAGCCGCCCCGACCACAATCGCGGCGCCGACGATGGTGGCCGCTGCCTCAAGGGGAGTCAAGGCGAGGCCGGTGGCAGAGGCCGTGCCCACGGGGGCTGTGGCGTTGGTGGCGGCGGAAATAACCCCTCCTGCAGGGGCCGCAGCGACGGCAGCGGCGGAAGCCGCCCTAGCAGACTCCGCGGTGGCCGCGGCCGCAAGTGCTGCCAGAGTTTTCTTGTTGCGGCTGCCCGGGGGGCGGCCGCGCTTGCGGGGAATAGGCGGTGTCGCCGCCGGGTCCTTCGCCCTGTTCCCGCTCCCGAACGGGTGTCCACTAGGCCCTCCGACCCCATCTCCGCCAAGGTTTCCGGTCAGCGACATGGTGGGAGGGAAGGTGTACTGGAGAGGAAGTGGGTGCTCGACGAGGAAGGCGAAAGCGCGCTGGAGTGAGGAAGGACTCCTCGAGAGCTCCGGGGTTTTTAAAGAGAAGGCCGGGTGTGAAAAGCCGAGCGGGTTTAATGCGAATAGATGGACCTGCTCAGACGCGTGGCGTTACGATGGGACGTTTCACTGACGCAGGCAGCGCCACGCCGCGTGACGTTTCGCGGGATCATTATGGTGGCCGTAGAGTCCAAGCGACGAGACGTAACGCTGTGACACTGTGCCGGTGGCAGCAGCGTGGGTTCAAAACCCGAAATAGTCCAAGTTCCGAGGAACCGGGCACCGGCTAGCGGCTGCGAAGCAGCCCAGAGCCGGTTCGGCTCCGGAGCCGGCATGTCCCAAGACGGCCGGCAACGCTTCGCGAGTCTAGACCTCAAGATCGATGACCTCCGAGCCGGACGAAGAATCCTGGGAGTTCGACGGAAGCGTGTCGACTTCGGCGTGGAAAGGAACCCGCCGAAGCCCCATGCTGACCCATGAGACTTCGCCAGTTTCGGGGGCTAGTGACGTGGGGATGACTTCTGGGGTATGTCAAGGGCGGCACTATCTGCCGGCTGGCGTCCCAGGAATCTCAACAGCGTCAAGGCAAGAAGACCGGCTCCGTCCGAAGGGCCGGCTACGCCAGCAGCCGGCTGGCGACTCCACCGAGGAGAGCCAGAGCCGGCGAAGACGACAAGACTCCTCCAACGGCCGTTTCGCCGAAAGTGATCTGGCCCCGACAAGATCGACATAGGCGAATGACGGGCATGACACAAGCCACTTCCAGACTCCACCAATCAGCGAGCAAGAGCCTTCCCCACGAAAGGATCCAAGGCAAAAGGGGGGGGCATATGCCTCCAAGATGCCGGTCCAAAGGGGAAAGCCACTTTATAAAGTGGCTATCGTCAGACGGGGAGTCAGAGGCTAGAGGATCACGCCGAAGACGCAGCCACGGAGGAGCCGGGTAGCCGGCCACCTAACCTGTAACCAGACCCCTGCCTATATAAAGGGGTCTGGACCCTTAGCCTAGGGAGATCCGATCCATCTTCTTCCTCCTCTAGACCGAATAGCTCGAGGAGCGTTGTAACCACTGTCGAGATAATACGAAACAAGGCAGGAAGTAGGGGTGTTACCTCCGGCGTGGAGGGCCCTGAACCTGGGTAAACCGAGGTATCTCTGTTGGCACAATCCCAAGCCGGACCCATCGTCGCACACCGTCGAGCCCCTCCGATAAGCCATCCCCATGGCTACTGTCTCTAAATTCCCACGACAAGATTGGTATGCTTGAAGTGAGTTCAGGACACCAAGATTAAAGGGGAGAAATGGTGTGTTAATCTAGTTGAACCTGAACATTTTCACATTAGTTTTTTCAGTTTGCAAATAATGCCAGAAGCATGCTGTGTTTGTGCTGCGGCTGAATAGGACTAGTTTGTTTTCGTTCAGTTGTAAACGTGGGCCATGATCGCAGTCCGTGGGATGGCGTGGGAGATACGGATCATGGCCGACAAGTTAGGATCTTGGAGAATAAAAGGAAAGCAGAAAAGACGCAAGAGGTTGAGCGCGTCGCAAAAATTACCTGTGTCAGTGTTCACTCTCGCTATCTGTTCTTCCTCTCTTCGTGTGTGTGTCCACCTCGCGTGTGTGATTCTGAACTCTAACCTGACAAAGACGAGTGCTAGCTTCCATAGCAGCCCCACCGTTGTGATCTATTACTTGAAACGTGAGTTCAGCTGTTGTACGTGCATGTATGTACACTTGCAATGTTGCAACTTGCAACTCTCATGTGAAGTTATTATAGTGTAATAAGGGCAGTCCTAGTGCTGTTTATATGGTTTTGCCATATCAAATTTCTTCCACGGTTCCACCATCCATCCCTCTTCCACGGTTCCATCTGATATGGAGCACCCAAGCAGCAGATCCCGCATAACGGCGAGAATCTCAAAATAATTGCTATTGTGTGGTTTTGGTTGAAGAAAACGACCAGAGCAGATGCACAATTCGGAAATTTTGGCGCCATATTCCCAGTTTCCCCCTGGTGGGGCCCATAGAGCGGACCAGTACCCTATCCACGCTATGGGAGCCCACCAGCCCCTCAAGCCTCCCTTTGCCTCGTTTTCAACTCATGTTGAACCATCTTGATGTAAAACCGATTAAATACACATGACCTTCTTCACGAGTTTGCGGGGAAACAACATAGAAGATAACCACGAAATAGAGACAGAACCATCATAGATTGGAGGGGAAACGCCACCGGAATCGCCCCGGTTAGTTCTCCTACTCCACCAACGTCCATGACTTAGAAGGATTTTTCTTTTACTAAGTGAGTATTAGTGATATGTGTTGCATTATCTCAATGTTAGGGCCTGGTTCCCTTTCGAATGCCAATCAAGCTCTACACAAAAGTTGCAATGTCGTTAATTTAATTCGTTTTTTTGAGATACTATATTCGTGCCACCATGTTTATTAGAGAGTAGTCAAGTGAACCAATAAACTCTAGTCTAACTTCTTACATAAGAAACATTGTTTACTTTCTTTGTACTAGTAAATGTGCACGTGCGCGCACGTGTCATCTTTTAAATTTCTTTGTGTATCCTAATTACAAATTTGTCAAAAACAGAGAAACAATACCCGCAAAAAAAACAGAGAAACAAAACTTAATTGTTAATATCGAAAACTATTACTTCTGTCATCCATATTGGACATTTGGAGAAATTTGTGGAACATGTCTCCCTCATCCTAGATGGGTAAATTCGCGGAATACATCTTATGGTCGGTTCGGCCAATCACCCCAACAATATTACAAAAACATAAGAAATAAGCTAATATGGAAATGATATAACATTACAATAATATATATATGATAATATTAGCGGTTGATACATTTGGGTAATATTCCAACAGAAAAGTATGGTAGAATAGGATAACACTTGTGTATTTTCACTCATCCAATATGTTGTGAGCAAGTGCCAAAAAACATAAAATTAAAGATCCATAACAACATATGAGGTGATCTAATAATTATGGAGCATGAAGTCAGCCTAGAGTTATAACTGCATCATGATCAATATTCATGTTAATTTGACAAAGAAATGAAAGATACACAAGAATTTACATCTATGGGAGATTGAACTATCATCTTACCTCAATGAAGTTTAGTATTCATGGTCATCAAAAGCAAAAATATTCCTAATTATAAGATGTATGCCTCATTGCCTTGTAGTACAAAAGATAGAGAATTCATCATAACTATGTTCAAAGATAGCAAAACATGAAGATATTATCGTGTAGGATAAATATAACCACAGGCAAGCGAAAAGAAATAGGAAAAAATCACAACATAAATCTAGCTCACAACACAATATTTTCTATCGATTCTCGACTTCTCGTGTGTAACAAACAAAACCAAGAGATACAAAGAGAAAACTTCTCCCCACCAATATACCAGTTGGTCTCATCGAAGTTCTGCACCCTCCTTTACATGTGATGGATAAGCAACATAGGATGGGGAACAAAATAAATCTGATATTAACTGGATTTGACCAAAACAGGATGCCTGATAATATTACTAATTCTATGGAAATCTACCAAACAAATCAAAATCCAGACAACAATTTTTTTTTGCATGCTGCTTCTCAGTTTCTCACCACAAGTTTAAGCCAGTAAAATTCAGTCCACGCAACCTAATAGCTAGGTTCAGTATTACACATACAAGTCGATACCAAGGTTCAGTATTACACATGCAACAAGTCAATCAGTAATATCTGAACATGAGACAGAAGGAGGCGTTAACTAACTACTCTTCCCTATAACTGACTTCTAAAGTATAAATGTGGTAGACAACAAATTGCAAAAAATACCTTAACTAATACACAGACTTTTGTCGGAGCCACATCATTAGTGTTAAGAATCGAATCGAAACAGCGTGAGAAGAGTATCTAAGAATATAGTAGAATTTATTGATACAAAGCTGTATAGCTGAGCATGCGACACTCATAAACGTCTTGGAGCTGAGACCGGAAGGAGAAGCAGGCCCGTTGAAGCGGGCGTCTGGTGGCCAGTGCGGTGCCAACCTTCGTCCTGCCACCGAGAGCGGAGAGTCTGAGAGAGGGAAGAAAGCAGGATAGCTGCACGACACACCTTTAAGAACTTCTGCAGGGCTGCTTGCTGCCGCCTGTGCACGCCTCCTTGTGCGCCAGAGCGTGCCACCCGGGCGTCTCCTAGTCCTCATCCCGATTCCCCGTTGTAAGTGTCGTCTGAAGACAACTAAAAGATTACCCACCAGACTACTGAGCCAGAACGTCCTAAGAAAATTATAATTCAGTCAGAACTTAAACGTGGACATGAACAAGAGAAGAAATTACATAGGAGAAGCAAGAGTAGAGGCGCGCGTCTCCCTCGGCGTGGTACACAACGGCGGCGGCGGGTAAAGCATTGCATCTGTCCTGGGCGCGAGGAAACAACAGTGGCGTTTGTTTGTGTGCGGCTTTGCCGGCGGCAGGCATCGTGCTTGGATTGTGGAGGTGTGGGGGTGGTAAGCGGCGGGAGGATGAGCGTAGATGCGGCGGGGTCATCGGTGTCGCGCACAAGGTTGTTTGGGAAAAAGGAGAGGTGATAACTGATACGGGATATTTATTCACGTTGATTGCGGGATTGGAATAGACTAGCGTCGGACAATGTTTTATCGATAAACAAGGACTCAACATGGATCATTAGATGATGGTTAGATGGTTGAGATCTCTTGGTTCTGCCCCTCTCTCTCTCCCTTTTTATATTAGTATAGATATAGATGTACTTTTATATAAGTTCTTACTAAATTGAAAAGTACAATTTTTTACATCGTCTACTTTCCTAGTTTGTATCAGTACCATTACCACTCCACACTTTTACTATCACCATTGCATTTGCAATATGAATTAGTTTCTTTTATTTAGTTTTACTTTTAGGTCTGTTTTCTTAAACATCTTGTGTGCTTGGCACCACCACACTGGAGTTGGGGTCACAAAACAATTTCTTTGTTTTTGTTGGTTGTTACCTTGAAAAAGGAAAAGGGGAGGAAACTAGTAATCCTCAGTGTTCGATATAAAATTATCAAGTCACTCTTGAGGGGGAAGATTTGCACTTGTTGCATCACTCTACGATGGAAATATAAAACTATCGAGTCACAAGTTGGTATATGCAGTTTTATTTCCATCGGTGCCAGATATTCTTTTCCATTTATTTTAGCTTACGACAATGGAAATGAATGCTTTTTTGTTCCTGATTTTGTGTTGACAAGTATGCCTCTCTCTCTCTCTCTTGCACATTATTTATTAGGACTTTGTGTTGCAGATTTAGAACAGAATTATAGAAATGCTATCGGGGGTCATATCTAGATTTAGATGGGTGATCCCAAGATTACAACATCCTTAGGATTAACGAGTGAGATGAAACCTACACGAAATAGAGAAAGGATTTGAGCGAGAGCGACATGACGACTCCCTATCTATTTCATGGGAAGCTATTGCTTCCTCGATGTCTCTTATTCTCAAGCTAGATTGAATCCCCTTTCTCCTCTTTTGCATCGTATTCGCTAGCAAGCAAATATATATTATAGAAAATAGAGGTGGCGGAACACTTCGAGGGAGGACACAGCATCGATGGTCATATCTTCTTCAATCATGAGTGGTGACGCAAATAGCCCGTTGTGGTGAATCGCCCTTTCTCACCGTGCTGGGTCCCACATACAGAGAGTGTGCTGGCGTTAGTGTTATAGGCGTGTAGACTCCGAACGGGCTGATCTGGTTGAGACTGGAGAGCCGCCACCTGTTGCTGTTGGGCCAAAAATGTCGGTTCCTTCTCCCATGGGATGAACCGATCTGGACTCCGCCACTCCCATCTAGCTTCAGCTGGTTAGGCCACGCCACACTCTATCTCTTACTGCTTGCCACCTCCTGGGCATCAAAGTCGACAGTATCCAGCGTTGGACCCAGCACTAACATGGGGGCGATGCCCGCAGCATGCCAGCGCCTCCAGCTGGTGGGGAAGGATGGTCGATCGGCCCTGTGGAGAAAGGAAGCTGGATCTGCCCAAAGTTTTGAGTTTTCCTTCCAGTTCATGTCTTTTATCTTTTTGTGTACATTTTGTCCAATTCGTTCCCAATCATAATGATGGTTTTATACTCTTGCAACTCCATATTTAGACTCAAGATCTCTAATGCTCCGATTTGCTGCCCAGCATGTGTTTGTTTTAATGTCTCGGAAGAACAGAATGGCACTGCTATGGCATGCCTTTTTTCGGTTCAGTTTTCTCTTTCTTTTTGATATTTGGGGAGTGACTGGTAGAAGTGAAGTAGCTGATGTACCATCCAGGACGTTGTACGGATGTCGCCTCAACATTGCGTGTGTTTGATTCTTCAGAGCTCCGCGGTATGGTGATGCCATTTACTAGTGGTGTCGCGACATGAAGCCGCGGCATGCAGACAGGCAGCACAGCAATGACGCCTGCTGTGAGCCACATGACCTAACCTAGCTGCTTGATTAATTCTTCCTTCTCTTGCCCTTCTCTTGGCGAATGGTAACCTGGTTGAGTTAACGCCTGGACGGGTTTTGGAATTTGTTGGTCTTCGATGAATAAACCAAGCTGTGTTTGCTTGTTCTCAAGTCCTAGTGGTAGTTGCATGTATGTCCTAATTTTTTTTGAACCACGGTATCTCATAATTCAGCGCCTCTGTTTGCGTCATGGAACCATTAGGAGTAAAATATGCTAATGCTAGAAAAAGAGGCGATGGAGTATATCACATGGAATAACTGGAGGTGTATTCAGCCAAATGAAGGGATTTTCCGCAATAGTTCGACATAGGTGAGTATATTTCTATTGCATAGAGTGTTTATTTTGGTGTCCTCTTGTGCATCGACTCCAGAGAAAGATCATTTTAAGGTGTTAACTTCCAGATTTGATTGACTCATGAAGGAGGTTAGTCCATGGGATGATTAAAGCATGGGTCAGGTTAAGCATTTTTTTTTAAATAGAAGTCTTCCCTGTCATTCTTAAAGTACTCTTTCTATGTATTAGTCCACCTGCTAAAGAAATTTTTTTATATGCTCATGTATCTATTCTTCTATTCTACATAGCTTGCTCCATAAAATAAAGAGCTTTCGTTGTTCTCTATTGTAAGCGTTGCAAAATCTTCATCTCAAATTTGCGAAGGATGGCGGCGTTCACCCTTAATCTACCATTGTGAATGATGGCAGGCACGGCAAATCCGCCTACTCTAAGACGTGTCACTGCCTTATTGGTCCTCTTGCCAACATCCACTGCGAATGATGGCATGCGCGTCAAATCCGCCTACTCTAAGATGTGTCACTGCTTTATTGAACCTCTCGCCAACACCGCAAATATACTAACCCTCTCCGAGAACTCTTGACTTAGTAGAATCAAGGTACACCGAATAGCCAAATTTCCAAAAGAACAACGAAGACAAAATAATAGGACGGCGCGGCAAGGCGCGCATATGGTTCTAGTATAAATTATTACTCATGCATAGTTTGTGAAGACTGCATAGAGAGTTGGTGAGTACATTCATAATTGATGCATTCACCATAACATACTTAGCACACACATGTTATTTTTGTTAATTTATTCTCGCTATCAACTAGTATTGGCCATTTCAAAATGTCTCTGTGATTCAAATAATTCCCGCAGAAAAATTATGGTACCCAATTTATATACTCTTGAGAAAAAAATCCGCAACCTCATTTTTGTTCAATAACATACCCTATAAAATAAAATGATAAACTATATATGCGTATACGGAACTTTACTATTAACCACTTAAAATACATACAAAAGCAATAGAAATATAAAATAATTTAAACATATTGTATTAAATACTTCTTGTAATGTCATCTCGACTCCGCGTGAAACCATATGGGTATAGTGTAAGGCGACTCCGCCTCTCGCCTCTAGAGTATTGTCGTATCGTTTAAGAAAGTCGGTGATAAGAAGTGAGCCTAGCTCACATGGTTAGGGAAGTGGATATACAACCCAACCATCCAGGTTTAAGTCCCCACAGACACATATTTGGGTTCTTATTATTAAAAAAACACTGTAGGGGTTTCCCCTACCGTATTCCTTAAAAAAAAAGTCGATGATTTTCTTAGTTTCTAGCTCTTGTCTATCAAAGTGTTAAAAATGTTGTACACTGAACCTAATAGGTGAACTTTAAACTCATTCGTAGCTATTAGAGAAATGAACGCCTCATGAAAAAGAAAATTGCTTCAGACATTTTTTTAGTAGGAAATGAGTTATGCGTCTACTGGATTGGTATTTCAGCCGTCATCCAGTTCATGGGCCCCACTTCACTTAATGCCTTCTTAGTTAGTTGAATTCAATGGGAAAAAAGGCCAATTCATAAAGACGGCCCATCCGCCCAAGCTAATTTAAGGAAAAAAGGCCCAAGTACAAGGTAACTAGCTTCGTCTATAGCGCTGCCTGCCTTTTCAACCGAACGACAGACAGAGATGAGTTCGTCCGCCCTCTAATGGCGCCCAGATGAGTTCGACCACAGCTGCTGCTAGTTAGGGAGTTCGAGAGTTGGGGGCCCCTTGATCTCGGTGGCCCGGGACTGCGAGGGAGTCCAAATATGATTTCTCATTTATGATAAAGATTGTAATTTTTGTATAAATATACATGCAATAAAAATGTCCAAATATGGTTAATTCTCTCACAATCTAGACTTTATTATTTTAAATTTGGTAATTATTGTGATCTGGATTGTGTTATTTAGCCTCCATATGTTAATTGATTATGCATGTATTACTCCTCGAAATAAATTAGCTGCTAAAATACTTAATATATATGCCAATTATTGTAAAACACTATTTTGAAAAATAATATGTTATTAGCATGCTATAACTTGCATAGCGTCGAAGAACAGCTACGCTATTTAAAATAGTGCGCTAATAGGAGTATTGGAGGGAACGTCGATTTCTATATTCAAACCAGGTCGACCGTTAGCGCGCGCCGCCCACCACCCCCTCCCTCCGCGAGGTATGGACCGACCTGGTCGACCCATTGTCGCTATTTTCCTTGCTTTTCTTCCTTTTTCCTTTTCATTTTAGTTTTCTTTTTTGTTTTTTCTTTTACCTGATTCAACAAACGTTGAGGTTCTTATTTTTTTCATATTTCAAAATTTTGTTCAAATTATTTTTTTTAGATTTTGAAATTTTGTCTGATTTAAGATTTGAAATTTGTTCTGATTTGAAATTTATTTCAGTTCGGAGTTTGTTTTGATTCAAAATTTGTTCCTATTTGAAATTTATTCTGATTTGAAATTTATTCCGATTAGAATTTTTTCTGATATGAAATTTGTTCTGATTTAAAATGTGTTCCAATTTAATTTTTTTCCAATTTGAATTTTGTTCACATTTTGAAAAAATTCAAATTTTTGAAAAAGTGTCCAAAAAATTAGATTTAATTTTAAAAAGAAGAAACAGAAAAAATGAAAAAGGAAAAAAGAAACTATCCTACCAGGCCGACCGCCACGGGGCACGCCTGGGTGTGCGGCAGCGTGCAACTACCGTACGGGGTTGGGGCATAGGACCTCCCGGACCCCGGTTGACGCGAGGAGGGGCTGTCTGCGTCCACCCTCTGTTGGGCCAGACCAGGAAACTACTTCATCCATAGTTTTTTCTCTTTCTCTTTTTATTTTATTTCTTTGGTAAAATTATATATATGAAAAAAATTGCTACTTAAAAACCAAAAGTTGTTCAGAAAAAAAATGACCAGATTGCAAAAATATTCAAATTTTAAAATTGTTCAATGTAAAATGGTTCAAACTCAAAAATTATTCAAATTGAAAAATGTTTAAATCTAAAAAATGTTCAAATATGAAAAATGCTTAAATATGAAAAATTTCAAACTTGAAATGGTTTGAAAATTTAATTAGTTCAAAAGCTGACAGGAAAACTAGAAGACCTGTAGAAAATATATAACCAGAAGAACAAGAAAAGTGTAAAGAAAATGAAAGAAAAAACCATGTAAAACCGTGTCCATGTGTTAACTGGGCCGCAGCCCATATGGCGGCTATGCACTTTCCCTATGCGGCGGTTTTGCCTCCCTTAGGCTGATCAACACGGTAGGACATGCGTGCCAGGGGCTCCAATACTCCACCCTGGGTGGAGCAGGGGAGACGCCGCACATCCTTAATGAGCCGGCCCACGAGACTCCTATCGGCATCCGCGCTTTCGTCTTCCTCTCTCGAGCCTCCGCCACCAGCCTGGACGTTCAAGCAAGCAGCTAGCCCCACCTCCCACCCGATCGTCGGTGGGTGCCACCACCATGATGGAGATGTCCTCCTCGTCGCCCCGCGGCGACTGCGCATCCGCTCATGCGCGCCGCCCCTGACTTCGATCCGGACCGCCCACGGCGCGCGCTCAGCAGAGGCCGACGAGCTCGTCCTCGCCCAGTTCCTCAAGGCCCAGGCCTTCCCTCTATCCCCCTTCGCCCGCCTCCATCTCCGGCGCCAGTGAGCTCCCCACCCCCAAACCCTAAGACCCCGCCCCCACCCCAAACTCTAAGATCCTGAGTTTGCTCCGCCGCCTCCACTGTGGCCAGCTGGGGCGTCAGTGGCTTCGTGGCTCCGCCATCGCCTCCATCTCCGGTGCCGGCGAGGACGGCGATAGGAGACCCTGATGTGAGACCTCGACACCTCCCAATACATGCTGAATGGGCCGGCCTATACCCACCCAGGGGTGTGCGGCGTGACGTACGCTCCACCCTGGGTGGAGTATAGGTATTGCCCGCATTCCACGATGCTTTCGTTTCGCCTAACAAGTGGCTTCGTGGGCTTGGCCCATTGAGTAGTCTGCTCGCTCACTTCTTTTTATGTGGTAAGATAATCAGAGCTAAGAAAAAAGGCTGATCATGTGTTTCAGCTTGACAAATCACCGGAACACACTTTCTTCTCTAGGCCCACTTCCTTCATCGTATGTTTCTGTTTCATTTTTTCTTTTTCATTTATTTTTCTTGGGATTTTTTTTCTTATTTTATTTCATTTTTCTTTTATCCGTAGTGTCTCTTTTTTGAGATTTTTTCTTTTCATTTTCACTTTTGAATCACTTTTTTAATTATTTAATTTTGCTCCTTCTTTTATTTTTATTTTTGTTCCTTCTTTTTTTGTTTAATTTCCTAGGGTCCTATATTTTTATTTGGATTTCCTTCCTAATTTATTAATTTTTCCATGGTTTCTTATGCTCCCATTTCAAATTATGTTTCTTTTTTCGACTATTTTTCTATGTAGCTTACAATTATTTACTTTACTTCTACAGTGATGACATGTTCCATGGATGCTATTTTTTCTATTCCACATATAGTTGTGATCTTATCCACGAAATTAAACGTTTGTTCCACTCAGACTAAAATTATATTTCGCTATTGGTCATGATTTTTGTTCTTATGTGATCAATTTTTTCTTTTAATAATATTTTTATAGTTTCTCTTGAATCAAGATTTGTGCCACATCTAAAGAATTGTGTTATCTTTTTTACTTCTCTATTTCTTTTTTCTTCTTGAATTGTCCATGTGATTTTTTCGTGAGTCTTTTGTTCCATTCGTGTAAAATTTTGTCCATGTAGATGTGAATTTTGTTTCTAGGACTCCAAATATTTGTTATAATTTTGTTCTACCTATAGTTGTGATTTTTAAATGGATATTAATATTTAATTCCACATAGTTTAATTTTTCTGCATCTAGTAATGTTTTAATCCTCAGGATTAAAAATTATGGTCCATAATTTTTGTTCCTCTTGCACATATTATTTTATTCCGCTACTTATAGTAGTGGTTTGTTCCACGGATTAAATATTTGTTCCCCATGTAGTCCTCAATTGTTCCGCAGCATAAATTTGTTTTCCTTCTATAGGCGTGATTTGTTTCAGGCCAATTTTTTTTTCTTATTTCATTGTAGTCGTGATTTGTTCCATAGACTACAGTTATGTCCCCAATATATTTTTCATTTGTTTCCATAGCCCAAATTTTTGTTCCCTCTGTATTCATGATTTTTTTCATGGATACTAGAATTTTGTTAGTTCTTTATAGTTGTGATTTTTTCCGTAGAGTAATATTTATTGCCCATGTAGTTTTCATTTTGTCCCTAACCCAAATTTTTATTCGCTCTGTAAACATGCTTTGTTCTGATCATGCTGAAGTTTGTTCTTTCTTTGTAGTCATTGTTTGTTCCACAAACTAATTTTTTATTCCCAGCGTATTCTTGTTTTATTAATTGGCCTAATCTTTTGTTCCTCAGTGGTATTTTTTATTCCATGTGTATGCAATATTTTTGTTCTTCGGGTGCTATTTTGTGTTCCCTATGTAGGCGTTATTTGTTCTTTGTAAGCTATATTTTTGTTCCCTATAGACAAGATTTGTTCCTCGATTATTAGATTTTCGTTCCTTGTCTAGACAATATTTGTTCCCTTTTCTAAACTGTAATTCTAGATGATATAAATTTGTTCCATTATTTTAAAATTTGTTCTCAACTGTCTCAATTTCTCCAGTAGTCGTTATCTATTCCACATGTGGTTAAATTTATTCCGCATGATCCAATACTTTTGTTTCTTTTATACTGTTAGTTCTGCATGTAACTTTGATTTGTTCCTTTGGAGCAATGGTTTTTTTTTTCCGGGATTTCCTATGATGCTCTCATTTGTTCCCTAGTGTATAGTTATATTGTTCCTTTGTTTGGAAATATTTTTTCTCTTATTTTAGGAAATTATTTTATAGGTCATGTTCTTTTCACCCCATAATATAATTATTCATTCATTTGGTCAAAAATATTTTTCCACTTACTATTCAAATTAGCGTCACAACTTTTTGTTCCTAGATTTTTTGTTCCCTGCAATTTTTATTTTTATTACTATGTGTGTATTTGTTTTTTTGTTCTAAAAGTTGTGTTCCACATGCTCAACAAAATTAGTTGTTCCACTAATTTTTTTGATGCATTTTTGTTCCTTGTGATGTAATGTTTGTTACCATGTGCATTAGAATTTTACAAGTTTTACGGTGATTGGCATTTTTAGGAACCGTTGATCGAGCCAATCTAACGGTGTTAAAATGAACGGAACTGAACGGAACTCAATGCTGCTAGAAATCGTGGGACCGGAACTAAAAATCGTGGGCCCAAAACTAAAAATATTAATTTAATCTATTTTGTAAAATGCTATTTGGCAGACGACCACACGCAACCCTCACTCTAATTCCTGCCGTCGCTTTTTTTTCCTGTCGTCGCTCTCATCCCCTCACTCTCTCTCCCCCAAAAAAATCCCCACACGCTCTCAGTCCTTTCTCCCTGTACCTGCGGCGGCGAGGCATTGAGGTGAGGTTGGTAGGGTCGGCGGTGGGGCGTGAGGCCGCGGCGGATGCGGATCCTGGCCCTTCTTCGGGGATACGACACCGGTGGACTAGAGGTCGCGGAGGTGGCTGCCGGCCCGGCGGAGTTGGATGTCGAGGCGGCCGGCTTGGGGGCAGCGCGGGCCGCGGCATGGAGGCAGCGCGGGCTGCGGCGTGGATGCGGCGCCGGCGGATTGGGAGGTCGTGGAGGTGGCTGCCGGCTCCGGGGCAGCGCGGGGCACGCGGTGATACGACGCCGGCGAGGGGGCCGACTTCGAGGCAGCGCGGGCCATGCCGTGGATGCGGCGCCGGCGGCAGGCCAGGCGAGTGGGAGGTCGCGGAGGTGTCGGCCAGCTCCGAGGACGCGCGGTGGATGCTGCGCCGGCGGCCAAGGGCCCTAGGCGGAGTTGGAGGTCGCTGTGGTGGCGGCCGGCACCGGGCAGCGTGGTCTGCGAGGCGTCGGTGGGCGCGGTGGTTGCGGGCATCGACCTCAACCACACCAGCCTGAAGGGCACACTCCCTGCCGCCATCACCCTCCTCGCCCACCTCATGTTCATCCACCTCAACAGCAACTGCCTCGCGGGTGCCGTCCCGAACACACTCGGGGACCTACAGTATGCTGGTGCCAAGTTGACGTGGGAATATGCAGTTGATGTGGGAGCTTATTCTTCTTAAATCCCCAGCAACGGCGCCAGGAAAAAAGCTGTTGCTTGTGCGTGGTGAATGACCAGCCCGTTGGGAACCCCAAGAGGAAGGTGTGATGAATATAGCAGCTAGTTTTCCCTCAGTTAAGAAACCAAGGTTTATCAATCAGGAGAAGAGCAGACAATAATGACTGAAGGTGATGCTTGCTAGTTTGCGACAGCTTTGGACAATTTATATATGGCGCCTCGTCCAAGCTTTGCTTGCTAGCTGCAACGCGGAACCTGCACACAACACAACCAAGTACTTTGTTCCCAACTTGCGATGAGGTTGTCAATCTTACCAGTTTGCTTGAAACAAAGGTTATGACGTATCGAGTGGAAAACAGTAGAAGTATGCGAGTAAAGTAAACAGTGCGAGTAAAGTAAACAGGTGATAGCAATATGATGGAAATAGGACCAGGGTCCACAGTTCACTAGTGGTGTCTCTCCATAAGATAAATAACACATGCTGGGTAAACAAATTACAGTTGGGCAATTGATAGAATAAAGATAAACGTGATATGTCAAGAAGATCACTATGAGATTTACTCTGGGCATTACAACAAAATACATAGACCGCCATCCAACTGTATCTATGGCTAATAATCCACTTGTGGCGAATCAATCCGAGAACTCCACAACTATTAAGTTGCGAACAACAGATAATTGCATTAAGCAAAGTGTGTAATATAAACAAAGCATATGCCATTGAGCATATGAATGTTGTTTTCTCCCTAGTAGCAACAGCACATCTACAACCTTAGAGGTTTCTGTCACTCCCTCAGGTTAAATAGAGGCATGAACCCACTATCGAGCATAAATACCCCCTCTTGGAGTCACTAGCAACTACTCGGCCAAGATAGCTACTAACAACGGAGAGCATGCAAGATCATAAACAACATAGAGATAACATAAAATATATTTCAGTATAGCAACTCAATCATAACACCAATATTCATCGGATCCCAACAAACCAAACATGTAGAATTACATAACGGTGATCTCAATCATGTAGGGCAGCTCATGAGATCTAAACATGAAGCACATGGTGGAGGAGACAACCATCTAGCTACTGCTATGGACCCATAGTCCAAGGTAGACTACTCACTCATCGCTCCGGAGGCAAGCATGGCGATGAAGAAGACCTCCGGTGGCGATTCCCCTCTCCGGCAGGGTGCCGGGAAGAGCTTCTGGACCATCCCGATCTTTGGGTCGACGGCGGCGGCGGATCACGATGTGTTCTGGAAAATTGATCGGGTACTTAGGTTTTTCCCGTCGGGGGGTCTTTATAGGCGAAGGGGCGATGTCAGGAGTGGCCCCAGGCCTCCTCACACCATGGCGGCGCGGCCAGGGCCTGGGCCGCGCCAGCCAGGCGTGAGACTAGCCTGTGGCCCCTCTCCTACTCCTCTTCGGATCTCTGGAAGCTCCCGGACAAAATAACACTTCAGGAACTTGTTTCGTCCAATTCCGAGAATATTTCCTGTGTATCACTTCTGAAACACAAAAACAGCAGATAACAGGGAACTGGCACTGTGGCAACTTGTTAATAGGTTAGTTCCGGAAAATGCATAAAAGTGCCACGAAGTGTAACGAAACAGTAGGCAAATGGTGTAAAAACAAGCATGGAGCATCAAAAATTATAGATATGTTGGAGACGTATCAAGCATCCCCAAGCTTAACTCCTGCTCGTCCTCGAGTAGGTAAGTGATAACAAAATAATAATTTTTGAGGTGACATGCACCTACACAATCTTGATCATGTATGTAAGCATTTGTGAGCTGGGATCATAAGAACTTAAAATATGGGCATGAAAGATATAATCTTGACAATAGAAACTTAGCAACCATGTTGTAAACATGCAAATGAACACAAACAAAAGATCATGAAAATGAAACAATGAAAGTCAAACGTGTGTTCAAATCATAAGGAAAAACATACAAATGGTTTTCAGCTTGTCCTTCAAAGAGAGCAAAACATAAATGCATAGGACACCTTCAAGTTTAAGAGGGCGACTAGATATAAATAATTTGAGAACAAGTGAAACCAACAATATGAATCAATCAATGAAAACTTTAGGACAATGCACATTATACTAAGAATGACAACTATGCTCTCTTAATGGCGCATAAAGATAGAAGGTGGTGACTCAACATAAAAGTAGAAGAAAGGCCCTTCGCAGAGGGAAGCAGTGATTGCAAGTCTTATAACCTTCAAAAATTATGGTACTTACCGGCTTTGAGCTCTCATTGCCCCCATCATAAGCATCTTGAATGGTTAAAGTTAATGCGAGAACAATTATGATGCATATGCTTGACAAATCATAAGTTGAAAACCTCGTGTCCCGTGAATACGAGTACCCAAACCTCATGCTACTTTACTTAGAGTCCCAAGCAAGGCTCTTGTCATTGTAAATATATGCATATCATTGAGAACCGCCAATGGGGTACCTCCGTGCCCGATGACATGGAACAAGCCCACATCAAAATGATAGAACAAGCAGACAATGAACACCTCGACATCTCTTTTATTTGCCATTTGTTTAGCTTTTTATTGTGAGATGCGTCATCGAATGTTCACCATGGGTATGCTGCAAATTTCCACCATGAATTATGCATGGCTTAGATTAGCGGCCCGGCGTTTCCCTAACACATATACAAACTCCATGATCTCCACAAGATTTCCAATTCATTTCACACCGTGGGCATCCATAAACAAAAGATCACGATATCAACTCAAATAAGAAGTGCAATGTTGAAAGCTTGCCCATGACTGCATGGCTGGGCTAGTCTCCAACTTACAACTTGCAAACATAACAACTCAACATAAGAGACCACAATGTCAAATTTTTAAGAACAGGAAAAAGTAAAGTGTGCCTTCCGGTTCGTGAGAGTGATATGTCTCCGACGTATCCATAATTTTTGATGCTCCATGCTTGTTTTTACACCATTTTCCTTGTGTTTCGTTACACTTCGTGGCGTTTTTATGCGATTTCCGAAACTAACCTATTGACAAGATACCACAGTGCCAGTTCCCTGTTTTCTGCTGTTTTTGTGTTTCAGAGTGATACACAGGAAATATTCTCGGAATTGGACGAAACAAGTTCCTGAAGTCTTATTTTTCCCGGAAGCTTCCCGAAGACCGAAAGAGAGCCGGAGGGGGGCCAGAGGCCGCACTCACACATAGGTGGCGCGGCCCAGGCCCTGGCCGCGCCACCCTGGTGTGAGGAGCCCCTGGCTGCCCTCTGACGACGCCCCTTCGCCTATATAAAGCCTCAGGACGGAAAACCCTAAGGGGATCGGCAATTTTCCAGAAAGAGTTCCGCAGTTCCGCCGCCGTCACCGACAAATTTCGGGGGACAGAAGTCTCTGTTCCGGCACCCTGCTGGGACAGGGAAGTGCCCCCGGAGCCATCTCCATCGGTCTCCATCGCCGTCTCCGCCGTCTCCATCGACCTCACCGCCATCTCCATCAACCTTGCTGTCTCCTATGATGAGGAGGGAGTAGTTCATCCCCGGGGCTGAGGGCTCTACCGGTAGCTATGTGGTTCACCTCTCTCTCCCATGATGTGATCTTTATGTGATCGTGAGCTTTGTATCATGTTGAACAAGTAGATGTTATTATTCAGATATTATGTGTACTCTAGTGGTATTATTAAAGTAATCTATTCCTCCTGCCATGGTGTAACGGTGACAGTGCGTGCATCATGGTGGTACTTGGTCTAGGCTGCGATTGTGATCTTTTATGGATTATGAGAATAATTATCGCTATGATAGTATTAAAGTGATCTATTCCTCCTTTCATGGTGTAATGTTGACAGTGTGTGCACCATGTTAGTACTTGGTCTAAGTTGCAATAATATCTATCTTGTGTTGTGATCTGATTTGGATATCTCTATGAGAGGTGTTTGTCAAGTACTTGATGAACTTTAAGGGGTGCTTCTGTAGCCACTACACAATGATTAGTGTTGTTCAATAGGAGAGTAATTCAGAGTACCATAGTGAAGAGAAGTTGTTTATTTGTTCAATTATGTTATATTTGTTGGGAGTGTGTCCACTAGTGAAAGTATGATCCCTAGGCCTTGTTTCCAAGCATTGCACATCGTTTACTTCCTATTTTTTTACATGTTTGCTTGCAGTGATATTTATTTCAGAATATATTTGCTACTTATAATCATCACTACTACTTGTATTTCACTATCTCTTCGCCGAACTAGTGCACCTATACATCTGACAAGTGTATTGGGTGTGTTGGGGACACAAGAGACTTTCTGTATCGTAATTGCAGGGTTGCTTGAGAGGGATAGCTTTGACCTCTTCCTCCCTGAGTTCGATAAACCTTGGGTGATCCACTTAAGGGAAACTTGTTGCTATTCTACAAACCTCTACACTTGGAGGCCCAACACTGTTTACAAGAACAGAAGCGTGTGTAGACATCAAGCTCTTTTCTGGCGCCGTTGCCGGGGAGGTAAGGTAAAAGGTACTCGCATCCTCCTGTGTGAGTGCTCAGAGTTATTTCCTTTAGATTCTGCAATTACATCTTTTTATTTCTTGTTTTTATTTTCACTAGTTAGGCTTAATGGAAAACAAAGAGTTCTGTAGTCTTTTTCCTGAGTTTAGATATGAAGTGTTTGAAGAGAAAATTGAAAAACCTTTGGAGCTTAATTTAAATGCTAATAGTGTTGTTAGTATGAATGCTTTGAACACCGTTGTTGCTAATGCTGTAGAAAAGTCTAAGCTAGGGGAAGCTGGTTTTGTTAAGCATGATATTTTTAGTTCCCCAGCTTTAGTGGAGAAAGTTTGTTCTGATGATATTTTATCTCCCATATGTGATGTTCCTTCTTATGATGATATGTTTGAAGAATATGCTTTGCGAAATAGCTGTTCTTTAGCTTGTGATGATACTAAACCTCTAGTTTATGATGGCTATAATGATGAGTATAATATTTTCAGTTCACATACTTTTGAGGAGAAAACTAGTTATGATTACAATATGCCTCCTATTTATGATGATTATGGTGATGAGAATAATTATTCTATTGAATTTGCTCCTACTACTATTGTTTTTGTGGTGAGTATTAATTCTTTTATGCATGTGGCTCATGATAGGGATGCTTTATGTGATAGTTATATTGTTAGTTCTATTCATGATGCTACTGAAAGTTATTACGAGAGAGGGAAACATGGTTTGATGGATCTCAACAATATTGAGTTTCCCCTCTTTATGTTGAAAATCTTGAAGTGGCACTTGTTTTATCTATCCATGCTTGCTACTATGTGCCTCGTTGATTTATTTTCTTACAAGATTCCTATGCATAGGAAGTGGTTTAGATTTAAATGTCTTTCATATCTACTTTTTGATTCTCTCTATTGCTTTAAGTTCCTATATGGCACCTTTGCCTCAATCTCTTATATGGCGCCCACATGAGCATCTTTGCAAATTACTGCGCCTAGCTCAAAGGCGTTAAAGAAAAGCACTCTTGGGAGATAACCCAATATTTTCTTTTCAGTACTTTTCCTTTTATTTGAGTCTTGGAAGTTATTACTACTATAATAACCGATCCTTATCCTTTTTATTTCGTTGTTGTGCCAAGAGAAGCCTCTAATTTGAGTGAGGTAAGATTTGGGAATGTTGCTGTCCTGAAACAGTTTTCGGTGCTGCACCGTAAAAATTCGTGAAAATTCTCTGTATATCTTTTGGACCTGCGATTTCTTGTGCATATGCCCCAGGTTATATCCAAACTTTCATTAGTTGAACACTTTTTGATTTGAGCAACAGAAAACCCCTCAAAAATTCGACCTTTGTCAGCTGTTCTGTTTTGACAGATTTCTGCCAATATTTGTGTTTGCCGCTTTATCGCTTTCTTTTCGAGTTCTTTTGATCATAGAACTTTTGGGGAAGTTGCTACAGTAGTATATGCTTAATATGTGGTGGTTTTAGGTTGAAACCTGAAGCAAAAAGAGGTTGATTCTATGCTATGCTTACACTAATGTTGCTAATAGAATTGTGTTTAGTTTTGTATGAAGGAAGTTTTCAACTGTAGGGATTGGAGAATGATGAGATGAGTTGAAGAATGGACAAAAGCTCAAGCTTGGGGATGCCCATACATCACCCCAAGAAATATCCAAGAAGTACAAGCGTCAAAGCTTGGGGATGCCCCCGAGGCACCCCCTTCTTCATCGGCAAAAATCAGGTCACCTTTCAAGACACTATATTTTTATTGCTTCATGCACTATGTGTTTTTCTTGGAGCGTCTTTATTTTTGTTTTCAGTATTAGTTTAGTTTAGTTTGTTGCAATAAATGGTTAGATCACATCAAATTTCTTTTGGAGGAGATGAACTCGTTTTTCATTGCCAAGAACACTCTAGTTTTCACTCTTATCGTTCAACGAGTGTTCTCTTTTTCTGCTACTGCGTTTAGCTTTCGATTTTCGCCTTGATTTGCGTTCAGATCTTCTTATATCTATTTATCAAGGTGTATTTTTGCCTCTGATCTTTATTGGTTTTCATCAAAAGAGTGTCTTAAAAATTTCAAATGGTGTTGGAAAAGAGAAAAAGCTTTATGCAAAAAAGTGGTACAAGAAGGAGCTTGTGTAGACTGCGGCTTAGGATTTTTCATGTCGTGCTTGATGTCTTTTTGATAGTATGCTTAGTTGTTTTTCTGTAGCATGACTTGTCTCAAATGACTGAGATTGCTTAATGAGCCTCTGAAAAAATCATGCATTGTTTTAATTATTTGGAAGCATTATTTTGGTTTTCTCTTTGATGCTTTATTTGGGTTAACTTGGCGCATGCTCACACATGTTAGACTCTTACAAAGTCACCTATAGCCTCTATGATCATTTAGTTTTTGACTTTTGATGCCATCTTATGCTTCTTTTAATGTTGCTTTATCGCTATGCCTGATTATGGCCGTTATTGCTCTCTTAGTTGGTCGCTCCCAGTCTTTTGCTAGCCCTCATTTTGTACTGAGTATGAGCTCTACTCGTGCATCCAACTCCCAAAAACCAAGTTTGCCATTGTGTCCACTATAAATTCCTATGCATGGTATTTGTAAGCCATTCCAAGTAAATTTTAATGTGCTACCTTTCAAAAAACCTTCAAAATACTTCTCATTTTGTGACTCTGTTTTCAGCTCCTGGGGACGTAGTGGTCGGATTTGCTATCTTCCATATTGCTTATTCCAAAAATAAAAAAGAAAGAAAGAAAAAAGGCACTCCTCCATGGAATGTGAATGTTGGTGGGCACCCGATGGAATCGGTTAACCATGGTTTGTGAAAGGAAAAAAGGTGGGGAGGAGTGCCAAGCTTTATAAAAGAGCACAAAAGTGCCAATCTCTCTCTCAAAAACTTGCTTCATTTTTGTATGGAAGATAGTAAGAACCCCATTGCCAGTCGTTGACAAAGACAACCACCTCTCAAAACCAATTTTTATCTCTCTGTTTTACAAATGAAAAGCTCTAGCACATGTTTAATCACTGCTTCCCTCTGCGAAGGGCCTTTCTTTTACTTTTATGTTGAGTCTCCACCTTCTACCTTTATGCACCATTAAGAGAGCATAGTTGTCATTCTGAGTATAATGTGCATTGTCCCAAAGTTTATCATTGATTGATTCATGACTATGGTTTCAGTTGTTCCTAAATTATTTGTATCTAGTCGCCCTCTTAAACTTGAAGGTGTCCTATGCATTTATGTTTTGCTCTCCATGAAGGACAAGCTGAAAACCATTTGTATGTTTTCTTTACGATTTGAACACACGTTTGACTTTCATCGTTTCATTTTCATGATCTTTTGTTTGTGTTCATTTGCATGTTATAACATGGTTGCTAAGTTCTTATTGTCAAGATTATATCTTTCATGCCATGTTTTAAGTTCTTATGATCCCAGCTCACAAATGCTTACATATATGATCAAGATTGTGTAGGTGCATGTCACCTCAAAAATTATTTCTTTTGTTATCACTTACCTACTCGAGGACGAGCAGGAGTTAAGCTTGGGGATGCTGATACGTCTCCGACGTATCCATAATTTTTGATGCTCCATGCTTGTTTTTACACCATTTGCCTTGTGTTTCGTTACACTTCGTGGTGTTTTTATGCGATTTCCGGAACTAACCTATTGACAAGATGCCACAGTGCCAGTTCCCTGTTTTCTGCTGTTTTTGTGTTTCAGAGTGATACACAGGAAATATTCTCGGAATTGGACGAAACAAGTTCCTGAAGTCTTATTTTTCCCGGAAGCTTCCCGAAGACCGAAAGAGAGCCAGAGGGGGGCCAGAGGCCGCCCTCACACATAGGTTGCACGGCCCAGGCCCTGCCGCGCCACCCTGGTGTGAGGAGCCCCTGGCTGCCCTCTGACGACGCCCCTTCGCCTATATAAAGCCTCGGGACGGAAAACCCTAAGGGGATCGGCAATTTTCTAGAAAGAGTTCCGCAGTTCCACCGCCGTCACCGACGAATTTCGCGGGACAGAAGTCTCTGTTCCGGCACCCTGCCGGGACGGGGAAGTGCCCCCGGAGCCATCTCCATCGGTCTCCATCGCCGTCTCCGCCGTCTCCATCGACCTCACCGCCATCTCCATCAACCTTGCTGTCTCCTATGATGAGGAGGGAGTAGTTCATCCCCGGGGCTGAGGGCTCTACCGGTAGCTATGTGGTTCACCTCTCTCTCCCATGATGTGATCTTTATGTGATCGTGAGCTTTGTATCATGTTGAACAAGTAGATGTTATTATTCAGATATTATGTGTACTCTAGTGGTATTATTAAAGTAATCTATTCCTCCTGCCATGGTGTAACGGTGACAGTGCGTGCATCATGGTGGTACTTGGTCTAGGCTGCGATTGTGATCTTTTATGGATTATGAGAATAATTATCGCTATGATAGTATTGAAGTGATCTATTCCTCCTTTCATGGTGTAATGTTGACAGTGTGTGCACCGTGTTAGTACTTGGTCTAAGTTGCAATAATATCTATCTTGAGTTGTGATCTGATTTGGATATCTCTATGAGTGGTGTTTGTCAAGTACTTGATGAACTTTAAGGGGTGCTTCTGTAGCCACTACACAATGATTAGTGTTGTTCAATAGGAGAGTAATTCAGAGTACCATAGTGAAGAGAAGTTGTTTATTTGTTCAATTATGTTATATTTGTTGGGAGTGTGTCCACTAGTGAAAGTATGATCCCTAGGCCTTGTTTCCAAGCATTGCACATCGTTTACTTCCTGTTTTGTTACATGTTTGCTCGCAGCGATATTTATTTCAGAATACATTTGCTACTTATAATCATCACTACTACTTGTATTTCACTATCTCTTCGCCGAACTAGTGCACCTATACATCTGACAAGTGTATTGGGTGTGTTGGGGACACAAGAGACTTTCTGTATCGTAATTGCAGGGTTGCTTGAGAGGGATAGCTTTGACCTCTTCCTCCCTAAGTTCGATAAACCTTGGGTGATCCACTTAAGGGAAACTTGCTGCTATTCTACAAACCTCTGCACTTGGAGGCCCAACACTGTCTACAAGAACATAAGCGTGTGTAGACATCAGAGAGCTTTACTGACCGAGTTTCGGATAACACTGGTAAGAGTTTAATTTGAAGAGAAAATAAAAGCAAGTCAAATTTACTTGGAATAGCAAATTGCTAGTAGGTATGTATGGTGGACACTTTGGAAAACTTTGGCTTTTAGGAGTTGGATGCACGAGTAGAGCTCATACTCAGTACAAGGCGAGGGCTAGCAAAAGACTGGGAGCGACCAACTAAGAGAGTAATAATGGCCATAATCATGCAAAGCGACAAAGCGACATTAAAAGAAGCATCAGATGGCATCAAAAGTCAAAAACTAAATGATCATAGAGGCTATTGGTGACTTTGTAAGAGTATAACATGTGTGAGCATGCGCCAAGTCAACCCAAATAAAGCATCAAGGAGAAAACCAAAATAATGCTTCCAAATAATTAAAAACAACGCATGATTTTTTCAAAGGCTCATTAAGCAATCTCAGTTATTTGAGACAAGTCATGCTACAGCAAAACCACTAAGCATACCATCAAAAAGACATCAAGCATGACATGAAAAATCCTAAGCCGCAGTCTACACAAGCTCCTTCTTGTACCACTTTTTTGCACAAAGCTTTTTCTCTTTTCCAACACCATTTGAAAATTTTAAAGACACCTCTTTTGATGAAAACCAATAAAATCAGAGGTAAAAATACACCTTGATGAAAAGATATGACAAGGTCTGAACGCAAATCAAGGCGAAAACAAAAACCAAAAGCAGTAGCGGAAAAAGAAGAACACTCGGTGAACGATAAGAGTGAAAAATGGAGTGTTCTTGGCAAATGAAAACGAGTACATCTCCTCCAAAGGAAATTTGTTGGGGTCCAACCATTTATTGCAGCAAACAAAACAAACTAACTAAGAAAACTAAAACAACTGACGCTCCAAGAAAAACACATAGTGCATGAAGCAATAAAAATATAGTGTCTTGAAAGGTGACCTGATTTTTGCCGATGAAGAAGGGGTGCCTCGGGGACATCCCCAAGCTTTGACGCTTGTACTTCTTGGATATTTCTTGGGGTGATGCATGGGCATCCCCAAGCTTGAGCTTTTGTCCATTCTTCAACTCATCTCATCATTCTCCAATCCCTACACTTGAAAACTTCCTTCATACAAAACTAAACACAAATCCATTAGCAACATTAGTGTAGCATAACATATAATCAACCTCTTTTTGCTTCAGGTTTCAACTAAAAACCACCACATATATAGCACATACTACTGTAGCAACTTCCCCAAAAGTTCCGTGATCAAAAGAACTCAAAAGAAAGCGATAAAGCGGCAAACACAAATATTGGCAGAAATCTGTCAAAATAGAACAGCTGACAAAGGACTAATTTTTGAGGGGTTTTCTGTTGCTCAAATCAAAAAGTGTTCAACTAACTAAAGTTTGGATATAACCTGGGGCATATGCACAAGAAATCGCAGGTCCAAAAGATATACAGAGAATTTATACGAATTTTTACGGTGCAGCACCGAAAACTGTTTTAGGACAGCAACATCCCCAAATCTTTACCTCACTCGAATTAGAGGCTTCTCTTGGCTCAAAAACGAAATAAACAAGATAAGGAGCGGTCATTACAGTAGTAATGACTTCCAAGACTCAAATAAAAGAAAAATTACTGAAAATAAAACATTGGGTTATCTTCCAAGAGTGCTTTTCTTTAACGCCTTTGAGCTAGGTGCAGGAAATTGCGAATCAAGTAACTTCAAGTGATGAAGTGCTAGGATCAGCGGGTGCCTTACGTCTTCCTTTCTTACCTTTGCTCTTGACTCTAGGAAAGACATAGCTATTGCAAGGTGGAGAGATAAATCTTATATTGCCTTTTCCCACATCAATGACGGCGCCCAGGAGCTTCAGGAGGGATCTTCCAAGTGTGATTTGTCCTTTTCCTACACATTCAATAACAAGATAATCAGTAGATATCATTCTTCCTAGGACTTTTGTAAAAACTCCTTCAGCTATTCCAATGGGAAATATAGTGGCATTGTTAGTAAGAGAAATTCCTTCTCCCCCCTCAGAAAGCTTCCAAAGGCTCAAAGATTCATAAACATCCTTTGGCATGAGACAAAATTCAGATATAATATCACAACGAGCATGAAAAGTTTCACCACTAATGGTGATTTTTATCGTAGGATACCAACTCGAAGGTTTAGAATTTGTTGGCACATAATCAAAATGCTGGCGCAAAGTATTGTAGCAAGAATTCAAACTAGCAGTGCGAGTCTCAAGAGTATCAAGTCTATTAAAAATGCACACAAGAGAGGAATCAAAATAGGTTGGCATGCTATAAATTGTAATCAACATTTTTATAATATTGAAGGCTTGATCTCCATCACAATGAAGGAAATCTCCTTCTGCAGTAGCATCCAAAGCATATCTATAACGAAGAGCAAGTCCAAAGTAAAAGCTACTAAGAAGCAAACTCAAGGTCATTTTAGGTTCAGTTTTTCCATGCCAATCATAAATTCTAGACCAAGCTTCTTTAAAACTTTCCTCATCCTTCTGTTTAAAAGTAAAAATCATGTCCTCGGGCGACATAGTAATAGCAACTGAACTAGACATAATAAACAACTACCAAGGATTCTAATTTTTTGGGTTTTTGATATAAAACGATGCAGGTAAAATAAATAAAGTAAAGCAAAACAATAACAAAGTAAAGGATGTGTGTGCGAAAAACTCCCCTTGTAGAGGTCTTCCACTCTTCCCCGGCAACGGCGCCAGAAAAGAAGCTGCTGGTGCCAAGTTGACGTGGGAATATACAGTTGATGTGGGAGCTTATTCTTCTTAAATCCCCAGCAACGGCGCCAGGAAAAAAGCTATTGCTTGTGCGTGGTGAATGACCAGCCCGTTGGGAACCCCAAGAGGAAGGTGTGATGAATATAGCAGCTAGTTTTCCCTCAGTTAAGAAACCAAGGTTTACCGATCAGGAGAAGAGCAGACAATAACGACTGAAGGTGATGCTTGCTAGTTTGCGACAGCTTCGGACAATTTATATATGGCGCCTCGTCCAAGCTTTGCTTGCTAGCTGCAACGCGGAACCTGCACACAACACAACCAAGTACTTTGTTCCCAACTTGCGATGAGGTTGTCAATCTCACCGGTTTGCTTGAAACAAAGGTTATGAGCGTATCGAGTGGAAAACAGTAGAAGTATGCGAGTAAAGTAAACAGTGCGAGTAAAGTAAACAGGTGATAGCAATATGATGGAAATAGGACCGGGGTCCATAGTTCACTAGTGGTGTCTCTCCATAAGATAAATAACACATGCTGGGTAAACAAATTACCGTTGGGCAATTGATAGAATAAAGATAAACATGATATGTCAAGAAGATCACTATGAGATTTACTCTGGGCATTACAACAAAATACATAGACCGCCATCCAACTGCATCTATGACTAATAATCCACTTGTGGCGAATCAATCCGAGAACTCCACAAGTATTAAGTTGCGAACAACAGATAATTGCATTAAGCAAAGTGTGTAATGTAAACAAAGCATATGCCCTTGAGCATATGAATGTTGTTTTCTCCCTAGTAGCAACAGCACATCTACAACCTTAGAGGTTTCTGTCACTCCCCAGGTTAAATAGAGGCATGAACCCACTATCGAGCATAAATACCCCCTCTTGGAGTCACTAGCAACTACTCGGCCAAGATAGCTACTAACAACGAAGAGCATGCAAGATCATAAACAACATAGAGATAACATAAGATATATTTCAGTATAGCAACTCAATCATAACACCAATATTCATCGGATCCCAACAAACCAAACATGTAGAATTATATAACGGTGATCTCAATCATGTAGGGCAGCTCATGAGATCTAAACATGAAGCACATGGTGGAGAAGACAACCATCTAGCTACTGCTATGGACCCATAGTCCAAGGTAGACTACTCACTCATCGCTCCGGAGGCAAGCATGGCGATGAAGAAGACCTCCGGTGGCAATTCCCCTCTCCGGCAGGGTGCCGGGAAGAGCTTCTGGACCCTCCCAATCTTCGGGTTGACGGCGGCGGCGGATCGCGATGTGTTCTGGAAAATTGATCGGGTACTTAGGTTTTTCCCGTCGGGGGGTCTTTATAGGCGAAGGGGCGATGTCAGGAGTGGCCCCAGGCCTTCTCACACCATGGCGGCGCGGCCAGGGCCTGGGCCGCGCCAGCCAGGCGTGAGACTGGCATGTGGCCCCTCTCCTACTCCTCTTCGGATCTCTGGAAGCTCCCGGACAAAATAAGACTTCAGGAACTTGTTTCGTCCAATTCCGAGAATATTTCCTGTGTATCACTTCTGAAACACAAAAACAGCAGAAAACAGGGAACTGGCACTGTGGCAACTTGTTAATAGGTTAGTTCCGGAAAATGCATAAAAGTGCCACGAAGTGTAACGAAATAGTAGGCAAATGGTGTAAAAACAAGCATGGAGCATCAAAAATTATAGATACGTTGGAGACGTATCACAGTACCTCACCGAGCTCGACCTGAGCAACAACCTCCTCTCCGGGGCGGGACATGCAGCGGCCGCAACCGGAGTGCGACGGCACACCGGGGGACACTGCTGGTTTGGTTTCGGCATCTGCAGTTCAAGGACATGCTGCTGTCGACCTTCTTGTTCTAGGACTAGTACGTTCCGGCAGGGAGACCAAAATCAACAAGGTTGCCAAGATTTGTGTTTTTATATGCTTTCTGATACAAGGCAATCGTGAATCGGCTGACAGTTGATGCATTTGCTTTCTGTTTTTTGAGCTTGTACTGCTTGATTCAACTTATTTTTCATTAGGATTTTTAATAGGCTGCTGTCCAATCTGGAGGAGTGCTTCGGGTGAGCTTAGGGTGCTTCGTATCTTTGATTCAAGAAAAAGGGGGGGGGGGCATGAATTGTGCTGCACCTGAGTTTCCTGATTTGCAAATTTTAATAGCACGAGGTAGTTTACTATTCTGCTTCTACTTGCACTGCTTGCATTTGGCATAAGGTGCTAAACCCCTAAGCAGTCAAGCCAGTGAAGTGAAGTTATACAGTTTTTCAAGGAGACCGATGAATTATGTGCGAACATTGGAACTGTAACTAAATAGGGACACCTATGTAAAATTTAAAAATATTACGTCAAGGCAGTCCAAAGTCCAAACTAGGTGCCCCTATTGTCTAGATCTTTTGTATAAAGAAGATAGATGAAAGCGTTTCACGATGATGAATCACTCGGAGCAGCCGAGCAGTTTGAAAAAATCAGCCACAAATCCTCCAACAACCAAGACTAGGACTGTGCCTATCCGCCCAGATGGTAGGTGGTATATTGCCATTGTGGCCAATTCTGTATCAAGTTGTGCAGATTCAAGATCCAAGGAGTAGTTCTACATTTGCCCATATACTACCAGAGTCGATCTTCATCAGTAGTAGCAAGAGACTGAATCCAGTTAATGATGACATTTTATTTTAGCACATGCATAACAGCAATGTTTGAATTCTACTACTCCATATGTATTTTAGCACATGCCTAACAACAATGTCTAAATTGTGAAAGCCTTTTGTGATTACATTGTGTCACACAAACAGACCCTTCTGTTACACTGTGATTACATTGTACTTCAGACGAGCTGCAACCATTCTTGCCATTGCCACTGCACTCCTTGAGTCTCTTGGCGAAGAGCCTGGCAATCTATAGCTGCGTCTTGGCCATGATCTCTGTCCTCTTGAGCTCCATCTCGCCCTTTTTTTTATCTCGGCCTCGGACCTCATCCTCTCCGTCTCTTTGTACATCTCAATCCTGGTACGCTCGATCTTCAAGAACGAGCTGGCCAGCAGCCCGATACTCCTCGCGACGTGTAGCTCCGAGCTCGAGCCCTTCTGTCATGGGCTTGATGCCCGCATGCTCCTCACGGCCATGTCACTGGAGAATCCGGGAACAAGGCTAATGAAATCTACTACCAAGCTCGACGGCGGCGGGGCGCCGGGGACTTGAGGCGTGAGACCTGAGAGCGGAGGAGTCCGGCGGGGACGTTCGACCTGACCGCGGAGGTGTTCGACGACGGCGGGGTGGCGGGGATTTGATGAGCTAGCGGTGGTGGCGACCGGCGGCCGGACCACCGTGGCCACGATCTTCTCCTGACGGCGGTCTTCACCGACGGCCGGGCGTTGGGGAGCGGAGACTGCGGCGACTCGATCGGAGCGGCGGCGGTGATGGACTCTCCTAGCGGCGGTGAAAGAACCCTAGCCCGATATGGGCAGCGACAAAAAGGCTTCGATCCCAGTACTTTAAAAACTTTTTTCGATCGCCAGTTTTAGTCGATCGCTCCTAAGACGATTTCTGATCGTGAATCATCCTAGTAAATTGATAAAAAAAATCTGTGATTAAATCCAACGGTTACGAATAGTTTAGACTTAACGGAACTGGACGGAACATATGTTCCATGCCAATCACTGTAAAAGAGCTCTTAAAATTTTATTCACGAAATGTCATGCACGTATAAGAAGCTGGTGCATGCATTTTTCCAATAAGTGTCAAGATACACGTTGCACAACACTTGATTTATTTATCTATTTTTATTCCACATTGTCCTATAATTTTTTTCCTCCTCGTCTAAATTCCATGTGTACTAAAGAATCGTTTCTATGACTTTTATTTTTTATATCTATTTTTACTCTTTTGCCTCATAGTTTATTACATTCTACAGTTTTCTTGGTTCAATGATTATTCCATGACAACTTAAGGTTTGTGTAGTATTTTTACTTGTTTCATGGTTATAGCAAAGTTTGTATTGTATTCGTAGTATAAGGCTAACTCAATTTTGCAACACGTCTAGTACAATAATAGCATGCACACTATTCTAGGGATGCTCTCCCAATGCAAGAAGCTGTACTATTAGCACGTGACCTCCTACAAGCAAGTACAATAATAATAAGTTTAATAATAGAGCCTATAAGAACTTGTTATAATAACTATAGCCAACCTTATAGATAACATATACAATAGTTGATTATAAAAATGTACTACTTTAGGACTATATAGCCCACATGACACCCGCATAAAGTGTTTAGGAGCAAGTGCAAGAGCTAGTCGAGCACACTTCTCTTCTCTCTCTTTTTCTCTCTCCTCTACTCATCATAAAAATATTATTTTAATCCTTATAGCCTCCTGACTACTCCCTCCGTCCCGGTGTATAGGTCCTGCGCGTGTCCCTAGGTTATCATTTTGACCAACATAATATAAGTTATATACTACAAATTATATATCACTAGAAACTTCAAACTTTGTACTTTCTAATGGTATAATTTTTATATTATAAAATTTAGATTATATTTGTCAAACTAACGATCTAGGAATACGCATAAGACCTATACACTGGGACAGAGGGAGTATACCTTATTATACTTGCTTTAAGGTATAGCAGGCTAAATGCATTAAAATAATATATTTTTATGAGTTGGAGGAGAAAAGAGGAGAGAAAGAGTAGCACATACTCCTAGGCATTTTATGAGAGTGTCAAGTGGACCATGCAATAATAAAGTGATACACTTTTATAGCTAACAATTGTACATATACAAGTTTTAGAGTGATTGACATTTTTAGGAGCCGTTCATTCACCTGATCTGATTGACAAAACTAGATGGAACAAAACTGACGGAATTGGACGCTGCTAAAAGCGTAGAACCAGAACTAAAATTATATGGGACCGAAACTAAAATTATTGATATATTCTGTTTAATAAAACACTATTTAGTGGACGTCCGTCCTTAATTTGTCTGATTTTTTCTAGGTGTCTCCGTTTTCATCAAAATACAGCCCCACTGGATTTGTTGTGATCAAACGAATGTGCAAAGAAAAAACTCGCAAGAACGACTGATTTTGTTCTACAACGTTTGCGCTAACAAAGTAATAACCCTGTGTTACATACAGAATGAACGGTTTCCAAGATCTGATATATATAGTTGGTGTTAACAATCTCCTCTGCATTTCATTTTATTGATCAAACTATTAATCCCGATGGATTTCGAAATTCAGCTATTTTTTATTATTAATCGAAGGTAGAGGAAACTATACCTTATGTTTACAAAGGTTGCGAAATGGCAGGAAAAAGAAGAGAAACGAGACAAAGAAACTATACAAGCAGGGACACTAGTGGGGACGGGGCCTCCAGTCCCGGCCAGTAAGGGGCTTTAGTCCCGGTTTGTAAACCGGGACCCCAGCCGCGGGACTAAAGGCTGAACCTTTAGTCCCGGCCCGCTTACCAGCCGGGACTGGAGGGTGTCCACGTGGGCACCTCGGAGCGAATCAGGGCCAGGACCTTTAGTCCCGGTTTGTAACACAGACCGGGACTAAAGGGCATCTGCAGATTTTTGTTTTTTGCTTTAGGGTTTTAGGGTTTAGGGGTTTTAGGGTTTTACGTGGGGGATTAACGTGATGCCCCGTTTGGTGCCTTGGTGTTCGGGAATTAGTTTATGCATATATATAAGATTAACTTATCTTACAAGCGAGCATATATATACAATTATATGGAGATCAGAATTATCGGGACAAGAGCCCGTCTATTCGATTACATGGACCAACATCAGTAATGGCCCCTAGCTACACTAAATCGTCCTTTGTCGTCTATAGCTTCTATCCTCAGAAAGGCCGCTAGCTCCTCTGCAACAGCAATCGCGCGTTGCTCTGGTAGGTACTTCTCCCGCATGGCCGTGTACTATATAACAAGAGGAGATGAATATGAATATCAATCATGATAACAAAGAATGACGAGTAAAAATAGAGGTATGAATGTTTATTGCTTACATCGTATCTGTAATCCTTGTGCTCAGAGGTAAACGTGCGAATGGTCTCGCAAACATAGTATCCACATAGATGCGTCCCCCGTGGCTGCTGGTCGCACTTTACGAGAATAGAATATATATAATCAAAATAATAATCTAGCATTACAAATGTATTGAAAATAGAAGTATATCATACTACTACTTACCTGAGCCGCTCTAAAGGTCAGCTTCTCATGCCGGATACCGGGAGTCACGCACTTGAACCGCTTCCAAACCCTGCCCGACAAGGAAAATGATTTGCTAAGTTTTTCATTAATTGATATATCAGAAAATCATCGAAAGAGACCGATAGAGCGCAAGAATGATTGAAATTACCCTTGGAGCATGTCCTGCAGGCTTTGGAACTGTTCCAAGGGTCTCGATAATGGGTCGAAGGCATCAACTCTTCCCTTATCAATTTGAATGTCCAACAGAATCCAGTGGTAGCTGCACATGTATATATATATATATCAGTAACTTATCAATTACACTTATAAGTGAATGGACACAACACAGTAAGACCCTCACCTGAAGTTGTATGGAAACAATATGTGGTCACAGAAATTTTGATCTGTTAGAAACCTTAGAAGGTTTTCCTCTGTCTCATTGGGGTTATCAGTTAGCGACGCTATATGTATTTTATCTGGGTCAATAAACCCAATATTGTGGATGTTCCTACTTTTACATTCCAGAATCTTCATTCTGCATAATAGAGTACAAGTCAGAACGGAACAAGTTATATGTAGAAAATGAATTGAAATAACTGAACAAGTTATATGTAGACAATGAATTGAAATAACTGAACAAGTTATATGTAGACAACGAATTGAAAAACTTACAGACAATAGCAACTCATAAGCGATTTGTCGAGGGCGTCAGCAGTGTACATCTGGAAGAGTTCATCAAAGTCGATATGGATGTCTTCGGGACGGCCGTAGTACCCCCGTGGGACACGCGCCACGATCATCGTTCTCCCATTATTTGATTCACTTAAGTACCATGTATGCAAGTAACGCATATTTGTTGGGAGATCATCAAACTTATCTTTGCTGACCAAAGGCGCTCCCATGACAAACTGTGGCTTAGGGGCTACCACAGCCTTGGGTACCACGTCGTCTTGGGAAGCCAGAATGACTTCAACCGGGATACCCCATTCATCCGCCCACTTCTTTGCTAATCCCAAATCTTGCCCCTGCACCAGAGAGGGAACATTCTCGGGTAACACCCTGAGGGGTGGGATCGACTGTTTGGCCTGTTGTCCAAGCTGAGGAACGTCTGATCTTATTTTGCTTGTAGTTGAACTTGATTTGCTCCCACTTGCACTTGCACTTGCACGTGACCTGCTCTTTTTCCCTTCCTTCTGCAATGTACGTGTATAGTCGTCAGGCTTATGGTGTAACTCATACTGTGATGGAAGGGTCGTGAAGTATTTTGCATATGCTATTTGCTTCTCGGTGTATTCCGGGCGGGGCTCGGGTTCCTTCTTTTTCATCTGCGCATCATAATGTTCCTTTGCTATCCTGGCGTTTTCCTCGTCGGTACGATCATAAGGTCTGATAGGAAGATTAGCATGAGGTACGTTTGGGAGGGGCGACAGTTTGCGCTTTGGGGAGCTCCGTCGCTTAGAACTCATGGACGGAGCGTTCTTGCTGGCACGCTTCCGCTTAGTATCCTTAGCGGGCGGCGGCGGAGACGGCCGACCCAAGTCCGGCGGCGGTGATCGAGATGGACTCGTGTTGTGGTGGCCGTCGTCATGTGGAGGGCTTGGAGGTGATGGAGGTGTAGGTGACCTGCGACGACTCGGAGGCGGTGTTGTCCTTGGGGCCGAGCCTGGAAGCTTGATGTAGTTCTTGTCCCATAGGATGACTCCACCCAGTACTTCTCCGAGTGTCCTCTCATCTTCGGGTCCAGCCATGTCGAGCTCCATATCATGAAACCCCGCCATGATTTCATCCACCCCGACTTTAGCAATGCCAGCAGGAATCTCACGGCCATGCCAGCGTGCATCAGGGCCAGAAGGTAAAGCTTGTCCGACGGCCACCTTCATGGATATGTTCTTGAATTTCTGATGGAGTTCACATGATGTTGACTCCTTGATTCCATCCACGGGGTAGCCGGGACCGCCCTCTATCATTCTTCGTGCATCGTCGGGCGGGGCCTCAGATTCAGCCACGCTGCTTTTCCGCTTAGATGGGGCGCCGATAATATCGAGTCCAGGATCTTCCTGGCGCGCTACTCCTCTAAGCTCGTCAATCTGCTTCTGTTGCTCGTTAAGCCTGGCAAGCAACTGGTTGAACTTGTCATTCTCCTCATCCTGCTGTCGCTTCTTTGCTCTCGCCCGGCTTCTGTAAGTGTCTTGGTCTCTGGCAAACCCAAGCCACCACGGGTAAGAAGGACCGAAGCCTCGCGTTCGTCCTCCATGTTCGTCATTGCCGAGGACCAGTGTGAGCAAATCTTTCTCTCTATCTGCAGTGAACTGTCTTTTTCCCTCTTTAATTTCTTTCACTATCTTTTTCCAATTCTCCCTGGGTATCCTAAGACCGCCACTGCAGATGAGGTCCCCTGTTTCTTCGTCGTACGAACCACCATGCGCAAGGAACCAATTCCTTGCTCTCATTTCCCACTCATCACGGATGGGTTCAGGTACGATGCCTTTAGCTAGCAGATCTTGCTCTTTCTTATCCCACTTTGGGATGGCAGTCTCATAGCCCCCTGGCCCCAGCGTGTGGTGATATTTCTTCTTGTCGGCATTTTTCTTGTTCTTTTCTGATAATGCCTTGGCATCTTCTGACTGCTTGTACTCCTGAAATGCCTTCCAGTGATTCGCCTGCTTGGCTAGATACCCCTCGAATACTGGCACTTTCTTTGTCTTCAGATAGTCTTTCCATAGCTTCTTCTTCCAGCTACGGAACAGTTCGGCCATCTTCTTTAGAGTCCACTGCTTGACTTTGGCCCTCAGTTTTTTTGCGGCGTCTTCATTCTCACATTCTAGCAGGTTGAAATGTGACATGATATCATTCCAAAGATTATCTTTGTACCTTTCGGCGACATAGTCACTATCGGCTGCCCCTTTGCGCTTGTTCCACTCCCAAACGCTGATCGGGACGTGATCCCTAACGAGAACTCCGCATTGCTTCTTGAATGTGTCAGCAGCATTCTTAGGAAGCTTTGGTTCGCCCGTAGGCAATATCACCTCAAAGGTGTAATGCGTCCGTGCGTCCAACTTTTTAGTCGGGCCTCGTTTCGTAGATTTGCTCGATGTGGAGGCCTAAGAGGGAGAAACATTCGTCAAATGAATGTATATGTATACAATATAGAGCTATCTCCAATATTTTTCACATATTACAAGTGATTGTCGAACTTCATATGTATACCTCGCCGGACTTTATTATTTCTCCACCGGCTTCTCCACCGGCTTCTCCATCAGTGGAGCTATCACCTTCTCCATCATTGGAGCTATCTCCGGCCCCATCGGCTTCATCTTCGTGTCGATCAACCTCCATTCCATCTCCGGAGGGGTTTAGATATGACGACGGAGATTCAGCAGGTTCAACGTCTGGGGCGTCTTTGATTATATCTTCGATAAGTTCTTCCTCTTCGAGGTTCCTGCTATGTGGATCCATAGTTCTGCAAAAAACGAACATTTGATTAACTAATAAACTAACAAACTATATATGATGCAAAATAATTCTTTTTCTATTTGCAATATAATTCTATTTCTATTTGCAAATAAATTCTAACTAAATAATTCTATTTCTATTTGCAAACAAATTCTAACTAAATAATACTATCTCTAAAATAATACTATCTCTAAAATAATACTATATCTAAAATAATACTATCTCTAAAATAATACTATTCTAACTATATGTATCTAAATAATTCTATTCTAACTATATGTATCTAAATAATTCTATTCTAACTATATGTATCTAAATAATTCTATTCTAACTATATGTATCTAAATAATTCTATTCTAACTATATCTATCTAAATAATTCTATTCTAACTATATGTATCTAAATAATTCTATTCTAACTATATCTATCTAAATAATTCTATTCTAACTATATGTATCTAAATAATTCTATTCTAACTATATGTATCTAAATAATTTTATTCTAACTATAACTATCTAAATAATTTTATTCTAACTATATCTATCTAAATAATTCTATTCTAACTATATGTATCTAAATAATTCTACTCTAACTATATCTATCTAAATAATTCTATTCTAACTATATGTATCTAAATAATTCTATTCTAACTATATGTATCTAAATAATTTTATTCTAACTATATGTATCTAAATAATTCTATTCTAACTATATCTATCTAAATAATTCTATTCCAACTATATCTATCTAAATAATTCTATTCTAACTATATGTATCTAAATAATTCTATTCTAACTATATCTATCTAAATAATTCTATTCTAACTATATGTATCTAAATAATTCTATTCTAACTATATGTATCTAAATAATTCTATTCTAACTATATCTATCTAAATAATTCTATTCTAAATAATTCTATATCTAACTAAAATAATAACAATTCTAACTAATTCTATTCTAACTAATTCTATTCTAACTAATTATATTCTAACTAATTCTATATCATATCTAACCCTAACACTAACAATATATAGCTAATAACTAAACTAAATTCTAACCCTAATATCTAACCCTAACCCTAACACTAATTAACTAATTAACTAATTAACAAATTAAAGTTTTTGGCAAAAAAACCTTGCAGGTGGCGCGGTGGCTGCGGCCTCTGGACGGCTGGTGGCGCGGTGGCTGCGAACGGCGGCGAGGCGGCGCGGTGGCTGCAGGCGGCGCGGTGGCGCAAGGCAGCGCGGCGGCGCGGGGCTGCGGCGGCGCGGGGCTGCGGCGGCGCGGGGGCGCGGGGGCGCGGCGGCGCGGGGCGCGGCGGCGCGGGGCGCGGTGGATGGCGGCGGCGGCGCACTGAACGGCGGCGAGCGCGGCAGCCTGGCGGCGTCGAAAAATTCTCCTCGCGCGCGAAACGGCTAAGTGTTGGGCGGCGCGGGGAAGAAGGCGAAATTTATACCCCGGGACCTTTAGTCCCGGGCGGTGGCTCAGGCCGGGACTAAAGGGGGGCCTTTAGTCCCGGTCCGTGCCACCGCCCGGGACTAAAGGCCTTGGGGAGGGGTTTCCGCAGCCAGGGCCTTTAGTCCCGGTCTGTGGCACGGACCGGGACTAAAGGCCTATTTTCTGTTTTTTCTTTTATTTGTTTAGTATTCTGTTTGCATATTTAAGAATTTAACAAAACTATAAAAATGAAAAGTGTTTGAAATTGAATAAATAATTCAAAACTATTTTCTATTTTAAAAATTAATTACTTTAACTATCCTAACTATTAACTATTTTGCCATTTTTAATTAAAAACTATGTTTATTAATATTCTTTTTGCATATTTAAGAATTTAACAAAACTATAAAAATGAAAAGTGTTTGAAATTGAATACATAATTCAAAACTATTTTCTATTTTAAAAATTAATTACTTTAACTATCCTAACTATTAACTATTTTGCCATTTTTAATTAAAAACTATGTTTATTAATATTCTTTTTGCATATTTGAGTATTTGACAAAACTATAAAAATGAAAAGTGTTTGAAATTGAATACATAATTCAAAACTATTTTCTATTTTAAAAATTAATTACTTTAACTATCCTAACTATTAACTATTTTGCCATTTTTAATTAAAAACTATGTTTATTAATATTCTTTTTGCATATTTGAGTATTTGACAAAACTATAAAAATGAAAAGTGTTTGAAATTGAATAAATAATTCAAAACTATTTTCTATTTTAAAAATTAATTACTTTAACTATCCTAACTATTAACTATTTTGCCATTTTTAATTAAAAACTATGTTTATTAATATTCTTTTTGCATATTTGAGTATTTGACAAAACTATAAAAATGAAAAGTGTTTGAAATTGAATAAATAATTCAAAACTATTTTCTATTTTAAAAATTAATTACTTTAACTATCCTAACTATTAACTATTTTGCCATTTTTAATTAAAAACTATGTTTATTAATATTCTTTTTGCATATTTAAGAATTTAACAAAACTATAAAAATGAAAAGTGTTTGAAATTGAATACATAATTCAAAACTATTTTCTATTTTAAAAATTAATTACTTTAACTATCCTAACTATTAACTATTTTGCCATTTTTAATTAAAAACTATGTTTATTAATATTCTTTTTGCATATTTGAGTATTTGACAAAACTATAAAAATGAAAAGTGTTTGAAATTGAATAGATAATTCAAAACTATTTTCTATTTTAAAAATTAATTATTTTAACTATCCTAACTATTAACTATTTTGCCATTTTAAATCTAGAACGGGAGATAAGATTTATGCACGGTGGCGGCCTGAGTTAAATCTAGAAGTCTAGGATCCAGTGTTGTGGCGTTCGGTATGAAATGTTCTATTCGTGGTGCTTGTGATAGCTCTGTTTGTTTCTTTGGCAATTTACCTACAGTACTTGGAGTAAAATGTTTCAGTCACACTCTAACGAAAGAGGTAGTCTAAGATGAAATGTGTTGTGCTAGATGAACTACATGAACATTTCTAATTTTGGTGGATGGCATAGTTGCACCAAAATTCAAGCTTTGTGCTAGGAGGTTTTTTTCTTCTACAAAATTTGTTTACGAAGGCTTTTTTCCTAAAGAGCGGTGTAACCGTGTCTGTCGTAGCCATGGAGAATCTTCATCATGCATTACATAAAAGGTTTAATACATTATTACATTATTGCACCAACATTCCTATCTATTATTTCTATTTTCTTCTGGGTCGTAGCCATGGAGAATCTTCATCATTCAGTAGGATGCTTGGGTCAGTTTTCACTTTGAAGGGCGGAATTTCATGAAACTTATTATAATCTACTGACATGTCTGTCTTGCCATCTACTCCCACGATGTTTCTTTTCCCTGAAAGAACTATGTGGCGCTTTGGCTCATCGGACGATGTCTTCTTTTGCTGATTTCTTTTTCTCGTTTTTGTAGACATGTCCTTCACATAGAAAACCTGAGCGACATCGTTGGCTAGGACGAATGGTTCATCCATGTACGCAAGATTGTTGAGATCCACTGTTGTCATACCATACTTTTGGTCTACAACTACCCCGCCTCCTGTCAGCTTCACCCATTTGCACCGAAACAAAGGGATCTTAAAAGTAGGTCCATAGTCAAGTTCCCATATCTCCTCTATGTACCCGTAATATGTTTCCAAACAGTGCCCATTCTCGTCTGTTGCATCAAAGCGGACACCACTGTTTTGGTTGGTGCTCTTTTTATCTTGGGCAACCGTGTAAAATGTATTCCCATTTATCTCGTACCCTTGGAAAGTACATATAGTAGAAGATGGTGGCCTGGCCAAACAGTACAGCTGATCTCCAACGGTGTCATCATTCATGAGATGTGTCTGCAACCAACTGCCGAAAGTCTTCTCGTGTTCCCCTTTAATCCAAGAGTCAGTCTTCCCCGGGTTTTCGGAGCGTAGAATATTCTTGTGTCTCACGATATACGGAGCCACCACAGTGGAATTGTGTAGAACTGTGTAGTGTGCTTGAGAGAAAGAATGCCCGTCCATACATACTTTTGCTTTCCTTCCTAGTGTGCCTTTTCCTGTCAGCCTACCCTCATACCGAGATTCAGGAACACCAATCGGCTTAAGGTCAGGAAGAAAGTCCACACAAAACTCAATGACCTCCTCTGTTCCATAGCCCTTGGAGATGCTTCCTTCTGGCCTAGCACGGTTACGAACATATTTCTTTAAGACTCCCATGAACCTCTCGAAGGGGAACATATTGTGTAGAAATACAGGACCGAGAATTCTAATCTCTTCGACTAGGTGAACTAGGAGGTGTGTCATTATATTGAAGAAGGATGGCGGGAACAACAACTCAAAGCTGACCAGACATTGGACCACATCAATCTGTAACCCTGATAGACTTTCTCGATCGATTACCTTCTGAGAAATTGCATTGAGGAATGCACATACCTTCACAATTGCCAGGCGAACATTTTCCGGTAGAATTCCCCTCAATGCAACCGGAAGCAATTGCGTCATAAGCACGTGGCAGTCATGAGACTTTAGGTTTTGGAATTTTTTGTCTTTCATATTTATGATTCCCTTTATATTCGACGAGAAGCCAGTCGGGACCTTGATACTGAAAAGGACTTCAAAGAAGATTTCCTTCTCTTCCTTAGTAAGAGCGTAGCTGGCACGCCCTTGAAACTGCCCTGGATGCATGCCATCTCTTCCTTTATGACGTTCCTGGTCCTCCCGTGCTTCCGGTGTATCTTTTGACTTCCCATACAAGCCCAGGAAGCCTAGAATATTCACGCAGAGATTCTTCGTCACGTGCATCACGTCGATTGCGGAGCGGACCTCATGGACTTCCCAATAGGGTAGCTCCCAAAATATAGATTTCTTCTTCCACATGGGTACGCGCTTATCAGGGCCGTTAGGAACAGGTTGGCTGCCAGGACCCTTTCCAAAGATTACTTTTAAATCTTTGACCATATCAAATACTTCAGCACCAGTACGGATGACAGGCTTCCCCCGGGGTTCTGCCTTGCCATTGAAATGCTTGCCTTTTTTCTTTAAGGGATGCTTGGGCGGAAGAAAACGACGATTGAACGGGTACACATTCTTCCTACATTTGTCCAGATATATACTTTCTGTCTGATCTAAACAGTGCGTGCATGCATTGTATCCCTTGTTTGACTGTCCTGAAATGTTACTAAGAGCAGGCCAATCATTGATGGTTACGAAAAGCAAGGCTCGAAGGTCAAATTCCTCTTGTTTGTGCTCGTCCCACACACGTACACCTGGTTCGGCCCACAGCTGTAAAAGTTCGTCAACTAATGGCCTTAGGTACACATCAATGTCGTTGCCGGGTTGCTTTGGACCTTGGATAAGCACTGGCATCATAATGAACTTCCGCTTCATGCACAACCAAGGAGGAAGGTTGTAGATACATAGAGTAACGGGCCAGGTGCTGTGACTGCAACTCTGCTCCCCAAAAGGATTCATGCCATCTGTACTCAGACCAAACCATAAGTTCCTTGCGTCACCTGCAAATCTCGGGAACTCTCTCTCGATATTTCTCCACTGCCGACCATCGGCGGGGTGCCTCAACTTATCGTCTTTCATACGATCTTCCATGTGCCATCGCAACAACTTCGCATGATCTTTATTTCTGAACAGACGTTTCAACCGTGGTATTATAGGAGCATACCACATCACCTTGGCAGGAACCCTCTTCCTGGGTGGCTCGCCCTCAATCTCACCAGGGTCATCTTTTCTGATCTTATACCGCAATGCAGTGCATACCGGGCATTTATCCATATTCTCATACTTCTCACCGCGGTAGAGGATGCAGTCATTAGGGCATGCATGTATCTTCTGCACGTCTAATCCTAGAGGGCAGACAAGCTTCTTTGCTTCGTACGTGCTGGCGGGCAATTCGTTCTTTCTTGGAAGCATCTTCTTCATCAGTACCAGCAACTTTTCGAATGACGAGTCAGTCACACCGGTGTCTGCCTTCCACTTCAGCAATTCCAGTGTGCTACCCAGCTTCTTCTGGCCATCTTCACAAGTTGGGTACAACAATTTGTTGTGGTCCTGTAACATCTGCTCGAACTGCAACCTCTCTTTTTCTGTGTCGCAGCCTCGCCGTGCTTCAGAAATGACCCGGCCAAGATCATCAGCGGGCTCATCTGGTTCCCGTTCTGCACCCCGATCTTCTTCTTCATTGTCTTCCATTGCGGTATCAGCATACTCAGGGAACATAGATCGGTAGTTGTCATCATCGTTCTCTTCTTCTTCATCGTCGTCTTCCATCATAACCCCTCTTTCTCCGTGCTTGGTCCAAACATTATAGCCCGACATAAAACCGGACCGAAGCAGGTGGCTCTGAATGACTCTTGAGGAAGTGTAGTCCTTCTCATTCCGACATTCAACACATGGACAAAACATATAGCCACCACCATGCTTGTTCGCATCGGCCGCATCTCGAAAAGAATGCACGCCTTCTCTGTAAGCGGCTGTGCGTCGATCACCGTACATCCATGGATGGCTCATCTGCGTCATGCAACAGTATATCAAACATAATCACGATCCTAAAAATTAGTACCGCACGGTCTAAACGAGAAAATATAGTTGCTAACCTTTTAGAATAAGTGGAAATAAAGAGGAAGAGACTTAAGCGTGGCTCGGGCACCTCATATCGTAGTTGTGTTCGGTGAACTGAAGCGGCATCGCTCTAACACACATTTCATCAAACACCTCTAGTGCATCCATGCAAAAAGGAGAGCTAGCACACACCCACTGAGATCCATCCAAGAAAAATGCAAGGAAGAGTGGAAAGAGGGGCTGCAGCCATATATATAGGCAGAGGACTTTAGTCCCGGTTTGAGACACAAACCGGGACTAAAGGGTGCGCACAGGGGGGCCTCTCAGCGCGTAGCCCTTTAGTCCCGGTTTGTGTCTCAAACCGGGACTAAAGGGTCGTTACGGGCCGGGACCAAAGCCTCCCGGGCGGCTTGGTCTTTTGGGGCGACGTGGCCGGGCCTTTAGTCCCGGCCCAGATGGAGGCCGCGACTAAAGGGTCCAGGCCAAAGGCCCGTTTTCCACTAGTGGGACGAAGCTAGAAAATAATGTCACTGGTGTGTGGTGTCATCTCTGTGTCCACTCCATTCCATTGGTGTCACACTCTATAAATAAACAGTAGATAATGCTAATTAGTGAAGGATTTTCTAACTTTCATTGGGGTCAGCTGACCCCAATGCTCCTAAGGCAGCTCCATCACTGTATACAAGAGCTGTACAACAAGCTTTCTACACTTGCAGAATGAGTGCCCACTTAGTCAATTCTGCCTTCATGGCTCAGTTTTTTTTTGAACAAAACGGGCAACTTTGCCTCATTTTATTAAAAAAGTAGAAGAGAATTGACCGGTTCATTTGCAAGGGAACCGGCCGAAAACCCGTACAATGCACCAATGTCATCATGGAACACAACCACATTGGGCACACCACCACAGCCAACCTGGCTACCCATACGAAACACAGACACACAAGGAGAGCCGCGTCGAGGTTGTCACACAGTGTCGTCATCATCACTCCTCCACGAGCCAGCGACTCTGACTTCACCGGCGACTTCCCAAACAGAGCTCCACAAATGGCGCCAGAGCCCATGCCGGCCCGTGCCACCAATTGGCCACATGTGCCAAGGACAGATAACTCTGACTCAGACGACGAGCTTCACAAGGGAATTATGCTGGACTTGCGCCGACCGAGTACTCTGCAAACCAACCGCGGCCGGTCATCATCGCCGCGGAGATGCCACTGCAACTCCGACTCCACAGCAGCACGGCTCGGCAGAAGAACCCACCGGACACGCCAGGTAAAACCGACTAACGAAGCCCCGCCTTGACCCATCTTCCGCTCGAGTCATCTTCTTTGCCAAACTGCACACTTGGACCTCACACAGCAGCCCGACAACCACCATCTTCCCCCAATCTCTGACCACAGGCGACTCCGAGACGATGCCCCCAACAAGGAAGAGACACAACTGTGCCTCCATCGCCCAATCCCGGATCTAAGGTTTCCCTCCGGAGTCGAGGCCGCAGGCGCAGGAGTGCACACACCTCACGACGATGCTTCCAAGAAAGTATGTGACGCCCGCGGCCGTCACCATCGCCAGCTCTGGCCAAGCCGGAGCAAGGATTTCTCCCGAAGGTGCCCAACAACTGCAACCTGAATCGGCCACCCACGAGCCACCACCATGCGCGCCGAAGCCCGCCAGCTACCATCCCTTGCCAAATCCAGCTCCGCACCACCAGGACGAGAGCACCAACGCTGCACAGAGACGCCACCGGAACAAGCCAAGCCGCAGCCCGAAGTGCAGCACCGAAGCCCTCGCCTCCGGCCAGTTCAAACTGCCGCCCTCACGGCCGATTCAAACTGACCTCACCGCCATCCGAAGCCGCCGCTCCAGCACCCGGGAGCCACGGCGGCCAGAAGAGCGGCGAGCCCCCACACGCGTGAGGAGGACGAGCAAGACCGGCCCCGGCGTACCTGGGCCAGCAGCACAACCTCCCGAACACCGTCACGGCCGGGAAGAGCTCCCCTTGCTCCGCCGGCCGCCACGGGATGCCGCAAAACGACACCACCTTCACCCGGGGCCGCCGCCCTGGCATACCACTGCTAGCAGCCGCAGCAGCGCATGCACCGCGCTCCACCGCCACTGATGTGGGTATGCCCTTCAGGTACCCATAGATTAGTATACCGGGTCCGGCCCATTAAGGAAGGTGGACCGGCACAAGGACTCGAAGATTGACTTGGAGACGAAGAAAGGCAACTGTAATTTGTATTCGACTAGGATTATTGTAAACCCTAGCCCGGTTGCATATATAAAGCCAGGCAGGGGCGACCCTAGAGAGACAACTTACAACATCGAACATCAAGAGCTAGAACATACAAGATAGATTAGATACAAAACTCCGCCTACGGCGGCACCATGTAAACATCATTGTGATCATATACTGGATTGCTAGCAGGATGTAGCGATCCTCCACCGCGGGGATGTGAACCTGGGTACGTCGTGTGCCAATCTTGATCCCGGAATCTCTAGTCGTTGCTCTTCCCCCGATCCAAAGTCCTTCATCTAGGACATTTGTCGAGTTAACCCTCGTCAATTGGCCTTGACCGTGGGGATCGCGACGACTAGATTTTGTCATCCGGGCGGGATCTTTGAACTTTTCTGTCGACAAGATCAGCAAGTTTTGCGGTTGCCAACGGCAGCATCAGGTGGATCGATCAATCTTCAACAAGCATCAAACTCATCATCATCGGCAAGATCTTCATCACAAATCAGCCGACAAGTTTCGTCATCATCACCTGATTCTAACTTGGTTCGGCAAAATCAGCGACCGACTGTGTCCGCGTCTTCTACTACTCGAATGTTGGATCAAATCGAGCACGTCGTCGACTTCTCGTCTGCTCTATCTTACCAGAATCTGAATTTGGCAAAATTAAGATCACCGAGAGATAGCAGATCCAATCATGAAGATGCATCAGCAATTGACTGGCCAGACTACGCAGGACACGTTCCAGATTGATGCCATGACGAATAGTGCACCGCAGAAGGGCTCTTTATTTTATTCACGTCCGATCAAAACAAGAAGCAAGGATTCGGCAAATATGCAAAGCGTCAAGCTTTCCTGGAGAAAGATTCAAGCCACACAAAAAAAAGCAATACGTGATCGTGTTTGCTACCGCACAAGTTGCCAAGACAAAGAAAACCCAATCCGATACAAACTCAGAGTTGATCGGGGACAGTGAACAGCGACAGCGTCCCATGACCAGGAAAAAAAGAGTCAGCTTTTACGTACGCATTATGCGGATATTAATGAAGACAACAAATCAGCAGCAGTCCGCACCGGCGAGTTACAAGACTATGCGGACAGTTTGAAGAAAAAATATTTCGATTACTTTGTCTTCAACATCGTCGACTCCGTCTTACCACGCTCGGGGGCTCATCGTCGCGCACTCGCGCAAACTATTGGCAACGTTCGGAGGATCGACATCAACTCGTCCCGGAGTGCGGAAAATCACCCTCAAGATCTACGATTTCGTTGACATCAGCAACACGACAATCCCAACAACGCTCGGGGGCTCGACAACAACTTTGCCTCCGATCGTGATTATGAATCTACGACAACAACTCGACTATGTCATCATCGACTACGTCGCGCCGACCACGCCGCACCTGATAAAAGCTAAGTTTTATTCTTCCAAGAGTCAATTTTTATTTACCTTTTGCCGCACTTGGGGGCTCCACCATAAAAAATCATCTTGCATATCATTGACTTCAAAAAATTGCGAAAGCCCTAGTAGTTGGCTGACGAAGAAATGACAAATGGGCCCTCGACTTTTGCCAACCTGGCTTTTCGACCCAGGGGGGATACCGTCGAAAGGATCACGAAGCCCATGAAGAGGACAGCCTGGCTCGGCCCAGGGATGTAACTTGGCGTACAAGGCAAAGACTCAAAGCCGAAGACTTAGTCGAATAGGACTCGTTTAAGGTTTATTCTAACTGATCTGACCTGTAATCAACTTGGAGAACAATCCTGAGACCTAGCCTTCGCATATAAAAGGCTGGGAGGGAGGTCTCGAAACCCTAGACACTCTTTTCCACCTCACGCCGGAGCGCTCGATAGTTCAGAGCTCTCTGTTTTCGGCTAGATCCAATCTACGCTACCATTGTAACACCTCCATCAAAGCCACCCCATCAATAAAAAGTTAGACAAGCAGGACGTAGGTCTTTACCCTATCAAAGGGGGGCGAACCTGGGTAAAATTCCGTGTCCTTCTGCTTTCGTCTGATCGCCGTCGAGTTCGCCAGGTCTCCAATGCGCTCCATAGATCGAAAGCCCTTAAACATGGGCATTGCCGGGGTAGAACCTCGTCACTGGCGCTCCTTCTTGAATCCTTGACAATTTAGTTTACAGTCGTAGAAGCTCGACTAATGGTTGGCAAGGCACAAATCTTGGACGTCAGGCTAACAAAAAGGCTTAGCAAGTATCTTGAAATTCAAATGTGGTAAACGCATCACATTACGTCTGACCTGAGTAGCTGATCGAGCTGTGAAGTGCATCAGGCTAACGAAAGGGTCTTACGTACGAGCAACAAAATTGCACAAAAAACATCGAGTTTTTATTTTACATACTACATCATCATTACAATATGCAAACACAATATTTCTTGAAGTGACAAAGTATTTCACAACTCTTCATATCTTCTGCAGGAGCCGAACTTCTTCAAGTAGTACAACTTGAGTCTATGTCTGGCTACAAGTAGCCGAACATAGACTCGGGGGCTACTCCCATCGGAAGCGCTGGCTGCGCACCCGATAGAAAGATAATTTTGAGAAAGAATTCAACAAGAAGAGATGAAGATGATGAAGAAGAAATTTTGAGCCTATGATCGACTACAAGTATCCGACCATAGCCTCGGGGGCTACTCCCATCAGGAGCGCTGGTCGCGCACCCGATGAAGAATTACTTCGAGAAGAATGATGAAGAAATTTTCGAGTCCATGGACTCGAAATTTCACTCCCATCAGGAGAGCGGATTCAAGAACCCGATGATTTTGGCCATTGCATTTGAAGTCGAAGATATATGAAGTCGAAGAATGAAGAAATCGAATGATTGAAGAAATCGAAGTTTGAAGAAGTCAAATTTTGAAGAAGTCAAAGATTGAAGAAGTCAGAGAATTGACAAAGTCGAAGTTTTGGAGACTCAACCCGAGTCTGCGACTCAAGTAGAGTCTCGGGGGATACTGATGTGGGTATGCCCTTCGGGTACCCATAGATTAGTATACCGGGTCCGGCCCATTAAGGAGGTGGACCGGCACAAGAACTCGAAGATTGACTTGGAGACGAAGAAAGACAACTATAATTTGTATTCGACTAGGATTCTTGTAAACCCTAGCCCCGTTGCATATATAAAGCCAGGCAGGGGCGACCCTAGAGAGACAACTTACAACATCGAACATCAAGAGCTAGAACATACAAGATAGATTAGATACAAAAGTCCGCCTATGGCGGCACCATGTAAACACCATTGTGATCATATACTAGATTGCTAGCAGGATGTAGCGATCCTCCACCACGGGGACGTGAACCTGGGTACGTCGTGTGCCAATCTTGATCCCAGAATCTCTAGTCGTTGCTCTTCCCCCGATCCAAAGTCCTTCATCTAGGACATTTGTCGAGTTAACCCTCGTCAGCCGCTCAACCATGGCCAGCAGAGGCCAGCCGCTGCCCCGGCCGACCGCAGCGCACAAGCTCGGGATCTGGCCATGGAGGACCTTGATGGCTTGTAAGTACAGCCCGTTGGGAACCCCAAGAGGAAGGTATGATGAGCACAGTAGCAAGTCTTCCCTCAGTTATGGAACCAAGGTTTAATCGAACCAGTAGGAGAAAGCCAAGCTTCAGAATGTGATGCTTGCTAGCTTCATGATACTCCGGACAAGGGCACCAGATAAACTGCTTGTTGGCGTGTCTTCCCCCAGCAGCAACGTGAAACCTGCACAACACAAACAAGTACTTTGCTCCCAACTTACGATGAGGTTGTCAATCTCACCGATTTGCTGTAAACAAAGGATTGAGCGTATCGAGTGGTAATAGGATAATAGTATGCAAGAAAGTAAACCGAGCGAGTAAAGTAAAACGGTAAAACAATGTAAAGGAAATTGGACTGGGGTCCACAGTTCACTAGTGGTGTCTCTCCATAAGATAAATAACACATGCTGGGTAAACAAATTACAGTTGGGCAATTGATAGAGCAAGATAATGTACATACGTCATGAGGATCACTATGAGATTTACTCTGGGCATTATGACAAAATACATAGACCGTAATCCAACTGCATCTATGACTAAAAATCCACTTGCGGGGAATCATCCGAGGACCCCTTGAGTATTAAGTTGCGAACAACAGATAATTGCATTAAGCAAAGTGCATAATATAAACAAAGCGAATATCCTTAGACACAAGAATGTTGTTTTCTCCCTAGTGGCAACAGCACATCTACAACCTTAGAGGTTTCTATCACTCCCCCAGATTAAATAGAGACATGAACCCAACTATCGAGCATAAATACTCCCTCTTGGAGTTACTAGCATCTACTCGGCCAAGATAGCTACTAGCAACGGAAAGCATGCAAGATCATAAACAACATAAAGATAACATAAGATATAATATTCAGCACATCAACATCATATAGTACCAATACTCATCGGATCCCAACAAACACAACATGTATGATTACATAAAGATGATCCTGATCATGTAGGACAGCTCATAAGATCTAAACATGAAGCTCATGGTGGAGGAGACAACCATCTAGCTACTGCTATGGACCCATAGTCCAAGGTAGACTACTCACACATCACTCCGGAGGTGACCATGGTGGTGTAGAAGGCCTCCGGCAGGGATTTCCCTCTCCGACAGGGTGCCGGGAAGAGCTCCTAGATCCTCCCGATCTCACAACGGCGGCGGCGGCGGCTTGCAGTATGTTTTGTGAAAAAGAGATCCGTCCTTTAGGTTTTTCCCGTCGAGGGGACTTTATAGGCGAAGGGGCATCATCAGCATTTGACCAGGGCGCCCTCACCATAGGTGGGCGCGGCCAGGTGCTGGGCCGCGTCCCCTGGTGGTGAGGCTGGCCCCTGGCTCCTCTCCGTGTCATCTTCGGTCTTCGCAAAGCTTCGGTAAAAATAGGAGGTTCGGCTTTTGTTTCATCCAATTCCGAGAATATTTCCTGTGTAACTTTTCTGAAACACAAAAACAGCAGAAAACAGGGAACTGACACTGTGGCATCTTGTTAATAGGTTAGTTCCGGAAAATGCATAAAAATGCCACGAAGTGTAAGAAAACACTAAGCAAATAGTGTAAGAACAAGTATGGAGCATAAAAAATTATAAATACGTTTGAGACGTATCAAGCATCCCTAAGCTTAACTCCTGCTCGTCCTCGAGTAGGTAAGTGATAACAAAAGAATAATTTTTGAGGTGATATGCACCATCACAATCTTGATCATCTAAGTAAGCATTGAGTGCTGGGATCAAAAGAACTTAAAACATGGGCATAAAAGACAAAATCTTGACAATAAGAAACTTAGCAACCATGTTATAACATAAAAACAAACACAAATGAAAGATCATGAATAATGAAACAATGAAAATCAAACGTGTGTTCAAATCATATGGAAAAACATAGCAAATGATTTTCAGCTTGTCCCTCATGGAATAGCAAAACATAAATGCATAGGACACCTTCAAGTTTAAGAGGGCGACTAGATACAAATAATTTAAGAATAAGTGAAACCAAAATCATGAATCAATCAATGATAACTTTGGGATAATGCACATTATACTCAGAATGGCAACTATGCTCTCTTAGACGGTGCATAAAGGTAGAAGGTGGAGACTCAACATAAAAGTAAAAGAAAGGCCCTTTCGAAGAGGGAAGTAGTGATTGCAAGTTTTATAAACCTTCAAAAATTATGGTACTTACTAGCTTTGAGCTCTCATTGCCCCCATCATAGGCATTTTGAATGGTTAAAGGTTAATGCAAGAATGTTTACGGAGCATATGCTTGACAAATCATAAGTTGAAAACCTCGTGTCCCGTGAAGTACGAATACCCAAACCTCATGCTACTTGACTTAGAGTCCCAAGCAAGCTCTTGTCATTATAAGTATATGCGTATCATCGAGAACCGCCAACGGGGTACCTCCGTGCCCGATGACATGGAACAAGCCCACATCAAAATCACAGGACAAACAGATAATGAACACCTCGGTATCTCTTTTATTTACTATTGGTATAGCTTTTTATTTTGAGATGCGTCGTCGAATGTCCACTATGGGCATGCTGTAAATTTCCACCATGAATTATGCATGGATTAGATTAGCGGCCCAGGTGTTTCTCTAACACATATACAAACTCCATGATCCCGCAAGGTTCCCAACTTGTTTCACATTGCGAGTATCCATAAACAAAAGATCACGATATCAACTCAAATAAGAAGTGCAATGTTGAAAGCTTACCCCATGATGACATGGTTTGGCTAATTTCCAACTTACAACTTGCAAGCATAATGTCAACATAAAAGAGCCACAATATCAAAATTATTAAAAACAAAAAAATTAAAGTGTGCTGACCAATTTTCGCATAACACCGATAAAAGTTTAATTCGAAGGATAGACAAAAGCAAGGCAAATGTACTTGGAATAGCAAATTGCTAATAGGTATGTATGGTGGACACATTGGAATAACTTAGTTTTTAGGAGTTAGATGCACGAATAGAGCTCATACCCAGTACAAAGTGAGGGCTAGCATAAGACTGGGAGCGACCAACTAAGAGAGCAAAAATGGCCATAATCATGCAAAGCGACAAAGCAACATTAAGAGAAGCATAAAATGGCATCAAAAGTCAAAAACTAAATGATCATCGAGGCTTATGGCGACTTTGTATGAGTCTAACATATTGTAAGCATGCGCCAAGTCAACCCAAATAAAGCATCAAATGAGAAAACCAAATAAATGCTTCCACAAAATAAGAACAACGCATGATTTTTTTCAAAGGCTCATTAAGCAATCTCAGTCATTTGAGACAAGTCATGCTACAGCAAAAATCACTAAGCATACTATCAAAATGCAATCAAGCATGGCATGCAAAAGTCTAAGCCATAGTCTAAACAAGCTCCTTTTTGTACCACTTTTTGCATGGAACTTTTTCTCTTTTCCAACACCATTCGAACCTTTTTGAAACAATTTTTTTAATGAATACCAACATAGACCAGAGGTACAAATACACCTTGATGCAAAGATAAAGCAAGATCTGAACAAAAATCAAGGTGAAAAACGGAAGCTAAACGCAGTTCTAGAAAAAGAGAACACTCGTTGAACGATAAGTGTGAAAAACAGAGTGTTCTTGGCAAATAAAAATGAGTTCATCTCCTCCAAAAGAAATTTGTTGGGGTCCAACCATTTATTGCAGCAAACAAAACTAAAGAAAACTAAAAACTAAAGTAAAGACGCTCCAAGAAAAACACATAGTGCATGAAGCAATAAAAATATAGTGTTTTGAAAGGTGACCTGATTTTTGCCGATGAAGAAGGAGTGCCTCGGGGGCATCCCCAAGCTTTGACGCTTGTACCTCTTGGATATTTCTTGGGGTGCGTGGGCATCCCCAAGCTTGAGCTTTTATCCATTCTTCATCTCATCTCATCATTTTCCAATCCCTGCACTTGAAAACTTCCTTCATACAAAACTCAACACAATTCTATTAGCAACGTTAGCATAAGCATAATAGTAAACAACCCTTTTTGGTTCAGGTCCCAACTCAAAAACACCAAATATAAAGCATATACTACTGTAGAAACTTCCCCAAAAGTTCTGTGATCAAAAGAACACAAAAAGAAATCGATCGAGAGGCAAACACAAATAGTGGCAGAAATCTGTCAAAATTAAACAGCTGACATATGTCGATTTTTTCGAGGACCTTCTGTTACTCAAATCGAAAAGTGCAAAACTAATGAAAGTTTGGATATAACCTGGGGCATATGCACAAGAAATCTCAAGTCAAAAAGATATTCTGAAAATTTCCACGATTTTTTACGGTGCAGCACCGAAATCTGTTTTAGGACAGCAACTTCCCCAAATCTTACCTCACTCAAATTAGAGGTTCTTCTTGGCACAACAACGAAATAAAAAGGATAAGGAGAGGTTATTACAGTAGTAATAACTTCCAAGACTCAAATAAAAGAAAAAGTACTGAAAATAAAACAATGGGTTATCTCCCAAGAGTGCTTTTCTTTAACGCCTTTGAGTTAGGCACAGAAAGTGCAAATCAAGTAATATCAAATGAGGCATTAAGATCAATTGCAGAAGTCTTCTCAACAATGAATTGAATTGTATCCAAATGAGTTTTTGAAAATCCCTTGTGATCACGCTTTGGTACAATACTTTCATCAAAAGGGTTTTCAGGACAAATCCAATCAAAATTCTTTTCCAAAGCTTCATGCAATCCTACAAGTTTGCAAGGAATTGGTACTTTGATATCTTCATTGTTTGTACCAACAACATTAATAGGCGAGCCAAGCATATTAAAATGCTCAAAAACTTTCCTAGCTTCAATAGCAACATCTCTAAATTCTCTACGCAAAGTGTCCAAAATAAAATCTTTCTTTTTGGAGTCTTCGATATCATAAAGCTTAAGAAACATTTGTTGCATAAAATGATTAAGGTTAACAAACCTAGCCTCCAACATGTGAACTAAATAAGCAGTAGCAACTTCATAACTAGGAGCAAGCTCAGCCAAAGATCTATCCTCAACATCTTTATGCATACTAATATGATTAAAGAACTCCTCAATATTACCTTTCCCAATAATAGAACCACTACCTACTGAGAGGTCCTCTAAAACATACTTAGGGAGCAACATAATGAACTAAGAGTAATAAAGTAACAACTATAAAGGAAACTAATTTTTTGTATTTTTGATAACACGATGCAAGCAAAAATAAAGTAAAGCAAAACAATTAACAAAGTAAAAGATTGTGCGTGCGAGACTCTCCTTGTAGAAATCTTCTTTCTCCCCGGCAATGGCGCTAGAAAACTACTTGATGGCTTGTAAGTACAGCCCGTTGGGAACCCCAAGAAGAAGGTATGATGAGCACAGTAGCAAGTCTTCCCTCAGTTATGAAACCAAGGTTTAATCGAACCAGTAGGAGAAAGCCAAGCTTCAAAAGGTGATGCTTGCTAGCTTCGTGATACTCCGGACAAGGGCGCCAGATAAACTGCTTGTCGGCGTGTCTTCCCCCAGCAACAACGTGAAACCTGCACAACACAAACAAGTACTTTGCTCTCAACTTACGATGAGGTTGTCAATCTCACCGGTTTGCTGTAAACAAATGATTGAGCGTATCGAGTGGTAATAGGATAATAGTATGCAAGAAAGTAAACAGAGTGAGTAAAGTAAAATGGTAAAACAATGTAAAGGAAATTGGACCGGGGTCCACAGTTCACTAGTGGTGTCTCTCCATAAGATAAATAGCACATGCTGGGTAAATAAATTACAGTCGGGCAATTGATAGAGCAAGATAATGTACATACGTCATGAGGATCACTATGAGATTTACTCTGGGCATTACGACTAAATACATAGACCGTAATCCAACTGCATCTATGACTAAAAATCCACACGCGGGGAATCATCCGAGGACCCCTTGAGTATTAAGTTGTGAACAACAGATAATCACATTAAGCAAAGTGCGTAATGTAAACAAAGTGAATGTCCTTAGACATAAGAATGTTGTTTTCTCCCTAGTGGCAACAACAAATCTACAACCTTAGAGGTTTTTGTCACTCCCCCAGATTAAATAGAGGCATGAACCCAACTATCGAGCATAAATACTCCCTCTTGGAGTTACTAGCATCTACTCGGCCAAGATAGCTACTAGCAACGAAAAGCATGCAAGTTCATAAACAACATAGAGATAACATAAGATATAATATTCAGCACATCAACATCACATAGTACCAATACTCATCAGATCCCAACAAACACAACATGTATGATTACATAAAGATGATCCTGGTCATGTAGGGCATCTCACAAGATCTAAACATGAAGCACATGGTGGAGGAGACAACCATCTAGCTACTGCTATGGACCCATAGTCCAAGGTAGACTACTCACACATCACTCCGGAGGCGACCATGGTGGTGTAGAAGGCTTTCGGCAGGGATTCCCCTCTCCGGCAAGGTGCCAGGAAGAGCTCCTGGATCCTCCCGATCTCGCGACGGCGACGGCTGTGGCTTGCAGTATGTTTCGTGAAAAAGAGATCTGTCCTTTAGGTTTTTCCCGTCGAGGGAACTTTATAGGCGAAGGGGCGTCGTCAGGAGTGGACCAGGGCGCCCTCATCATAGGTGGGCGCGGCCAGGGGCTGGGCCGCGCCCCTGGTGGTGAGGCTGGCCCCTAGCCCCTCTCCGTGTCATCTTCGGTCTTCGCGAAGCTTCGGTAAAAATAGGAGGTTCGGCTTTTGTTTCGTCCAATTCCGAGAATATTTCCTGTGTAACTTTTCTGAAACACAAAAATAGCAGAAAACATGGAACTGGCACTGTGGCATCTTGTTAATAGATTAGTTCCGGAAAATGCATAAAAACGCCACGAAGTGTAACAAAACACTATGCAAACGGTGTAAGAACAAGCATGGAGCATCAAAAATTATAGATACGTTTGAGACGTATCAGACCCAAGATCCGAGCCCGGCCGAGCCACCTCGCCCGCGTAGCCAACCGGCCAAGCCGCGCCGCCACGCACGCACCGGAGCTCCCGCCTCGCGCTGCCACGCCCGCGCCGGAGCTCCGCCGCGACTCCACGCCCGCAGAAGCACCGCCGCCGCGCGAGATCCCACCGCCCAAGCAACCTCCCGACCGCACCTTTGGAGCGGAGGTGGCCGCCGCCACCGCGGCTAGGGCCGGCGGCAGCGGCGGCGGAGAGGGGGCGACGTGGAGGAGCCGCCTCCAGCGGCTAGGGTTTGCTCCACCGGGTCACCGCGCGTGGGCGACACGGAGGTTGGGGAAGAATAGCTGGTATACGCATATTCCTGGCTCAGTTTAGGGATCTATATGCCCATAACTTGATTTGTTCTGCCACTTGCCACAACAGTTGTCGTCTACTAGTCAGCCTTGCCACAATAGTTGTCGTCTACTAGTCAGCCTGTTGTTAAACACTCTGTCATTCCTCTTCTTCCAGATTTTGAGCATGCCTACAGCAAAACACACTGGCCATGCCTTAGCTGAAACTCCCTGCTTACTATTCTGAATTACTTCAACAAACTGAGTGATTGTGTTCGCTCTCAGGGCTACCTCATTTACATGCCATTTGTCCCAAACCCATGCAGAATATTTGCAGTGCACACTTGGAGCTAAGTTAAATGCTTTCTCTAGTTACATGCGTGATGCGTCCTATTGCACGTGGTAGATGATTAGATGTAGGATCTAACTTGTTCTCACATAAGCACGCGGGAACAGCCTTGGGAAGTAAGTGCGCTTCCCCTTGACAACCAGCCAAAACAGAGTGAAGCAAGGAACATGAGCAATGGCCATGGCGAGGTACCTGCACCCAGATTACCGTTGCTGTGAGGATTTCACACGGTTGATGGATGATGATGAGGGTAAACTGAAGCAAAATAAGAACATACCACAGGGGAGCCCCATACGCATGAAAGGTCGAGAAATGGGCAAGGTCACCTGAAGAATATGGCAATAGAATTACATCAGCAAAAAAAGTAGAACAAAAGTAAACTTGGGAATCTTTAGTACTCCCTCCGACCCATATTACTCTTCGCTAATACGGATGTATCTATCACTAAAATATGTCTAGATACATCTATATTAGCGAAGAGTATTTTGGGTTGGAGGGAGTAATACATTTGCCCTTATTTAAAAAAGCATACTACCGAACTAGCCTGTAAAAGACAAACATATTATCAAACAACATAGGTCAATTCATAATATCAGATAAACAACATAGCTCGGTATCCCTGGTGCATATGAAAAGGTTTTAGGAAAGGCGAGTAGGAAGAAGACACACTTAGACAAGGTTTTATGAGCGCTTCGAAGCTCTGCTGGCTGTTAATATTATGGGGCGTGTTCTCGTTCCATGGTGCTGGCGGAGAATTTCATGGAAGCCGAGATCTGAGGTATGACAATGATGATTCGAGTCTACACGGCGAGGAGGAATTGGCTTGGTGTTTCATGACTTGGAGTAGCCGCTTGAATGTGGGGGCGACTGCACAAGAGAAGTTCATAGTCTTATCTTTCAGGGTGAAAATCCAAGGTATGGCCTTAATTGATTGTGCCTGAAAATGTCATTGTTGAAGACATTGTTTTGAGAGTGTGGACTTTCTTCAGGGTGAAAACCTAAGATCTATGATGAGGCGATGACGGTGCTTGTGCTCTGTTTCCTTCTTGGAGGCATCGCTTTTGGAGAAGCTGGACTTCTGGTGTTGTCATGGTGGTGTTTGGACTACTGTTTAAATAAATTGATCAATGTAGCGGGACTTTTTTATTTTTTATAATTCTTCTTTTTTAAGCTGTGTGCATCTGTAATGCCGCTAGGGCAATACATTTTTTCAGAGGCTGGATGTAATTGGTATCTCCATGATATTAATATATGCTCCTTATCGAAAAAGAAAAAAAACAATCAAGCCACAGAGTAGTTTGCACGTGAAAATTTGAGTCAGCTACTGAATAACATGACATGACATGGAAAAAAGCATAAAAGAAAGCCATGGTAGTGGTAGCTGAATTTCTGAAGCAAATAGCTGGACGAGAACGCCAGAGCTCATTGCATGCGCTTAATATCAAATATGACGTATTAGCTATCAAACTTTACTGTGGTGTGTATTCCTACAACCAAAACCGGTTTGATTAACAAAATGCCAGAGACTGCACTTCATTGGAACAAAAAACAAAGATTGACAAGACTACGGCAGAACAATGATAAGCTTCAAGGGGTACGAAAACCATCGATACAACTACAGGGAACAAGGCTAATGAAATCTACTACTTCCAAGCATATACCAAGATCCAAGATTAAAAGGAGAAAATATATAATAGACATACCCTTTTAGGCTGCAAATTTATATGCTAATAGAAACCATGAAGCAAGTGACTATCCATGGCATACCAAAGATTCACATAACTTTATGGTCATCTAATTATACATCAATCCAGTATAAAAGAAGAAATATCCATTGCATGTATAAAAAAGAATATAATGATAAGCTGAAGAAGAACATAGCATCTGCATAGCAATTTGCAGAAAAAGAGAATAATAGATTCACGTGATTGTATGGGAAGTTGATGCAAAATTTTACCCCGGCAATTCTCTCTGTCTCCTCAATGAGTGCAATCCAAGCATTGAAGTCTAAGCAATCTGCAGTAACGACCTCCCACAACCTAGCCTCTTGTGCTACAGTAAGATAAGCAGCATATTAACAACAAAATAGCAGGAAGCAAAACCAGAGTAAGAGAGCTTTTGCCCCAGCATAACTACTATTGGCAAGCAGCATCACCAAATATGAAGTCAAGTACTGGAACAGGCTCCTTCACCCTTGGTTGGTGAAAAGATCACTCCCGGAGAGCGCTGACACGATGCTGACAACCTGAAGAAGGGACGACCGATGCTCGCCTATGACCTTAACTTCTTAAGCGTATTACTCTGCAATGTTCAGACGATCAACAATTAGATATATGGGAACATGAAGAATCAGAATAACAAATCTCTGACGAATAAGAACATGCAGAACTTTTTTCCAAAAAATACAGTTTATTCTGGGAATAATCTATTGATACATGGGATTGTTTAAAATAAAAAAAAATCTCAGAACTTTGTAGCATAATAATCTCTAAACATGTTGCTGTCAAGTGTTCCAACCAGAACATTGTTGCTGTTAGGTGTGGCATAGCTGACATTTTATCTTCCTTGGCAGCTAGATTGGCACGCTCCACATCAGGAAGCACAGACGTTAGAAAGTTCAGAAATTAACTCACCTTGAGGAAGTGGTGTCTGATCCCGCGGCGACGAGGGCGGTGACCGCCTACTCCGATCCCTCTGACGAGGCTGGCAGATTCGACCCCACCGGTGAGGAGAGAAGCTGCTCTCCAGCAGACTCGGTCGCGGAGGACAACGTCTCGAATAGGCGGCGGACGGGATCCCCCACATGAGGAGGGAATCAGAGGACTATGGAGGCTAAACTGGCGTGGGGTGGTCTTCGGGGGGAATTCTTCGAATTGGAGGGGCACACAAGCAGCGGTGCTGCGTTGGAAGGTTGGCGGTGGTCGCGCCGCCTGCGTGGTGCCCTCGTTCGTCGGGTCGTACCTCTGCGTCTCTTTCTTTTCTTATATCTGGGAGAGCGATTTTTTAAACTGTAACACAAGAGATAAGGGCTGACCGATCGGGTGTATATTTTCTTGTGACGACCTCAAATTTGATACAAATTCGAAGTGCCCGTTATGTATTCCACCGCAATCCCAGAACCATTGTTGCGATATACATAACGTAGTTGGTAACCAGTTTCATAGACATTACAATACGAGGGTTCAGGTACAATGGTCATAGAGACCAAGTTCATATTACAACACAATATAGCAGCGGAAATAACGTCTTTGGGTCCATGCCTTCACCCTACAGGCAATGGCGACTCATGGAGACGAGCTTAGTTCTGGCACTCTTCTTCATACCCTTCCTCCTGGTACTCTTCCCCGTAGTCTGGCCAAGTTGATAGCCAGGGACACAGCCATGAGTACATTGGATGCACTCGCAAACCATCTTATAAATGAAATGATGAAGTAGATATGCAAGTTTGGTATAGTGGACTAAGCACTAAGTTTATTTGCAAAAGCTAGTTTTATTTCCCAAGAATGTTCATTGGTAGAAAAGAGGTTTAGTTCTCTAAGTTCAATCTAAGGAAGAACTTCAAGTGTGTCAACATCAAGGTCAAGTCAAGTCATTCACCAAGTTCACCGTTGTTATTTTTATTCTTGACAAAAGTCAAGTACAGCTTGCCAACTATCCATGACCGCGGACGCGGCTATTCGAATAGTTTGAAAACCTCTGCAGAGGGGTACACTTTACCCACAAGATTCGATACATCTGCCGGGAGAAATCCACGGATCGTCATACACAAGTATGCGGGGTTCAGATAATCAAACAAACTCTTTCACTTGCTCACCCTAGTATAGGATCCTTCCCTAGAGCCCGGGATACGGAATCCCCGCTCCGGCGCCTCTAGTTCTGGCCATTCCGGGATGCCGGATTAGTGGGATCCACTCGGTTCAGAAGTAACCGCGCATGGTGTCCTTCCATAAAGGTTTGATACAAGGCCTCCCATACTAAGGTAAACAAGCTACGGACTAAGCCCCTTCCCATATAGGGGTAATGTGGTCGTACGGTATGGTTGGCTCCCATAGTACATCACTCATTGTCATTGAGAAATACATTTCATAGTTCTTAGTCAAAATTGATTTCTTTCATAAAGCCATTATGTAGGAGCAATCTCCAATTCAAGTTTCAAGTTCAAGTCACCACCTTTCAAATAGAGTTCCCTTTATAGATGGCCTCCATATTATTAGCGACTAAGCAACTACATTGAGTGATGATACTACTAAATATGATTGGATAAACTCAGCTTGATGCTCTTGCTAAGCAAGAGATCACTATACTTCTATCATTCTACTCTAGCAATTCAATCATGCAATTTACTTAAAACAAGTAGAATGCAATATTAAAACTAGGCATTGGGAGTATGAATCAAAAGATGGCTTGCCTTGGTTGGCAAAGTGTCCGGGGTACTCTTCTTCTTCTTGATAATAAAATCCCCCCTCAAAATCCTCCTCAGCAACACTAGCGTCTAATAATGGAATCAATACAAAACACACCATCACTACACAATGCTAACAACACACCAAGCACACATATTTGTTTGCTAACAATAGCATTCATGTTGCATTTTATGGAGTTGGATTGCAAGTTTTTCTTCTAAGTTTTCATTAAGTGTGCAAGTTAGAGTTTCTACTAAGTGTCATATGTTGTTCACTTTCTAAGCATTGGTATTGGTTTAGGGGTACTAAGACTAGTTCAAGTGGGGAGGGATTAACTAAGTGAATTGGTAAAGAGGGCAAATTAATTCTAAGTGTATGATAGGGATCTATCATTTTATGTTACTAACTAGAGTTGGGTTAGGGTCTAAATGATAACACTAACAATGTTTGGGTTGATTACGGTTGACTAAACAGTAGGGGGGTTAATTAGTAAGTTCACCTTTCAAGTTTCATAATTTTAGGAGGTTTAAACAATTTTCTAGAAATATTCTAGGGTTAACAAAGCTAGGGTCACACTATTCTTATTTATTTAAATTCCTAACTCAACTTGAATTCTAACCAATTCTACAGTGTAGAGCATTTTACAAGCTTTCCAACGCCTATTCATTTGCTAGAAATGGATTTGTAAAACTCTTGGAATTTAAGTTTGAAAAACATATCTGAAACAATTTTGAATTAATTCGAAAAGGCGGGAGAATAAATAAAAACGAAACGGACCGATTTCTAACCTAACGGGCCGATTCTGAACAGAACCCGAATGGGCCAGCCCAGAAAACGTTTCGCGCGGGGCGGGATTTGTGTTTAAACAAACTGACAGGTGGGGTCATCGTGTCAGGTGACTTAAGTTCTCCGAACCGGTACGCGACCGATCGATCTAGATCAGACGGCTCACAGCCATCGTGCTCGACGGAGAGGGGCGGAGCTCACCTGCGAGCAGTGAAGACGACGACGGCGACGGCGGCGTGCGTAGAGGAAGAAGAACTTGACGGCGAGGGGTGGAAACGACTCCGGCGTGACTCCTCCTCCGATTCCCAGCGGCGGCTTGCTCCGGGGTGGTCGAACGCGGCGGCGCTCCTCGCGTCCAGTACCTCGCCGGCGTTGCAGGTGTCGACGAACCAGAGCGAGAGGGAGGGAGAGAGGGTGTCTGGGCGATAGCTGGGAGTGGTGCGCGTCTCCTCGTTTGATCAGCGGGGGTTTAAATAGGCCTGAGCGTCGGGGGAGAGAGCGTCCAGAAGCTCGCCGGAGCGGGGGCCCTGGGCGCGCGCGTCGAGCGACACTGGGCACGGCGGCCTTGCTCGCGTGCTGGGGGGCTTCGGTCTCGGCTGCGGCGTGCTGTGGGTCGGTGCTGGCGAGGGCAGGGTGGTCGGCGACGTGCAGAATGCTGGGAAGAAGAGAGGGGGGGTCCTGGGTGCTGCCTCCTCTTCTCCTCCCTTTCTCACGGCTCGGGTCGGGGCAGGGGGCGCTGGGGTCGACCGAGGCACCGTCCAGGAGCATGGCAACAGGGTTTGGGCGAGCAAGAACAGTGAAGCTCACAGTGATCAAGATTTTCCTGATTTTTATCCTCCAGGTGTTCGACGAAATGCTCGCAAGAAGTTTAAATTCGAATATTAGCCAAGGTTTCCAGTCATATTGGCCAAGGTTTCCAGTCATATTTTTATTACAAAGAAAGGTTGAGTTTTGCAGAAATCTTATTTGCATTTTTTAGTATAGTCACTGTTTCAGATTCAAACTTTGGTTGAAGTTTGAGTGATGTTCTGATTTGAATTTTTAGTAGCAACTGCTTGGTTGAGTTAGTATGTGACTTGGTTAAGCTCAACTCACTGGCCAAACACTGAGGTGAGTTATAGATTTCTTAATCCAAAGGCTCAAAGTAGGGTAGTCAAACAGATTTCCTAGATCATCTTATTCTTCTCTTTTTCTTTCTTTCTTTTGTTTCTTCTTTCTTTGGTTCTTATAATTATTCTCACTTGCTTCTGTTGGTTAGGTTAGAATTAACTAACCATTGCCCAACAATTAATAACACACATGAAATCATACAAATCATATAATGGAAACTATATGTATGCATGAAATAATAGATAAAAAGTTTTATCTGGGTCCAAAATTTGGTATTTTAATTAATAAGAAGTGGATTACAATTTCTGAGTTGTTACAATCTTCCCCCCTTAAAAAGAATCTCGTCCCCGAGATTCACTAATTAAGAACTGAAAAGATTGGGAAACTCTTTCTGTAGGTAATCTTCTCGTTCCCAAGTAGCTTCATCTTCGGTGTGATTACTCCACTGAACTTTCAGAAACTTGATGCTTCGGGTTCGAGTGGTTCTATATGCTTCCTCGAGGATACGAATAGGCATTTCACGATAGGTCAAGTCCTTGTTGATGTCTACCGAACGATGATCAATATTCTTGAAGATTTCGGGCTTCTCCGGAACTTCAAGACACTTCCGAAGTAAGGACACGTGAAAGACATCGTGTACTTCAGACAATTCAGGGGCATTTCCAACTGATAAGACACTTCTCCTCTGCGGTCGAGTGTCTTGAAGGGTCCGATATATCTTGGTGCAAGCTTTCCTTTTACTTGGAATCTCTGCATTCCCTTGAGAGGTGATACTCTAAGATAAACAAAGTCTCCACTCTTGAAAGTCAGTTCTCGACGTCTCTTGTCGGCATAACTCTTCTGTCTAGACTGGGCTGCTTTGAGGTAATCACAAATCCTGCAAACTTTCTCCTCAGCTTCTTGCAAAATGTCAGGTCCAAATATCTGACTGTCTCCGGTTTCAGACCAATTCAAAGGGGTACGACACTTTCTTCCATATAAAGCTTCAAATGGGGCCATTTGCAAACTGGCCTGATAACTGTTGTTGTAGGAAAACTCCGCGAAGGGCAGACAATCTTCCCACTTAGCTCCATAGGCTAGAACACAGGCTCTCAACATATCTTCAAGTATTTGGTTCACCCTTTCAGTCTGTCCATCGGTCTGAGGGTGGTAAGCTGTGCTAAAGGCTAATTGGGTTCCCAAGGCTTGATGCAAACTTTTCCAAAATCTCAAGGTGAATTGGGTTCCTCGATCAGAAACTATGGTTTTAGGGATTCCATGCAAACTGACAATTTTGGATAGATAAAGATCTGCTAGCTGTCCTGAGTTATAAGTGGTCTTTACAGGAATAAAGTGGGCAACTTTGGTCAGTCTATCCACAATGACCCAGATAGAGTCATTTCCACGGCTAGACCTTGGAAATCCAGTGATGAAATCCATTCCAACAGATTCCCACTTCCATTCCGGAACTTGCAAAGGTTGCAGCAATCCCGCAGGACGTTGATGTTCAGCCTTGATTCTTTGACAAATATCACACTTAGAGATGAACGATGCAATCTCACGCTTCATTCCATGCCACCAAAATTGTTCCTTTAAATCTTGATACATCTTAGTTCCACCAGGGTGAATGGAGTAAGGTGTCTCATGGGCTTCCTTCATGATCATCTCCTTCAATTCTGAATCAGCAGGCACACAAATACGTCCTTTATACCAAAGAACTCCTTGATCATCTTCCTCAAATCCTGGCACCTTGCCGGAACTAATTCGGCGCTTGATTCCGTCAATACTCTCGTCTCCCTTCTGGGCTTCTTTGATTTGGCTCATCAAGGTGGGTTGAAACTCAAGGTTGGCTAAGAATCCTTGACTGACTAGTTCCAATCCAAATCTTTCAAACTCTTGGTGCAACATAGGTTGCTCTTCCTTGATCATCATACGGCGCTTGCGGTTCTCTACAGCTTGCTTGAGTTTGCCTTCCATCTGAATGGCAGAGTCAACCAGTGACTCCAGGTCTGCAAAGTGAATACTGACCAAGACACATTGCATCTCATCATGAAGTCCATCCAGGAACCTTTCTTGCTTCTTCTCAGTGGTGTTGGTGTCATCTGGGGCATACCTAGACAAGGTAAGGAACTTGTCACGGTAATCCACCACGGATAGGGAACCTTGCTTTAGATTTTTGAACTCATCTCTCATCCTTTTAACCAATCCCAAAGGAACATGGGCCTTGCTAAACTTGCTCTTGAACTCCTCCCAAGGCATCACATACCCTGGGGCTTGCATTGCACGAGTGCTATCCCACCAAGCTCTTGCGGCTCCCGCAAGGTAGTGGGTGGTGTACAAAACCTTCTCATTTTCACCAACTTCGGCGACTACCAAATTGATTTCCATAGTGCGAAGCCAGTCATCGACATCTAAGGGTTCTTCAGACTTAGTGAATATAGGTGGATTGGTGTTTTGGAAACTCCTTAACTTGGATCGGTGATCACCATTGCCATTGTTTTCTCCTTCACCATGGCCATTGCCATTGTTGCGGTTCATTGCCATCTGGGTTATTTGCTGAAGAGTGGCCAAGTTAGCTTGGCGCTCAGCTCGGGCTGCTTCCCGGTCTTCCATGATCAACCTTAGCAGTTCTGCCATTTCCGGGTTCGGGGGTGGGGGTGCTCGTGGCATCTGAAGATAAGGTGTGTAAGACAAGAGGGAAAAACTAATTTTTCTAAGATTTAATGGTAACATGGATGATGCAATTTTTGTCTTACTAAGGCCTTAAGGGCCAAATTCATAATTCATTCAACACTCATCAAACATATCATACATACGAGTTCACACATTACAAATGGTTTACATCAAACCATTGCGACTCGTCTACTAGAGAGGGGGATACAACTCACACCTACGCGAAGTGACTCAAGGTGAACTCATAACTAGATAACACGGAAGTCTCCAATCTAGACATCAGGCTCCTCGGGGTCTTCCTCCTCATCACTCACAATGAATCCATTATGCCCACCATCTTCCGGATCATCAAGGTCCTCCATGAAATCATCCTCATCACTAATGAGGGCATTATCCTCCTTGCGGAGATCAATGCCTTCCTCCTCACCAAGGTGATCCTCTAGACTCTCAATGTACTCAGTCAGCTCAGCTACATTGGCCTTCAACTCCTCAATGTCCTGATCCTTCTCATCGCGCTGGCGACGAAGGCTCTTGCGCTCCTTCGCAAGTATCCTGATAGTGCTCCTCGCCTCCACCAGTGCGAAGTGCTCAAGGTTGGCCTTGGTACGGGCACGATCGGCCTCCTGCTGAGTGGAGTATAGCAAGAAGTCCATGTGATCGATGTAGGTACTCGGCTCATTCTGCCCGGGCATGTTTGCGGGACGTCCATCCGCATCACGCCGAGCAAAGTTCCTAAAGTGCTCCCCCTGGACCTCCTCAACATGCAGTCCGCATAAGCGGGCGTGCATCTCCTGCATACCTCGGACCAAACCATCGGCCCAAGTGTTCTCCACAAGCTCAAACTTGATCCTTGGAGAACTCAAATTCCCCTTCTTGCCACGGCAACTGGCCCGGATAAGCCACCGTAGCTCTCCATCTGGGTGCTCATTGTGCACGGCTCCCTTGAACTCCGGATACAAACGATCCAGGAACAAGGTCAGGGTGGTGAGGTCGCGCTCAAAACAAAGGCTGCCACCATGGCCCAACTGGTAGTGCTCAGTGAATACCGGGGCCATCTACAAAATTTTAGATTAGCTTAAGTTAGTGATCAACTCAAGTGTGCAAAATTTTAAGTAGGCAAAAACTGAAGTATGTATAAAACTTTGCAAATAGAGAGGAAAGACTAAGCAATTTTGCAACCATTACTTATATCTTTGCTTTTATCACGGTTTCATTTCACGCCCATTCTAACTAAGGTCTCCTATGGTCAGCCTAGGCTCTGATACCAACTTGTGACGACCTCAAATTTGATACAAATTCGAAGTGCCCGTTATGTATTCCACCGCAATCCCAGAACCATTGTTGCGATATACATAACGTAGTTGGTAACCAGTTTCATAGACATTACAATACGAGGGTTCAGGTACAATGGTCATAGAGACCAAGTTCATATTACAACACAATATAGCAGCGGAAATAACGTCTTTGGGTCCATGCCTTCACCCTACAGGCAATGGCGACTCATGGAGACGAGCTTAGTTCTGGCACTCTTCTTCATACCCTTCCTCCTGGTACTCTTCCCCGTAGTCTGGCCAAGTTGATAGCCAGGGACACAGCCATGAGTACATTGGATGCACTCGCAAACCATCTTATAAATGAAATGATGAAGTAGATATGCAAGTTTGGTATAGTGGACTAAGCACTAAGTTTATTTGCAAAAGCTAGTTTTATTTCCCAAGAATGTTCATTAGTAGAAAAGAGGTTTAGTTCTCTAAGTTCAATCTAAGGAAGAACTTCAAGTGTGTCAACATCAAGGTCAAGTCAAGTCATTCACCAAGTTCACCGTTGTTATTTTTATTCTTGACAAAAGTCAAGTACAGCTTGCCAACTATCCATGACCGCGGACGCGGCTATTCGAATAGTTTGAAAACCTCTGCAGAGGGGTACACTTTACCCACAAGATTCGATACATCTGCCGGGAGAAATCCACGGATCGTCATACACAAGTATGCGGGGTTCAGATAATCAAACAAACTCTTTCACTTGCTCACCCTAGTATAGGATCCTTCCCTAGAGCCCGGGATACAGAATCCCCGCTCCGGCGCCTCTAGTTCTGGCCATTCCGGGATGCCGGATTAGTGGGATCCACTCGGTTCAGAAGTAACCGCGCATGGTGTCCTTCCATAAAGGTTTGATACAAGGCCTCCCATACTAAGGTAAACAAGCTACGGACTAAGCCCCTTCCCATATAGGGGTAATGTGGTCGTACGGTATGGTTGGCTCCCATAGTACATCACTCGTTGTCATTGAGAAATACATTTCATAGTTCTTAGTCAAAATTGATTTCTTTCATAAAGCCATTATGTAGGAGCAATCTCCAATTCAAGTTTTAAGTTCAAGTCACCACCTTTCAAATAGAGTTCCCTTTATAGATGGCCTCCATATTATTAGCGACTAAGCAACTACATTGAGTGATGATACTACTAAATATGATTGGATAAACTCAGCTTGATGCTCTTGCTAAGCAAGAGATCACTATACTTCTATCATTCTACTCTAGCAATTCAATCATGCAATTTACTTAAAACAAGTAGAATGCAATATTAAAACTAGGCATTGGGAGTATGAATCAAAAGATGGCTTGCCTTGGTTGGCAAAGTGTCCGGGGTACTCTTCTTCTTCTTGATAATAAAATCCCCCCTCAAAATCCTCCTCAGCAACACTAGCGTCTAATAATGGAATCAACACAAAACACACCATCACTACACAATGCTAACAACACACCAAGCACACATATTTATTTGCTAACAATAGCATTCATGTTGCATTTTATGGAGTTGGATTGCAAGTTTTTCTTCTAAGTTTTCATTAAGTGTGCAAGTTAGAGTTTCTACTAAGTGTCATATGTTGTTCACTTTCTAAGCATTGGTATTGGTTTAGGGGTACTAAGACTAGTTCAAGTGGGGAGGGATTAACTAAGTGAATTGGTAAAGAGGGCAAATTAATTCTAAGTGTATGATAGGGATCTATCATTTTATGTTACTAACTAGAGTTGGGTTAGGGTCTAAATGATAACACTAACAATGTTTGGGTTGATTACGGTTGACTAAACAGTAGGGGGGTTAATTAGTAAGTTCACCTTTCAAGTTTCATAATTTTAGGAGGTTTAAACAATTTTCTAGAAATATTCTAGGGTTAACAAAGCTAGGGTCACACTATTCTTATTTATTTAAATTCCTAACTCAACTTGAATTCTAACCAATTCTACAGTGTAGAGCATTTTACAAGCTTTCCAACGCCTATTCATTTGCTAGAAATGGATTTGTAAAACTCTTGGAATTTAAGTTTGAAAAACATATCTGAAACAATTTTGAATTAATTCGAAAAGGCGGGAGAATAAATAAAAACGAAACGGACCGATTTCTAACCTAACGGGCCGATTCTGAACAGAACCCGAACGGGTCGGCCCAGAAAACGTTTCGCGCGGGGCGGGATTTGTGTTTAAACAAACTGACAGGTGGGGTCGTCGTGTCAGGTGACTTAAGTTCTCCGAACCGGTACGCGACCGATCGATCTAGATCGGACGGCTCACAGCCATCGTGCTCGACGGAGAGGGGCGGAGCTCACCTGCGAGCAGTGAAGACGACGACGGCGACGACGGCGTGCGTAGAGGAAGAAGAACTTGACGGCGAGGGGTGGAAACGACTCCGGCGTGACTCCTCCTCCGATTCCCAGCGGTGGCTTGCTCCGGGGTGGTCGAACGCGGCGGCGCTCCTCGCGTCCAGTACCTTGCCGGCGTTGCAGGTGTCGACGAACCAGAGCGAGAGGGAGGGAGAGAGGGTGTCTGGGCAATAGCTGGGAGTGGTGCGCGTCTCCTCGTTTGATCGGTGGGGGTTTAAATAGGCCTGAGCGTCCAGAAGCTCGCCGGAGCGGGGGCCCTGGGCGCGCGCGTCGAGCGACACTGGGCACGGCGGCCTTGCTCGCGTGCTGGGGGGCTTCGGTCTCGGCTGCGGCGTGCTGTGGGTCAGTGCTGGCGAGGGCAGGGTGGTCGGCGACGTGCAGAATGCTGGGAAGAAGAGAGGGGGGGTCCTGGGTGCTGCCTCCTCTTCTCCTCCCTTTCTCACGGCCCGGGTCGGGGCAGGGGGCGCTGGGGTCGACCGAGGCACCGTCCAGGAGCATGGCAACAGGGTTTGGGTGAGCAAGAACAGTGAAGCTCACAGTGATCAAGATTTTCCCGATTTTTATCCTCCAGGTGTTCGACGAAATGCTCGCAAGAAGTTTAAATTCGAATTTTTTGAAAACTTCCACTTTGGGTGATCAACATATTGGCCAAGGTTTCCAGTCATATTTTTATTACAAAGAAAGGTTGAGTTTTGCAGAAATCTTATTTGCATTTTTGAGTATAGTCACTGTTTCAGATTCAAACTTTGGTTGAAGTTTGAGTGATGTTCTGATTTGAATTTTTAGTAGCAACTGCTTGGTTGAGTTAGTATGTGACTTGGTTAAGCTCAACTCACTGGCCAAACACTGAGGTGAGTTATAGATTTCTTAATCCAAGGGCTCAAAGTAGGGTAGTCAAACAGATTTCCTAGATCATCTTATTCTTCTCTTTTTCTTTCTTTCTTTTGTTTCTTCTTTCTTTGGTTCTTATAATTATTCTCACTTGCTTCTGTTGGTTAGGTTAGAATTAACTAACCATTGCCCAACAATTAATAACACACATGAAATCATACAAATCATATAATGGAAACTATATGTATGCATGAAATAATAGATAAAAAGTTTTATCTGGGTCCAAAATTTGGTATTTTAATTAATAAGAAGTGGATTACAATTTCTGAGTTGTTACATTTCTTGATCGTCAAAGCACTGTAAAGTTTTGAAAAGATAATTATCTTTTTTAATCCAACGATTACGATGAATTTTGACTTGACGGAACTAAATGGAATATATGTTCCATGCTAATTGATGGACTTACCCAAGATACACAATGAACACAGTGTACACACTTCACAATTGTATTGCACGATGGACAATATGGAGAGAACACAAGAGAGTCGCAGCACACGCACACTTGTGTTTTTTCTTTGTATTCCGCACTTGTGCAGTCGTATACTCAACGCCTACACATGACCCAAGCCAAACTTGCATGCATGATTACCAACACAACTAACTTTGTATGTGTATGTGATCGCATCTCTACGCTACACAGCCGCAGTCTATCGTGCTAGCTTTGACCCAACTAGATGCATGAATGAAATTAAAACATGATGAACCTACCGGCTAACAAGATTAGTTCCAACAATCACCTCCCTAATCTTGTTATTTCAAATTTCTCTATCGAAGCTCATCTCTCCGATGTCGTCAGTGCAACACTTAGATGGCCGCGAATGCCATTTTGCCGCACCGATTGCCGTCATCGCCGCTGGCCTCGATGAGAGGCGCAGCTCCTATGCCTTCACCGCAGGTGTGTCACCACGACATGCTCGCTGCCGCATGTCCGCCACCGGCGCCGCAGTCCAACGATGACTCGCCACCATGTTAGCCACTAGTGCCGCAACTCGCCGGTAACTTGCCTTCATGGTCGCCGCCAGTGACGCATCTCGCCGGTGACTCGCCTTCATGTTCGCCGCCACCGGTGATGCAACTCGTCGGTGTATGACCTTCATGTTGTCGTCAATGACATACTTTGTCGATGACTCGCACATGGACGACGATCTCTTCGTGGTAATGGCCTCCGCACCTTGGCCATCACCTCCTTGCCGCTTGTGACGCAACTTACCGGGCAGCATACGTTCTCCATCTCTCGTGACACAGCTCGACGATGATGGAGTCTCGCACCTCGACGCACAAGGCTTTGATACCAAATAATGGACTTACCCAAGATACATGCGGTGACCCAGTACACCACTGAATGTTGTAGTGTACAAGTCATTGACATAACACTCACAAAGTACCGATTCACAAATATTACATCCCTCGGAGTGGTACAACAGAAACATTGCGGGTCCGCAGCTTTACATGTTCATACTTAACAACCAATAATATACAAAGGTTTCAAGATCCTCATTGATCCATTGAGGATTCAAATTCAACTTTAATTTCAAACTAACTAGTCTTCTGATCATTGGTACTACTAAGCTAAGTACCATCGGAGCTTAGAAACTTTATTTAGGTAAGTTTATGTTGCGAATATCATATATTCTATCCTATGTCTACGCTTCTTCATCACTGTCCTCATTGTTCACTCTATTTTCCATTATGTAATCTATGCCTTCTATTCCTCCTGAAAGGTCTGGCTCTCCGTAGTATACCTCGTCGTCCTCCTGTTGGTTAGCTTCAGTTTCCTCGGTATTGTACATTTCAATGTCTAGAAAGGGATGAGAAGATAGATTGAGTACAAATATATTCAGCAAGTTTGAAAAAGTGATATGTGCTGCGTAACCATAGATTTTTATCCAAGGTTTGGTTTTTGAAAACAATTTTCTAGAAAAGGTAAGTTTTAGAGTTTTAATAAAATCTAAATTCATGAGTCTTCACGGGTTGTTAGAACTTCTGTTTAGTTCCTTTCCTCGCTGCGTTCATAATCCTTTCCCAGGATAGGGAGTAACATGTCACATTTTTACACTCTCGAGAAGTGCGCTAGTTTTCCCACAAACGTCATTGGCCTTATTGTCCTATTCACACTTCCTTTGGTGTGAGGCCTGTTACCAAGTTTCTCCAAGTCATCTCAAGCACTACCTAACTCCGTAATCTACCTGTTTGCATTGAAACGGTCGACGACCGTGATTAAATGCCATCCCTGCTGACACACTAAAATCGCCATCCTGCCGCATAAGATGGGGACGTTATGGGCTCCCATCCACTGTAGTTTCTCGCGGGAACAGAGCCCAACCTAGTCGTCTGAAGAAATACGGAACTAAGGAGAAACTTCTGACTTGCTCATCCCATTCCAAGATCTGTGGTCAGCGCGGGTTGTACGACACTTTGGAATCACTAACTACTTTCTGTTATTAATTCCTAGGTGACTTTCTCGGCACAATGAAATCTCCACCAACATGACTTTCTCGTGTATCAAACCATGATTTCATTGCCCACCAACTGTGACTCAATTTATTTTTAAAACAGTAATTTCTTTTGTGTACGTGATTCCCTTTTTAAAGGTTTATACAAAAATTTACTAAGTGCAAGGGTGAACTTGCCTGATGATTGCAAGATAATGCAGTTCGAATGTTCTACTTGACCCTTGAACTCGGGTCCCGGATTAACAATTAATTCTTAAGAAAAACTTCAAAAGTTAAAATCACTCCTAATGCCACTATATGCTATGCAATATTTGCACTGGTCATTTATTACATTCTTTTTTGGTGTGTTAGTTTTTCAATCAATTATTCAAGCTTTATTGTTCCAATAGTACTATCAAATTTCATTGATCCTTTCTTCTTATACACTTTCTTTGTCACACAATGAAACGACCAACAAACTGTATAGCGAATTCTCCATCTGTCAACTAGCATACTCAGGAGTAGCATGGAAGGATTTTGAATCGTCAAAAGGTTGTAACAAATCATGTTCATACAGCGGTTTTTTGGCAAAGTGTATATTGGGAAAGAATAATCAAAGGTGATAACACTGTTTTAGGAATGTTTTATTATTCCTTTAAAATTTTCATATATCTATAAGAATTTAATTTGCTCACTCAATATAATTAAATAACACTTGTTAGGATTTCATTTTGGATTACCAAGTTTTACCTTGATTTCTTTAATTCATAAATTCACCAAAAATGAAAGTACTCAAATAATTCTATAATTAAGTTTCTTGGGTTACTTTTATTTCCGGAGTTCAAAACTATTTTTATTTTATTTTTCTGAGGTTCATAGGGCTTTATTTCCTATTATTGCTTTTAACTAAATCTGAAAAGTCTAAATTGCCCCTGTGCCCACTGGTGACCAGCGTGGTCAAACCACGTACCGGTTTGGTCCAAACCGGACCACTCAGCCCCCCTCACTCCCACGCTCGACCTCACTCGTTCGCTCGCTCTGCCGACTGCGTCGCCCTCGTTGTTCCGGCCAACTCCGACCAGCTCTAGCGGCACTCTAGTGCTCTATCGCTTTGCCTCACTCCGCTCTATCATCCTATCCAAAGATTTCCCTCGATTGCGTCCTTGATGTCTCGATTTGATCCTGGATTGGATCTAGGGTTTTGGCTATGGGGTCATGCTCAACTCTGATGATGTCTCCGGTGCTCCTGGGACTATGGCTGGTCCTGGGTGCTCCTCTACCTCCTCTACATCCTCTACATCGACCTCGGGCACGTGCAGGTCGAGTCTTCCCCCGTGGAAGCTCCCTGTGCCGCCTCTGCGTGGTCTCTGGTGATGGTGAGCTTGCTCCCTCACCAACATGGTAAGTACCCCCTTTCTCTCTCTCTCTCTCTCTCTCTCTCTCTCTTCTACTCCTTCTAGCATGATTTCTACTGCGAGCTTGCTTTCTAGGGTTTGGCTCTATCAGTGCTTGCTTCCTAGGGTTTCAAACTTGTTCTAGCTCGATTCTATGCTAATCTAGTGTTTGTTCTACTCCTGGGATCTTTCCTATGTTTATCTAGCTCGAATGCATGCTGTTTGAGTTCTTGTGAAGATTTTAGGAATTCTTCAGTTTTGTCAGTTAACGGTGATGCATGATTTTGGTTGATTGAGTAGGTTCTAGGGTGTTCTAGTATGTTCTAATAGCTACTGGTACTCGACATGATCATGCTTGCTTGCTCATGATCTCTGAATCTACTGCTACTGTTAAAAGTTCAGTTAACTGTTATTACTTCAGTTAAGCTACTATCATTTATTTAGTTAACTGTTGTATCTTCAGTTAACATGTTTATTTCTAGTTAGTTTCTATTTAGTTGTGTAGCTATTACTTATGAATGTGCTAAGCATCCATAATTCACGGATTGCATGTGTATGTTTGTAGTTTTGTTAAGTGTCTTTTAATTGTATCTGCTACTGCTATATGAACTTGTACATGCACTGTCAGTTGCATGATCAAGTTTACTACTGCTATAACTATGGCTATGGTAAGGTCCTCTAGTGGTTTGTTGTGCCATGCCTTTGAGCATACTGAGGCTATTCTCCTTTGTTGGAGAATACCCAGCAGGGGCTTAGGGTTCTGGGAAGTAGTTACCACTCCCACTCCCTCTCACTAATACTACTATTTCTAGGGTTTTAGCTATAACCTTTGTAGTCTACTAAGTGTGCTTGATGAAGATTTGCCGCAGTTCTTCTTCTCCTGGCTCTAGTTTTTTCTCCAATGGCTCCTTTAGATCTTCTCCTTCACACCAGTGGGTGTGTTTGGAGTTCCTCTCCTTGAGCCTCTGGCCTCAAGGTGATTCTTTAGATCTTTCTCTCTACCTCTGGCCTGAGAGTGTTTCTAATAAGCTTTCTGAGGATTTGTGATCTTCAAGCTGTGTTTTGGGGTCCTATTTATATGTCTCTAAGGTTGTGCTGGTGCTGACACCTATGTGCCATGCAACTAGTGACTAAGGTGCTTATACCGCCTCTCTAGTTTGGATTCAAGCATGGATTCACTGTATCTCCATATGCCTAAACTGGCATGTCGGTTTGGGGCTATTTTGGTAATATCCTAAATTGGTTTCTACAATTTTTAGGGTTTTGGAATTTGGTTTAATTCCTTGGTTTGCTGATAGCAGTTAATGATTTCTATTATTTGTTCTACATGATTTCTGTGACAAGTGTGATGAACCTTGCAGTGTTCATCATGCTTGAATTCTTTTCCAAGAATCCAAGGTTGAGGTAATTTTTGGTGGTCTACTATTCTATTAATTATTTCTATGTTGGCTTGTTTGATCTACTGGTCTCTATGCTACTGTCTAGTACTACTTCCACTTGATCTTGGTCCGATGCTTCCTTGGTGATTGACAGAACAACAGATACTAAACTTGCTATTTGCCTATTGTCTGGTTTTGGTGAAGTTCCTAGATACTATACTTGGTCTTTGCCTATTGACACTACTGGTTCTGGTTCTGGTTCCTATTTGGCTTTGGCTTGCCATCTAGTTCTGGCATCTATCTTGTATTTTGGGCTGATTTCCTTTGCCTTGCCTCAACACAAGGTTTAGGACAAGTTCCTAAACTTGAAACTTGGATTCTAAATAAAATGGATTTTAAATCCAACATTTGGATCTGCCAAGATCATTTTCTTGCTTTGTGTGCAGTTTTAGAAGAAGATTTTTATTTTCTTCTTATTTACTTTGTATTAGGGTTTCCATCAAGATGTAATATTTTCCTTTATTCATTCTACCCAATATTGTAACAATCCAATTGATATATGAAATAAAGTTCTATTTCTTGTTATTACTATCTTGTGGTATTTTATTATTATGTCATCTATCATATATTGATTTATTTATTTGAAATATGAACTGAAGTTTGAATAAGTCAAACCTCCATTTTGAGCTCATAACAATTAAGTTAGTAGTAATTCACACAATTCAAATAATGGATATTGAATCTTTAGATTCCACTCAAATTATTTCAAATTTGATTTTCCTAATTTGAAAATATGAATTCATTTTGAAATTTGAATTTCAATTTCTAGTGTTGACCTAAGTCAAAACTCAACACTAGAGTTCAATTTCAATCTCTCGTACCTTCTAAAACAAAAGTTTAATTTTTTCACAAATTTCAAATGCATGTAATTCATTTTTCCTATTTGCAAACGAGTCCTAAATCGTTGTTACTTTTCGGGTCATTACAATACACACACATGAACACAGTGTACACACCTCACACTTGTATGGCACGATGGACAAGATGGAGAGAACACAATAGAGTCGCAGAACACGCACACTTGTGTTTTTCTTTGTATTCCGCACTTGTGCAGCTTATACTCAATGGTCACACACGATCCAGCCAAACTTGCATGCATGACTACCAACACAACTAGCTTTGCATGTGTATGTGAACTAAATTAAAACATGATGAACCTACCGGCTAACAAGATTAGTTCCAACACCAATCACCGTAAAAGAGCTCTTATACATATTGACTATAAAAAGGCTATAAATGATATGGCAATGGCATATATCCAGTAGCCGGATCTTCTATTGTTCTTGCTCTACTCGATCTATCGGAAGAGCGGGCGCCAACAAGTTAGTACATGTGATAATTTATCAAAGATAAAATAGACAGGTGTCAGAAATGCACATCTCGTGATAATGATGAAACAATTGAGCATTTGTTCATTAGATGTACATTTGCAAAATTGATATTGAGAGTGGTTCACTTCACTTTCAACATACCCCCTCCTACCAATATTAAAAAATTATTTGGGAATTGGCTATTGATAAGAAAACTAATGCGAGAATTAGAATTGGAGTCTGCGCTTTAGTATGGCCAATTTGGAATTGCATGAATGATGTTATTTTTAACAAAGCTAGTAATACTCAATTTTTGCAGATAATTCACGGGGCTACTCGGTCTATTCTCCTATCTGAGGATCAACAAGTACATTTGGATATTGGATGTACTCGATTGATGGCGGTCGTTCGGGCTATCTTCAACTAGGATGGTTGGCGGCTTTCTAATAGGATACAAGATGTATAGAGTTAATTTATATTTTCTATTTAGATGGCTCATACATGTGGCGACCCTAAGCGACCCATAATTAAGTAATAAGTACTCCCTCCGTCCCAAAATATAAGGCGCTTAAGCTTTAGTCAAATGTCAACATCTTCTAAGTTTGACCAAGTTTATACGAAAAAATATAAATCGGTACCTAATAATAAAAGGAAAAGGGTTTCTGGCCAAAATTTCATATTTTCACCTTTTAGTCTAATTACCATATTACCATTGGTAAGTAAAATAACGTTTCGATCACCCGTCCCTTTGTTCATTTTGTTTATGTAATCTCTACTTCATCCGATGTGGGCCTTCGATAGTACTCGTGGGCTGGGCCTCGATGTGTTGTGCTCCAACCAAAAAAATGAACGTATGTGTAAAGGAAACGTGTGGTTCCATATATAGCGACTGTTAGAACTCAAATGATTGAGAATGAAACTTGTGTTTATTGCTTGTGGGCAAAGCCCTATTTATACAAGGATTTTGAGGTGCCTCCGAAGAGGTGCATGTTACAAGAGACATGACTGTTACAAGAGATGCTACTGCTGAGAGAGAGAGAGAGAGAGAAGAGGTGTCTATACACAAGAGACATGTCTGTACAGAAAGGATGCTTTGGGCATACTAGTAACCGCCTAGAGCGGTTGCAATTTATTCCTAACACTCCCCCTTGCACAAAGATTCTTCTTGTATGTCTTGTATTCCTTGTATAATCTTGAATGTAATGGCCTTGATCACAAGCGATAAATTTTCTTGAATAAACTTCCCCAAAAACCCTGTGGGAAAAATATGAGGAGACTAGAATTTGATATGTTGTCAAAACTCCTTTAAAACCCGGGTGGGAAAAGTAAGGAGAAAATAGTACAATATATAATGATTATTGTCTCTTTGATAACCTATATGAGAAAACCTCAGAAGGATAAAACTCATTGGTAAGTCTAGAGAACAATTAATATGTCTTGTATACATCCGTTAAAAACCCCGGTGGGGAAAATAGGAGGTATGACATATATTCTTGTGTTGATATTACCTCATTAAAAACCTTGATGAGAACCATGAGAGTAAACTCATAAAGGGAAAAAGAGTGTAATATAATGTTTGAATGGGCTATGGTTCAGAGGGATACTCCCCCTGATCCTTTCAAATCTCGAAGTCATCTCATACCAATTCCATGAACATACTTTTCAAATGTTGAAGTTGGTAGTGACTTTGTGAATAGATCTGCGAGATTATCGCATGATTTGACTTGCAAAATGTTTATATCTCCACTTTTCTGTAATTCATGGGGATAAAACAATTTGGGTGCAATATGTTTAGTGATATTGCTCTTTATGTAACCCGTTTGCATTTGAGCAACACAAGCAGCATTATCTTTGTAGATAATGGTTGGAGATTCGATAGAACCTTTTCCACATGATTGTTGTATATGGTTTATCATTCTGCGAAGCCACACGCATTCACGTGATGCCACATATAATGCTATTATTTCAGAATGATTGGTGGATGTAGCCACTAAGGTTTGCTTAGAAGATTTCCATGAGATGGTTGTCCCACCATGTAGGAACACAAAACCGGTTTGCGATCTGGCATTGTGGGGGTCTGATAAGTAGCCAACATCGGTATATCCAATCATATCAATGTCCAGATTTCTCTGAAATTGAAAGAATAGGCCAAGATCCTTTGTGCCTTGGAGATATCAAAAGATATTCTTAACTCCCGTCCAATGGCATTTAGTAGGAGCTGCGCTATGTCTAGCTAGTAAATTTACTGCAAATGCAATATCAGGCCTGGTGCAATTTGCAAGATACATAAGCGCTCCAATAGCACTGAGATATGGAACTTCAGATCCCAGTATCTCTTCTCCATTATCCCTTGGTCTAAATTGATATTTCTCTACGTCTAGAGATCGAACAACCATGGGAGTTTTGGATGGATAGGATTTGTCCATATTGAATTTCTCCAATATTTTCTGGATATAGGCGGTTTGATGAACCAAAATACTTGAGGGAAGGTGCTCAAGTTGTAATCCCAAGCAAAATTTGGTTTTACCCAAATCCTTCATCTCAAATTCTGTCTTTAGGTGATTTCGTGCTTCATCAATATCTTGTGTGTTGTCGATGATATTAAGGTCATCAACATATACTGAAATAATGCAAAATCTAGTTTCAGACTTTTTGATGAAGACACATGGACAATCATCATTGTTGGAGTATCCTTTTTTCAATAGGAACTCACTAAGTCGGTTGTACCACATGCGTCCTGACTGTTTTAAGTCATATAAAGACTTATTTAGTTTTACACAATATATGTTGCATTTTGTGTTTGGATTCGGAATTGGGACTCCATCAGGAACCTTCATATAGATGTCCGAATTAAGTGAGCCATAAAGGTAAGAGGTCACTACGTCCATCAACTGCATAGATAGACGATTTTGTACTGCCATAGATATGAGGTATCAGAATGTAATACCACTCATTACTGGAGAATAAGTTTCATTGAAATCAATGCCTGGTCTCTGCGTGAAACCTTGGGCTACAAGCCTTGCTTTATATCTGACCACCTCATTGTTTTAATTCCGCTTACGAACGAAAACCCATTTAAATCCCACAGGGAAAACTTTGGGAGGTGTAGGTATTGCTTCAGTGAATACCTTTCGTTTATTGAGCGAGGCTAATTCTACTTGGATTGCATCCTTCCATTTAGGCCAGTCGGAGCATTTCTCACACTCTGCCATGGTCTTTGGATCATGATCATTTAGAAGGTTGTTTGCAATTGTAGTTGAGAAATTTATGTCGACAATTGTAGACTTACGGTTGTAAGATTCTCCAGAGTCTATATAGTTTGTGGAAATTTCATTTACCCTTATTGACTCGTCGTGATTTCCCAATACGGCCGAGTCTGGGTTTTCCGATGTCCTAGTCATTGAGTGCACAACTGAGCTGGGTTGTGGAGATTGTCCTTCCACTGGATTATCAACGCTAGGTTGATTTACATTTACTTCTTCAGAGGGTTTCTTCCTCTGTTTCCTTTGTTGCTTGCGAGGAGCTGAATCCTATCTTACATTTACTTGTTCAGAGGGTTTCTTTCCCTGTTTCCTTTGTTGCTTGCGAGGAGCTGAATCCTATTTTATGGTCGTACTTCTCCCTCTCTTATTTTGAATAGGGGGTTGAGTGGTTTTTGTTGGTACCTCCACTCTTTCAAGCGCATTTATTGCAGGATTGTAGGATTTAGTGACACATTTATAGTCAGTAAATGAATCTGACAGATTATTTGCTATATGTTGCAAATTAATTATCTTCCGAACTTGAAGTTCAGTTTCTTGAGTACGTGGGTCAGAGGAGGAAATTCCTTGGGCATTCCAATCGATTTCCGGGCATTCTTTTTGGTACTTGATATCTCCCCCTAATGCCGAGAAATGGTCCTCATTAAAGATGCAATCAGCGTGATGGGCTGTGAATAGATCCCCTGTGAGGGGTTCAAGGTACTTGATTATTGACGGTGATTTGTACCCCACATAGATCCCTAGTTTCCTATGTGGGTCCATGGATGTACGCTGCGGTTGTGAGATTGGCACATATCTGGCGCATCCAAATTTACGCAGATGGGAAATATTAGGTAGCTTTCCACATACTAATTGCAGAGGGGAAGTGCTGTGATATGCAGTTGGTCGCAATTGAATTAAGTCAGCAGCATGTAAAACTGCATGACCCCAACATGAAGTTGGTAAGTTACAATTCATTAGCAAAGGTTGTGCTATGAGCTTAATTCTCTTTATTAGAGATTTGGCCAAACCATTTTGAGTGTGGACATATGGAACCGAGTGCTAGACTTCAATTCCTAGTGCCATGCAATAATGATTGAAGGCTCGCGAGGAAAATTCAGCAGCATTGTCCATTCGAATTGATTTGATTCGATTCTCGGGATAATGAGCTTGCAATTTAATAACTTGTCTCATTATTTTGGCAAATGCATGGTTTCGTGTGGATAATAGAAACACATGGGACCATCATGTAGATGCATCTATAAGAACCATAAAATACCTAAAAGGTCCAGACAATGGTTGGATAGGATCACAAATATCGCCTTGAATTCGTTCAAGGAATTGGAGTGGTTCTGCTTGGATTTTAAGACGAGAAGGTCTTAAAATGAGTTTCCCAGTGGCACATGCAGTGCACATAAAATCCGAAGATTGTGGGAATTTAGCTTCATTTAAGTCATGACCATTGGAATTGCAGATAATTTTTCTCATCATCCCGATACCGGGATGACCAACGCGATCATGCCAAGTTTGAAATGCATTGACATTTTGAAAAATTACCTTGGACGCAACGTACGCTACGGGTTTTATGTATGTGTAGTACAATCCTGATGATAAAGAAGGAATTTTCTCAAATATTTGTTTGCCATATCCGTTGTCTTTCGTAAAGAGGAGATATTCCTCTTTGTTGTCCTCATGGGTTTCAATGTGAAATCCATTTTTGCGGATATCTCTGTAACCAATGAGGGTACGAGTTGAATCGGGATACAATAAAGCATCCTCAATTATAATTTGCGTACCCATAGGGAGGGTAAATATGGCACGTCCTGTGCCAACAATTACCGCATCGCGTCTAGCGATTGTTAAAATATTTCCATTTAACTTTTTGAGACTTTGAAAATACTTTATTTCCCTAAGTATAGAGTTTGTGGTACCACTGTCCACAAGGCACATTTCCTCCTCCATTTGGATTGACTCTCGTAGAAATCTATATATTAAAATGTAGAATTTTCAGTGATGAAAAGACTTCTATTGAATATATAGAATACATACAACTTTCTTAACATCAAAGTGCTGATACACTACATATTGTGCTTTACAATATACAGTGATGACACCAACTGAAGGGAATATGCCCGAGAGGCAATAATAAAGTGGTTATTATCATATTCCATGTTTATGATAAATGTTTATTTCTCATGCTAGAATTGTATTAATCGAAAACATTAATACTTGTGTGATTAATAAACCAAAAGGTTCCTAGTAAAGCCTCTCTTTTATACTAGCTCGTTGATTAACTGATGATCAAGGTTTCCTGATCATGAACATTGGATGTTGTTAATAACGAGGTCATATCATTAGAAGAATGATGTGATGAACACTCACACCCATAGTACGAATAGCAATACGATCAAGTCATCAAGTTTCATTGCTATATCAAACTCATACGAAGTAGTTCTAATCCTTAGACCATGAGATCATGCTAATCACTGATACCGGAAGGATACTTTGATAATATCAAACATCACACCATAACAGGGTGATTATAAAGGTTGATTTGGGTATTCTGAAAGTATTAGTTGAGGCTCATGGATCAAGAGTGGAATTTGTCCGACCCGATGACGGGGAGATATTCTCTGGGCCCTTCTCGGTGATATTTCATTGGAATCGCTTGCAAGCATGTGACTAGGTCACGGGAATGCATTATCACAGAACGAGTAAAGAGACTTGTTGGGAACGAGATCGAACTAGGTATGGTTGATACCAAATGATTGGATCTTGGACAAGTAATAATATCATGAGACAAAAGGAATTAACTATGTTCGTTAATGGTTCACACGATCACTAGATCATCGTTGAGTAAGTGGGAGTCGTCATGGATTTCCAGATCCCGCTGATGATTATTGATCGGAGAGGAGTCTCGATCATGTCCATGTTATTCACGAACCGTAGGGTGACACACTTAAGGTTCGTCGTCGTTTTTGAGTGGATACGATACTCCGATCGAATTATAGGACAGCATGAGGGTTGTTTCAGAAAAGTGCCAAAACTATTTTGGCATATCGAAATAACTCAAGGGGGTTTTTGTTAATGGTTGTTAATTAATTTATTTAACAAATATTAAAGAAATAAAAATGTTTTATTAATTCAATTAGTGTGAGTTTTAATTAGCATGAATGTCATGCAAAATTAAAATGGGGGTTACCACCATGAAGAGGGGGTTACCACCATGAAGAAGGGCTGCCACCTCCTCTCCTATAAAAGGAGCCTTCTTCTCCCTCTTCTTAGACTTCTTGATCCCCTCCCTTCCTCCCAAAGTTGCTGCCCCAAATCCATCTTGGCTTAGCGAAGCTCTGCCGAATTGTTAGTTCGAGATTCACACACTTGGAGAAGTGAGTGTTGGAATGTCCGGCGGATCCCTTCTTCTGCTGCCCCACTGGACCGAGGGCGTGGAGGAGATGACAACAAGCCATACGTGTGACCGAGTACGGAGGCGCCGCCGGTTGTGGCGCCGTGTACACGATCTTGAGATCGTCAAGTGAACCACTACATCGACTACGTCAAGTGAACGACTACGTCGACTACGTGCGTCTTCGTCGAGTCTCCATCGGCAACGTTTGTGCGGGAACGTAATCCCCGCTACCGGTCTTCGAGGGTTAGTCTCCGTTGCTACCATCTCGTAGATGTTCTTGGCTAGTTTTGTGTTCATGCGTAGGAAATTTTTGTTTTCTATGCTACAAACCCATCAGTGGTATCGGAGCCATCTCTATGCGTAGTTGGTATGCACGATTAGAACACATGGAGATGTGGGCGTTGATGATCATGTTATTGCTATTTTTTATATTTTGGATCATAGTGGCATAGTGGGATTGAAGCTGCCCGAGACTAACATTACGTGACCACGTTCACGAGACTTGTCCCACACTTGACATGCTTCGGCATATGTGGCTTTGCGGGTGCACGTTTCTCCCACTATAGTTATGATCTATTTTACAAAGAGTTGTTAATAATATTTTTTATCATCGTTGTGGTTACATGTTCGTAGGTAAGAATGGTTCTTTCTAGAAAGTCCTAAACCACGTAAAATATGCAATACAAATTAGAAGCGTCTAACTTGTTTTTGCAGGGCATGTGATGTGATATGGTTAAATTGTTTATGTTACAAATTGTATGCAATGATCCTTTTTGTAAGTTATAAACAACCGGCAGGAGCCATATGGTTGTCTTTTTCATTTTATGGCCTACGTGCCGAATATATATATCCAAGCGATATATTGTAATGGAGGAAGACAAGGTGGCGCGCCATGGACCTTGGTGCTGCGCCGGTGGAATGATGGAGATCATGCCATGACGCACAAGATGGAGATCGAATGCATGAAGGACCATATCATATCACATTATATATGCATGTGATGTTTATCCTTTTATGTATCTTATTTTGCTTAGATTTGATCGTGCGGTAGCATTATAAGATGATCCCTCTCAGATAAATATCAAGATAAAAATGTGTTCTTCCATAGCATGCACCGTCAAGAAAGTTTGTCGTTTCGAGACACCACGTGATGATCGGGTGTGACAGACTCTACATTCACATACGACGGGTGTAAGACAGTTTTATACACGCAAGTGCTATGGTTCTACTTGGCGAGCCTAGCATGTACATACATGGCCTCGGAACACGAACCGAAAGGTTAAGCATGAGTCATATGGTTGATATGATGAACATGGTGATGTTCTCCTTTGAAACTATGCCGTTGCACGTGATGATCGGTTGCGGTATAGTGAATTTGGTTCGTGTAATCACTTAAGAAAACTAAGAGGAATATTGTTTTTAAGTGGGAGTTCACTTAGTAATTTTGAATTATAGAACTCAATTTATCATGAACTAAATCAAAGTGAATTTGCATAGTTTGTTGTAGGCATTGGCATCCGTTTACTACCTTGCGATTAGCTATAATTGAGATAATAGAACTATAGAATTCTGGATGTTAACTTTACGAACTGGTATCGTATTGTTTGAATATCAATCTAAAGTTTAAAGTCCTATTGCTAACTTTTAGCAAACCTTGGTTACTCGATAAAATTTAATAAGTAGTATTAAATCAAGAGTAACAATTCCAGTGTTAGGATCTAAGTATCACACTTGCCTCCATGATCCTTGATATACAAAAGTTGTTTTTAGTATCAAGGTTATCTAGGAGCTGAAAGGATTGTTTCATAAACTATCATGTGTGGAAGATATTTTGATATCTGAAACAATGTTTGGTTGTAATGTGATAGAGTATAATTTAGTAAGACACATGTTCTCATATTGTATGAGAATTTGCGAAGATTAGAGACGCTAGCCGTCTAGATCTCCTAAAAAAAGGTTTTGGGAACTAGCATTATACTCATAATTCATCCTCATGAGCTATAGTAGCTTGATCATAAAAGTTGTCATGATAGGATGAATACAAGATATCGGTAAAATGTTTACTACATTAATAGATTACTAAAGAATGGAATTTGGAAGAACGCCAAATATGTGATTATGGTGATCTACTTCAAAGTATGAGTCCAAGGGTATTAGTGTTTGACTAATCATGCCTTGAACTATGTGCCATGTGAATGGCGCCACTATTGATGTTGATAGATTCTTCTAGAAAGGAAAAGAATTGCTAAAAGAGAATCCAAAATTTATTCTGGCGAAAAAGAAAAGACTGGAAATGTGCAGCTCGGGTATATAGAAGATATACATGTTATGGGTGTATTCGTTGCTTGTTAAAACAATGTGGTTCTTGGGTATTTGATACTAAATTGGTTGGTATGAACTGTCATACAGAATAACGCAATACAAGAACTACAATGGCCTAATTAACTAGCAAATGAATATGGGATGATTCTCATAGAAAACAAATAAAGTGTTATTGTGTTTCATTAGAATTAAACCTAGCCTTCAAGATTTGTTTTAATTGTTATTTTGTTCAGGTATTATGAGAACAATGGTTGTTCAAATTATTACCGCATTCATAAAAGATGGATGAACGCTTATCTTATTGGAGAAATCACATCCATAACACTGATGCTAAAAATGTCTTAAGACAAATGATTAGAAGATCACTTATGAGTGACACCACTGTTTAAATCATATTGGAAAGAAAACATGAAGGAACTCCATATTGATGGAATTCTGGAGCCTTTTGATTTTGAATCAATTGACACTTGTGATAATTTCCTAGAGATGATTAAAACTCCGTTCATAGGCGAAAGAAGAATGGACGACTAACTTATTGGATATTGTACATGTTGATGTATATAGTCCATTATGTGTAGCCATGTGTGGTAAATTCTTGAAATTCATTTACTTTAACCGATGATTTGAGTAGATATATGTGTATATTTACTTGATAAGGAAGAAGCATGAAATATTTGAATATTGTTCAAAGTATTTCTAGATGAAGTTGAAAATCATTGTAACAAGAGAATAAAGAATTTATGATTTGATCATAAAGGAAGATATTTGAGTTACAAGTTTAGCAAACACCTAAAAGTTGAGGAATCGTTCCATAGATTTATATTTCCTGAAACACCATAGGAGTATGGAGTGTTCAAGAGATGAAATCAAACTTTGTTTGACATCGTTGGATCAAAGGTGTCGTCTATAAAATTGCCATTATATTTTTAAAGATAAAGCTTTAGAGACTACCGCTTTTACACTGAAAAGAGTGCCATCATGATCCGTTGAAATGACACCATATGAGTTATGGCTTGGGATAAAACCCAAGTTGTCTTTTCTAAAATTTTGGTATGCTAGGCATATATAAAATGTTTACAACCAAAGTCGGATAAATGCGTCTTTGTAGGTTATCCCAAAGTAACTATTGGGTATTCCTCCAGAACACCTAAGACAAAAGTGTTTGTCGCTGAAAACGTCAAGTTTCTTGAGAAGGAATTTTTCACGAAAAGTTAAGTGGGAGGACAATAGAACTTTGATTGGGTTATTGAACCTAAGCTATATGTGCTGAGTAGCGCAGCGCCGGAAAGTGTCCCGGAGGTGGCCAAAATGCGCATGGTTGTCGTACCTCAAAGGTTGTGGTCACATTGATCTAAGTTCCTATTGAACCACGTGAGTCGGATAACAATCAAATAGTTAGATTTGAGAACAGATCATTATTGTTTGACAATGATGAACCGACTACATGCAAAGAAGCGATGATGGGCCCTGACTCCATCAAATGGCTAGAAGCCATAAAATCCATGATAGTTCCATACACGAGAAACCAAGTTTCTGAACTTGGAAGACCCTCAAAAGGCATGAAGCCTAATGAACATGTTAGGATCTGTAAAGACAAACATGGATGTTTAACATCTATGAAATAGTCGACATATCATTAAACTGTTTACGATTATGTTCAATGAGTTTACTATGACAAGATTTGATCTTTCATAGCAATATTATGTCTGGACGGATTACTGTAGCAACCACTACATATGCCAAGTTTGGTATATGTTAGTTGAACAAACAAGACAACATTCTTCTAATAGAATGGTTACCTAGGACATGTACATGACATGGTCCAATGGGTTTTGTAAATTCAAAGGATGCTAAAAGGCATGCAAACTTCAATGGTTGAAGTAAGCATCGCGGAGTTGGAATATTCACCGTGATAAAATAATTAAAAGGTTTAGTTTCATCATATACGATGAATATGCTTGCATTTGCAAGAAATTAAGTGGGAGCATTGAGACATATTTTTTAGTACATTATGTAGAAGACATATTGTTATTTGGAAATGATGTATCTTTTATTGACATAGGTTAAGACTTTCATTAAAATTAGATTTCAATGAAAGACTTAGGCAAAACAAAAATATTGGGTCTCGATGTCTATGTATATAGATTGAGGTACCAATATGGTTGTGCCAACGTACATAGATGAAATATTGAATGAAGTTCAATATGGAAACAACAAGAAAAGTTCTTGCCGCATGGAAGAGGTTGAAACAAGATTCAAGTGTTTTTGACACTTGATGAGTGAAGCCATATGAATGATTTGATCAATCATGTATACCATGATATGTATATATCCAGACATGTCCTATGCTCTAAATGTTATGAGTATATACCAGAGTGATAAATGTCATAAGATGATCATTGTACAATAGTAAAGGATATCCCTATGTGCTTTGGAAGGACTAATGATATATATTATGAATGACGAAGTGAGACATAGTTCATTGTAAAGTGTTACATTGATACTAAGTTTGTCACAAGATACAAATTAAGTTTATCTCAATTTTAGCTATGTGTTTAGGCGGCACAATATAATGGAAGGAAGTTCCATGTTGGATTTGGATGAGTTCCAAAGTTAAGACATTGTGATGGATTCTACAACAAAGGTTGAGTATATAGCTACTTTAGAAGTAGCAAAAGAGGGCATTTATGTCAAGAAGTTTGTTATCAAACTAGGTGTAGTTCCAAGATGGCTATTACTATGAAGATCTATTGTGCGATAATAGTGACAACATGATTTTAGCTAAAGGAACTAAGGTCTCACCTAAGGACCAAATTTATACCCAACTATCTCATTTGAGAATGAGTGATGCGTAGAGACGCAAAGATATGCAAATACACACAGAACTGAAAGTGTCAGATCTGGAGATCAGATTAACCACATGCAACGCGTATGGATAACACGTGAATGCCATAAGTCTTATATACGCAAGTATCAACTAGATTATTAACTCTAGTGCAAGTGGGAGACTGAAGGGAATATGCCCGAGAGGCAATAATAAAGTGGTTATTATCATATTCCATGTTTATGATAAATGTTTATTTCTCATGCTAGAATTGTATTAATTGGAAACATTAATACTTGTGTGATTAATAAACCAAAAGGTTCCTAGTAAAGCCTCTCTTTTATACTAGCTCGTTGATTAACTGATGATCAAGGTTTCCTGATCATGAACATTGGATGTTGTTAATAACGAGGTCATATCATTAGAAGAATGATGTGATGAACACTCACACCAATAGTACGAATAGCAATATGATCAAGTCATCAAGTTTCATTGCTATATCAAACTCATACGAAGTAGTTCTAATCCTTAGACCATGAGATCATGTTAATCACTGATACCGGAAGGATACTTTGATGATATCAAACGTCACACCATAACAGGGTGATTATTGCTAGCGTGTAGTTGACGTGGGAGCAGACGGTCCTTGTGCGTGGTGAATAACCAGCCCGTTGGGAACCCCAAGAGGAAGGTATGATGAGTATAGCAGCTAGTTCTCCCCCAGTTAAGAAACCAAGGTTTATCGTTCTTGGAGAGGAGAGACAAACGACTGAAGGTGATGCTTGCTAGCTTGCGACAGCTCCGGACAATTTATATATGGCGCCTCGTCCAAGCTTTGCTTGCTAGCTGCAATGCGGAACCTGCACACAAACAACCAAGTACTTTGTTCCCAACTTGCGATGAGGTTGTCAATCTCACCGGTTTGCTTGAAACAAAGATTATGAGCGTATCGAGTGGAAAACAATAGAGTATGTGAGTAAAGTAAACAGTGCGAGTAAAGTAAACAGGTAATAGCAATATGATGGAAATAGGACCGGGGTCCACAGTTCACTAGTGGTGTCTCTCCATAAGATAAATAACACATGCTGGGTAAACAAATTACAGTTGGGCAATTGATAGAATAAAGATAAACGTGATATGTCAAGAAGATCACTATGAGATTTACTCTAGGCATTACAACAAAATACATAGACCGCCATCCAACTGCATCTATGACTAATAATCCACTTGTGGTGAATCAATCCGAGAACTCCACAAGTATTAAGTTGCGAACAACAGATAATTGCATTAAGCAAAGTGTGTAATGTAAACAAAGCATATGCCCTTGAGCATATGAATGTTGTTTTCTCCCTAGTAGCAACAGCACATCTACAACCTTAGAGGTTTCTGTCACTCCCCCAGATTAAATAGAGGCATGAACCCACTATCGAGCTGTCATCGTGGTGAAACAACATATGCCATAGGATGGCTCAAATGGGGGCCGACTAGATGCTGGAGGATTCAGGAGAGGGGAACGAGCTAAAGAGCACGACAGAAAGGAACACAGATATACCCAGGTTCGGGGCTCTCGTAAGGAGATAACACCCCTACTCCTGCTCTACTGGTTATATATTTGGATCGATGGAGTATACAACAATGGTGCTTCCAAGCTCTCTGCTAGAGGAGGAAGATGAACTGCTAAGTCTCAGAACACAGAGTGACCAATCAACCACCCAACCCTTTGCTAGTACTCCCTGTGCCACCTTATATAGTGGTGGCCAGGGTTACAATGGTCATAGGAGACCAGGAGACACCAACTACACTCCAAATAGGACTTGCTGTCGAGGGCAGACGCCCATGACTTTCTCCCTGATTGCTCTCGATGGGACTCACCCTTGCTGTACCTTGTACTTCCAGGACTGTGACCTTACCACTCTGAGGTAAGCTTGTACTTGTGCACAGTGAGGATAGGTAACCTCCACTGTGCACCCTGCCATCACACCCTGCTACCATGCTTGGATGTTTTCTTCCTTGATTGTAGCGATGTGACACCTTGGTTGACTTAAGTATCCCAGATATGACCGTTGGCCATATCCTGGACATATATGCCGGACCAACGACCTATGAAGGTCGGGTAATCCGGCCTCCCCTGCTCCTGCACAACACACAGAATAGATAGGCCGGCATATCTAAGTATATGCCGGCACTCCCCAGTTAGTATTCCGGTTAATCCGGCATATCCAGACATCAGCCGGGATATACATATATGCCGGCCTGGCCGATGCTCCTATATTCCGGCCAGGCCCTTCCTTGGTCAACCGGTATAAAGTCAACCATGAACCTTGTATCTTTCTAGTCTCTTGACCCTATCGGGGGTCATCCCCCCGACACTAGTCCCCGAAGCTGCCGAGGTTCCCCAGTCATAACTGTGGAGCCTTGACAGGTTCAACATATCCTTTTTTCATCATACCCCAGTTTTCCGTTATAACCCGACGATCAGATTATATGCCGGGACATCTACCCGTATCCCGGCCACTGTTCCTTCTCCAAAAGTTATTCTGGCCGGTCCCGAGGGTATTCCGGACGGAACACATACACCGGGCAGTTATTCCGACATATAGACGAGTCTTTCTCGAGAAGCCACGCCTGACAGTTTGCATCGAAACTTGCAACTGCCCTGCCACCTCGAACGGTCACACGATGTGACGGTTCACAGCGCAGTTACTCCTCGCCATCATCATGGCCTAGTGGCACGGTTACAGGAACCGCCGCCCCACTCCGTGCCGCCACGTGGCGAGTCACCGCAGAAACGGTCGTGGTAGTGGAACACTCCCCACGACCCCCACGACCGGCCTCCTCGGTATAAATACGGGGTGGGGGTAACTTGCTCTTTTTCCCCCACACAGTCTTCGTCTTCCTCAGATCCTCTGCCCCTTGCGCTTCGCCGCCGGACCAAGGAACCGAGAAGGAAAGCCGCCGCCGTCGCCCACCTGCACGCCGGCGCCTCCACTTGTCGACGTCCGGCGTCATCGTCGACGACGCCGCCGCTCCTCTCTGCAACATTGCTGAGAGATCCGATCTTCCTCTGCACGCTCGCCGTCGTTCCACCGCCGCCGGCCAAGCTTCGGTGAGCTTCTCTTTCTCTGTTCTTGTTCTTCATCCCTCCTGCCTCTTTGTAGCTATAGCACGATAGCCCTGCTAGCTTGAATCTGCGCTAGTTTCTCTGCTTGATGTCTCCTTAGCATTGCCAGTGATATCCCTTTTGTAGTTCACCGCTGTTCTTCCGTAGGAATTATACCCATGTTTATCTCCAGTTTTAACTGCCTCGGTAGATCTTCTATTTCTGCTAACATTGGTGAGGGCGGTATGCCAGAGAGACTAACCTCCCTCTTTTCTCCGGCCTTGATAGGATTAACATCACGGGACTCCGGCTCTCACGCCTTGTCCCGGCCATTAAGATGGCATCTTCAAGCATGACGGGTACCTCGGCCTCGGAGGAAGATAACTCGGCCTGGGTCCAAGGACGCTCCGGCTGGGAGGGGTCGGAGGTCACTCCGGCCGACATATCCTGGGTCACCTCCACCAGGAGAGTACCGGAGGGAGTTGCATGCCGGCTACCGGTAGGAGAGACTGCGCCGGCACCCGAACCCGGCGATCGCGTCGTCTTCATCGCCCACTTCGAGCGGGGTTTCGGCCTGCCGGTGTCGGACTTCTTCCGGGACATCCTCGATACCTACGATCTACAACCTCATCATATCCCGGCCAATGCCGTGATGATCCGCTCCGCCTTCGCTGCTTTTTGTGAAGGCTATGCCGGCATAGAGCCCTTATCCCAAGGCTGGGCGAAGTACTTCCAACTGCGGAAGCAAGTCATCCAAGAGCCGCCCCGGAGCAAGGATGAGCCGCAGGAGACAGCCCAGGAGAAGAAGGACCGCCCCATGACCCTATGCGGCGCGGCGACCATCATGTCCCGGAAGGGCTCGGACTTCCCCAAGGTGGAGCTCCTTGAGTCTTGCAAGAAGTGGCAGAAAAGCTTCTTCTACGTCAAGAACACCACCGACGAGGATCTGCTCAACCTGCCGCCATTTGTGGACGAGCCACCTTTGGCCATGAAGAATTGGACTTACAACCCGAAAAACTCGGTGATGCCGGTGAACGCGCTCCACCGGGTTAAGGGCGAGCTCCGGGATGCCGGCCTTACCCCCCAAGATCTAGTGGCATGCTATATCAGTCGGCGCGTCTCCCCTCTGCAGCGCCGGTCGCACAAGATCTGCCAGATGAGCGGGCCCATGGACCCTACCCGGCACTCCACACATGAGCTGACTCCGGCCGACATTCTGCGGCGGATCAAGGACGTCTGCAAGTCCTCTCAGGCCACCTTTGCCTGGGGGCTAGAACCATATAGCCGGGATAGGCCCGCCCCAACGGTAAACACCTCGGCCAACAAATACTCTTTTACCCGGCACATAGATACTTAAGCCGACACATATCTATTTATCGACATATATCATGCCTGATCCGACATACTTCTTGCACCTACATATTCCTTTCTTTTGACCAATTTACTTTGCATTATGCAGAAGTTCAGCTTCCAGGGTATGGAGAACTCCCGGATCAAGATCGCGGCAGACCGCACTGCTGCGGATGTTGAAGATCCGGATCATTGGGACAAGCTGCCCCGGAACACCCGTGCTGCCGCTGCCGCGGGTAAGGCCTCTTCATTCCGGCATTCTACTCAAGACTGGAGTGACCCTGACCTCGATGAAGATTGCCAGACGTTTATCTGCCCGACACCTCTTGCTTATGCTTTTCCAGAAACACCTGTTGCTTACGCCTTTCCAATGCCGTCCTCAGCTATCCCGGACGACATGGTTGTCGATGCCGCTCCTCTGAACCAGGGACCTCCTTCCACCGGTGGACGTTCCGGCCGGAAGCGAGGCATGAAGCCCCAACCCGACACACCTCAGCAACAGAAGAGGCAGAAGGTTGGCGTGCCTATCCCGAAGAAACCGAGGCCTGTTGCCGCGGGGTAAGTTTCTTTTCTTTGTATTTCCTCCGACATATCTCTTGCTTTGATTATTGACTTGGTGTTTTCTCTTTTTAGAGCTCCTCTTGCACCGGAACAAGCTTCTGGCTCGAGTGGCGGCCCGAAGGTTACCAAACCAGCGGCCCCTGAGACCTCCGACATACCCTCTGCCAGTCATACGACCTCACCGGCGCAGGCATCTTCGCCTGCGCCAGACAAGACCATCTCCCCGGCGAAGGACGTTCCTCCGCCGGAACAAGATTTCTCTGCCCCCGATGTCCACATGGACTCGGGGGCTCAACAGGAACCTTCGGCTTCTGATGTCCACATGGACACCGGAGCCCACCAAGAAGCCCCAGACTCCGGCGCGCCCACCAGGGACGCCGGCACAACTGAAGATGCCAGCGCAAGCAACAAGAGCGCCGGCACAGATGATAAAGGGAAAGGCCCGGCCGTGCCGGAAGTCCGGACTATTCCGGAACCTGCCTCTGCTAGCCAAGCTGCACCGGCCGCGCCGGAACAACCTGCCCCCAAGACTCCCTCTATTGAGAAGACTCCAGCACCATCCAAGACCGCTGCTCCGGCCAAGACCCTCATCCCGGACAAGACCTCTGCCCCGGTCAAGTCCGGCACACTCAAGTTTCATCCGACCAAGTCCGGCACACCAGCCGCCGCCACTGCTCCTTCTAAAGCGGCATCCCGGACCAGCTCTGCCCTGGCCCTGCATCTTGGCAGGGCAGCAACCCGGCCTGGCTACCGGCACAACTTCTTCGACACGCCAGAACTTGAGGGCATCGTCACCCTGGTGACGAAAAGTGATCAGAGCCTTGGGTCTCTCAAGGAGCACTGTGTCAGGTGGAATGACGCCGGCAACATAGACACAGCGGACTCCAGGAGCAAGAAGATGGCCGAAGCCTCGGCCACTGGCAATCCCTCAGACATCCTGGCCGCGAAGCCCCTTCCAATTGCCTGCGAGCTCCTCAGCCTCCAGCAGAGACTTCACCAACTGGCCGATGCCACCAATGTAAGTCTTCTCTACCTATACACATATCCCCAGTCCCCGAAAATGTCGGTTGTCCGGGATACGGACATCCGGGATTTTCCAATAATCTTGTAGTTAGCTGTTCTCGAATTAACTGCCGACATATGAGCTCGATCTGAGCTTCAAATCCTAGTCACCGAGAGCCGGGATAGGTGCGCAGCACCTGTGCCGGGTCTTTACCTATTTCACCTTTAATTATTTTTCAAATCCTCTTGACCGAGATATAAGCTCAATCCGAGCTTCAAATCCTAGTCACCGAGAGCCGGGATAGGTGCGCAGCACCTGTGCCGGGTCTCCCAAAGAGTGATCACTTGATAGAATCTTCAACTTTAACTGATATGCTAAGTTTCTCTGCTGATATTCCAAATCCTAACACTTTTGCAGCGCATGAACAACACCCGGGCCGACCTGTATCATGACCTGGTATGCGAGCATCGGAAGTTATCCGACGAGCATAGCAAGCTGAGCTGTCCCAGAGAGGTAAACCTCGCCGACATACCGCTATATGCCGGACACCTTTCCTCTTTTTTCTTTGCAAGTATTATTCCTGCCGACACATAACCTTGTGCCGACATTCTTCAGCTGGCACTGAAGAACAAGTCGCCGAGCTTCTTAAGAGGGTCAAGGAGTTGACAGGTATGCCGGATTCCTGAAGATCTTTTATCTCTTCCGTTGTACTTCAAATCCTTTAACTCTTGCCATTGTTTTCTATCTTCACATTATTTTGACTTCAAATCTTTTCAGATGAGAAAGCTGGACTGGAAGCACGCCACCAGGACTGTATGTCCTCAGTGGATGTGGCCAAGCAACTGGACGACCGGGATGCCGCTCACAAGGCCGAGGTAGAACAGCTGAAGGGCCGGATCACCGAGCTTCTGGACGAGAAGGAACAGAGGGAGGGCCAACTGAAGAAGACCCAGGACTTGCTCGTTGCTTCCGAGACTGATGCCTCCACTGCCCATGCCGAACTGTCCAGCTTAAAGGAGCAAGCGACAAAATGGGAAGTCACAGTCGCACAGCTCAATGCTGACCTCGCCAGTAAGCTTCAAATCCTTTTTCCTTATCCTGCCCGACATATCATGCTCTCTTCTGACATACCCTTTATGCCGACATACTCTCCTTGTGCTAACATCATCTATTTTTCTCAGACATGTTCCCCGCTTCCGTCGAAGACGTTGAGAGGGCTCTGCAGTTGGATCGAGAAAACCGGGGTGTTCCGGTTGACTCGGCCAACTGGGACATGTCGGAGCAGCTGCTGGCTCTGCAATCCCGGAAGAACGCCATGACGCTCTACACCGAAGAACTCTTTTATGGCGCCCAGGAGGCATTCTCTGCCCTCTGGCCGGGACAAAGGACGCCCACTGATCCTGTTGATCTCGGCAATGACCTGCAGCTTGCCAAGGTTCGCCTCCGGGAATGGCGAGATTCCGGCGCGAGGGTTGGAGCTGACGAAGCTCTCAGCTACTTCTTGTCCTGGTATGAAAAAGCTGATCTGGAGAATTTGCGCACTGTGCGCGAAGGATCCATCTGGACCACGGATCCGGAACACATCCGGTGTCGGCGGGAGTTGGCCCACAGCTATGTGGACTATGCCGACACCGACGCCTTCGTCCGGGACATCCGCGAGCCGGAGAAGAAGGACGACACCGGGGCATCTGCCGCTGCTGAGGGCTCCGACTCCAGCCAAGATGAAGAGGAAGCCGAAGAGGCCGACACCGACGCCCCGGAACAGGGATCTGCCCCGGGCGGAGGTGATGGCTCCATTCCATCTGCTGGGTCCGGCACTCCTGAAGCCGACACTTCTACTGCTACAGCTCCACCAGCCGGCGGCCCTGCTTCTGCCCCTGCTCCTTGACTTTGCAGCACAAAAACTTTAAGCTTTATCAGATCCCCGGAATGCCGGGTGCAGTTGTAATATATACGTTTAATTTCCTGTGGTTTGCTACCCGAACAAGTTTTATCTCGGTTTGCTTGTTATCAATGCCGGATCATCTTCGGCTAAGTCACCGAGTTTGTTTTCCTGTTTCCTCAACTTCACAACCTTGGCTACTTGTCTACCTTATTTGGCTTTCGACGTATGAGTCTCAAGGTTGCTTCATCGAACATACAGTACTTTAACTTTGAAACTTAGACTTCAAATCATCCGACACTTCAAGTTTTATCTTTAGCTTTAACATAAATGTCGGTTCGCTTGCTCTATACTCCTTTGCCGTTTTCCATGTGGCGAATTCCTATGTCCTTAGACACCTTCAGGCCATGCACAAGTGCCTCATATTCCGCCACATTGTTTGACGCTGCAAAATGAATCTGCAGGACATATCTCAATTGGTCATTCTTTGGTGAACTGAGAACTATGCCGGCACCCAGGCCATGGATTGTCTTGGACCCATCGAAATGCATCCTCCAATAATTTGCATCTGGCAATGGTGGCTCATACTGTATCTCGGCCCAGTCAATAAAGAAATCAGCCAACACCTGGGACTTGATTGTATCTCTCTTGTTATACTGAGGTGTATATGGTGAAAGCTCTATTGCCCACTTGGCAATTCTGCCACTGGCATCTTTGTTACTTATGATCTCCGAGATAGGGGCCTCGGCCACTACCCGGATTGGATGCTCTTGGAAGTAATGCTTGAGCTTCTTGGCCGCCATATAGACTCCATAAGTCATCTTCTGATAGTGTGGGTAGTTTTGCTTTGAGGTGGAGAGGACTTCACTCGGATAATATACCGGCCTCTGCACGGTTTTGCCTCCCTCCTCTCGCTCCACTACTACCACTGCACTGACAACCCTGTTGGTTGCCGCTATATAGAGCAACATCGGCTCCCGGGGCATTGGAGATGCTAGTACCGGCGTTGTTGACAACATCTGTTTCAATTCCTTGAAAGCTGCATCTGCTTGCGTTGTCCAGACAAATGTGTCGGACTTCTTCATCAACTGATATAACGGCAAAGCTTTCTCGCCCAGCCGGCTTATGAAACGGCTCAGGGATGCGAGGCACCCTGCGAACTTCTGTACTTCCTTCAAATCTGTCGGCGGCTTCATTCTTGCTATAGCACGAATCTTGCCGGGATTTACCTCAATACCCCGGCTGGAAACAAGGAAGCCGAGCAACTTGCCCGCCGGCACACCGAAGGTACACTTTGCCGGATTTAACTTCATCCGGAACCTCCTCAGATTTGCGAAGGTTTCCCGGAGATCGCCTATGAGAGTTTCACTCTCCTTGGTCTTTATGACGACATCGTCGACATATACCTGCACATTTTTATCTATTTGATCATGCAAACACTTCTGCATACATCTCTGGTAAGTTGCGCCGGCATTTCTTAAACCGAACGGCATAGTGAGATAGCAATAAGCCCCGTATGGGGTAATAAAGGATGTCTTTATTTGATCCGGCTCATACAAAGGGATCTGGTGGAAACCAGAATAGGCATCTACAAATGATAACAGTTCACATCCAGCTGTGGAATCAATCACTTGATCGATTCGAGGGAGCGGGAATGGATCTTTAGGACATGCCTTATTCAAGTTGGTGTAATCAACACACATCCGCCATACTTTCACTATGGCGGGCTCATCTTTCTTCTTTTCCACCAAAACCGGATTAGACACCCAATCCGGATGCAGTACTTCCTTGATAAAGCCGGAGGCTAGGAGCCTGGCCACTTCCTCCCATATGGCTTTCCTTCTATCGCTGGCATTCCGCCGGAGCGGCTGCTTCACCGGCTTAGCATCCGGTCTCACATGCAATGCGTGCTCAGCCAGCTCCCTCGGCACCCCTTGCAAGTCTGAAGTAGACCATGCAAAGATATCCCGATTCTCACGAAGGAAGCTGATGAGCTCGCTTTCCTATTTGGGATCCAGACTTGCCCCGACGAGGGCATGGCGCTCCAGGAAAACATCATCCAAAGGCACCTTTTTGACCTCCTTGCCTGCTTGAAAAGTAGCACTGCCACCGGGATTTGCCATGCCCGGCATAGATTTGCCGGCCACGACCGTTTCAGCAATCTCCACTGCTCGCTTGAGCCTCTTCTTTTCCTCTGCAATGATCAGAGTCTCGGCCAGATTAGATCCGGCTGTTGCACATGCCATCGAGCGCTTGTAATCTCCTATGACGGTGATCACTCCCTTGGGCCCCGGCATTTTCATCTTCAGGTATGCAACATGCGTAGAGGCCATGAACTTTGCCAGAGCCGGCCTACCCAGCAAAGCATGGTAGGGGCTTTCCAGATCAACCACCTCGAACATGAGATTTTCCACCCTGCAGTTATCCCGGCTGCCAAACATGACATCCATCCGGATCTTGCCCATTGGCGCACACGAAAGTCCCGGCACAATGTCGTGGAACGTGGTCTTGCTTGGCTCCAACATATTTTCCTTGATGCCCAGCTTCTGCATCGTATCTTGGTACATGATGTTGATGCTGCTACCATTGTCAATGAGGACCTTGCTGAATCTCACGTTATTAGCCGGCCCGACGAATGTCGGATCCATCACCAGAGCATACCCGCCGGGGTTTGGCATGATCCTGGGATGATCTGCCCTGTCCCAGCCAATGGCCTGGTCAGACCAGTACATTAGCTTCGGTACTACCGACATAACGGCATTTACCTCCAGACACCGCCGGTACAAGCTCTGCTTGTCTGTTCTTTCGGTCTCAAAGACCACGTAGCTCTGATCATGCTCCTTGTACTCATTCCGGCCCGCTGCTGGGCCTCCGGCATAGTACTCCGGGTTATGGTTCTGATCCACTTGATTTACACCGGCATTTCCGGCATTGCCCTGATTCCCGGGATTAACCGGCCTGGGCGGGACTGCAATTGTATTGGCACCTTTCAACGGCGATGGAGCTGCCGGGACAGATGGTCTAGCCGGTCCCCAGGGACCTGCACGACCTGCTAATATGTCGTCCAGCCATGAACAGTTTCTTGTCAAATGGTTTGCCGGCTTACCCGGCTGGAACGTGTGAAACACACAAGGTTTGTCCATGGCCAGACCCACTGTATACTTCGGCCACTTCTTCTTTTGTCCGGCGGCTCCGCCGGCATTCTTGTTGATCCAGACATTCTTCTTCTGAAAGGGCTGCGCTTGCTGCTGTGGCTGCTGATTGCCCTCATATCTCGGACGCTGGCTACTGCCGGCGCCCTCTTGCTCTTCCTCCACAGCAGCTACTTGTGCCGCTCCATACCGGTAATCCGACCTTTCATCTCTTCTTTTGTTCCGGTTATCAGAGCGATAGTATTGCCCTGGTCTCCCGGCGCTGATGGTGTTCCCCTGAGTCTGCCCCTGTCCTTGTGAATCAAGGGTGGGCTGCATGGGATCTCCCAGAGCATAACTATCGGCAATCTTGATTGTCTCGACCAACGTGGCCGGCATTTCCCTTTGAAGCTTTTGCCACAACATGGTGCCGTGCCGGCACCCATGAGCAAACCACATAATGGCCTGCTGCTCGACAACTCCTTCGCAGGAATTGCGCAAGGTGCACCACCTGGTCAGATAGTCACGATCAGTCTCATTCACTCCTTGCCGGCAGTTAGCCAGCTGTTGAGGACGATTCGGCCTCTTATATGTACTGGTGAAGTTTGACACAAACTGCTCTTCAAAATCAACCCAGCCGTTGATACTTCCGGCCGGCAGATTGTTCAGCCATATCCTGGCTGGTCCTTCTAGCATTTGCGGCACATATCGTACCACCCATCTGAGGTTTCCTCCGGCAATGTTCACTGCGGTGGAGTAATCCTCCAACCAATCTTCCGGCTTTGTACTGCCGTTATATGTCCTCGCGCCACGCGCGAGCTGGAAGTAGTAAGGTACCGGCTCACCCATAATCCGGGGTCCAAAGCACATAGGACCCGGAGCTCCTTGCCTTTCCACCAACTCCGATTGGTGAATCCTGTCCAGCTTGAAGCGCGCATCACTTGCTGCTAAGGACCGAGGTCCTAGCCGGGATGCTATTGGGCCCGCGATCACTTTCTCCTGCTGCTGCTCCGGCTGATACTGCTCACTGTGCCGGCCTTGCTGATGCTGCTGCTGATATCCCGCCCTGACAAGGGCGGAATTGCCATCATCTTCCCGATGTCCCGGCTGACCTGCACCTTGCTGCTGCGCTGCACCCCCGGCGCCCTCTTGCTGACGTCGGGCTGCACTGTTACTCCGGCCAGCACCGGCCGACACTGCCCCATGCCCAGCCGGCACATACTGACCAGCATTCTTGCCGGCGACATACTTGTCAGCTTGGCCGGCACTCTTCTGAACTATTGCCTGCTTTCCGGCAATTGCCGGATCATACACTTGGATCTGCTTATCCCGGCGGCCAGAGGTCACACTTCCGGCACGCCGGGCGCTTGGATGCGGGGACGAAGCCTCGCCCCTCGATCTTGCGCCGGCACCTCCTACCGACGCAATGTACTGGGATGCCCCGGCACCTGGGTTTGCCTTCTTGAAGGCCTCCTGCTGCTTAGTAGCTTCAGACAAAAGATGGTTAAGCCGGGCTTGCTGCTCATGCAGTTCTTCGCCGGACAAATTAGATAAGTCCTTAGCTACCTCAGCTGCTGCTCTAAGGTTCTTCACTGGAGAGCTATAAATTACCTTAGGCACAGTACTAGTTGCAGTATGACTCTTAGCTCTAGCACCTTTTCCTAGCTCAGCGTTAAGATCTCTACCTCTAGTTCTAACCTCATCTATCCGGCTAGGCCGGGTTACCACAGGAGTAAAACCATGTGCTGCCTCATACTCACGGAGTTGCCGGTTAAACCGTTCGCGCTCCTGGTGCATGGCCAGGGCCTCGTCGATGAGGGCCTGGCGAGATCCCTCCAGGACCTCCCTTGTCTGCTCCGGATCCTCGCCGGATCGCACCGGCTCGAGAAGTCGCTCGATGACGGGAAGAAGCACCTGACCTTTTGCCGGCACAGCGGAAGTGCCGGCCAGGTTCTCGACACGCTCCAACGGAGGACGTGCCGACCTCTTGGCCTTCGGCGGCTCCGGGGGAGTATCTCCTGCTGCTGCTGCTGCGGCCCTGCCGGCACCATCTGCCGGCGGCACTGATGTGCCGGCCATCATTACCTCGGCCGACTCTACTGAGCGAGTGCTACGCCCAGCGTGAGCCAGCCGATGTGACGGAGGATCCGACGCCACCAGCACCTTTTCCCTGCAAACTCTCTCAGTCCCCACGTACACCTCGTGGGAACCGAAAGACATGATCCGGCCATCCCTGGGGAACGGCCGGCCGCCGAGACATCCGGCGTTGTCACTGACGAAGCTGAGCGAGCCTAGCCTCTGGACGAGGCCAGAGACCACGCGCACTCCCGAAGCTGCTATCACAGACCCCGTCCGAATAAACACTCCGCCCAGCATATCGATCTGCCCCACGGTGGGCGCCAAATGTCGTCGTGGTGAAACAACATATGCCATAGGATGGCTTAAATGGGGGCCGACTAGATGCTGGAGGATTCGGGAGAGGGGAACGAGCTAAAGAGCACGACAGAAAGGAACACAGATCTACCTAGGTTCGGGGCTCTCGTAAGGAGATAACACCCCTACTCCTGCTCTACTGGTTATATATTTGGATCGATGGAGTATACAACAATGGTGCTTCCAAGCTCTCTGCTAGAGGAGGAAGATGAACTGCTAAGTCTCAGAACACAGAGTGACCAATCAACCACCCAACCCTTTGCTAGTACTCCCTGTGCCACCTTATATAGTGGTGGCCAGGGTTACAATGGTCATAGGAGACCAGGAGACACCAACTACACTCCAAATAGGACTTGCTGTCGAGGGCAGACGCCCATGACTTTCTCCCTGATTGCTCTCGATGGGACTCACCCTTGCTGTACCTTGTACTTCCAGGACTGTGACCTTACCACTCTGAGGTAAGCTTGTACTTGTGCACAGTGAGGGTAGGTAACCTCCACTGTGCACCCTGCCATCACACCCTGCTACCATGCTTGGATGTTTTCTTCCTTGATTGTAGCGATGTGACACCTTGGTTGACTTAAGTATCCCGGATATGACCGTTGGCCATATCCTGGACATATATGCCGGACCAACGACCTATGAAGGTCGGGTAATCCGGCCTCCCCTGCTCCTGCACAACACACAGAATAGATAGGCCGGCATATCTAAGTATATGCCGGCACTCCCCAGTTAGTATTCCGGTTAATCCGGCATATCCAGACATCAGCCGGGATATACATATATGCCGGCCTGGCCGATGCTCCTATATTCCGGCCAGGCCCTTCCTTGGTCAACCGGTATAAAGTCAACCATGAACCTTGTATCTTTCTAGTCTCTTGACCCTATCGGGGGTCATCCCCCCGACACGAGCATAAATACCCCCTCTTGGAATCACTAGCAACTGCTCGGCCAAGATAGCTACTAACAACGGAGAGCCTGCAAGATCATAAACAACATAGAGATAACAAAAGATAATATTCAGTACAGCAACTCAATCATAAACACCAATATTCATCGGATCCCAACAAACCAAACATGTAGAATTACATAACGGTGACCTCAATCATGTAGGGCAGCTCATGAGATCTAAACATGAAGCACATAGTGGAGGAGACAACCATCTAGCTACTGGTATGGACCCATAGTCCAAGGTAGACTACGCACTCATCACTCCGGAGGCAAGCATGGCGATGAAGAAGACCTCCGGTGGCGATTCCCCTCTCCGGCAGGGTGCCGGGAAGAGCTTCTAGACCCTCCCGATCTTCGGGTCAATGGCGGCGGCGGATCGCGATGTGTTCTGGAAAATTGATCGGGTACTTAGGTTTTTTCCGTCAGGGGGTCTTTATAGGCGAAGGGGCGATGTCAGAGGAGGGTCCAGGCGGCCTCACACC